>JAWZYV010014716.1:0-600000 GCA_038373885.1 Cheiracanthium punctorium | reverse complement strand
AAAATTTCTTTTATATTGTGGCATAATGGCCTATAGGGAGACATTCTTGAAAGTGCCCTAGCGTTTAAACGGTGCATTCGATTGAGTTTCCATTGGGTCTATATGTTTGAATGATTCATTGATTCAAATTTATTGAAATGCTGGGTCATGATCTTAATCGTAAGTGTTCGGAAAGTCGAGTAGTGGAGTCACTCCAGTTTTTTTTTCCAGTTGAATCTCAACTGGCGCGAGATCCAGGAAAAAGGGGTGCCGTTCTCGGACAGTGTGAAACGTTTTTGATCGAATGAGGAGTCCATTCGTACCAATATGGAGCGGGCACAATGAAGAGTCAGAAAAAAAAAAAAAACAGCAGCATTCCAGTCAACGATGAAAAAAACTTCATGGTTTCTAAAATAATTCAAAATTCGGCCCGATTGTCTAATACATTTAAAACAAGTAATATTAAAAAAATTTTTTTTAGTCAATTTCTAATTAGATCGACGAAGAAAAATTTTATTTTAGTTACTTTTTATTAAATTAATGAATGTTTGAAAAAAAGGTATTAACACCCAGTGTCATCCACTAAAAGTTTAAATAAAGCTGTATTTGAAGTTGAGTGGATGAATAAAAAGTATTTCATGAACGATTGAAACCAAGTTATAGATAGGGAGAGTGTGAACGAATAGTAGGAATTGAAAAAATAAAAGAGTTGCACAGTTTGATGTTACAATAGTTCTAAATACAAAATTTCAGCATTCTACGGTTAAAAGTTTTAGACTTTGTGAAATTTATTTTTGTCGATATTTTGGGAAAACTCGCCAAGGTCGACGAAAAATGGCAAACTTTTGGGCATGGACCCAATAACGACTGACTGGCCCCAAATGGGGCGATATTTCGCCAAAACTCGACAAGGACGAAGACACATATCAACATTTTGGGCATGCATCCAAGGACTGACCATCGGGTGATATTTCGGCAAAACTCGCCAAGGTCGACGACACAGGGCGAGATTTTGGGCATGGACCCAACAATGACTACAGATATTGAAGATGTTCACAGACATTAATGTATTGAAATTCTTTTGCGGGGTCCTGTCCATAAACTCTCCAGTCGATTGGAACCCAACATCGAGATGCAGAACTCGATATTACAACAATCTTATGTATGAAATTTCAACATTAAACTACTAATAGTTTTTGAGATAGGAGAGTTAAAAATATACACGCGTACACCAAAGTCGCCAGGCTTGGCGACTTTTGGGATCCAATTTTTAGGGAGGCCCGTGACCCTGGTCGGACGATCACCTAACTATGTGGCAGGGCGGTATTGCGCTTGAAATGGATGAATGTCCCTAAAACTGTCATGGACCTTCATGTGTCGGAAATATTTGGAGTGTGCCTGTATCAGCACTGTCATGGATAAAGACACTTTTTTCGATAGAAAAATTCATTTTGTAACCCTTAACAGCACCTATCCCTTGTGAGTCTTTTGAAATAGCCTAATACCTCTAAAATACGCTTTCATGAATTTCTGGCCATAGAGCGTCCTGTAGGTATTTAAAATCTTTTGGGCGGCCCAGTCCTGTCGATACACTATCGAGTCGAATGGGACCGAAAGGGCGAGTGCACAACTCGATGGGACAACCATCCTGGATGTCCAGTTTCAACATTCTACGTCTAATAGTTTTTGAGATAGGCAAGTTTCATGAAATTCGAATCTTTTGGGTGGTCCTGTAAATAAACTGTCCAGCCGATTGGGACCCAAACTGTATTAACATCCAGTGCAAGTATTATAAAAAAATGTATTTGAACTTGAGTGGATGAATCCAAAAGTATTTTATGAACGATTGAAAATTTGTACAAGACGTATATAGGGAGAGTGTGAACTGACAGTAGGAATTGAATGCAAATGATGAGTCTTATAAAGCGGTTTTTTTAAAAGACACGTTTCAGAGGGGGGGGGGGGCTCAGGCCAATGGCCGAATAAGGGGCCCCTCGTGTTGCAACCAACTCGTGTATCAATGTCGAAGGGAAGAGACTCGCTGGAACACAAAGAACATCGATTGGATGCTGCGGGCACGATTCTTCGCCGCAGTGATGGAGGAATGGGTCATGCACGGCGCAGGTGGCCGGGCAGGTGGACAGAGCCCAAAGGGGTTGTGTCGAAAGGCTCTTCTTGCCCACGAACCTGTTGCATGTAACCCTCCTCAACGAAAGCTCATTATTATTCGAAACAGGACGTTTCGAACACTGGCCGATTGGAAGTGACTGAGGGTGACGGGTACTTTTCACGACTGTTTTTTTTTTTTTTTTTTAATTTTACTTTGAAATGAACACAAGCTTTTTTTGCGCGTTTTCTTAACCACTCAAAGATATCCAGACCTGTCTATTCAGTCTCTCTACACTATTACCTTCAAAACAGTAGATGTCCCGTTTTGAAGGAAAAAAATATAGGGTTACGTTCATCTTGGGTCAAGCAACTGGGAAGGCGTTACATTTGATTTCTGACTTAATTTCTTAATCCTTTTAATGATTGCATTCAAGTGACACAAATATGCCATTATTTTATAACATACACTTTATTTTTTCACTTAGTATATAATAGATGAAAAATGTCTGAGTTTTGTAATAAGCTGGGCGAACGGAAAGCACTATTGGAAAGGGGCGGAATCCCACGGTCCACAGCTTTACCTCCACTATCAGGTTAGGTTTGGCCCGAGTATAGTTATACAATGACAATTGTTATCAGGCACGTGTCCATTTCAAAGTAATGCCTGTAATGAGTTGCTTTGTCTAGTAAAACAGAAACAGAATGGGTATTCTCAATACTTAAAATGGTTAGGTATACGGGTGAACTTAGCAGTGAAAGAGACACATTTAACATTTCTTCAACAGGGGATCCATAGTATCCCTTGCAGGGAACCCATTCCTATTTCTGTAGAGAGCGCTGTGGCGTAGCCAAGGGGAGGGGATAAGGGGGGGTCACAACCCTCCCCCGTGAGGCATCTTTTGCCATGCAAAAGGTATATTCTTCACTCCCTTATCACACACACGTATTCATATATGCGAGTTGCAGGAGTCGTAACTCCCCCGTGAAAAATGTCTGGCTACGCCACTGAGACGGGGGTATTACATTCTTCAGCCAGGAACGATCCCCGGTACGTTCCGGCTCCCCCCCCCCCATCCACTCTCGCCTTGTATCTATAAAATACATGTGAACTACAGCTTACGAAAGAGTGTCACCATAGATGAAAGCTGTTGTGAACTCATGCTATTTAAATATATGTAAAAAATACATGGGATGCCTATTCTATAATTTACGAAATAGTGTAACAATAGATGAAAGCTCTCTGTGAACGAATAGTATTTAAATATATGTAAAATGATGTCGCTTTTTTAGGTCGCATTTTTGGGACCCTTTTCAATAAAGGGCGTTGAGAGATAAAAAGTCATTAATAGATACATACATTACCATATATATCAATTTAAAAATAGAGATAATATCCCTTTTCCCGTGTCAGTGTCTCTCATTTTGAATCGGGTTTGGATCCCTCCTCGGCTACGCCACTGAAAGTGGCATGACTTCCAAAAGGAACATCGTTACCGCGTGTGTGTACCCATACCAAACCCCCTGCGAGGCAGGTTTTGGAAGATCACGGCCTCTTGTTGTGGAAGTGTTACGTAGGCGTTCTTCGGCAGATCCCAAGAGGTCACCTGTTGTCAAGGTCAGCTTTCGCTCAGGTGTGCGTGCCTCTTCAGGAATGAAGATAAAACACACACCTGTGCTGGAGAAACCAGCCAGGTATGTATTCGTGCCCCAAACAATGTAGAGACTTCCATCCCCCATTGATTCCCTTCCCTTCGTGTTCACGGGCGAAATTCGTTTCGTCCACTTGAGAAAAAAGAAATGTCCTGTTTTGTGTATTGGGAAAAAAAATAATAAAAATCGGACATTCTTCCAGATTTTATTGAGGGCTGGAAGAATTTCAACTTTTTTTTAATCTATTCAATCCATTCTGCCCTATAGAGGAAAAGGATCCCTGTCAGTCAGTGCCGGATCGAGGGATGGGCCAGCCGGGGCCCCTGCCCCGGGCGCTACTGGCAGAGGGGCGTCCAATCGTCTCCGAGACAAAGAAAACTTGACAAAAAATAGGATGGAAGGCACCCGAAAGGTACGTTGCCCCGGGCGCCCGTTCTGCTCGGTCCGCCACTGTGGTAAGGGCTCCTATAGACTCCCGTTCGCATCCTTTTGTTGGCTGAAAATGGCATCCGTAGTTGTTGGGCCCCTAGTAGTGACCTGTTTTGGAGGAGTGCGTATTGGAATATCTAAAGTATCCATTTCAGTTTCGGAATTGAATTCTCTATGTTGAAATCTCCTACTCAAACAGTCTTACAATCCTACTCCTTCAACAACGTTTCGAATAGAGCGTCTCATGTATCTTCGTCAGAAATTCGAGGACGAGCGTCTGTAGGGATGGACGCGAGACGTGCGAGACGAGAATCGGGGCTGTCTCGTCTCGTCTCGCAGTGGTAAACCTCTGTCTCGTCTCGCAAAGAAATTGCTGTCTCGTCTCGTGCGAGGCGCGAGACGTCTCGCGAGTCTCGCAAAATTAAGGACTGCGATTTCGTTACCATTTTATACTAACTTATTATTGGGATTTTATTGAAAATTAATATTAATAATAACAATTACTTACACATAGCCACATTAGTAGATATATTAATAACTATATCAGCATATATCGGCATTTGAAGTAAAAGAAATTGAGATTTTATCCATATAAATAATGTCACACCGAAAATATAGTATTTATTTTTATTTACTAGCTGCGTGCCCGTTCTTCGCACTGTAGTAAACGAAAATTTTCCTAACATGAGTCATTTCAATTAATTCCAGTGATGTGGAATCTAAAATAAAAGCAAAATTATTTGACTCTTGATGTAATCTTTGCGTCATGAGTATGAACCTGGCATCATTGCAATATAATGACTCAAAAAACTACGTCAGTGTCATTCGCGACCAGAAAAGTGAAAAGCATAGCGGTTTGCAGAGAACTCCCGACTTACAAAATGTGTTATTTCTATATCATACTCTTCAAGTTGTAGCATTAAATACCTCAGACACTGCATGAAATGGACAACCGTTTGTTTTAAAATAGCTGCGCACCCGCTCTTCATACGAGAAGTAGCGAATATTTTACTAAAATCATATCTGCATGAGACAAAACAGATTTTTTTTTTTTTTAAAGTTCAAGTAATCTCCTCTGTTGAAATTAGGGATGGACGCGAGACGACTTTTTTGCGAGACGAGACAGAGATTTACAGCTTTTTTGCGAGACGAGACACACATTTTTAACATTACGATATAGGGACTTTTGCGAGACGAGACAAGCTTTTAGGCTATTTTGCGAGACGCGAGACGCTTATTTTTCGTCTCGCGTCCATCCCTAGTTGAAATTATTGCGGGATATATTAACGCAAATTAGAATTACTTATCGTTCAGTTGGTTGTAAGATAACCCTTGAAAAATTATAAACAGAACACTTTTAGTCTTTATTAAATCTCTACTATTTACTTTAACGTCAATTTCAAGTCTCGTAAAATATGTGTAATTTTTATATTAATGAAAACAAGATTATATTAACGATAATTATAATTATTTGCCTAATATTTCCAATAACATTACCGTGTGTGCATTTTTAGATTTCATTTAGTATCTCAGTTGGTTATTAGACGTCTTATCTTTTGTTTATATTTTAAATTACTGAACAGTTAATTTGTTGACGACTATCCGTTTGTACTTTTCCACAATTATTTTTAGCGATAGTACTACAGTCGTTATGGTCGCCCTGTTTACAGAAAAATTAAACCGTAATCCCCCTAATGTATATCCAGTGTGGATTTTTAAAAAAAATGAAAAGACATCTAACAGGCGAAGATAATTTTAGAATAGGAACCCAACGGCAAGATAAAATGATGGGGAGGAAAAAAAAATTATAAAAGTTTTGCAAGCCGAAGGAAGGGAAAACATGATAATATAAACGAAAAGAGAAATAGTTTTTTAAAAAATTGCTTGCATTTCCTACCGTCCGATATTAATATATAAGAGTAAATGTCATTTTAATCTCTTTAAAATAGGCCAACAATAGGGATTTAACCGCCCCTATTAAGTTGTTACCAGGGTGGGCGCCCCCCCCCTACGCACGCCGCAACGTGCGGGAAAGTTTGAGGATAATATCGGTACAAGGATATTTAAACCAAGGATATTCAACCATATTTCAACCTACTCAGACTAAGCATCAATGCGAATGCAAGTTGCTCTACTTCTAATCTCTCTCTGATATACCCGAAACCCGATTATCACAGGGGCAAGGGGGGGCGGTAGTCCGGTGCCCCTGAAGAAAAAGGGGGCCCATATATATCCCGATTATCTAAATTATAAATTCATATGTACTGAAATAGTAATTGTGGGGAAAAAACTGAATTTCCTCTATAATACAGGTATTACCTAATTGTCTATCACTAGATCAAGTTAGAGATATTTTTGTGGGGGGATAAATACGATTTGATTAAAGTACAAAAACAGTTAACTGAAATGCAATTTTCGAGTACAATAGCGGTTAAAACTGGGTTAAAATGCTTAAAAAAGGGGGGCTCAGTAAAGGGGCTTAATACGTAAAAAAGGGGGATAGTAAGGGGGGCCTCAAACTTAATGCCCCGGGCCCCGTCTAAAAGTGGTCAGATTTAAACATACCGTACCGCCATTCCTATTTACTTATTATTTTTCTTTCAAATCTTCTCTGTTTTCTTTTTTTTCCGCCTCTTTCTTTATCCTCTCCTTAGTGTGTTTTGTATATCTCTCGTCTGTTCTAATTTTAAATGTTACGTGTTTGTGCGTATTGTAGAGTGCTGATAGTATACCAGGACCGAAAACGAAGGAGACGCAAGTTAAACGGTAGAGGCTTCAGGCAAATGGTCGCTTTTCAGATCGTATTTATGCGAGACGGAAAAAAATGCGAGAATTCTCGCGAGAAATCTCGCGCGAGACAAGACTCTGTCTCGTCGAGACTCTGTCTCGTCTCGCGTCTCGTCTCGCAAAAGAAATGCCTGTCTCGTCTCGCGAGACAATGCGAGAATTCTCGCGTCTCGCGTCCATCCCTAAGCGTCTGTCACTGCCCATCTCACTTTATCTTGAATAGACGCAATGACCCTTGGAACACCCTGGATCTGGCTCGTGTAGGCACGGGTCAAGTGTTGCCTATTCTTTTTATAAAGTGATTTTTATCAAGTTTTCCTCTCTAAAAATCATACCTCCAGATGGCTTTCTGTTTTGGAAACCATTGTCTATCTGTTCGACCCGAGTGAATCCTGGTATTTGAAAATCATCTGAAAGGATAGATAGTCTATGTTTCCGTTAGCCATATCCAATCACTCTGCAGAAAACAAGAAAACGGAAAAGTGACCACGGCGCGCCGCGTAGACAAAAATCCCGTGCTTGAAAGAAATAGTGCTTAAAAAAGAAAAAAATCATGTCTACTCGAGTTCGTCCGTTTCCTTAAAATGGATTTTTTTTTATAAAAATCTGAAAGAACTCCAGATTTTAACGGACACTAGGGTGCCGTTTTTATTAATAAATAAAATTAAAATTGAAAGCGAGGAAAGAAAGAAAATGGAAATACTTTGGTGGCGCCTGAAAACAGCTGAACCTCAAAAACGACGAAACAGGCGTAGAAACACATGGACCAGCAAAGAAGGAAACATATAAGCGTACGCATTTTCGGATGTATACACAGGTTATGCAAAACGAGAGGGGACACACTTTTAGGAGGGGTAGGACACACCGAGAGGGTTCAGAATCGCACAGCCATGGGCTGTCGGAAACGTTCGTCTTCACGTACCTGCTAATAATCCCTTTGGAAAAGTGTTGAAGTGTGTGTGTCTCATTTCTTAACCAGTTTCATAAAAAACGGGATATCCTCCGATCCTGTCTTGCACCTACCTCTCCTAGAAATCGGTCTCTCCAACTTTGAATCCCCCTGTATTTGTATACCAGGGACGAGAATGCTAAAATAGGGAAAAGAGGAAATACTCTGTGGGCTTCAACTTAGCATCGATAAATTAGGTGGTATATACCCATTTCTTCCGTTCATCCATTGACTTCGATCCTGAGGGAAATCATACCAGCGCGTACGTTTATGAAATAAATGTTCAATAATCCGTTTTAGATAGAGAATATCCAATAAAGGAAAATAGGTTATCGTTATATAAAAAAGATCATCGAGCAATATCGTAAAATTCGAGGTCAAGACACTAGAGATGAGTTCGGGCTCATTTTTTGGAGCCCGAGAACAACCGAGCCCGAAATTTCAGCTAAAGATAAATAAAATTCAATGATGATTCGTTGATAGGATACAATCCATTGGGCCGTTTGTGCCAATGAAAGACCCATAGAGTTTCAAGCTCTCAATGCACTTTCTAATTCTTTATATCCATGTTTATCCAATAATGTCGGATCTCATGACTCACTCAGCAATAGAAGCCGCCGTTCAGAAATACCCAAAGAGCTTCACGCACCTTCTAGGCGGCCGTGCCGGTGCCGCTATCTTTTTAATAAGTACGTCTATTTATCCCATGAATCACTTTTTTAAAATCTGTTTCAAGGAGTATGTTCAGCAAAGGAGACATTTTTCAAGAGCCCGAGGCCGGTTCGGGCCCGAGCTCGGGCTCGGGCTGAGCCCGTCTCATCTCTACCAGACACATCATAAATGTCACATCTAAATTTCAGACTTTTTTTTAAAAATAAAATAAAAATTCTGATTCTGAAAAATATTGATTGAAACTATTTTTTTTTTTTTTAAATCTTGATCAGAAATGGATTGGAAATTTTAGAATGTCTCAGTCTTGAAACACATCCCCACAACATAGAAGTGGAACTATGACAGTGGAGCCTATGCCATGCTACCCTGTCTTAGCAGTTTTTAACAATACAGTATTATTAAAAACTGCATTTATTGAAAACAAAAACATTCATTTTCCAACAGGATGCAGACAGAGTGAAATTGAGTTGGCGGCCTATGGAACACGGAGACCGGTGATCATTCCATTTTTTAACACGCTTTTATTGGTTTCACCTGTATGTTTGTTTGTTTGAAACGGACTCCTTTGAACTCGATTCTGACCCACTTTAAACGGTCAGATTGAATGGAAACTTTGTAGACTTATCAAGGACCGATGACAATTAAATAATATGATAAGGTTATCCCATTATCCTGATTAGGATCGTCAGGATGAATCATTTTCTTAGATATCCTTTCCTTGAGAGAGAGAGAGATGGAGCAAGCGCGCGGTCTACGCATGCGTACCCTTTCGGCACTCGGCTCCGCACCATGGAGTAGAACCTCTCTCGCTATGGGTAACTCTATTCAGTGGTGTGTTTGGGTAGTTACGTTTTTCTAAATCCAGATGGCAAATCTAAAAATTTTACCTCAATATTGTTATATGGACGTTTGTGTTTGTTGTAGGCGTTATGAAACTTGTTTGTTCATGAGAGAACTGTTTTTCCTTTTGAGTGAGGAAGATAGCATTGAACTGCAGGTTCATGAATACTTTGGTGCACGGCAGCGGCGTTGCCAGAGGGGGGGCTTGGGGGAGGGGGTGCTCCCTATATCAGTTCTTGAGAATAATCGATCGTTAAGATGAGTACAAAAAGGATACAAAAAATAGAGCACAAAGCGCCCCGCACTTTTTTCACAATAATACTATTTTTCGCTCATTCATTTATTTCTATATTAAGAAATATTTTTCACTTTTTAGTTAGTTCAATGGATCACTAAAACGTATTTTTTAGTTTTTTTAAACTATATTTATTTCGAGCGTCATCCGCGCATTTGCAGGGCCTGGTTAACGCGAGGGACGACTGGGCCACGGCCCAGGGGCCCATGACTATTAGGGGTCGTTTTGTTTTTTTAGTTTTAATGTTTCGGTTAAAAAATTTACAAATATTTCACAAAATATCACTTCATGAAAATTGGCCCAGTTTAGTTTTATGTCTTAAAAAAACATAGTAAAATATATCTACACAGCAAAATCCATCCCTAATTCTATTAAGCAAATCATATTGAACACACACACAAAAATTTTTTCCAAGTTCCTCAGTGAATATACAGGGTGAGATTATAATTCAAGTTCCACTTTAAAACGATCAGAAAAGGAAAACGACTGGAACCAATGTTGTCAAACTGGGTCATTGTGGTCAGGGGATTCATTATCCGTGGGAAAAAAAAGCTAAAAAATTCAACACCAGGGGCAAGGACGAATTTAGGGGGGAGGAGGGTTCAGGGGGTCCGACCCCCCCCCTTCCCAATCAAGAACATTTTGGACGGGGTCCAAACGGTAAAAACGGCTGTATTTTTCTCAAAAGGACACTATATATCCTTATCATTTTAGCTACAAAAATCAAAATTTCGGGAGGGGGGGTGTTCGGATCCCTGTACCCGCCCCCCCCCTTAAATACGTCCTTTCCCCTGGTGTTGAATTTTTGAACTTTTTTTTTCGCCGATAATAAATCCCCTGACCACCTTTACACAGTGACCCAGTTTAATAACACTGGGTCCAGTCGTTTTCCTTTTCTGGTGGTTTTAAAGTGGAACTTTAATTATAATCTCACCCTGTATATCGAAGTTTTAGCAATTTAAATACTATGATCTTGTAAAAAAAAAAAAAAATGAAAATTGAGAAAACACAGTTTGAAGAATACCGAAAGTTAAAGATTTCAAAAGTCTTTTTACTATATTGGCACTGCTCAAATCGTTTCAAAATTTTGCTCAGTTAAACAGCATTTTAAACAAAAAATTGAAAAATCTGTATATTGATCGATTTTCACCATTTTAAAAGCACTGAAATGCCTACAAAGCTCAACAAATTTGACGATAAGTCTAAAATAAACATATTTTTAATCTTACATTTGTTCACGTATAAATGAGTTTTACTAGAAAAATTTAATTTTTTTAAACATATTTTAACCATTAATAAAATCTTTTTCACCTTCGGTCCTCAAATAACGGAATTTTTTTTCCCTCTTGAACTTTTAACTACTTATAATATATTTATAGATAAATTTGGTAGGAAGATTAATGCAAAGCACTCAATTTAATTAATTTAAACATCTAAATGGTCAATTTAAATTTTTTAAATAATATCTGGTGAAGTTTCACATTGCTTTCAAAATCATGTTCTAAAAATAGTTAGGTATTTTCTACTTCTGGAAAAGCTTTGTAATTATTAAATTGATTTAAAAGGTAAACCTTTTATTTTATTATGGTATTTTCTAATGTGAAAGTTTTCCGAAAAGTATATTATAAGTTTATGGAAAATGGAGGTTTTATAAAATGCAACTATTTTTAGCCAAGATTATTTATGAACTGAGAAATCCTTACTTTATCTATACAATTATGACAGTTTACGTTTTCCTGGTGAAAAAAAATGAATTTTAAAAAATGGTAAAAATCACAGCAAAAACATTTTTCTAAAATTAAAAGAAACTATCAAACAATGAATGTGTATGAGCCCAGATGTATATGTTTATGTAATGTACCGTAATGCATAAAAATTTGAAAAAAAAATGTAATAGTATTAAAAGGAAGGGGTGGAGCCCGCGAATGCATATTTGCCCCTGGGCCCACTTTTGGCTTGATCGGGCTCTGCGTATTTGTTTTAAAAAGATGTGTACGATGACTGTCATCCCACGCATATAAGGATGTCCGCGGGTGACGAAATGACGTAATTAGTGTGATCTCCATTGGTTACGTTCGATTTCGGTAATATCAGTCCCTCGCAGAATGAATGATGTGCAAGCTACAAGATCATTTTCATGGATGTCATCGGCGAACTCTAGTGAAACTGAAATAACTATTATGGCTCGTAATAAAGATTTAACTAGTTGAACTATTATTTTCGTTACTGATTTTATTCGTAATGGCTGCTTAACAAGCTATATAACAGAGCGGATGAAGTGGATTCCCTGAGAAACTAACATATTCTTTTCCTTAGGCATCTTTTACATCGATTTTGGAAAGGGGGGGGGAATCCCTTTAGATGGGAGGCATTGGGCCGGACTGAAAACGCAGTCCCTATAGATGTTCCCCCTCATCAGGAAAAATTCATATGACAGTAAAGAAAATCGACATAAAATTCTTGCTTTAGAATGCAACTGAGAAATACCTGAAAATCGTTTTCCGTTTTCTTTCTTAAATACGTCCTCCTACAGGGGTGTAATTGTCAAGAAAGTGTTTTTCACGTACCTGCTTATCTCTATAGGTAAAAGCCGCACCCTTTGCTTATTTCCCTTGAACTTCATTCGTGATCGGGAGGATCGATCGAGATATAAGACTTCGTCTCTGTTATTTGTCTGCGAGAAATTTTTCTTTTTCTGTGTTGTTCCAAAGACCGACGGTTGTTGTTGTAACTGGAACCGTTTGGTTGGCTATAGGACGATTATCGACGTATTCTAAAAACACTAAACGAAATTCGCCTGTAACAGAGCGCTGCACGTCGTTATCATTCAGTTCATGTTATGTCGTTATCATTCAGTTCATGTTATGTATCATTCAGTTCGTCGTTATCATTCAGTTCATGTGCGCATGCGCGCCTTAGTAATGGATGGCATCATGATTTCGTGATAATGCGTCGCTCGAGGGCGCTTATGTAGCTCATCGTTAACAGGAGGGTGGAGTATTTTCCTATGAGAGGCCCAGGCTATTTCGCCCGTCTGCCACTAGTCGTGGATCGTCGTATGTCCAAGTCCGTGCTGGAATCTATATTTTCGGATTTGTGTGCTCATCCTTCATCGAATAAATACAATGAAAGATATGAGAGAAGGAAATTTAAACAACCACGGTATGAGTGGGAATTTACCCACGACCGTACGCTAAATAGATTGGCGGAGAGAAGGACAGGTCCTTGATCTCTCAGACACCGTTCGTCCAGTTTCTTTACCTAGGCGATGCAATTATTTATCACAAATGTCCTATCAGAACGGAAGGAACTGTAAGCAAACAGTCGGAAACTAAATGAACCGGCTCCTGTCTCAGTGGATTTAGTTTTTCAACTTACTGCACTGAGTTGAAATACTAGATCCACTGAGACATGAGCAGGTCCAACAGTTTCAGTTTTAAAAATAAGCGTTAAAGAACGAGTGGCATCGGTTGTGCACCCGGGGTCTAACGAGATCGTTTAGGCCTTTACCTCAGTAGTTCCTCAGTGGAATATCATCTTTATTTGAGAATGTCATTTTACATAACGATATTTGGGACAAACACATACATTTATGGGTTAACGAGACCAAACCTCACGCTCCGTGGCCGTTGATCAGAATCGGGAAATGTCATTTTGTTCCAAATAACGGTTCAATTTAGAATAACAGAGGGAGTATTCGTAAACGCTCAACGAGTGCCTCTCGCGCAACTAGTTTTAGTTTTAGGAGTTCTTTTACTCTCGGTTTTTGAACCTAAATCAACTCACAGGAACCGGTTTTTTCAGTTTTTGATGGCTCGTTTACAGTTCCTCCACAGACGTTCTCATAAACAAACGCATAATCTACCACTTAGGTAGCGAAAGTAACAAACTAAAGTCGTTCTTAAACCCTAAAGAAACTAAGAGCCAAACATCGCACTTGTTCAAGTTTTTGCACTAAAGCGAGTGGCACGAACTGAGTTTACGAACATGAAGAGAATAACAACGCGACCTAAGTACAGGCACAGGTGAGCAGAACAGCGTCAGCCATGGGATAAGGAGATCCGAACCCCAGACCTCTCAGGTACGCAAACACTCTGTGCAACGATTTTTTGAATGGACTGTAATAGCACATTTCTGACATTCATTTAATGAACAACTTACACTCCTTTTTATATTTTTTTTAATAGGTGTATTCAGAAAACACATATTTTTGATACCTAATTCAAGTATATCGTGAAAACAAGACAAAACAGCAAAAATCTGTTATTTGTGAAAAGCACAATTAGGTAATTTGACGAATGCTTACCTATTTTGAGGATCCATAGTTAAAGTCTCAAGATTGCACCAGAACTTCGCGTCGACTTATTCGTATCTATAGCGTTCCTATTTTTGCTGCCATTCGCACCAAATTTGCAACCGTTATTTAACTTTCCTGCACTCTTGAAAGTGTGCCTCTGATTTAAGAGGCACATTTTGACCTCTGACATTGGATTTTAGAAGAGGGGCCTCTCATGTTGAAATAAGAGAAGGTACAATCCGCTTGTGCCTTACATTAAAAGAAAAGAGACACAGTTTTAACATATAGTGAAGAGCATTAACATGTTCGCTCTCGTGGCCGACGACGCAAGAGTTCGGGCTCTACGTGTTACCGTGATGTCACAGCACGGTAACACGTATAACACAGTAACAAAGTCAAGCGCCAGCCCTATTGGTGCTTACGAGTATAAGCTGAATTTCCTATTTTAATTCCCCAATTTAATTCTGTGTATTTCTTTCAAACTGCGTGTTTTTCGAAACATTAACCCATTTATGCGTAGCGTCCCTTTTTTGGGACGGCATTTTCCTCTATCCGTCGAAAACGTTATTTATTTTTCCTAGCCTTTATTCAAGAGTATTGAACCTCCACTCCACAAAATATTTTAAAATGACCCAGTAGGATGTTGACATTTCAATTTTTATACAGGATGATTTTAACCCATTTGTACCCAGATATTTTTTGCGACTTTCTTCGATGGTTGCTAGTACCAGCAACAATAGTTCAATTTCGGATGTCCACTTCTTCAACTCGAGATGATTTCTTTTAAAATCATTCTGTATGACAATTGAAATGTCAACATCCCACTGGATCACGTTAAAATATTTTGAGCAGTCGAGGTCCAATACTCGTGAATAAAGACCAAGAGAAATAAATAACATTTTCGACTGATAGAGGAAAATGCCGTCCCAAAAAAGGGACACTAGGCATAAACGGATTAAAAGAAATCATCCCTTGTTCAAGAAGTTGACATCAGAATTTTATCTATTACTGCTGGTATAAGCAAAAGTCGAAGAAAGTCGCAAAGATATCGGGGCACCCATGGGAGGGGTTAAGAGCAACGGTCCATCGGTTTAGGTTTAAAAACGGAGCGTTCAAGAGCGCACAAAACCCGAGAGCGAGTGGCAGCGGTTGAGCCTTCACGAATGCGTCCAGCCTCGGCACCTATAGACTATCGGCACTCAATATAGGTTTCATGTATTGAAAGATGTTTTTGAGTGTCCCTTTCTACGAAGGAATTTGGTGCATTTGGAAAAATGTCTGCCCTCTGTTTTCCGAAGAACGGGTCCGTGACAAGTGCAGAACTAAAAATAAAAAAAGCTGATATCTCTGAATGGGCCAGTCATTTTATTTTGAAATGACACAAAACCAAGACGCGAGATAGTTTCGTCAGAGGACGAGATGTCCTTTCAGCACGACGCAGGTCCTTCCGCTGATCGCCACTCGGTCCTCCAGTACCCGGATGTCCAGATCGCCTCCACGAGGGGAGCACTGGCGAGCTGCAAAAGAATAGTCATAAAAAGCGTGGGTCAGGAATGTGGAAAGAACATGGATAGAACGTGGGCCGAATGGATCGCTGAAGCCGACAGAAACGTCGATCGCAACCCCTCACCTGCTTTTTAAAAAATTTCTGCGAGTTAAAAAAAAAAAAAAAAAAGCTTGCGAGGTTCTGCAATCGAACCGCTTCAGCGTTCGATTGAGAAAATTCGGACCACGTTCTATCCATTATCATTTTCTAACAACAGGCCCGGTAGAAGATTCACATTCTAAACGGGTCAGAACAGTCGAAACCAGTGGTCTCATCTCGGTTGTTCCTCATTTCAAGTTCACCGTTGTTTCAAAGTAAATTTACATCACAGCGCTTGGGCACACATACACCCATGGGGCTAACGGGATTCGAACCCGAAACCAAATCGCTCGCACAGACGACGAACGTGCATGTATACGGCAGTTCCTTGCAGAGGGAGGATCTGCCGCAGTCGCGTGGAATGGACGGGGCTTTCATGCAGAAAGGGGAAACTGTCGCAGAGGGCCTTGGCTCTTCGAAATGCGCTACGTAAGACCAGGATGGTTCCTTGGTGGGGTGGCTGAAAGTGGACATACGACTGCAAAAAGTAAAAGAGAGAAAAGTACAGTGCGCCCCAGTTATAACGGACCTGGGATAGAACGTACTATCGGTTATAACATACCTAGAAGTTAGGTCCCGAATGAAGTCCTCTATTTATAATGTTATTGAACTTCGGTTAAAATGTACTGAACAAAAGTACGTACTTCGGCTATAATGTACTTTTTATACCAAAGCGAAAAGTAAAATCTTGCTTTGCTTAAGCATTTTATTTTATTTTTCTCGGAAATTTCAGTACTTTCCAAAACACTTGTTGTTCGTTTTCAGATTCTTTAGCGAGATGAAGGGTGCATGAACGAAGGGAGCGATCTTTTATCTTTTTCCATTGCTAGGTAGGGCTCAGAACAAGACCCTGTTTTTTCTTCGTCATTCATCCATGTCAATGCCTTCTGAAAAGCCCCATCTATAATGATTGTGATGATAGTGACGAAGAAACGGAGGAGCCTATACCCACCCTACCCCACGCATTCCATGCTGCAAAAACAGGATCGCGATTCTTTGAATGCCGCAGTCATGATGCAGAGACGCTACAAAAGTCCATTACAGGTATCCAAAGCGGTATTTTTTAAGAAGCCTCTGCTCCTTTAAAACAAAAGAAAATGACAGATTATGGATCTCAATAAAAGTTGTAAGTCATAAAGATTTGTCTGTTTTTTAATTTGATTTTTAAAAAATCAGACCTGTTTAAAACGCAGATTACAATGAAATTTTGAGCACACTTTCTTTTTTTGTGTCCTATTGAATCATAGCGGCTGTATTGCTTATAACGTACTTCGGCTATAACGTACTACATTTTTAGGTCTCGTGAGAGTACGTTATAACCGGTGTCTGCTGTATTCATTTATGTTGGGTGTCTAAGGACTTCAGAATTCCAATAGCCAAGATTCCTATCTTGGTGCAGACAAATATCAAAGCCATGACTCGTGCTGAAAGACGGTGCAAGTTAAAATTCCTATCGTATGGCAGACCAGCGTCGAAACATGACTGCTGCTGAAGAAGGGGAGAGTCCATCCTATCTTGTAGACTGACGTCAGAAACGTGTACAAGTAAAAGACTGGTAACGGGGATTGTTAAATAAACAAATACGAAGAAATGAAACTGTTGCAAGTGAAGCCACTACACCATCGGGGCGGATTTTTCATCCAAATCCACATGCCGAAATTTTATACCACCACTCTTCTTTCTTTTACTTTGTACATGGAAGTAAATAGTGTATTTACGTTACCGCCCTATTTACAGTGGCGAAAGGAAGTTATTTAAAGAATCACTCTACAATTCTTAACTAAAAATTAGGCACGAACTTGCCTTCCGCTCCACGCCCATACTTGCATCGTGACATTCTCGTGACCCAAAACCAGGACGTGCATGAGGTCTCATCTCGCATACTCGGTTAACCGAACGTTAGGCAGCGTGATGTCACACGGAACTCATCCGAGGAACATCATCCAATCCAATTTTCCTGCGCGGTTCGATTGACGTCCATCTGACGTCACGCAACCGAACCTTCGGTTAACCGGGTGTGCGAGATTCAGGCCCCTAGTGTGCGTCGTTTTTCTACTTCTGTACATTCACTGTAACTGTTTGCTTGTCTATGATACTCTGCGTGACAACAAACTGCGTGGTTCGGTGGTAACGCGAGCTGTAGCCTACGTTCATCTGTCAGTTCTCTTTCGCTCAATAGATGGCGGCAGTGGTCCATCACAGGGAATGAACTGCTTCTGAGTGCCTTTAATGTTCAATTCAACGTGGTGCGCAAGTTATTAAGATATGGGTCCCTTGAATTTTGTGCGCCCGGCTCCCCTTGCCAAGAACAGGCGCCTTTTGTAATAACCTGGAGATTCTGACACCCGAAATGGATTCCCCCCCGAGTAAAACTAATCCGAAACTTAGTAAAATAACACGCATAAAAGAGTTACAAACGATCGCTTCGGGTGGTTCTTCAGTGAAAAGGTCAAGAACGGACCGCTCTTGTCTTGAGGAGGGTTGGAATTTTTCTCTGCAACTGAGAAAATGTGGACTTCTGTGCCACCCCGAAACGATCGTCTTCCTCAGTCTTTTCTTTTCCGTGAGTTATTCTACAAAGGTTTTAATCCATTTTACATTTTAAAACAAGGTTTTTTTTTCCAGAACGCTCGCTGCGCCGTGATCGAATAGTTTTTCAACTCACCGTAGAACTCGTTCCTGTTCAGCACCTTCGACCAATACGGACCCAGAACCGAGTGGGCGGAGCCTGAAAGAGAAATGAAAAATACGTCATGGATCCTGTCGGCACGAAAGCAGAATTCTATACAGCAGGAAGGCAACTGTTCAACAACCTTTACAGAGGCTGCACAGTAGAGTGCATTGCGTTCGTCGGCAGAAAACCCTCTTTGTGTTATTTAACTGCCAGTAGTGGAACCCCGCAGAATAAGACCCCTACTTGGAAATAAATATAAATGCTTTTTGCTAAAGCTAGCTAAACGCATGCGCCAAACAAAGCGCTGTACTGAATCCGTAAAACAACTATTACTAGGTGGCAGATCTTCACAGGCGAAGAGGTCACTCTGGAACCACCCACTGGACAACGAAAAAGTCCCGTGATCTCTATCCCCATACCTATTTCCCTATAAGTTCTAAGGGTATGGGGGTAGATCTATCCTTCAGGTCCCTTATTTCCAACGCACACGAGTGGGACAGCCCTATCTTCGTGATCTACAAGCACGTCTCGTCCATAGATTTAGGAATACCTAGATAAAGCATTCGAAGCTCTTCTTGTTGCCGAAGAACTCACTCTATTTATGCCACTACGATGACGAAGATATTAGTTACTGCCTTAAATTTAAGATTAAAAGGCGTTGCGCGATCACACAGGTTCGATGCACTGAGTTGCAAATATAAGAAGAGGACGTTAAAATACTTAGAACTATTTTATTTAAAAGAAAACTATTGCAACATAAACTTATTACAACGGCTGGTAGTGGCTCAGCGAAATAATAATGCGTACTATAAGGACTGTGATAAACAGATGAAATGAATTAAAAATGACGCCAGCAGAGAATGACACGTTGGCGAACACAACAACTTGGCTGAGATCCATAACGCCCATCCAAGAGCAATCTTAAAAATGAATCCAATAAAATTAAAATGCCAGAATCGCGAGCCAATCATTTTAAAGACGTCGCAGGGCAACAAAAAATAACTTATGCCAGCCGGAGGCCAAAGAGGGGAAGGAAAAAAAACGTTGCAATAGCAAACGGACGTCGTGTCATCTATTTTTAGCACAACGTCTCCAAAAGGTCTGATGAGACAAAAACACAATCAAGACTAATGCATACGGGAGAAGCGAATATAAACAGATTTAAAAGCCGAAATGGCAAAAAAAATAGAGCAGAAAAGATTTAGAATACATGATTTTGAATAGATTACATTAAATAAACACAAATTAAAAGCCGATTATTAAATTAGATATGTGATCTTCATCACAACTACCATGGCCGCCGTCCATGTAAAATGGAGCATTCATTGGATTATCTTGGGAAAATAAATAAATCCGAAGGAAAATATTTAGACACAAGTACGTTTTCTTTTAAAATACAGATTGCCCTAAAATAACTAAGAATACCGTTTCCCTTCGGACTACTGCCACCCCGCGCAAGCGCATGCCACTCGTATGGCTGCCATTTGGAGGCGAGAAGTTTTCTTTTGTTACGCTCAGTCTAGACATGTCTGTGTCTGTGGTCTCGTCCACGCCAGAAACCACGGACATTGGATATGGCAGACGAGGAATCCACAGTGAGAGGACGAGGCTACGGTGACGCACCTGTGACGGGATCCTCCAGAACGCCCATCCACGGAGCAAAGTAGCGAGACAGGAAGTCGTAGGGCGGATTGCCCTTCATGGTGACGATGGCGCCCTCTAGCTGCGGAGCCGCGGACATCATCTCACTGCCTCCCGCGGGCTGGAACTCTTCGAACTGCCGTCTGTCAGGGAGAGAGAACGAAAGATCATTTAGGATGGAGGTGTCGGCAAGAGTCATAATCGAATCTACACGCATGAATCGATTCATTCGAGAGAAATTCATTCGAGACAATCGATTGAACCCTTTATAAGGCTGTGGTCAAAACACTCTCCCACTCGTGATCTGGGGGTCTAATCTCACACACTCGGTTAACCGAACGTTCGGTTGGGTGGCGTGCGTGACGTCACACGAAACTTATCCGAGGAACATCATCCAATCCAATTTCCTTGTAGGGTTCGGTTGACGTCACGCAACCGAACCTTCGGTTAACCGAGTGTGCGAGATTCAGGCCCCTGTTGACCATTGCAATCCATTATCATGAGTAAATTTTTTATTTTTCTTTAGTGTTAATAGATAGGTGTGTTTTACATGTTTATACATTCTAAATGACAGTTGGCTTATAAACATTCCTTTGATTCGTATTTTCAAAGAAAGCTCGCATCCTTATGTGGAAGACGAGAGCAAGAATGAACGCTTTTGGTCTTGTCGTGCTGCGTTTCATTCCGCGCGCAAGCAGCAGGTCGTTTTCCGACTTTGATTTTGTGAATCGTGAATGGATTCTCCTTCAAAATTGATAGGTTTGTTGGATACTTGTTTCTCTAACTTTCACGTTGGATATTAAAAGTAGAGAAAAAAATCCATGAATGGAATTCTAAAAAATCGGCGAGAAAGTGCCCACGTCCTTTCGACTCTCGGCACATAAACTCGCCTTGGAAAGAGTTCAAAATATCCATTGAAACGCTCCACGCATGGCATGAATATAGTACACGGCGCATTTGAAAGCTCGAACAGCAGTATTCGAATAGAGAGCTGTTTCACCTACGTCATTATCACACTTTAGCAAGCGTCTTTTTTCGGTCAAACATTCGCTCATTTCAGAATGGTCAATGGCTTTGTATCCCTAAACATCCGAGTTGACCGAAAAACACTTTCAGTGACGTCACGTGAAAATGCTCTATCGACGAGTGGCTCTGTTGTTCGAATGGCAGTACCATCGAGTGGCACAGCACTCCACTCGAACGGAACACCCTTTTGAAGAACAGGGTAAGAAAAGTGCTTATGCCTGTGCGGATGACCTGTGCTCTCACGGCCGCAAAGCGAATCGATTTCTACGAAATGGACATGTCCTTTCTAGATACGCATTCGTAAGCGTTCCGCCAGCAAGTCTCCAGCCACTCGTTTTAATTTTTGTACTTTCCGCTTTCGACCGACAGATCGTCGCTCTGAACGGCCACAGTGAGTTGAAAAACTCAAGCCGCTGAAGCACTCACCCGTAGATTCGGTTCGCAGACAGTTCCTCCGAGGGCGTTCGGATCATAGAGATATGAATACTAGGAGATGGCATTGCCTATCTGATCATGAAGCCGAAACTGTCACCGAGCCGCCCTATTGCCTTGACCAAAACCGCATTCATGTGTTATTCTGTCGGCCTGATTCACCACGCACTCGACACGAGAATTAATCCAAACTTGCGTGTTAAAGTCATCTGTAAGATATCGTACCGATGACTTTAACGCGCGTTTCAGGATGAATTCGTGTGTCAAGCGTTTGGTGAATAAGTAAATTAGGTGACAGTTCCAATTTTATTTCGAATTTGTGTGCTTGGCTCGGATTCCGCTTAGAAATTCACGTCAGAAGGAGACATAATTGTTAAACTTTTGACTGCAGAATGGTGAGATTTTTTTATTTAGAACTATTGTATAACATATAGCTGTGCATGTGTACCATTTAATCCGTATTAATCGTGCATCTTTCACTGTTATTTAAAAAGGAATCAGCAGAATGTTCCGCCCTACTTGGACCAAGACAGTGACTTCATTTCGTTCCAATGCTGAAGACAGCTAATGCCATCTCCTGGTATGCATATCTCTAAGGTTCGGATGAACAAGCACATAACCTAGGCAACGGAACTCAACAAACTGAAGTGATTCTAGAACTCGGTAGAAACTGAGACATCCTCGTCATCACACCCGTTCCCGTTTATTCCACGAAACCCAGAGATAAGAGTGGATGAGTTTACGAACACCCGGTATGTACCGTAAAAGGTGCATCGATACTTCTTTTATAGGAGCGTCCAGGGGTTTGGCGGGGCAAGGGCCTGTCCTTCTCCACGCCAAGCGCCTATCGGCCTGATTCACCAAGCACTTGACATGAGAATTAATCGAAACTTGCGTGTTAAATCCATGGGGGAAATATCGTACCGATGACTTTAACACGCGTTTCAGGATGAATTCGTGTATCCAGTCAAGTGTTCGGTGAATAAGGCCATAAGCGCACCATCGGGGGCAAGATCCCCGCTCAGACCCTGGTTGCCTGGTTGTTGAAACTTCCTTCCTCTCGGTCCTAGACAGAAAATTTCATCGCGATGTTTATGAGCGGATTCTTGAAACCGTTGAATACAGGGCAGAAGTTTATGTGTACAATCGGAATGCTCCTGAAAATGTATCCGAATATCTTTAGTCGCCCTTACCTGTCGACGGTGTCTGCAAGGCGGATGAGCAGTTTTCTATTCTGGGACAAGAAGACTTCTTGCACGGGGAGGGATCCGCCCGTGGCAGCCTGTGGAAAAAAAGAAAGAATCACAATAACGACGAGCTTCCAGCGTTGGGATCTTAAAAACGGGGTGCCTCGAACAGGAACCCCGATTTCTAAGAGCACCAGTCCTTCCTGGCATTTCTTTTTGGACCTTGTGCCGATGTGAGCCCGTATCGCGAAAACTCAGTGCCACCCATGGGATGATCTGAAACTGAGGTTGTGCCACAGGGTACGTGTGCTAAACCACTGGATTCCTGTCTCGGTAACAATCTACACTATCCGATTTCCAGCCGTCCTATAAACGTAAACAGGCAAACAGAAGAAGTGTTATAGAAATAGAGATGCAACGGATATCCGGCAAACAGACTGCATCCGGTCAATAAGCAGAATAACAGACAGTAGCCGGATATTACAAATATACGGCAGTCCATCCGACCTAACATTATATACTGAGAAATAACATAAATAAACATAATAAATGAATGAATTCTAAAAACTCTCAATAATAAAAAATGAGAAAAAACAAAGTTTTGTGAAAATATTTTGTTTTCAATACTTTTTAGAATATACATTGCGTGATACTGAAAATGCAACACCAAGAAGAAGTGGTCAGAAAAGATGCAAATTTCAGGGTAAATGCACCTTGCCGAGTTATGCTAACTAATCGTCGCCAGCTGGTTGAAATTCGACCGCAATGTATTAAACCTGTATATAATCATCGCTTATAACATGTTTTTGTTTCGTTTTATTACGTCAGCTGCGAGTGCGTACAAATACGTCACTAGAAAATGCATTCATTTTATAGTTATATGAAAAGTGTGAACGATTGGGAAATGAGGTATAATTTGGCTCAGCCATATTTAAAAAACGGCAATGCGTTTTTGGACATTTCCTTGTTTATTCTATTTATTTTATTATTTATTTATTTATTTTATTGCCATACTGGCCAGGTTTCGTCAAGGCTACACAGTTATTCGGTCTCTCTTTTTCAAAGCATATAGAATTTGAATAAAAAATTAATATAAAATCTCAGACCATGGAATGATCGAACAGTACTTTTCTACGACGTACAATTGAAAAACTGGCTGCTCAATATTGCTTAAATTCTTTCGAATGTTTATCCTTGAGACTTACTTATTGTCATCGCAAATACAGGTATAATTGGAAATTGGTTTCTTTTGAGAGATAAGTGAAAGATAAAATAGCTCGGGAATATGTTGTACGTGGGACATACTCCGAATTATCCGTTTATTTGGAATCCAAATTTTAATACTGCATGTGGTTCCAGTTACACTTCCAGTTAACTTCACAATCAATAGCATTACGATGCATAAACTTGATGTGCATTCATGTTCCATTAATTAATGCTTAAATTCCTTCCTTTATACGGGACTGGGTTAGTTGCACCGGGCGAAAGGAGAAGAGAGCGAATTGCACCGCTGATGAATTTAATCCACGGCCGCGAACTGGAAGGGTGGGGGACAATCACAGAGGAGCCCTGTGGTGGCATTTTTCGAAGAGGCCTTCCAGCAACGGCCGAATCCAGTGATGTTTTTTCGGATCTCGCAAAGGAACATCAGTAGCATATTTTCGGGGGGGGGCCTACAGCGATAAAAAATTAATATAAAATCTCAGACCATGGAATGATCGAACACTACTTTTCTGCGACGTATACAAATGAAAAACTCGCTGCTCAATAATGCTTAAATTCTTTCGAATGTTTGACCTTGAGACTTACTTATTATCATCGCAAATGCAGGTATAATTGGAAATTGGTTTCTTTTGAACCAATGGGTTTTTTTTTTTTTTTTTTTTTTTTTTTTTTTTTTTTTTGCGGGGGAGGGAGGGTGGAAAAACCAGCGGTAGCATATTTTCGAAGAGGAACAAGATATGGATTCCGGTACAACTCGACCCTCGATTTGATTGATAGATGTTGACGCTGGTGCAATTGACCCTCGCCCTTTTCTATTTCTGATCCGTAAGTTTCTGATCCGTAAAACGGTGCAATTAAATTTCAACACTAACACATTTGGTGGCAAAAACTATGGTACCTTTCGGTTCTGATCAGTAAAACCATGCAATTAACTTTTTCAACACCAACATGTGTCAAACTATTTCGATTAGCCGGGCGTATATAACACCAACATTTTTTTCTTGGCGACATTAAACGACAACTTCTAAAACATCGTTGTTCTTCCAAAACAAAGCCGATATTTTTGTATACTGAAAATGTTAATCAGTATACAAAAAGGTACTTATATACAAATTACAATGCATAAAAGTATCACTAAAAAGAAATTTGTATGTTTATTGAATGAATTGTCTGTTAAAAATAGGGAAAGGGGAAAAACACATAGATTAAAATTCCAAAATATAGAAATGTATATGAAAGAAATCTCTATTGGAAATGATGCCCAGTGATTCTCGTTAGGTTTGTTCGCAGTTGGTGCAGGTTTGAATTATTTGTCTTTTTATCGTCTAACTGAAAATTATCCAAACCATTAACAGTCAAAGAACTCAAAAACTCTACTGGGTAATTATTGATTGGCATTGGTTTTACAGTCATCATGGCAAATTATTTTATCGTAGCTACGGTATGTTCTCAGTTCGCCATGTATTCTATGAAGTATATCAGTATTAACAAAAGTACAATCGTCATCTATAAGGGCTAAAATAACTGACTTCAAAGCACTGCTCGATCGATAGAATAGGCGTGAAGCACACTCACTTTCACGACGGCTTCGTACTTCTTCATGTCCTGAAAAGAGAAGGATTTTAACAGGTCTCAACGACACAGGATGATCGTACGAGGTGCGTTCGTAAAGTTCGGCGAATGGGTCCCCCTCCCACAGTTTAAAAACCGCACTTCTTGGGAGGCTGAGCTCACTCACACGCCGTGAGAGACAAGGCAGCGAGGGCCCCTTAGTGTTTGTTCAAGACTAGACACCCCTATGCTTTTCGCTATTACCAAAGTCATCGGGAGCAGTAGGAGGGGCGAAGAGCCGTCACGTGGTGCCGAATAAGACGATTGGCGAATTCACCCCTTTTACTTCCGGGAGGTCAAACTGCACGGATGTCAACAAACGGGGGGGTTCAATTTTAACGCACGCTGTCTTACAAGTTCATGAACAAAAGGTCCGCACTCTTCGTTTCCGAGAACGAGGAACGCGCGGCAGTGTGCCCCCCCCCCCAGAAGGAAGAGGGGTCAATTCGCCCATCGCCTTATTCGGGACCACGTGCCGGCTCTTCGCCCCACCTACTGCTCCCGATGACTTTGGTAACAGCGAAAAGCATAAGGGTGTCTAGTAGAGATGAGACGGGCTCAGCCCGAGCCCGAAAGCCCGAGCCCGGGCCCGACTCGGGCTCGGGCTCTGTAATTCACGATTGCGTTCGGGCTCGGGCTCGTGAAAAATTTCTCCTTTGTTGAACATACTCCTTGAAACAGATTTTAAAAAGTGATTCATGGGATAAATAGACGTACTTATTTTAAAAAATAGCGGCACGGGGGACTAGAAGGTGTGTGAAGCTCCAAAATTTATTGTATCCTATTAATGAAGTAGTTAAATTGATTTGTCTTTAGCTGAAATGTCGGGCTCGGGCGGGCTCGGGCTTCAAAAAATGAGCCCGAACTCATCTCTAGTGTCTAGTCTATGAGTATTTTAATGTCTTTGGCGTCCAATTGGACGGGCTACGACCCCTCGAATGCAGTCACGACGAGAGTGCAGAAGGGAGCTCTGCGTCCACGTCGGGTTTTGCTTAACATGAGGTCAGGGATCGTCGACAGGGACACGTCCAATGATAATCCAAGTTGAGGGCGTGGCAGCAGCGAGTCAAAGCGTGTCCTTAGCACGAGGCGGAAAGGAAGCGGTCGGTGAGAGTCTCGAGTCCGTTCTCGTATATTCTCCAGACCGCGCACCAGCAGACGTCGCCTCGTGACTCCGAAGTGTCGAAAAGCGCGCTTTGCCGACAACGATCCAAAAAATCGGACATCGGTGCAACGTCGACAGAAAAGAAGCGTTTGCCGAGGGTCTTTAGCAGCCGTGCAACGGATGTCAAAAGTGCGATGACTTGGAAAGCCAGTCGAGGCATTGGGAATTCGTGTCCCTCGCTTCCTTTCTTTTGGGATTCCATGCACCGAACGTTTAGGATACACCTTGTCATACATTTAAAAAAATAAACTGAAGAACCGTTTGGTTTTAAGCGAAAATCGTCTAAAAATATACAAAATACGCGGAAAGCATTAACCCTTTATAAGGCCGTGGTAAGAATACTGACCACCTACGGTCTATTCAATACAGAAATCCATGATCATGAGTGAATTTTCTGATTTTTTGTTCAGTTATATTGGATGTCTATTTTTTCCGTGCTTCTAGATTCTAAATTATATTTGGCAATTGACTTTTCTTTCGTTCGTCATTTTAAAGAAAGCTCGAATCATGACTCGAAAGTGGAGCACGAGAATCGTCGCTTTTCATGATCTATTTTTGCGTTTCGTTCCTTGTACGAGCGGCAGGTCGTTTTCCGACTTTGATTTCGTGAATCATGAATGTAGTCTCCCGCAAACTTTCTACGTTTGTCGAATACTCGTTTCTCCCATTTTCACGCGGGATAGGACAGTAGAGGGAAAATATAGGAATGAATCCTAACAAATGGGCCAGGAAAATCCCAACTACTTTCGACTCTCAGCACATAAACTCGCCTGATAAAGGGTTAAAATCCGGCAGCCCCTACTTACTTACCACGGACTCCGACGTGTAGGCAGGCAGGTCCAGTTCGACCTTGTGACCTTCGGCTCGCTTCGCTTTCAGGAGGCCGCTCTGGGTCTCGAACTCGAGGACGGGACCGGGGTTCTCTGGAAGCAAGACATTCCATTATTCTGTTGGGTGTACACAATACTGTTCTTTACAGGCGTACTGAGTCAGAAATAAACTCCCCACGTTTTGGTTTCGCGCATTCAACAGTATGGATCGTCAATGGGAGGCTGTATATAATGATTACTTTGCATATTTCTGTGGAGTGGTGCAACGTGAACCCCTTACCGGATTTTTCCGAGCCGAGATCGGGCAGGTGACACGTTCCATTCTGGATGATCCCGACTGTGGCTCGGGCAGTAGGAAATTTTTATTTTTCGCGTCCTCTTTCCCGAATGATTTCGTTTTGCTTTCAAACATTTTTATTGACTTTTCTGCCCACTAGAGGGTAGCACTGTACACGATTTAGGAAATCTTATAGGAGATAGTGCTATAGTGTTTTAGAAAAGGTATGTACGTACATCAAAATAGGCATGGGAAAAAATGGACATTTTTCGACCCTCCAACTCGAAAAAAATGGAACCGGCAAGAGGTTAAAAACCCAATAATGTTTCTCAAAGAGTCAACTAGGAGAGGCCGCTTTCCACCCGAATACTTTTCTATTGGAGAGGGGAGGTGGTGCCCGGGAAAGTCATGACCTTTTTATATTTTATCGGGTCTCAGTATATTGCCTTTAGCCAAAACGACTGAAGCTCGTCCTACGAAACGGGGCACGCGTGGGAGTTTTTTAAGCATAGGGGATCGACGGGAGAGCCCTTTCCAAAATTCGTAATGGGTAGTGGGGGGCCAAAATGTTCTGTGCACATATCCTCGCGATCTCAAAGAAGAAAAGAGCTGTCCATAAAATCCTTGCTGGAGAAATTTCGTAAGCGGGTGTCAGCTATTTTTGGCGACTTTTTTTTGTCGCCAACACCCGCTACTTGGCGCTTTTTTTTTGTCGCCAAATTTTTCACGTGTGAAACACCATTTTAGAATACGATAAAATAATACAACACGTTGAGCACTGTCAGCAAAGGCAAAGCACTTTAACACATTAAAATTGCACAGATATTCCACTAAAAAAAAAACAATAAAACAAAATACACCATCCATACTTAACACTAAAAAATGTCAGCAATTTCAGTAACAGGCAATTCAAAATGAGCAAACAGTAAACCGCTTTTAACTAAAAAAATTTCAGTATATTAAGCAATCTAGTTCTACAGCTATGTAAACTAGGCAACCAGTGGACCGTTTTTAACTAAAAAAACCTCAGTGGATTCAGCAAACTAGTTGTACAGCTATGTAAACTAGGCAACCAGTGGACCGTTTTTAACTAAAAAAAACCTCAGTGGATTCAGCAACCTAGTTTTACAGCTATGTAAACTAGGCAACCAGTGGTCCGTTTTTAACTAAAAAAACCTCAGTGGATTCAGCAACCTAGTTGTACAGCTATGTAAACTAGGCAACCAGTGAACCATTTTTAACTAAAAAAACAACAGTGGATTAAGCAACCTAGTTGTACAGCTAATGTAAACTGGACAAACACTGGCCCGTTTTCAACTCAAAACAACATCGGTGGATTAAATAACCTAGTTATACACCTATGTAAAGTCACTATATGAAAACATAACAACATCAAATATCCATTTACAATTCACATTGAAAACCTTAAGCAATTGCAAAAATTCTTAAAAAAAACACTTACCTTTATTTTAAGGAACTCCTCAAAAATATCCATAACACACCAGCTAATAACATAACACCAAAACGCTTCCTTTTATTTAACTTTATAATCACACCCTCCTTCAAATAAACACACACTTCCTTTTTAAACAACAACGTAATATTCACTACACTTCAAATAACACAACACATTTCCAAATACACCTTATATTCTCCGAAATAACTCAACAAACACCAAACAAGAACTGACACATCGAATTCAAATTCAGCTACTTTTAAAACTTCGGTTTACCGATTACAGTTAAATTACCTAAACCAATCACAAAATTCCTTTACCAAACATCCTGGTATCGTTTAATAAACTCACCGAGCGTTTTTCCATCAAACTACAGCACCAGTTAACAACTCAACTCCAAACACAGGTTGCAAGAGATATCTGAAACTATCGCTATCGTAACCAAACTGTCCAACGAACTTCCAATTTGGCGACAGATCGCTTGGCGGGGACACCTGCTAACGAAATTTCCCCCATCCTTGCTTTTAATGACGACACTCACGATTACCTAAAGGCGGATTTCAGAACATTTC
This sequence comes from Cheiracanthium punctorium, assembly GCA_038373885.1. Classification (NCBI taxonomy): domain Eukaryota; kingdom Metazoa; phylum Arthropoda; class Arachnida; order Araneae; family Cheiracanthiidae; genus Cheiracanthium; species Cheiracanthium punctorium. Next base: position 570,253 of record JAWZYV010014716.1, on the reverse strand, counting down.
GAATAGAACCCAAAATAGTCTTGTGCTTAGGCACACCTGTTTGCAATTCTATGCTGGTTGAAAATTTATTATTTTTTTTTAATTTATGTAAAAAAAGGGGACATTCCTTTCCAGTACACCTGATAATTATTAGACAGTCATTTCAGGAACATAAATGTTTTAATGAGACCCACACGTACACACACCCATACCCATACGAAACTGAGAACTTTGTTGAACTACTCACTCAAAGTAGGCAGTTCTTTACAGAAAAAAGTCACGGTCAAACTAACGGTCGTATTCATCCATCACGATTATCCGTGAATCATCCGGGGACAGGCGAATTGGCACAAAATTGTTATTCTCGGCTTCCAATAATCTGCTCTTGATGTCTCCCTGAGCCCAGTCTCGACCAGGGATTGAGAGAGAGTGGTCAGAGAATTCGAACCCGTTTTGGCACGCCCAGTGCCTGATTATGACCACCCCATCTATGAAATTTGTTTTATTTTTTATAAAATTTTGATATAAAAAATGTATTTCAGAACAATATTTTAAATTGGGTCCCTTTTCCAGCCGGGGGCCCCGGGCAAAGTCCCGATTTGCCTATGCGATAATAAGGCTCTGGGCACGCAGCCAACCTTTCCCCGTCGCAATCGTCCGCGAAGTGCCTCACCACGGCACAGTGGTTGTATCACTGGAAAGGGTAGACGGGCGAAGTGTGAAGGTCCCGGGTTCGGGTCCCATCGAGCTCACCATTCGGAGTTTTCCGTGGTTTTCTCCGAAACCTAGCGTCCATACGGGTTAGGACCCCTTAGAAAGACCCCCACGGAGGGCATCCCACCCTTCGACCTAGAGCCCACTCGGAGCTCATCGGTCGTAATCCCATCCCCGAAGCACGTGGTGCATCCTGGCGAATCATAGCCAGCTGTATCCACTTTATCACCAAAGCCAGGTATTATCTGCGGATAGTAGTAGGAGTCGGGCCTGTGAATAAGGGAGAAAGGGACCCGGGGACCATTCACGGATTGTCCTCCAGTGCGGATGGAAGGATCCGCGAAGAATCAGGGGAAAAACTCGCTCTCGTGAATACAGGAGTATGTGACCTCCTAGTCAGCAAGTTCTGCGTATTGATAGTGCTGCCATCTATATTTCATACTCAGAAATACAAACAGCCAGTTGTGCTGTGTTAAAGAATAACTACGCGAGAGCTATCTATTGATTCGTGTAGCTTTCAGTTCTAGATCAGGATGATTATTGGACTACTTGATATCCTTAAACTAGACGGTTTTTCAGCGGCCCCGAACCCAGGCAGAAGTATAGAAGCCTTAAAAAAGGGAACGTGAACAGGATTGTTCTATTTCATCCAGGGGGACGGGGGAGGAGTATAACCACATTTAGGAACGAAGTCCCAAACAAAATAGGATTCTGTGTGCTTTTTAAGGGTGCCCTTTTTGGAAGGGCATTGTGCATGAAAGGATGAAATGAAAGCTTCAACATAATGTGTTCTTTAGAAAAAAAAAAAATCTGGAGTGACTGCACTCGAATTTCCGCGCACTCACGATTAAAATCATGACCGAGCATTTGAATCGATGAATCATTCAAACATATATACCCAATGGAAGCTCCCTCGATGTTGTGGTTGTGTGTGATTATGGCAACGCTACACTAGGGCGATCTGCCAAGGGAGGGTGCCTTGGTAGGAGGACTTTCTAGGGGGTTCTAACGCGTATTCACTTTACAGCTGGAGAAAACCTACCAAAACTCCAGACCGTTAGATCGACAGCTGCGCGATGGGACCCGAACCCGGGACCTTCACGCTTCGGCCATCTACCATTTTCAGTGGCATCACCACTGTGCCATGGTGAGGCGGAAGCTCCATCGAATGCGCCGTTTAAACGCGAGCGCACTTTCAAGACAGTCCTCTCCCCCCCCCCATCTTGGTCGTAGCCCTGTAGAAAAGCTGTCCTATACACACCCAAATCAATACCGGTCTTGCGACGGTGGTTTATTCCATATATACCCGCCAGACAGCACATAAGCTTAAATCAAGCTTGACATTTCTTTGAATTTGGCGCATTAATGCAAGCTTGACAGTTCAACTCATTCTAAGCTGGCAGCAAGCTTGCAGGAGTCAAGTTGAACTGTCAAGCTTAAATACAGCTTGATTTAAGCTTGGCAATTGCTACTCGCTTGATTTTTCCTTTTTAAAGGAGCGTTGATGGCGCCATCTGTGAAAGAGAATGGACATTCATTGTCTAGTGTCCTCAAATTGGCTGAAAGTTCGTAAAAGATGCGTTTATTTTATTACCAGTGCCATATTACCGGCAAGGCAAACGGGGCCACTGCCCAGGGCCTACAGATTTTAGGGCCCAAAAATCTTACATCTTACACTTTTGTAGTTTTAAAATAAAATTACAAAGGATAAAAAAAAATTCAGAAGTTAAATAATTTTTTTAATTATAAAGTATGAACAATGAAAATAATTCAAATTTACATTTGTATAAATTAATTTAAACTTATTTTTAATTCTTCGAAATGCTCTATATCGATATAGCATACCAATATGTAGGAAAATAACTAACCACATTTGTAAAGAGAATTTTTAGCGTTAAAAAATAGCAAAATTTTTTCAATTATTTGTTATTTTAAGAAATATTTACAAAAATGACTAAAGTGTTTGTATTCCATACATGTTAGCAACTGTGATATAGCATTTCGAAGTAACGTTTAACTATCTGTTTCTTTCATTTCAGATTACTTAACACAAAATTTGTGTTAAGTAAGTAAACCCATTCTATATTTCCAAATATGGAAATTCTTCAAAATAAAATACAATTATACTACGAAATGGATTTCAAAACCAGTCGTTTGTCTCGATTTTGGCCAGCGGCAGTATAGCTCATGAGTGTTGCGAAAGTTTTAAAACATGTGTTGCTCTTAAGTTTATATTATGTTTATTTCCCTATTAGTAGAGTCTCTAAATCACACATAACATTATTTTAATTTTGATGCATCCCATGGAAAAAAAAAAAAATAACATATCGCCCACTTATCAATCTGGCCAGAAAACCGCTTAATAATTCACTTCAAACTTTAGTCATAGCTGCACAAGGCTCTGGTAGCTGAATGGATAACGCACTCGGCTACGAATCGAAAGGTCCCGGGTTCTATTCTAGCCACGGACACTCGATGGAAACAGATTAAAATAACTTAAAATTACAGCATAGAGGGGGAAAATGCGCGGAAAAATAAAGTATGTGGGGCGCGGGCGCCCCGTGTATTTAGAAAATTTTTTAAGCTTGAAATGTCAAGCTTAATGCAAGCTGGGCAAGTGTAAACTAGAACACTTGATTCAAGCTTGCATCAAGCTTACACGACTGGAATTTTCAAGCATAATTCAAGCTTATTGACTTGATAAATCAAGCTTGCTGCAAGTTTGCTGTGCTGTCTGGTCCAATTTGAGCTTCATCGAATGCCCCGTTCAGGAGCTATCGTGTTCACACACACACACACACACACATACATCCCCTTAAAAACAGCATAAATGAATTCAGAAGACCTCCAAACGTGTCCATACACCCAAATCTCGAAGTCGAATTTTTTTCAGGATGACAATACTTTCCTTACATGTTCGGAAAGTAAAAAAAGAATTCCTGTCCGTATTCGTGGACAGAAGACAAAAGTAATGCTTTTCATATCCGTATCTGCCGATGAAAGAAACAAATGATTCGTTTTCAAAGCCGTATCCCCAGACATAGAGATCCAGTTGGGAGGGGTATGCATCCCCACCCCACCCCTTGTGCCTCCCCGATGCCGGAAAAAGAAGGAAATGAGGAACTTACTGCATAGGTCAAAGAGGACGGCAGAGGTCGCCAGAGTCGCGTGACCACACAGAGACACCTCCCGTTTCGGAGTGAACCAACGGAGGTCGAAGCGGACACCTGGGGGAAACAAACAAAAAATAGACACATATATCTCAGTAATTCATTAACCCATTTATGCCTAGCGTCCCTTTTTTGGGACGGCATTTTCGCTATCAGACGAAAACGTTATTTATTTTTCCTAGCCTTTATTCACGAGTATTGAACCTCAACTCCACAAAATATTTTAACTTGACCCAGTAGGATGATGACATTTCAATTTTTATACATAATAATTTTAAAAGAAATCATCCCTTGTCCAAGAAGTTGACATCAGAAATTTAGCTATTATTGCTGGTATTGGCAAAAATCGAAGAAAGTCGCAAAAATATCTGGGCACAAATGGGTTAAACGCACCCTCCCGTCATTCTAAAGGAACATTTTATGAATAGGACAACGTTCTCCTCCAGTCATTACAATATACTGTAAGGCACCGTTGATACGTCTTTCAAGGGACCCATCTGAAACGACGTATAAATGAAAAGACGTATAACTGAAACACTACTAAACAACTTACATTACATTACACGGGTTTAACGCTACCAATGTACAACGGGCATTCAAAAAGTAAGTTTCACTTGTTCCTCCACGGATGGCAACATTGCGAAACAAGACCGAAGCTTGCGCAGACGATAGTTCAGTTCGTTGGGCTTCCAACAGTAGCCATTTCATTCGGATAGTGACAATCGTGGGTGCGTTCTACGAGAAGGAAATGCCGCGTAAACTGGAAGCTTACTCCAACGTTGAAATACGCGGCGTTTTTGTGGGCAAAGCGCTTCAAGCAAAGGCATTGTCCTCTTGCATGACAATGCAAGACCTCGCAAGGCACGCACAACACGGGATTGGGTGTTGCGCGTGCTTGAAGAGCGAGCTTGTGCGAATGGGAGGTCTGGCAGCGTCCACCATACAGTCCGGACCTTGCGCCCTGCGACTTTCACGTGTTCGGAAAACTCAAAGGGCATTCTGGTAGAAGACAATTTTCCAACGATGGCCAGGTTCAGACAGCTGTTCTAAGCTGGCTCCGGGCCCAAGGAGCGATATTTTATCATCAAGGCATCGAACGATGGGTGGAACGTTCCGACCAATGTCTGCAGCGACTGGGAGATTATGTAGAGAATTTGTGTGTTGTATGTGTGTCCTATTGTATTCTAGTGCACTCCTCAATAAAGTGTTTTTGACCTACACTGTCCAAGTGTGATCTTCTGATGAAGATCCCATATTTAGTAATAATTTTCATCTGTTTTTACTTTCTTAAATTTAATATAGTTTAAATCAGGCAATTTTCCACTGTAAATTCTCTTTTCATTTTTAACCCATTAACGCCCAGCGATCTATTTTTAGACCGTGGCGAAATTTGTAAGTCACTCAAATACTTAAGCATTAGTTTATTTTCCTAGTTTAATTTCTTGAATAATAAATCTGATTTCCGCAAAATACTCAGCGATAACAAGTTTAAATGAGAATATTTCCCTGTATTATTCACATTTTCAGAAAAAGACTTACGTTCTTCATACCACATCAATGTCGGAAATGTATTTATCACTTCTGGCATGAACATAAATTTGAGAACGTGCTGAAAAAAGTGGTGCGTTAATGGGTTAACTACTCCGGCTTTAAAGAATTTTGTACTCCTTTTTCCCACATGTCCGATTTCAGTGAACTGTTTATCTATCCTAAATGCACGTTTAAATCATTCTTCCACCCGTTCCTTTATCTCAATAACAACTCGATGTCAGTTGCGTCTTCCTGGCTGTTAAGGAACTTCCGTTTCTCATGCAATCCATTTTCACTTAATTAATATGCATCTTTTGTTTTTGAACGACTTCCCTATACCCGTACAGTGCTTTAGTCCTTTCATTACCCAATATGAACGTACATCACTTAAAATTCTGCTGAGCTCATTTTCTATCACACGGGCATTTGTCTAGTTTTTTATTCCATAATGGGGTGGCCGGCTCTTTGTTATGTCTTGCCATCTCTGTTGAATAAGACGAAGATCCTCTGGCGTCTTTCATAATGATTGGCTCCAGGTTGGCCATTCTTTTAATATGCCAAGTTTAACTTTTTGCGCCAACCTCTCGATCATTGTTCGATTGAATTTCACTCGGAATGAATCAGACCTTCTTTGACCCTCCTAGCTAAGTGTCTCCCAGCCACGTGTAACAACGAATCGTTTAAGATAAAGTGAATTCATCTCTACACTAGTGTCTGTCTTGTTCACTTCCCCCGAGCTATACACCATGAAGAGCGAAACACTTGTATCACACAACTTTCGCGTTTGTTATATTCAATCATTCCCCATATTTTCAGTGTGCCGTCCACCGAAAGAGGTCGAGAACCACCGCTCTACGTCACAGTCAGTAAGATCAGTTTCTGTCTGATGGCGCCCTCTCTATTCCGCAAAAAGAAGCGCTCACTTACTTTTTTCGAAGGAGTCTCCTTCCCGGACAGGGGTGACGAAAGCGGTCTCCGAATGCCTCATCTCCGAAGCGATCTTCTGCTTCGTCTCGTCGGTCAACACCTGCAAAGAGAATGACCCACGTACTGCGAGGGTGGTCACAAAAACAAAAAACAGTCCCGACAAATGAACCACTTGGAGCCCTTCTGATACAGTTATTGAGAGATATCACAGTTTGGAATTCTGTCACTGGCAACAAAGTGACGTTCACGGTGACCGTCATAGGTACAGAAACTCGAAATTTTCAAGTGGAAACGCCCATTGTTCACGTCGCAAATGGCTCAGTGCCTGCGAAAATCCCGATAAGAATATTGAAGGGGTACGTGCATTCCCCCCCAAAAAACGGACGCGCTAGGCACTCACCCATAACAGCGCTGCCAAAATCCCACAAAAGCACGATCGGGGTTCACAGAAGAAATTGGCATAGGAAGAACCGTTTCACCTACGTCATTATCACTACGTCACACCTCAGCAACGAACTTTTTTTTTGGTCAAACATTCATTCATTTGAGAATGGTCAATTGGCAGAAAACGTGGCTTTGTATCCCTGAATATCAGAGTTGACCGAAAAAAAAACTGTCATCGACGTCACGTGAAAATATTCTATGGTGACACAGATCGAGAAAAGAACACGTTTATTTGTATGACCCCATTTTCCCACATGGATGGCATTACGATGATGAAGCATAGCACAAACATTTTTTTTTTTAGCACCTACATAGGGAGTCCTTTTTTTGTGATACACGCATCATCCCAAAGCTTTTCATTCGAAGACAATTTTCGCATGCGCTGAGCATTTTGCTGCGTGGTAAAAAAGAAAAAAGAAATGGGGGGGAAAACGTGCATTTCCATTTGAAAATTTCGAGTTTCTGTACCTGTAGCGGTGACCGTGAATGCCACTTAGCTGCCGGTCACAGAATTCACATACCTCTGTGACTCACTCTGTCCGAAATCTCATCTCCCTGGGTTGGCCGCTAGAGATCTTACGGAAATCACCCAAAATAACGGGTCATGGCCGTAATGTTTTTTCTTTACGATTATGTCTTTTCGAAATACAGTAGAGCGTCGATAACCCGCACATCAAAAATCCGGACCGTCCATCCCCGTATTCAATTCTGGTTTGGGGGGGGGGCTAGGAGTTGAAGTGGTCTATGGATAAGGAAACCCAATGCCTTTGGGGTAACTTTGGGTTAGGCCAAAACATTGGGTTAACCTTATTAGACCCAAAACATCTCTGACAATGCAAACTGTGCAGCATTCTGTCAATAGATATGTTTGTAGATATTGTGCATTACATATGTGCGTGTATGGTTTTATTAAAATACATTATAATTTCGTATTAATAATTTTTTTTTTAAACTTTCCGAACATGTATCCTGTATAAGAAAAGTATTGTCATCCTGAAAAACATTGACTTCCAGATTTGGGTGTATGGACACACGTTTTGGGGTCTTCTGAATTCATGGATGCTATTTTTACGAGACGTACGTATGTATGAGTGTCTGTGTGTATGGGACGATAGCTCCTAAACGGGGCATTCGATGCCGCTCCAATTGGGTCTATAGGTCATAAGGCACCGTCGTAAGACCGGTATTGATCTGGATGTGTATAGGACTTATAGGTTTTCTACAGAGCTACGACCCAGATTTCTTTTAAATGATGGCCTATGGGGAAACATTCTTGAAAGTGCGCTAGCGTTTAAACGGGGCATTCGATGGAGCTCAAATTGGGAATGTATGTTATAAACCACCGTCGTAAGACCGGCTTTGATATAGGAGTTATAGTTTTTCTATCTACAGGGCTACGACCCAGATTTCTTTTACAGGATGGCCTATGGGGAGCCATTCTTGAAAGTGCGCCTAGCGTTTATTTAAATGCTGGGTCATGATCTTAATCGTAAGTGTTCGGAAAGTCGAGTGGAGTCACTCCAGATTTTTTTTTAATCTGCTCCCATGATTGAACCACTCCAGTGAATTATTATCGATTTCAGAAATTTTTGTATTTGTCATGAACTGAAACGACTTTTGATTCCTTTCGAAAATCTCGGACAGGGTTCGGTCACAGTGAATCCGGGTGGTTATCGATGCTCTACTGTTCATAGAGTTCATAATGAAAGTTTCTTATTAGTTAGTTATTGACAGCGGGGAATACTGGATACACAGTTATTGGATCTCGTTGAACCCGTCAAAGGTTGTAGGTCCTAAAAGTGCCTACTTTTTATTCGAGAAAATTGTTTAAAAGCAAGCGTAAGCGCACTATCTGTGGAAACCGGAATTTTCCTATACATGGTGCTTAGCCATCCGTTTAGTGACCGCAACACCGCCATCATCTCCCTCTAAGAGCTAACGAAGATTTTCAACTCACAACAGCCCAAGTTCCACACACCGGTCTATTTTTGTTTAACCCTTAATGGCACAAGATTGCGCCATACACAGTGTAAGGATAGCAGAAATATATCTGCGAGTCAAGAATAAGAGATAAAAACCGTTAAAAGCTGAAACAAGTCAATGCTAAAGAGACAAATTGAAAAAAGTAGATAACAGAGACATTTAGGAGATTATTTTGGAAGAAAGTAATATTTCATCCATTTCAAACGACAGACGTATCATTTTTACAAAAATATTCCGGTTTCATACTCATACACACTTGGTATATGCATTCGTTTTGAGCTTTTGAACCTTTTTTTCTTAAACAGGAAATAAAAAACAAATTTCTGGGAAAAAAACACGCTTAAAGCCAAAGAGCGAAAAAAACGATACACTGCGGAGCGATCTGTTTCCTTGGAAACCGACCGGTATTTCCGCGAAAGGGCTCTTTACGTAGTCTTTTTCTGAGAATTCTCTCCCCGCTTCCTATCGTTTCCGAGAATTTCTCCTCCTCGCTCACTGTTATATTCCGCCCCGCTCTTGTGATCGAAAAACGTTCCTAAAGGAGAAGATCACTTTTGAAAACTGGCTCACTTTTCGCTCCGACGGATCGAATTTCGCTCGTTTGGTTTAATCGTGATTCTGACTGAATGTGTATTTTCCAATAAGCGCGGAAAAATTCAACTTTTCAACACCGAACGGGAATTTTATTAAACTGACCTCATAACATAAATCAATGTTTTTCAATTTTTCGCGGAACCTAAGTGACAAAGTGATCTGAGATTGCGTTATGCATGGCACAAACACATAGATTAGAACAGTGCCATCCTGTATTTTAAAATAAAATATCTCCCATTCAGCTAGAAACGGTCTGGTGTCTGCCACGATCCAAGGGCCGAGATCGGCCAACACCCTGCGGCCGATCACGGTGTGAGGGGTAGACGGCCGAAGTGCGGAGGTGACAGGGTTCGCACCGATCGAACGGCTTACAGTTCGGGACGCTTTTCTCAGGATGGAACGTGAAAACACGTTAGGACCTCTTAAAACGTTCTCCGACCTACCCCCCGTGGGCAGATGGCAGAGGACCGGCGGCTTTCGTGCTTTTCACAGCACGAAAACACAAACTGTCAGTTTAAGATCCTATCTTGAATTAAAAATAACGTGAAATACATCCGAACTCTGAAATAATATTAAACAATCCTGGGATAAACTCATTAAAATCAAACTGTATACGTTATATATATATGCATAAAGGGTGTTTCAAAAGAGTTCCGCCAAAGTTTAAGAATGAGTGAAGCTATAGGCATCTATGGACAGGGAATCCGAAAACCCATAGCCATGTGTGGATATGAAAAGGCCCTCTTCACTCACCTGCGAATAATCACTTTTAACAAACAGTTCAATTAGGTCAAGATCCCAGACCGGGGCCATCGTGATTCTAGCGGGCCAGCTTGTGGACGCCGCATGACTTGCTTCTACGTCTGTAGAATCATGAATATTTTCGGTGCACTTCATCGAAACGTTTTTGCTTGAAAGAGATAAAATACTGGGTCAAGCCATTGCTAGCCAAATAGTTGAGATATCGCCAAGCTGGGTTCCATTTGAAAGATTCGTTTTTGGCGCCTCATTGGACGATATTTCACTGAAAGCTGAGAAGATCGAGACAGTTCGTGAGATTTGGGTCACAGCCGAAAGAGTGATTCATCAGAGACTTTTAATGAATGGAAGGTATCCGCAGACCTTAATGTATTGAATGTCTTTTGGTTGTCCCTCTCAATAAATGACTCAGTCGATTGCAATCAAAAACAGAAATGCACAGTTGTTTGTTACACTAGTTCTGAATACAAAGTCTCAACATTCTCTACAGTAAACAGTGTTGGAGTCAAACGAAATATGTAATAATTTTGGACGTCCAATTGGGCGATATTTCGGTAACATTCGCCAAGGTCGATCCCAAATGGAGAGATTTTGGGCATGGACCCAACCCTGACTGACTGCAGACGTAATCTATTGAAAATGTCCATAGACATTAATGTTTCAAAATTCTTTTGGTCGGTCCTGTGAATAAACTCCCCCGGAAGATTGGAACCCAAAATCGAGTCGCACAACTAGATGTTACAACAATCTTATATATAAAATTTCAACAGTTTACGGCCAATAGTTTCTGAGATATGCGAGTTACATTCATACGTATGTACACCAAAAGTCACCCAACTTCCCTTCCGTAAGCAATACTAAATTTACATCCGGAGTATAGCCTACCGAGTTGAATGGTGGGTAAAGCACCGTACTCCGGTTCCGGGTTCAACTCCCGGCGGCCGGGGTTCGATCCCCGACTGGGGGTGGTTGTCACGTCCGTCTCTTCATAGGGGGCGACGTGGGTCTACCTACTAGGTGCCCCCATAATAAAGAAACCAACCATTCCGGCCTGTTGTGGCCAAAGCCTTCAAGGCAGAGGCCGGCCATTAGAAAAAAAAATATCCGAAGTATTACAAAAAGCACATTTTAATAACTCTGCAAATACTTATAATGGACTCGTTGAAATCGAAATGAAGCTGTTTTGAATAGACCCAACACAATACAAAACGCCATACGCACACACACAGCATACTAGAATAGACCGTAAGTATATAGGAGGGACAGATACACTCTCCGAAAAAAATCAGGGAGCTCACCTTTCCGAAGGGCACTAGGCAGACGGCCGCCGGATTCCCCTTGAAAGGCTCCCCCGTGAAGGCATCCACCGTGAAGATCGGCAGCTCGTCGGCATCCCACCGGGAAGACATCGGTCACTGCGGGGACGAGGTTAGAGAGAGAGTTACGAGTGAGTCAGCACGCTGCGTGTCTCGTCTATTCCAAGCGAGAGCGTCGACAACGCGCTCTCGAACGGATAAGAGGATAAGCGCGCTGATAAGGCACGATAAGATAGTGGACGTATACGCTCCACTCGCTTTATGAAAACGGCGGTTTTCGAAACACTCGTGTGTCCATAAATAAGAACGTACTCGTTACGTCATGCCCTTCAACATTCTTAGAATGACCTGCTGTACTGTACACAGTAGCAGGGGCAGCTCGTGGGTTATTTCAAGAGAGGTTCCCAAAATTTATTTCGAAAATGAAATACGACACACCTTGCAAGTTAAATGAGAGTTGCAGCTCCAGAAAAACAATGCACGCAACGGAAAGAAAACGAGTCCTCTCGGGTCTTCCATTTCGTCACCGAGATCCGTTGGAGCAAAAATACGTGTCTGGATTTCTTTTTTCAAAAAAAATACTATTGTAAAATGCCATTGCTTTAACTCCGAAACGCTTATTGGACTCCCCTCTGAAGGATGGACACTGATTCTTAACCCATACTGCAGTGAAATTCTGATAAAAATAAAGAAAACGAAATAAAAAATGGATTCACTCACCGAACACAGCAAAGTACCCGGAGGAGGGAACGGCCCAAAAAATCTTCCGCTTCCTTTCCGTGAGTGCACTCAAAGGGTGCGAACGGAAGCGCCTCGCTTCTCCCGCCACTCTCTGGGCGTCTTTTCTCAGAGAGCGGTTCGGAAGGCCCCTCGGTCGATCCCACGTGCGAGCGACTCGAGACTATGCCGCAGCCCCCTACGATACAGCGCGTTCGCCATGATAAACGCGTTTCGTAAGAGTCGCGGATAGGGGAGAGTCCAACTCCCGTTTCCAATTCACAAAATTCTAGAAGTGTACTTAATATATGTATATTTTTTAATGGAATGGGTTGATTCTTTAGTTTTTCCTCGGGGGGTTCACGGGCTCCAATGGAGGAGCCGCTACTGCACTGTAATTAGTTAGCGATCAACCTGTATCCCGTGCGAAACTATCGGGAAGAATTCTGACCCCTTGGAGGCGCAACCCTTTCCCCATGCTGAAAAAAAGGGCAGCCGTGGCCCTCGCTCGACTTCACGGCCCGCAAGAGGGCGGAAGATCGAAACGGTCATCGCGTGCCCCCGATCCAGAGACCCCTTTTTGGACGACCGCTGGCTGTGCGCGCGATGAACGTTTGGATCGTCCGCCCTCTTGCGGGTCGTGAAGTCGAGCGAGGACCACGGCTGCCCTTTTTTCAGCATTAGGAAAGGGTTGCGCCTCGGAGGGTTAAAGCTGTTGGGGGAGGGGGGGCTCGATTCTTCGGTGGACGGGTCCTTCGCTACCCCACTGTGTCAAGGCGTAAGAGGACGAGCCAATACATCAAACGACAGTCAAACCTCGCTCGAACGCTATTCGATACGACGATCCGTCCTGATCCTGTAGGACGATACCATTGGGAGGGGTCCCTTACAATCTATATAAATAAAAATGAGACTTTTGTCTGCACATTTCTTGGAATTCAAAAATGTTGCGATTTCTATCCGTTTCGAGCACCCGGGAATCCGGTGCGACCCTCCGAAAAAAGTGTATCGTTCCGTCATTCTGTCCGTGACGCTGTTTTTGTTCGAGCATCCCGTAAAAAACGACTGAAGGGAATGATATGAAATTCGATCACAGGATAGAGCGTTGCTCAACCTAAACTAGGGTGTCCTATTTTTTAAACATTTTGATTCGATTTTGAGATTGTGTGAAAATTCTCTCAGAACACGGTTCTATTTCTTCGAGCCTCCCGTCATAACGACTCATACGAAGGATACGAAATGGGGAGATAGGATAGGGAGTGGCTCATCTTAATGTACAGGCGTTGATTTTTTTAAAAATATTTGGATTCCATTTCAGAGGGTGCGAAAATCGTTTTAAAATGCTGAAATGTTTGTTCCAGCATCCCGATATAAAAACTGCAGGGAACGAAACGAAACGGGGTGGCAGGATAGGTTGTCACTCCACTTCCATTGGAGGCTTCCAAATTTTCAAAAATAGGGATTCGATTTTGAGATTTTCCGTAAATTATTTCAATATGAGTAAATATATTCGTTCGCGCATCCCGTCACGACGAATCAAGAGAATAAAATGATGTGACTGAGTGACTCTCTAACCTGTCCTAGTTGAACCATCCATAAAAAGGATCACTTCGCTTTCTTGACTTTTGGCAGCATACTCCACCCGTTCTGCGCACTCCTGCCATGCTGACGAAAGTTCTTGCTTTTTGTAAATGGGCATTCCGTACTAACCCGTCCACGACGGGCACTTCAGCTAGTACTTCAATATAATCTTCCGTCGATAGAACGATACATTTCTCGAGAACGATCCTTTTGTTGGGTCCCTTCAGTATCGTTGTATCGAGGTTTTATCGTACTTTGGTACAGTACTCTGATATACAGGGTGAATCTAAACACTTGGGCAAAACTTTAAGGGGTGATAGGGCCCATCCTAAGGAATCCGAATCCCATAGCCATGTGGGGTCGGCAACGTCGTCTTCTCGTGTAGCTGTTCATCATCACTTCGGGAAAAAATGTGCCGAAAACAGTGCGCTTTCCGACCCTTGTTTCGCCAGAAACGAATGTATTTTTCTCCGAAAACAGAAGACTCAAATGGATAGTTTAAAAATTCTATTTTATTTCATGGATGAAATGTTCGGAGACTGGGTTCAGAAATGAGACGGACACTTCCACGCTTTTCCAAAAGGGAGGATGACCGGGTCCGTTAAAACTGCGTTTTTCACCCCAGATCGCTATGGGACGGTTAGGATCCCGCATCTAGAAATCTCGAACGCTGTTCTCTAGAAAAATAGGGGTCGTAGGCCTTTGGTCACTTTACTTTTGGGAACTCATTTTTGGAGCCCTATTGGGCAATAGTTTGCAAAAAGTCGCCAAGCTGGGCGACCCTTTGGGTCATTGGGTGCGATTTTCCCAATGGGGCTTGTAAAGATAGTTTTCCTTCATGACCATGCATAATAGCCTAATATTTCTCTTCCGTGACGTCATCCAAACGCGATGGTTCGGAGAGGTCCCGAGTTTTCTGGAATGCACGTCGGAAAGTATGAAAGGAACCGGGCTGCCCCCGAATCCAGTTCAGTGTGAATCGCGCTCTCGTCGAGTGAGTTGGCTGCATTACGCTTTGTATGGACGCTATGCAAGCGGCGTTTCCGCCTGCTTTTCGAAGCTTATTTTTAAGTGCTGCGTCTTGAGGGACTGTGTACGATATCCCTCGCCTATTTCCGCTGAATTTTTGCCTGTGGAAGTGTTTTATTTTGCGTGAGAAGGACAGCATGGGTGAGAGCTTCGGTAGACTGTTAAAAGAACGTTTACTGTCTGATTGCGGTTTTGAATTTTTTACAACTCTGATGGTTCGACGAAGTTCTAGAAGTCCTAAAGTTTGTGTTCCATCCTGATCAGTGGACTCTTTTCTAGAACTTTCTACACCTACGGGACTTTGGAACGACGAACCCCGGAAACAGCCAGAGTTATTCTGCACCAATATTCAAGGGTTTTCTTTTTTTTTCCATTTTTAGAAGCGCGTCCTTTTTCTCCCATGAATCCCTTTTTAAAATCGGTTCACAAGGAGTATACGTAAGGCGACCCTATTTCTAAACAGTATTTTGTGGACACATCGAGCATTGTCCTCGAATCCAAAGAAAACTTGGGGACACTAGAAAATTTTGGGGGGACTTATTCGAGGACACAACAAATTACCATGTATACCCATACTTTAAATCTTGACTGATTTTGATACTTAAAAATGAACTGTAATAGCTCTTTATATCCATTGTGTATTCTTATTTAGTCAATGAATGGAAGTATTTCATTCATTTATGAATATTTATTGAAACCAGAAATAGGAAAGGAACATCCTGTTGAAATATTGCAATGGATTCAAAATGGAACTCATGGAATAGTAATTGTATTTTTCAGAAGACATTGCTTTTGACATTGAATCATTTTGGGATCCTTTTTCGTGAAACTTTGTACACCCTCTCAAAAAAAAAAAAAATATTCGAGTGCAAGAAAATGTTCGTACGTCCATTTCATATTGAAAGCATGGTTCTTCATGAAAAGGGATGAATCATGAACAAAAATGAAAATGGGAAATGGGGCTCATAGTCGGATACTTTATTGAATGCCTGTACACGCTACGCACACAATGACCACAAACGTTTTCAGAGATCGAATTTCTTTGTTTCTCTGAGTAGAGGGCGCTTTTAGTTGCTTTATTTTTCTTATTTCTTCAGTTTTTTCTGAAAGAAATAAACTAAACGGAAACTTCAGGGGAAAAAAGTACAAATCTTTAAATTTGGGGACAAAATGAAATAAAAATCTATATTTTGGGACTGTGCTCGAATTTCGAGGACGTATGGTCACCTTAATTTAACATAAAACACAATACAAGACTAGAGGAAGGAGGGAATGTTTACGAGCATCATGAAATAAGCTGTATTCAAAACGAAGACTTAAAGTAGTACACTAAAAGAAACTGACTTTTTCATAAAATGAGTGTGTCGAAGGTAAATGACTATTTATGGGTCTTCCCATTCTTGTCTGGGTAGCTATTCAAAAATTCTGAACCAGTGGTTCATTTATAGACTAACTAGCCGCCTCCGGCGACCCGTTGGTTCGCCATCTTAATAAATCTTGTTTGGAGAGAATCCTGTTCCTCACCGGCTTCCTTGGCACTGAAATCTCTCAGATTCTGAATGGAATTTAAAATGAAGAGGGTTACAAGAAGGAGCGGCCCTACGGTAAGTGTCGCCCCCTGTTAATGTAAAAGAAGACTCCCCTTTTATGCTCAAGTTAGTTTTTGAGTTCGAAAGGACGCCCCTTCAAAGCCGGCGCTCCGATGCGATGCTTACCGTGTCGGGCCACCCCTGGTTACAAAAATAAGATGGTTAAATGATAAAAAGGTACAAACTATTTCCGTCCTTCATTAATTCTGAAGAGCTTCTGGGTATTCTGGCCTTTATCAAAAAACGGAAAGAAAAAAAAAAAAAAAAAAGGAAAAAAATCTGAAACACTTTCAGATTTTAAATACGCACTAAAATGCTATATATTAAAAGCGTATTATAATCCATGAGTCTTCCCTATTTTCTTTCCTTATTCCATAAAGTTGGAAGTCATGATTCATATATCATTATTCATGAGTGTGATTAAAACAAAATTAAAATGGATATTTCTAGCATCCTTTTTCTGGATGTAATACATTATAAATAGATGGGAAAAAGCTGCGCAGAAAAATGCACAATTCGAACGGAATGAAAGTTTCAAAAACTTAATCTCAGGTGTATTCATAATCCAAGTATCAGACGATAAAATTACGATAAATTCTGCCACGCGTTAGAATCATCTCCTCAAAATCGCACACCAACCATTCTATTTTTCGCCAAATTAAAATGTTGCACATTTTAGTCTCGTAAAATTTCTAAATCCTATTTTTCTTTTGAGTATAAAACATTTCATTCCTGCTCTGATTTCACGTGCACACGATATTTTAATTAAAAAATAACCTTGCAATGAATCTAAACAAAAAAATCGTTATTTTTTTATTTTTACTTCAAGAGTGTGAATCATTTAATAAACTTACCAAATAGGGCAATCTAGATATGCTTAATCCTCACTCTGAGGGGTTGCAATTGCGAAATGGCGGAGAGCAAAAATGAGCCTTTTGATACACTTTTTGTAATCGATATCTTGTAAAATAATTCGAATTTCGAAATTATCGCTTCGAGGTATGTCGGGACCCGTCCTGGAGTATTTCCATACAAAATTGGACAGGTCTACGATCACCCGCCTTGGAGCAGGGCCGGTCCAAGGGGCTTGCGAATGTAGGCGATCGCCTAAGGCCCCGCGCTTAAAGAGGCCCCGCTCCTGAACCTTTTTTTTTTTTTGTTATCACATTAGACCGGGCTTGGTAAATGGTTGCGATATATGCCCGAAAAGCCGAGAAATAAAACTAATATGTACTATCCAGATTAGTAGTAACTTACATAAGACAGGATTGAAAAGAGGCCACGCTCTTTCGCTTCCTCAGGGGCCCCGCACGCCCCTCGGGCCGGCCCTGCTTGGAGCTACGCGAGACACAGACAAACTAATTAACCAACTGACATTTTACAGTTCGTTTTATTTATATAGATAAGAATTTCAGTGGGTCCGGCAGTTCACTGCTTAGTCACTCAAAATCGAGCAAACACCCTTCTTTTGGGAGAAATCGTTGATCTGCACACACACAAAAAAAGATTTTGATTGTTTGTAACCTGTAAATTCATAACTAAAATAACCTAGGCCCTGAAACGAAAACAAACTCAATTCACATTCTGTAAAAATGGAGGGGGCCCTTCAAAATCGGGGGGCATGGGGGACCTGCTATCATCAATCATCAACGCCAGAGGAGGACCCTACGGCTCGATCTGTATCTTCCTTTTCGGCAGTGCCATATTACCGGCAGGGCAAACGGGGCAACTGCCCACAGATTTTAGGGGCCCAAAAATCTTATATTTTACACTTTTATAATTTCACAATTAACTAACAAATGAAAAAAGCGTCAAAAGTTGTATTGTTTTTCAATTATAAAATATGAACTATGAAAATAATTCAAACTTACATCTGCATCCATTCATTGAAACTTCTTTTCAATTTGTCAAAAGGCTCTAGAGTGGATAGAGCATAGCTGCCAACATTTGTAGAATCTGATTCACTACCTTTTTGTAAACAGTATTTTTAAAGTTTGAAAGTAACAAAATTTTTGTAATTAAACAGGTTGGTTAGCTGTTATTTAAAAAAATATTTTTAAAAATATGGTTATTATATCCCGTCATTTAGGCAACTATGATATAGCATTTATCTGTTATATCATGTTATCTGTTTCATTGATATCATATATATATATATATATAATATATAATAGCTAACTTACTAGCACATGGTGCCAATTAACGAGCTTATACCGAATAAAGTGTTTAAATATAGCCTTTTAAGGCAATGAAAGAGTGGATAAATTGGATATAAAGCACCAAATGAGAACTGGTGGGCTTTTAATCCTAATCACATGTATCCACAAATAGTCGGAAAATGGAAAGGATAATTGAAATGGTGTGCTCTATCATCAGGCGCCACCGCACACACATTTCAATTGAATCGAAAAAAACAATAATAGCTAGGTTTCTGCAAGTTACATGACCAAAATTAGGGTCCTTTTGTCACTTGGGGGTGCGACCGTAGCTATTAGAAATAAACAACGAGGAAATGGACCGACAAGAAGATCGAAGCTCAGTAATGGAGGCAGTATTAGTGCATGTTGCCATCAGAGAAGACTTAATGCCATCAATAGACAAGTAATGCCATGGAGTGGGGGGAAAAAATGATATATTATTAATAATTTAGAAGTATGGAAAGGAAAGGAAAAAATAAAAAAGTAATAATTAAATGAATAAATAAAAAGAAAAAAAAGTAATAATTAAATGAATAAATAATAAAACAAATATAACACTAGTATATATATGTTTATTTCAATTTACTTAAAATAAAATTTCGTGTTTGGAGGGGAGATATTTAAAACTTTTCAGAATAAACCAATCGTTATTGGTGTTTTTAGAAGGGGAAGTTATCGCGTGGAGCCCAATATTTTTCTCTTGATCGGGCTCTGCTTTTCGGCTTTGAACTTCAATGATTACAGAATAATGTATAGTTACCTCCTACGGCCAGCGGCAGAACTTGCGTTTTCGCTTCGCACGCACCGTCAAAGGGACACAGAATTGGATGGAGCTCTCTTCTTCCACACATGCACACGTGGTTGTACGTATGCAATTTTGGGAACAAGCCAGAGTCAACACTCAATTCTCGTCCAGCGCTGCCCGGATCGTGGAACTCCGATCTCCTCGAAGAGTTCGTGTACTGGTGCTGCCATCTGCTGGGTAGACATGGATTTAAAAATACTTTATATCTTAGAGCTCCTATTACCGTATGAAGTTATTTATTTTTATAATCATTTTACGACTGGAAATGAAATGACTCCCGTTATGTATGTCTTTTCATACATTTTGCAATGTCCAGATTCGGCATGGGCACCCTCTGTTTTTAGGGTGATTTTCGCAGCTACCCTAACATCAATAAATTGAATGACCCGTACTATTAAAAACAAAGAAACGTGACTTTCGTTGAAGTGAGTCCAATCATTTGTCCGACACTGTACTACCGATTTTTTTTTTTTTTGTTTGTATTTTATGATTTTAAATAAATGTTTCCCAGAGGATTAAAGCCGTAAACCCTTGGTCGGCCCTCTGGTGATTCCTTACACCTCCTTACACTGTACTAAAGTACGAAGTAACAGAAAGGTATGGGGGCGCCATTTTTTCTATTTGTATTTGTTTTTTATTTATTTTACTAAAACCGAATATCCCGGTTTTTGTGAAATGAATACCGGTATTAATTAGACCTAAATTTGGCCCGGTATTCCGGTATTTTCGAAATTCGGTAGGGGGGTCCCGGTTTGCGACCCCTAGTGCCGGGGGCTGGGAGGAGGGCAGGGCATGGTCCCCTCATTCCTTGCCCTCCATCAGTCCCTGTGCACAATAGGGAATGCAATCCCGCATTGTTTTTTGTCTTGCGGGATTTCCGGATTGATATTTTGGGATCCCGCAATCCTTCAGGATTGACATTTCATTTAGCTAGGACTTCATTTCAACAGAGAAATTTTAAAAAAGTAAGATTTTAAGCACTATGAAGCTTAACTTTAATAATAATTATTAATCTTATGAGATAATTTATACGATAACTTACAGAAATATGAAAATTATTATCATGATTTTCAGAATGATAGACTAAGTTATGTCTTAATATAATAGTATTAGTTATGTTAGTTGCTAAAAAATCAGGAATTTACTGAAAAATACAATTTATAAATACATTCACATACTTACGTTATTTTCTGAGTGGCTGAAAAAAGAACGTACAAAATCGAACCCATCCAATGAATCATTGCCTAGTCTAGATTTGATTTTAGTAAAATAATGAAAAGTATGCATTAAAAAAATTAAAAACTAAATTTGAAACTTTCTATAATGAATTCGTGACTGATCGCTAAAGAGATAAATTATTCTGAAATATTTCAGTTCATTTGGAGATTGGGAACTTTACGAAAAATTTAGATATAGATGTTCGATCCGGAAGCCCATTGGAAGATAATTGAAAAAAATAAAACTTTAAATTAAAATTTGTAATTATTGATTCGTTCATTCTTAGGTAAGAGACATGAATATTCAAAAATTTTCGGTCTATGGGTTGGGAAAGCAGAGTGAAATTGTAATAAAAAATAATTTATTTCTCAGTATCAATTCCCGCGGGACTAGCCCCGCAAATATTTATGCGGGATCCCGCGGGATTGGGGTTGCATTCCCTAGTGCACAATGTATATGTAAAAGAAGCCATTCTGGTATCTTCCAGGGATGAGGTTTTAGCGATTCGGCACAACCATCCAGAAAAATGTTTCTCAAATAACAAAATGAATCCGTGGATTGTCCACCGTGAAATCCCACACCCTGTGTATCACGAGCAGTCCTCATTGAACACATAAAGTATATATAGATATAAATGAATATCTCTTTGCATACTCACTAACTGCCGTGTCTCTTGTCCGTCGTTAGAGCTGATCCTCCAAGTCACGTAGAAGAGTGCTACAAAAATGAATGCCGAAGTATTTTCGCAGGATGAAAGTTAAAAAAACAGTTGTCATCAAGCAATACGGTGACAATTGAAAGAACAAATAATCTTTAATAAGCACACCTATCTACCAAACTATTTGCTGATAATTCCGAGGGACTTAAAGACACATCGAATCATTGTTTTTCTTCCCATTACATGTCTACAGTTCCAACTAGAGTTCCAGGAAAACTCATTCTCGTCTGCTTTTTTTTCTCCAAGAGAGTTGAATTGTCTTGTGTTCTTTTTGCGACACCCTGATCTTCTCACTTTATGTTAAGTATCGCAAAATCATGGCAACTATACTATGGCGGGCATTCTTCTGACATTTTTGTTTCAGTGACTGTTATGCTTGTCTCTCACAGGGTGATGTCCAAAGGGGCTTCTTGCCTGAGTTTGTGTTTTTCGGATGCCCTTCATCCGAACGTGTTAACTAAACTATGATTTATTAATGGAGGATGTTGTTACGAATTTTTGGGGCAACCCGCTGTTCTGGGGCTTAAAATACTTCGAAATTCGTATTCTACGCGTCCAATAGTTAAATTTTGATTTTTGTTGCCTCCAAATCGGTCCACTAGAGCGGGAGATACGGACGTTTGGGTTTCCCCATTGTTTTCCTATGGTGGTTCTAGAAATCTCGAGAAATAGGGGTCGTAGACATTCGGTGACTTCACTTTTGGGGACTTATTTTGGGGGCCCCATGGGACGATATTTCGCCAAAAGTCACCAACTTGGCGACATTTCGGTCATTGGGCGCGATTTTCCCAATGGAGGCTAGTTTTTCTGCATTAAAATCATATAATAGGCTAATGATTCAGCTATATTTCTATGACATAATCAAAACGCGATGGTTCGGGGACTCGTTAAAGAGGTCCCGAGATTTCTGGAATGCACGTCGGATAATAAGAGAATAAAAGAGTAATAAGAGTATAATAAGAGAGATAATAACAGTATAATCGGAGTATAAAAGAACTGGGCTGCCCCCCCCGACCCCGATCGAGTTCAGTATGGAGTGAGCTCCCGTCGAGAGTGAATCGAGCGTCCGAGGAGTACGGCGCTTTGCTCTGTGATAGAAGCGGTGTTTCCGCGTGCGTTTCTGAAGCTTTGTTCTTAAGTGCTGTGTTTCAATTCTTCAGTGTTGAATCTTAAGGGACTGTGTACGATATCCCTTGCATATTTCCACTGAATTTTACCTGTGGAAGTGTTTTATTTTGTGCGAGAATGACAGCATTTGTGAAAGCTTCTGATCTAAGCGGACTTTTAAAAGCACATGACTGTCTGATTGTGCTTGTGAATTTTGTTCAGCTGATGGTTCGACGAAGTTCTAGAAGCAATAAAGCTTGTGTTCCATTCTGACAAGTGGACTTTTTACTAGAACTTTCTACACCCTACTTTAGAACTTTGCCACTACTTTAGAACGACGAACCCAGGAAACAAGCAGAGTTTTCTGCAACAATATCGACTCCTTGGGTTTGAGGCTATAAAAGTCACGTGTCGCTGGTAAACAGACACCCTATTCTCCCTAGGATTATGTGCTGAGCTCTTGGTAATTAGCGCAAAATTAAAAAAAATAATAATTATTGATTGTGCTGACTATGGATGTTTCAATAACTCTCTGGAAGCTTTACATGATAGCAAAAAGATATCTTTCCACAGATTCCCATTGCAAAATGCTAACCTATTGAAACTTACACCGGGACGAGGCTATTTCAGTCACGTGTCGATGAAAAATATACACTCCAGACAATCAGATTACAGGACTACTCATCGACACAGCCGAAAGGTCACGTGTTGGTTGAAAAATGACGTCTTATCGATATCGTCCATTATTATTATGAATTTAATATTCTATTCCTTACTCATACTGTTACTGAATAAAAAATAATTAAGTTAGAAATAGACTGCGCGATGTTTTTATCGTAGCACGTTCGGATGAAACATGTTTCAGGCATATATTTATACAGGGTAATACTGCCAAAAAGGTGGCAACAGGCTTTCATTTTTGATCTATTAGAGTTTCTAAAGATACACTTTTTAAAGTTGTGTATACGACCCCCCCCCCAATACAAACAAAAATCCCCCAATGTGAGTAAAATGGGCCTCATGCCCTGATGTGCGGTGCTTTACAAAGTATTTCAGCCTTATAGCCTCTCACAGATATCTTTAAACAAAGAGAATCAGGAGCTATACATAAATTTGGATGGGATCGTTTCATGCTAGAGAGCAAAATATTATTTTCTTTCGTTGCGGTTGTTGTTGGAGCATGCCCAGACAGCACAGCAAACTTGCATCAAACTTGCAGAAACCTTGATTTATCAAGTCAATAAACTTGAATTAAGCTTGAAATTTTCAAGCGCGTAAGCTTAAATCAAGTGCTCAAGTTTACACTTGCCCAGCTTACATTAAGCTTGACATAGCAAGCTTAATTTCAAGCTTAAAAAATTTTCCTAAATACATAGGGCGCCCGTCGACGAACTCGCCCCATATATTTTATTTTTCCACGCTGTAATTTTAAAGTTATTTTAATCTGTTTCCATCAAGCGTCCGCGATCGAACTCGGAACCTAAGGGCTGGGAAGCCAGCGTCTACCCATTCAGCCAATCTGCCTAGCGCTGGTATGACTAAAGTTTGAAGTGACTGTTATAGTTGTCACGCCGTTTTCTGGCGAGATCGATCAGTGGCCGATGCCGACCTGTTTCTTTTATTTTTCCATGGGATGAATCAAAATTAAAATAATGTTATGGGTGATTTATAGACTCTACTAATAGGGAAATATGCATACTATAAACTTAAAAGCAGCACACGTTTTAAAACTGTCAATATCGCGACACTCCTGTAGGGCAATACTGGCCAAAATCGAGACAAACGACTGATTTTGAAATCCATTTCGTAGTCTAATTGTATTTTATTTTGAAGAATTTCCATATTTGGAAATATAGAATCCTTTTTTTTTAATTCTAGGGTCAAGTACATTTATGACGGATGATAAATTATTTGTTATGTGGATGTGGCTTTCCAAATCCAGCAGTCATCCAGTTGTATTCAAGCTTGACAGTTCAAATGACTTCTCCAAGCTTGCTGCAAGCTTCAAATGAATTGAACTGTCAAGCTTGTATTAATACGTCCAATTCAAAGAAATGTCAACCGTGATTTAAGCTTATGTGCTGTCTGAGTGTATTCGGATTTATGTGCTTGTTCATAAGGATCCGTTTATAAATCCACGTCAGAGAAAGGACAAAAACAAGGGGGAACAAATGCCTTGGGGGAGGACTTTTCTGGGTATCTACCGCGTATTCACGTTGCATCTGGAAAAAACCGCCCAAAACTCCAGACCGCTAGACCGACGGCCCCGCGAGGGGACAGAACCCTGTTCCTCCACTTGAGCCATCTCCGAATGTCAGTGGCTTTAACCACTGTGCTACACATTGGTTTTTCTTTCGTCATTTCTCCACGACCCGTGAGACGCAATCTTTTGACGCCCTTTTTCATTTTACTTTCTATTTATTTTTTTAAATGAAAACTTCCTTAGGCACGTCGGGCACTTTTGGGATGAGGAAAAGCACTGAATTCACATGACCATCACACTCATATGCATATGGAGAAAAAGTGAATTGTGACGTCATTGAATTTTAGTGCTGCCATCTTTTATCATAGGTAAGAACCTCAAGTCATTTTTAAACTGCATCCTTCTTGCTTCCGCGACTGGTATCGAACTGTAGAACCTTGGAGTGGAAGACGAGAGTTCAGAACACCAGACGGGTTCGACTCGGGATAAAATGACTGAAGTTCGAATTGATTGTTGTTTCAATTTCGGAATAGGAACTTTTATGTACATAAAGAAATAAAATTAGACTTTGCCTCTACACTGCTTGGTATTAAAAAATTTTGCTATTACTATCCGTTTTAAACATTTTTGACCCCAGTTCGACAGTCGAAAAAAAAAATTGCCTATCGTTTTGTCAGTGACGCTTTTTTTTATTCGCACGTCACGTAAAGCTGACTGAAGCGAATGAAATAGAATTTGTTGACATGAGAGGTGTTCACTCAACTTAAACTATTGGCATCGAATTTGTAAAAAATTCATTAGATTTTGAGATTTTCCGAAAATTGTTTCAAACTGCATAAATTTTTGTTCGCACATTACGCAACAACGACTAAAACGAAAGAAATTAAATTGGGTGACATGATAGGTGATCACACAATTTAAGCTATAGTCGTCGGATTAAAAAAATTTTTGATTAGATTTTGGGATTTTTCTGAAAATCGTCTCACACTGCGTAAATTTTTGTCTATACTCGGGGCAAACCTAACCTGATAGTGGAGGGGAAGGCTAGAGGGGCCATTTCACAACCCACCGCGTGTATCGCTCCGACACTCGTTTCTCCTTCCAATTATTTGGCTGTCGACATCGCACAGCAACCCAATCCGCACTACTCAATTCCCGCCAGCACTTAATTTCTTAATCCTTCTAATTACTGCCTTCAAGTAACACAAATATGCAATTATTTTATAACATACACTTTATTTTAGCACTTGGTATAATAGATGAAAAAGTCTTAGTTTTGTAATAAGCTGGGCGAACGGAAAGCACTATTTGATTATGGCGGAATCACTCGGTCCATAGCTTTACCTCCACTATCAGGTTAAGTTTGCCCCGAGTATAGTATGCATAAAAACTGCATATATTTTGCACAAGAGTATACTTTCAAAATATTCAAAAATATCAACTTTTTATGTACAAATTGTGTACAATCTATATGCAAAAAAAAAAAAAAAAAAAAAAAAAAAAAAAACTTTTCCTGCTGGGTAGGTGCTATAATTTTCGATTATTTATTTAAGCAAACTGTACTTAATTGGGATAGATATATAGTTATTATGCAATAAAGTTAATTTGATAATGTAGAGAGAATTAATAATTATATCTGTGCATCAGTGGTGTAGCCAGAAATTTTTCGTGGGAGGGGATTACGACTACTGCAACTCACATATAGCCTCACCCTGGCACAGTGGTTATGCCACTGAAAAGGGTAGACGGCCGAGGTGTGAAGGTCCCGGGTTCGGGTCCCATCGCGTGGCTGTCGATCGAACGGTCTGGAGTTTTGGTAGGTTCTCTCCAGATGTAACGTGAATACGCGTTAGAACCCCTTAGAAAGTCCTCCTACCAAGGCACCCCCCATTCTAGGCAGATACCCCGCGTGCAGGTTTGCCTTAACACACAAGAACAACAACAACAGCAACTCACGTATATGTATACGCGCGTGTGATAAGCGAGTGAAGAATATACATTTTGTAGGGCAAAAAATTCCTCATTGGGCGGGAGGGGGGTGACCCCCTATATCCCCCTTGGCTACGTCACTGCTGTGCATTCTTTGAATTACAAGTGTTATACTACAGTGCATTTAAATTTGAATTATAAATCCATCATTCATTACAAATAAATAGGATTCCTGTTCATCACAACATAAGTGCATAATTATTAATAGTGAATAAATTCACGTACGTAAGTATTTATTAAATCGAACAAAATCCAACACGTGGAGAAAATTGTGTATCACTACCGAGCGCATATACCGGCTGTGTCAAGTTGCGGCCTGTGTGCGCACTCCCTCTCTCTTTTTAAGTTTTAAATGTGCATACAAATAGAGCGCGAAATTCGAAATGTCATTTAAAATTAAACAATGAAAAATGTCCAATGTGTTACGAATTTTCGGAGCAACGCGCTGCTCTGTGGCTTAAAATGGTTTAAAATTCGTATTCTACGCTTCCAATAGATACATTTTGCTTTTTGTTGCATCCAAATCGGCCAATTAGAACCGGAGATACGGAGGTTTCGGTTTCCCTATTCTTTTTCTATGGGTTTCGAGAAATAGGGGTCCTAGGGCTTAGATCTCTTCACTTTTGGGGACTTATTTTTGGCGCCCAATTGGGCGATATTCCGCCAAAAGTCGCCAAGCTTGGCGACATTTTGATCATGGGGCGCGATTTTCCCAATGGGGCCTGGATGTTGGTTTTCCTGCATTAAAAACACATAATAACCTGGTATTTCTCTTCTATGACGTAATCAAAATTCCCGCTTTAAATAGAATCTTCGTGAAATGGACTTTTCTGGAGGCTTCTTGTGCCTCCTGCGTCGGCTATAAATAGAAGTGCCTTTAAAGCCCCAGTTCAGTGTGAGTGAGCACTTGTATTGTGAAGAACCCTCTGAGAGAGTACGCTTGCTTTGTGAATTGAAAATGCTATAGAAGCTGTATTTTGGCTTGCTTTCTGAAGCTGTTCTTAAAGTGCTGTGTGCAAATTCTTCATGGCTGTGTCTTAAGGGATTGTGTATGATATCCCTTGAATATTTTCATTGACTTTTTGCCTGTGAAAGTGACTTATTTCGTGTGAGAAATACAGCATTTGTAAGAGCTTCAGATCTAAGCGGACTGTCAAAAGCACATTGCTGTTTAATTGTGCTCGTGAATTTTGTGCAGCTGATTGTTCCACGAAGTTCTAGAGTCAATAAAGTTGTGTTCCATCCTGACCAGTGGACTTTTTGCTAGAACTGTCTTCACCCACTGGACTTTTGAATGACGAACTCCGGAAACAAGCAGAGTATTCTGCAACAAATGTTAGCCCAGTGAACATTGCTTAAAAATGTGTAGAAACGTACAAAATATATGAAATTGCGAGAATATCATAAATAAATATGCGATGCCCTTACAACCCTTAAAAAAAAAAAAAAAACATTTAAAACATTTTATACAAAGAATTTCAAATGCATAAAAATGTGAATAAACGTTCAGGAATGTTTGATTTTTGTTAATAAAAATACAATAATGCGTAAAAACCTGTTCAACTGCATAAATATAAATTTGAGGAAGCTTGACAAGGAGTTTTCACTTTTGACATGCAGTGATACGATTGACTGCGTGTTTTTTTGTTTTTTTCCCCTTTAATAGGCATCCAGTAGTTTCAGTCAGATTATATTTAATTTCGCATCGCCTATATTTATATCATTTTAGAATATAATTTTCAAATTTTGTACATCAGCACATGAGTGTGTGAATATTTTTTTTTTCAATTTACATTGGTTACTTATTTCCAATGGATAAAGAATTAAAACGCGTTACTACCTTTTTGGGGAGCACCCTGTACGTTAGTTTGAAGTTCACGAATGAATTAAGAATCTAAAAAATTCATTGAAACTGCTAAAATGGAGAATTTTATTTTTTCAAGAGCGGAAATAAAAATCATTTTTACGTTTTGCGTACTTTTAAGAAATGCAATTTTTGAACAGCTTTTTCAAAATAGCGTTTGAATCCTCCTACATTAGTACAGCTTAAAAAAAAACTCGATTCGGATAGAGACTTAAAAAGAAAAGAGAATGTCTCTACATACAAGCTGTAGTATGTGCCACTACAAACCGTGAACTTGAAAAGAGTTGAAAAATACTCGGTAGAAAAAAGAAAGAAAAAAAAAATCTTAAGCGTGCGGATGTTTGCAATGCTTCCCTAAATGGATAACACCGCTTCGGCCTCTTTTTGAAGAGGAATTTTGTTTGGAAGTGACACGACACCTTTAGGCACGGGAAGAATTTAGAATATTTAGTAAATGGTTCAAAGAATGAGTGACCCCATGACCTTCCTGGTCAGTAACATTGATCGCTGCTCCGTATTCACGAATTTTTATTTATTTATCCATTTAATTTTTTAAGAAAAAGGAAAATACAGTCAAACCTCGTCATGAGGTCACCGTAGAAAAGTGACCTTTAACTTAATGACCCTTAACGATAATAATTTTTTAAAATATAATAACACAAAAATGAAAAGGGAATTCGGATACATTTATCGAGAGCCACAAATAATCCTTCAAAGAGCTGCAGTTTGGCCACCCCTGATAAATTCGATATAAGTAAACAGCCATCTATTTTAACTCGGATACAGGTTTTTGGAATTAATATTATACATAAATATATGTATTAACAAAAGCAGAATTATTTGTTGTTATCGAATTTAATAAGTTTTTTTAATTGTTGAAACACAATTCAGCATTTGAAACATTTATTTATGTAGGATTGCTTTTCCTTCGGTTTAGATGTTCTTACCACAACGTTTTCAAGATCAGTAACAGTTTTTAAATGTTCCTCCGAGGCCTCAGATTGCGTAATAAAAAAATACCCAACATGGCTCAATGAAAATGCAGTGCTAGAACACATGAAACAAACTTGGAACTGATTTCAGGGATGGGTGTGATACATTACATGCTCTGTATCTGACATTTTCCCCTTTCTATACAGTGGATAGAGCGAGATGCAATCCTCTTTTCAAAGAAATAAGTGGCTTATTCAGTAGTAAACAAGGGGGGGGGGGGAGTTAAGCCCTTTTGTAACTGTCTCTTTCCTTATCGACACAACGAAGAAAGGCTAGATCGCTTTTCACTTACAGAAAGAAGATAGCTTTGTCTATTTTCAGAAATACTTCCCAAAGGGATCCAAGTAGTGACCCTATAAGCGGGTATAGCTAGGATGGCATCACCCTATAAGCGATATTAAAATATACAGAATTCCTATTCAGTCAGCCGGGACTTTTCAAAAGAGACCCTGTATGCAGGGTGACTCTATAACGAGGTTTGACTGTATATGAGCAATATAACCCCCCCCCCGGGGTATTAAAAATATGTGGATGCCAAAGCGATTATCTTTTAAACCGTAAATGATAGAAACTTACTTTTCATTAGAAAAGTTCGCCCAATAAAGAGTCGCTTTCAGATTAGGTAATTTTTCTTATACTAGGAGCTGTATACATAGTAAAATACGAAAATTAATTTTTATAAGGTCCCTCCTTTTTTAACACTTATTTTTAGAAAAATATGGGTGTGTGCATAAGAAGATAAATTTAAAAATTCCCATGTCTCCGTGTCTCATTCTAAAGATGTGTTTTATGGAACAAGAAAGAGTTGATTTCTATTTTAACGCCCCATTCTCGCCAACCTAAAAAATCACCACACTTTGGCGAGCTTTCCAGGCACGGGTCTCAAGGAGTTATGCACAAGTTTCAACGCTCCCTAAAGAACTAAATGAAAACTAAAGTGAACGAAATGAGTGATAAACGAAGGAAGGAATTAAAGTGAAAGAATTTGAAGACACCTTAAAGTTAAGGAATTTGAAGACACCTAATTATTAAAACTACATTAATGCAACAAAAAATAAATAAATAAGTAGTGAAATGCTGTACTTACATGTTGTTCCAAATTGCCATTTTAATTAATATATATAAATATATATATATATAAATTAAGGTTGCCACATAAATACAAAAAATTGTCGTGGTAACTACATAGATTTAATTATCGCTAGCTTGGTGAGAGTCGAGGCGCTAAAGTAGAAATCAACCCAAGAAAGGCAAACACTACACTCACTTGGATTATGATGCACATGCATTCCAAATAGTATTTAAAACGGGGAAGTATAGTTGGACTATGCTTGGCGGAAACTGTTTTAATAATCGATTTTAAGATAGATTTCGATTCCAAAGATGTGTTTTATGGAGCAAGGGAGAAAAATACGGCACACTCATGAATCATGATACACTTTCCAACGTAATGGAATAAAGGAATAACATGCGGAAGACGCATGAATTATGATACGCTTTTAATATATAGCACTTTTGTGCGTTTTTAAAATATGAAAGTGTTTCAGATTTTCTTACTTTTTTTTTGGGGGGGGGGGAGAGGATCTAAAATTTTCCCTTCAAATGTCATATATATATATATTAATTTAATAAAATAGGGATAAGATCCCTGAAATATTATTTTTTATAAATATGTTTCATGAACTATCAAAATCAACTTAAAAGCAGGGTGCGAATTGACGGGGGGGATGCCGGGGATCGTCCCCGGCTGAAGAATGTAATATCCCTGGCTAGAGAAATATTAATGGATCCCTGCCAGGGATACTATTTATCCCCTGCTGAAGAAATATTAAACTGGTGAGTGAAGATTTGGAATTGAAGTCAAGAAGTCAAAATGAAGGTGGTATGTTATCGTTTGTTACTATACTCTAATTCGACTGCCTTAAAACTTCGTCTCTTTTCTAAGCTAAAATCCCTCATGGGTGGCTTCAATACAGGTAAATTGTATCTAGCTTGTGTATCTGGGATTCCATAGAACAAACAACCTATGACTTTTGTTTGAATATAAGTCAGTTCCCCACGTGTCGGTGACTGCATTTGTTAAGTAATATGTGAGGGAAGCATACGAGGGAAGCATTTGCACCTTCCCTACTTCTCTTCAAGTGTACCCCCTGGAGAATGTTTACTTTCGAATGTCCCCCCCCTGGAGAAAATGTTCAGTTCGCATCCTGCTTAAAAGTTCTAGTTATTACCTAACATTTTTATCGTATTTTATATTAAACAAATTATATACTTTTGTGAATTTATTTACATTTTTATTATATTTAAATTTCGCATAAAAGGAATGAATTCTTATCCCAGCATTCCGAAATCGGAAAAATTATGCAAGCGTAGAACAGGAGGAATTTCTTTTTCATGGATTTAGCACAGTAGCGTATATAGATTTCTGTTTATTATTGTTTGTTCATTAATAATGAACAAAGGCACTTTCCATTTTAAATTAAATTGCTAATTTTAAGTTCCTTTAACCATCTCATTTTTATTTTTAATTTTAAAACTGGATGGCTTCCGTTCATCGACCGAACGCTTTGAAATTGGTTTTGATCCCCTCCCCCCCGTCCCTAAAAAAAAAAGCTCATTAACGCTTTTGTTCTGCATCCTAAGATTTCATTCTGCATAGGCCAAAAAACACACGGACATAAGCAGATCTCCATTTCAGATGCAGGCTAGAGTTAGATTTCGCCAAAGGCAAGGTGACCATATTTTTGAACGTAAAATTGAGGGACATTTGACACAAAATTGGGACATTTTATAATTAATGAAATAATTAACAATAATCTAATTAATAAACGGGAATATTTCGGTAAGCTAGGGCAGGTCGCCTCGCCAAAATGTAAAACAGGAATTGGGGATAATTTGCAATTACTGCTATGTTTTTTAATTAAATTACTGTTAATTATTTCATTAATTATAAATGTTCCCAGTTTTGTTTCAAAATCGGGGACATGTCACCGAATCTATGTTCAAAAATATGGTCACTTTAAAAAAAAAAAACACAGAAAATGGGGACTGCTACGGAGTTCCATTAACGTAACCCATGCAGATCGCAAATGAGTGACTGCATGAATCGAAAATCGAATTTGCTGTTCGATTACAGTTTAGTGTGTCATACTTCTTTAAGGTTATCTGAATCGGAATTCCATTAAAGAAAACATTTTTGAAATGTAAATTTGGTAAATATTTAATGAAGAGTTAAATAATTCATTAATAATCTTGGGTTGCTTCTACAAGAGAATATGATGATAATCTTGCGAAATATTATTAGAGTGAGCGATAGTTTATGGTATAAAAATAGCTGGTAAGTTGCAGTCATTTATTGTTTTCAATAAAGAGCTTACTCAATAAGAACTTCGATGAAAACTTAGATATTTTAAAGCGAGCAGAGAGAGTGGAGCTGGAGTACATTTTTTAAACCGATTGTACAAGACCAATTTTGAAATGCAGTGTTTACATTAATTGTGAGTTTTGGAGTCTCCGTTTGAAATGTCAAAGAAAAAGAAAATTAAAAAATAAAATACCTGCTCATTAAATGCAAAACTATTCAGGAAAAAATTCACTGAGCAGGAGGCAGGTATTTTTAGCGAGTTCTTTTGGTAGCGAACGTGTTTCTTGGTGACTTTCTTTTCGCCAAACTCGGACAAAAATAACATTCAGCTAAATTATATGCAGATGAAAACCCAAAAGGTAAAATCATACAAGACGGTGTGCACCCCATGTAAACACAGCGACAGTCGTTGGAGCTTGGCGGTTGCCAAGCCACAGCGACTGTCGCCAACCATTTTGTACGATCAGCAAAGTATTTTAACACATTAAACTTGCACATTATTTCACTAACAAAAACATTAAAACAAAATATAACGTCCATATTTAACCAAAAGAACGTCTGCAAATTCAGTAACGGGCAATTTAAAATGAGTAAACAGTGGACCGTTTTTAACTAAAAAAACTACAGTGGATTAAGCAACCTAGTTGTACAACTATGTAAACAAGGCAACCAGTGGATCGTTTTTAACTAAAAAAAAATTTCAGTGGATTCAGCAACGTAGTTGTACAGTTATGTAAACTAGGCAACCAGTGGTCCGTTTTTAACTAAAAAAACTTCAGTGGATTCAGCAACCTAGCTGTACAGCTAAGTAAACTAGGCAACCAGTGGACCATTTTTAACTAAAAAAACAACAGTGGATTCAGCAACCTATACTTCGCTCGCACCTATCCTGATAGCATTACCAAAGGTAGAATGAAGTGTGAATCCGCGAAAATATATAGTTCGCACATTTTTGCGGATTTTAAGACTTTAGTTTTTAATTTTTTTGTCTAAAATCCTTCAAATGATTCTCAATTTTACAAGTTACTGCTTGTATGAGCAGTTAGTATAGAAAAATTTGCAATTTTCAGGAGTTAACAATAAATCGCTCGTATATTCCCATTCTACGAATTCCACCAATTAGAACTTTCACACTCTTGGCGGAAAATTCAGTCTTTCACGGCGACCTGGTAACCCCCGTTCCTCCAAAGTGCTGCCACCCACCGTGCAATTCCACATTCTTATCTTTTCTCCTGTCTCCGAGCTGAGCAGTGATTTCTTATTGTCGTCGTTTTTCTTGTTTACTTATTTTCGTAATGTCTTCCTCTGCCAATTCGTTTTCTTTCACTTTCCAGCCTCATAAAGCTGGAAAACCCTTAGAAAACTCTGCTAAGGTTATTGTCTTAAACGTGTACACTAAACTCAGAGAGATTTCTCACCCATCCAAAAATTTTGAGTGAGATTTCTGAAAGTTAAGTGACAACATAAATATTGTTTAACATCATTTTATTTATTTATAGTACAATTTCAATAACACCAATTTTTCACGTTCATTAAAAATTTTAGCAGCTTGATCATGTGGAAAACTTTCTAAATTGATATTTCCATCAGCTATTCTAATAAGATAGCTTAAATTTGCACTTGAAAGTTTACAAAAAAAGGACTGAAATTTGCACTTGAATTGTTAATGAATATTCAAACTCTCAAAGAATCACATCCAGTTTAACTATGCAACAGAATTATTAACTGTAATATTTTATCTAGCACGGGCGTAGCCAGAAATTTTTCATGGGGGGGGGGGGTTACAACTACTGCAACTCATATATATGTATACGTGTGTGTGATAATGTAGTGAAGAATATACATTTTGTATGGCAAAAAATTCGTCATGGGAGGGGGGGTTATGACCCCCTACCCCCCCCCCTTGGCTACGCCTCTGTTATCTAGTATAATAAAATTATATAATATAACTTAATATTTATATAATATAATATATTGTAAAATGTAATTGGAAGAAGAATAACGTGTTAATTAAAGTGAACTGGAACATCAATGGAACAGCTTCAATTAAATTAAATTTTAGCTATACTATCGATATTTACGTTCGGCGTAAAATGTAGCACAAAAACCTGAATATGCATGGAATGCCAAACTTGTAGAAGCAACATACTTTTTTAAAAATCTTCCGCACATTCAAATATCGTACAAATAGGAAATTTATGGTGTATTTATTCTTAATTCGTTAGTTTTAAATCTTCGAAAGTTTTGAACGGTACCGCTAATAGTGCAATTTTTTAGACCACAGCCAAACGAATTACCGCGAGTAGGGGAGAAAAAGGCGCGAAGGCGGAGTAAGCCCCTCCCTTTACCGTAAGCACGTAAGGGAGCTGTTCTGCGCCAAGTAATAGAATAACAGCCAGCTGTGGTACACCAAGAAAGGAAAAGAGAGAATTCTCGGAGTGATACAACTTAGCAAAGTTGTAAAACGGCCGCTGTAGGCTTCCCAGTGCTATCAGGATAGGTGCGAGCGAACTATAGTTGTACAGCTAATGTAAATTGGGCAAACACTGGCCCGTTTTCAACTCAAAAAAACATCGGTGGATTCAACAACCTAGTTGTACACCTCATATAAAGTCCGTATGATTAGAATAGCATGTCAATAGCACTTACGAAAACATAAACACATCAATATCCATTTAAAATTCACATTAAAACCTTAAACATTTCAAAGATTCGTTTAAAAAGAGCACTTACCTTTATTTTTATTTTTTTTAATAACCGCTCAGAAATGTCCCCAACACCCACCGGCATGCACGTAAACACCAGCATGCTTTCCTTTATTTAGCTTTATATTGACACCCTATTTCTAACAAACACACAAATTCTTTTCATACATGAACATAACATATTTCATTCCCTTCCAACAAGTCGCCAAATAAAATCACTCCAAAATGGACTCGTACTAAACCTCTCCCCCACCTTTTGTTGTTTTATATATAATACTTAATTGCATATTGTCACTTTAGTTTAAAAAAGGCCAAATAAAAATGAAGTCACCCGAAGTTTCAAATACCGAGGACACATGCCATCCAAAAATATGGTTGACGTACTGAATAGTTCTTTATGCTGGTGACAAAATGTTGTCCAAATATCCTACTTGCTAACATATTCAGGAAAAGGCCCAAGTGGTTTAAGTTTTTCTAATTTTTATTTGTAAATATTTAATATTCTTTCCACTTATTTGCTAATTCGAATTCTCTCTCCTTGTATGAGTTAGGTTCATCCAATGAAACATAGAGATGAACTATCTTCAAAATGTTTGACTAGGTAGAGTTTGAAATTTATGATAAATGGTCTTGCTGGGACATAACTAAAAAAAGATGAATTGGCCCCCACCACTGGGTGCAAAGTTTTTCTGAAAAAGAACTATTGAATCCTTCAATGGTCAGTTTATAAGGATCCATGCACATGCAGACACAATTTGGGTCTGTTTTGTGGCCCCCTTCACAAAAATGCAATCCCTTAAAACAGCTCCTTCACAGAAATACAGTCGATTGAATGCCCTTCATTGGCATTTTACCCTCTATTTTAAGTTTTTGTTAAGAGAAAAATGGACTTTAACGTAAGTTGCAATGAAAAGTCGCAAAAATAGATGTTGAAAATCATAAAAATAAACAGGTTTCACAAAAGTAGGACCCTAGAAAAAAAAAAAAAAAATCCCTGGTTTATTTCTAGTGTTAATACATTTTTGGAACGGATAGACACTTCATAAAATCGACACGTTTAATTTTTAATATTAGATAAAATTTTATTTTTAACACTTTTTGGGGGTGGGTGGGATAATGGTCAGTATATGCTTAATACTGATGATTAGGGACCTTTTGGAAAGTAAGACAGTGGTTTTTTTTTTTTTTTTTGAATTCTGTATTTATAAAATGGATTTTTTAAATATTAAAAACACATGTACTACAGTATATGATTATTTTTTCAGTTTAGAGTTCGTTATTCACTGGTGACTGAAATTAGAATATTATTTTAAGTGAAATTTCAAAATCATGGCAAAACACATTAGAGGACATTGCAGACTGTTGCACAAGCACATGTGCTGTGCCGTCTTTTGATAGATATGAGATTCTTATTATAAGGTGAAAGGATTATTTACAATCAGTAAAATTGTTTATTATGTAGACATTTACAAAACGGATGAAATCGGTGGTAAGTACCTTAGCCTTAGAAAGGCTTAACAACATTGATGAACAAGCATGTCCAATATCCGGATTTAGATTTTATTTATTTATTTTTTCTTTAAATAAGAAATCTTTTCAAAATTTAAATTGGATTTTATTTACATTTAAATCTAATATTTTTTACTAAAATCAAATTAAAAATAATAATTAAATCCTATTTTTAAATGATATATAAGTATAACTATATATGTCTAAAGAATATATGTGGCTGGTATATACATATCTAGTTGTTGAATGTATAAATCTGCGAAAAAATTATTTCCTTGTTTCGGTTGTCTATAATGAAATAATTGTGTCTCAAGTGAATAGTTTTGCTTAGCAGCTTAGCAGAATGGACAGATTATGTAATGACTTTATAAATTCTAAAGTGAAGATTTTAGAACGAGAACTTTACGAAAATGTTAATCACATGCAGGGCTCGATCTGAGATTTTTTCAGAAAAGTAAAAATACTCCTTAACCATTTTAGAAGGAGTATTTTCCTATCCACAGGAGTCATTAAAGCAACTAATAATTATGCTACATAATTAAATTGCATTTAACACATAAATCATATATAATAACTGATTGCACAATCAAGGTACACTGTTCGTGTTAATTGTAAATTTCACTGTCTGCATTAAAAG
Organism: Cheiracanthium punctorium; assembly: GCA_038373885.1. Lineage (NCBI taxonomy): Eukaryota > Metazoa > Arthropoda > Arachnida > Araneae > Cheiracanthiidae > Cheiracanthium > Cheiracanthium punctorium. Next base: position 532,611 of record JAWZYV010014716.1, on the reverse strand, counting down.
TTGTGACGGATTTCAGAGTCGACAAAAATCATTTTCAAGGGGAAATTTCACCGTAATCATCGATCAAATAGCGAAGTTTTACATGGAAAAGTAATGCGTAAAAACATGTATTCCAAAATTCTTAAGGCATTTTCCGAATTTCTAAGACGGGAAATAGGCACCTAGAGGCGTTATCGCGATCACTGATAACATGCAATAGCAATAATAATATTTACTTATTTAAACATTTGAACAGGAAGTCCAGTTTTACACTTTTTTTTTTTTTAAACTTCTGATTGATTTCTTACTGTAGTACTATCAGAGATCATCCTAGGATGAAAAAGGGGCAGGGTGCTAGTCCTTAAAAAAGGGCAATTTAAGCTTTCAAGGGCACGTCAGAATATAAAGAGGCACTATATGAATATATATATATATATATATATATATACACTCAAGAATGTATTTAGGGGAGTCCAGGACCCCCCCCCTTCCCCCCGAAATTTTCATTTTTGTTACTAAAATGAAAATGATAGTCTTTTTGTGAAAAATTCAACCTTTTTTACCGTTTGGACCCCCCTCCAAACTGTTTTCTGGATACATGCCTGTATATACTAAGCGAATATTGCCATTTACTTTTAGAAAAAAGGTCAGCCAACAATACAATGCTTTTTCATATTAAATCTGCATTTATCGTATCTAAAGTTTTTTTTTTTTTTTTGAGGGGGGGGGGGGTGAGGAGTCTACATATAAAATAATTGGCTCTTAAAATTTTTCATGTATAGCTATATAGGCATAAAAAAATGGTTAACTTACAAGAGGAGGTGATTAGAATAGTGTTGACTCTAGAATAAAAGGGTCGACAGGGGGGAAATTTCAAAAAGGGCACCCTGTTCTTAAAAAAGGCACTTTGGAGTTCCATGAGAATGTACAGGTAGCTAACATATATAGACACTGGTTTGAAACTATCTGATCCCCGAAACTTTAACATGTAGAGTTGTAATATGTGTTCTGACTACAATGCATAGTTATATTTTTTCCAATTTGTCTTAGTTTTTTTCCCCTGATCTTTTGGAGAAAATATCCTGTAGAAGTAAGTGTAAGCGAAATAGGAAAAAGGATTTGTTGATAATATTTTGCTCTCAGCATGACATAAATATGTGAATTAAATCTGTAGATAAATAGAAGTTTTTGATTTAAAAAAAAAAAAAAAAAAAAAAAAAAAAGTTTTAATAAAAGTAATTTTGAATTTTCTGCTTAATTTTTTTTTTTCTCGAAATTACATAACTTACATGTTTATTATTTATAAGAATAGTACATTTATTGAAGAAGGTTTCAGAAATTTTTAGCCAAACATGATTTGTTAGGCAGTAGGGGAAGGCAGAGGGACTGAGAGGAATTTATGTTCTTCACTTTTATCACACTATCACTACTGGACCACAATTACTGGATCACATTCATATAGGATGTTTTACCTATATTGGTACGAACTTTTAAACAGAAAAGGACTGTCAGTGTAAGTGGATTAGGATAGATGTGTTCAGCATATAATAAAAATAATAAAATTTAATAATATAAATCAGAATTTAAATTCTTTTGTTCACAATAATTATTGAATGAGTACCAAGTAAAGATTTTCAAAGTTACCCTTATTACTATTAGACATTTAAAATTGGATCAAACAATTTAACTCATCCATCAATTGATAACTATAGAAATTGGGGAAAATTGAATTCTGAACACAGAAGATTGCTAGAATAAATGACATTCATGCAAATTTTGTATTGCATCCAATGGTTGGAATGTACACCATATGAAATCAAATTACTGAAATATATTTGTTCTTCTCTTTCACTTCTAATTTAATGTTTGCTCATTCATGAAAAGTGAATATAAGTTTTTAAAAAAAAATAATTACTACATGTAAGTTTTTTAGCAGGTATAAAATAAATATTTTTTTAAACTCGCAGAATTGTCCAAATGTGTGAAATAAAGTTTATATTTTAAATAATTTATTTTTCATTTATTTTTAATTTTTTGTAGCATACTTAAGTTCTCTTTAAAAACACTAAATTTTCGTTCTTCAACCTTGCTTTAATACTTTTAAAATAAAAAAAGTATTAAATATTTTAACTATCAAATGTTTTTAATCAGCTTAAAATAATAAAAATAATTAACATCCTGTTGTCAAAAGTATTCAAACAAATTACATATTTAAAAAACTTCCAGAATTATTTCGAATTTTTTTGTTTTTTAGTTTTTAAAAACTGAAAATAAGCTTAAATTGATGACAGTTAGTTTTATGAATAACTTAAGACACAATTTGTTTTCTTAAGACATTCTTTCCCAGAACTAGCTTTCTATTGCTTTTATTTATTTTTGCTTCATTCATTAAAATGTTGAGAACTTTTTTAAAAATCGGAAGATACATAATATGAATAGTTAGAATACCAAATCTTGTCAATAGTCTGATTTACTAAATTCTGCAGTTACTCCACTTTAGTACAATTAAAACTGCTGCGTAATAAAGGGGGGGGGGTCCACCCGGGCGGCAGGGTAAAAACAAAGATGGTGGCCGGCAGGACACCTAAAAATAATATGGTGGAAAACTAAAAGGCCGAAATGGGGGGCAGAATGCTGAAACTTAAAAAAGAATGGGGCGGCAAACTGAAGGACCGCACTGGGAACCAATAACCCTGGCGCTACACTGCAATAGCAAAAGATCATTATTATGCTCTTAATTTGGAAAAAGCATAATGTGTTTCAATTGCTGTATTCGCAAATCGCTCGATTTTCAGACCGATTTGAGTGGATAAAGCCACTGAACATGGTTGACGGCTGAAGTGTTGAAATTCCCACGTTCGGGCCCCGGCCGCGCGACTGTCGGTCTGGAGTTTTGGTCGGTTCCATCCAGATGTAAAGTCAATACAAGTTAGAACTCCTTAAAAAGTCATTGAACCAAGCCCCCCCAGGAGATATCCGTTGTCTAGGCAAACAAATCCCTCAGAATTTTCGAATCGCTAAACGTCGTTTTGCTAAGACATGCTTTCTGTATCATCTGTAATTATATATGATTAGTAAATAATTGTTATACATTAAGAATAATATGTACTAAGAAAGCCGAAAAAAGGGGACATCGTTTAGGGGAGGAAATAAAAAATAAACTTGTTAGTGCGCAAAACTATTAAAAACATCGAGAAGAGCAACAGCTGGCGACGAACACTGGAATAATGATTGTTTGATAATTCGCAACTACATATTTATCAAACGTAGCTACCGATATTTGAGGATTGACAGATGGAATCAGAAATATTTAGATAACTTTATAAAATTTTGAATTTCCCAACCGTATTTTCTTCCCCCAACTCCCAACTGAAATGCCCACGTACAAGTAGTTCTGCCCTGCGGGCTTCTCACTTGAGTCAGCAAAAACAAAACACACTAGGGACCTTTTCGGGTTAATCGCTCGTGCAAATGAAAACAGACAATGTAAAAGGCATTAACAGTATTTCGATCTGAAAGAATAGAATATTTGAAAAAGGCATTTTAATAAATTACACTTGTGGGAAAGATCCGATTTCATAGACTGTTTCTGTGAAAGGGCCGCTTTCATTGGAACCAATTTTTATGATAGGGTTATTGTACTCAATCGTATTTCTGTGAAGGGGCCGTTTTATTTAACGTATTTTTGTGATGAGCAGCAAATGGTATGTAGGGAAAAAAAAGTTGTGATTGTTGACTAAGAATAATAAAAATTTAAAAGGAGGGGGGGAGAAAGAAGAGAAATTGGGCAGATGGGCACTAAAAAGACGATAAAAGGGCCGCCGGGCACTGCGCCCTGCCAAATAAATCTAGACTCAACACTAGAATTTGTGAAGGTGCTAACTAATGTCAACAAAGAGGAAAGAGATGCCGCAACGCAATAAATGTAAACAGAGGGGAGAGGATGGCGCCATTAGAGATGCCATGAAGGAAATCGGGGCTAGAAGAGCGGCAGGCAGGACGCTGTTTTTGGGTGGTGATTTTTTTTTGAAAGGGCAAGTCAGGCGGGATTTTTTGCTTTAAAGGGCGGGCAGGGCGCAGCGCCCTTCGAAAAACGCCTAGGATGAACACTGGTACTATGTACAAAACACAAGTTGGAAAACATTCCTGGAGATGTGGCCGTTGCTGTCATAAGTTGCTCTACTACTGATACTTTTTTGACAATCTTCTAAAAGAAACTTCAGATTTCAGACTAAGAAAAGGCAGATTTAGATTTTCAAGGGTCAGGGAAAATAGGAGAAACCTTGTAAAATCGAGACATTTCATTTCGGAGAATATTGTAAATTTTGTCTACAATTCTAAGAAATCTCAAAATGCGACCTGGATAGGAAAGTTATCAGAAATGGATGCATAATAATAATTCTCCGTTTGCAGTTTGGAATGCTCCAAAAATAATTGGACGTAAGTATGCTAAGGGTTTTGTTTAGGATGATCTTTAAGGGGATGACAGTTGTGCGTTATATATTTACCAAGTGATTCAAAATAGATGTTCAATCTTTTAGCTCTCTGAGCATCTGGGAAATGGACAAATAATGAAAAGTTTTTTTGAGTGACGCAACGGATATCAATTTGGCCAGGCCACACCATGGCACAGTGGTTATGCCACTGAAAATGCAGGGCTGCCACCTGCAACTATTTGCTACTATTTTCAGCAAAAGGCAACTATGGCTATTATTTTCTTTGAAAAAGGCCTAAAAGCAACTATTTTTTAAAGAAAATTGAAAAAATGCAACTTTTTTGATCACAGGGACCCATTTTATTGTGAAGTTTTAGATTTCAAGGTTCAGAAACAGTTGCGAGCAGCCGCTTCGGGAAATACAAATAAAATTTATCGATAAGTGCTTTACGTATATCAATGCATTTACAATGCTACCCGAAATCCTTTTTTTTTTTTCATTAATTTCAAAGTTTTGAATTTGTCATGAGTTTGATGTTCATGAGACTTTTCCACGGAATTCCTCAGTTTTGTTTATTTTAAGATTACCGAATTTCTGGCCTTTTCACCCCCAGACCCCTTTTCTGCCACTTAGAAGTGTTTCAAAAGTTTATTTTATGAAAAAAAAAAAAAAAAAAGCTCCTTGTATGCTTTTAGTATAAATAATTTAAAATGGTGTTTGCTCATTATTTGGTAAAAATCATCAAAAATGTTCACATGTTATTTTACAGCTTAAGAATTTAAAAAGCTGCCAAGTCGATGTTTTCTTAGTTCTAGCCTGCGCAGATGCAGTTAATGATAACAGGTTTTCAAGTTGCCCTTTGAAAAAGATACTATTCATGAAGCTAGAATGGTTAGATAATACTTGTCAGCAATTCTTATTCCTTATGTCATAAAAATATTGTTATATCACATGCTCTTGGTAACTAACGATATTAGCATTATACTTTTTGGCTACTATATTTGGATAAACAATACTATTTTGGATACTATTTTTTATGTATAAGGCTACTAAAGCAACTATTTTCAACACTAAAAAATGGTGGCAGCCCTGAAAATGATAGACAGCCAAAGTGTGAAGGTCCCGGGTTAGGGTCCCATCTCGTGGCTGTTGATCGAACGGTCTGGAGTTTTGTAGGTTTTCTCCAGATGCAACGTGAATAGGCATTAGAACCCCTTAGAAAGTCCTCCTACCAAGGCACCCTCCATCTTATGCAAACCTGCACAAGGGGTATCTGCCTAAAAAAAACATAACATCAATTTGACCGGATACCGAATATCCGGCCCAATTTTCAGCTGGATATCCGGTTATCCGGCGGCAGTATGTTTTGTTTCATTTTCATTAGTTTTCTTAGATCATTCAGCTATTACTTTTTTCTTTGAATTTTCTCATTCGTTTAGTTTCAAATCAGAAATCCCTTTGGGATCGTTTCCATGTTTCACTGCAAGTGATACACATAACATTGTCATACAAATGTCTTGTGGATCTTCTCCCTCAGGAGTTAGATAAATATCTTTAAAAAAAAAGTTCTTAAAAGAAAGACATCTCCATTCAAACTATTGGAAAATCAGTATAACAAATTTCCTTACTTTTATCAAAATTGGGGGTGGGGACATTTTCTCGCCAGCCAGCAGTACTGCAGCAATACACTATTCTCATAAGCAGGGTCAACTTATGGTGGGAAAAAAAAGGTAACCCAATTCTTACAAAGATTGAAAAACAGTGTTTTTGTACAGTAATTTCTTCCAGTAATAATTGACTCTAATCTTAAAAAAAGATAGGAGTGCTTAATTTTTCCCCCCCTATTTTCTATATACGATAAAAATTCATTCAAAAGAACATTGAAAACAAAATATTTTCACAAAACGTTGTTTTTTCGCATTTATTTCAGTTTTTTAAATTTATTCATTTATTTGTTATGTCTCAGTATACAATTTTAGGGCGGATGTGCTACCGGATATTTGTAATATCCGGCTACTGCCCATGATCCTGCATATTGGCCGGGTGCAGTACGCTTGCCGGATATCTGCTGCATCCCTAGTTGTTTTTACGGTAAATTTTTCATGCAGCTTTAAAATTACGGATGCACCGAATATTCGGTTGGTATTCGGTATACTGCCTGTTCGGTAAACAAACCGAATATTCGGTTTGGCTGAATACTTCAATCTTCGGCAACAGAATAGTAAACAAATTGAAGTATTCACCCATCGGTAAAGAAATACATACTTTTTATATCATGAATGAAAGATATAGCACAGTACCAAAGAACTAAATGGATTCAAGTTGTTGCTTTCTAATATCACATATGATTAAGAGTTAGAAACCCTTAGAAAGTCCTCCTACCAAGGGACCCCCATCTTTGGCAGATAGCCCTAACATAGCGTTCCACAATCAAACAAAAAACTAATATCACAATGAAATTAGTTTTAACGTAAGAGAAAACATTCAGATGTTAAATTTGAATTTTGTTGCTTTTCAGTTTTTCTTAAATCTTATGACACATTACATTAACCTTGTAGAGGTCAAAATTTAGAAAATTTGCAGGTGGCCAGTGGCCACTGAGCTTGAAATTTTAAGTGGCCACTCACATGTTTCTGAATATTGCACAACTTACATACAATATAGTTTAATAAACATGCGCAGTTAATATAAGTAATAAGAAAAGATTTCTTAAAATATACATCTAAATCTTCTACTAAAAAAAAAATATTACCTGCCAGTATATACAGAGTGTCCCAAACACACTGACCTAGTCTTTTATTCCTTATAATATGGATCATAGACACGTACAATAAATCACAAAGTTATATAAGGGACAGAATTTCAAGTGTTGATTAACATTTTCAGAACATTAAGTCTAATTAAATAAAAATTTTTGATTTTTGACCCCATACACAAATATTCCCAGTTAGTAAAATGACCCCTTACATTAAATAGGTGATGTACAGAATTTCACTTTTCAGCCTTTCATCCTTTATTTTTTATGGCTAATGACCTTGCGTTTGTCAAAAGCATTTCTTTGTAGTGCCCCTTACTACCACTTTTTAAAACGCACGGTGTCCGACAACCTTTCAGCAATTGGCATCCTTTTTACTCCCTTTGCCCTGGTATGTCCATGTTTTCACTCGAAAACTTGCCATTCCCCTGCCCCTTCTGTTACAGGGATCATCGCAGTCAAGATGATCGATCATTTTATGGGCCCCTTTACGAAGCACTTTCTATTAAAATAATACCGTAACAAAAATACAATCGATTGAAATGACCCTTAACTAAACACGATGTATAACTGTTCCTTCACAAAATTCCAAACAATGCAATCAGACATTTATCGTAAATGAAATTTCCTTTAAAAATATAAATTCCTTTAAAAATATATAATATAGCTGAATGATAGCTGAATGATCTAAGATAAGAATGATCTAATATAGCTGAATGATCTAAGAAATAAAATAAAATTTCCTTTAAAAATATATAATTAAAAAGGAAATAAAATTTCCTTTTAAAAATAAGTTACTTTTTTCCTAATAGAGATGCTTATCAGAATCGGAGAGTGACAGTCATTGCTTTTTCATTTCGTCTGTTTTCTTTCGTTCGCATAACTCAAAAGCAGGCACCTCTGAGATGTTTATTTTCACCTAATGCAGCAATAAAAAACTGCAATCTCTGGAACATAACACTTTCAGTTGGGGGTAAGAAAGGGGTTCGAAATAACTTCACCTCTATCCTACAATGTGGGTGTTATATTTGATAATTATTTCACAATCATAGTTCTAGACAGCTTTTTAGTGAAAACTGTCAGTATAAATAATGGCAACTTCTGTAGTTTATAACTGGCTGTTTTGCACACTTGCAAGTTTTTGTTTTTAATGATTGCTTAGTATAATCATTATCTGGCCTTCTAACTTCAAATTATCTATAGTTATTAAGGATATTTACAATCCACTAGGGAATTACGGATTCATTTAGAAATGAAAAGCCCCTTTTTGCGAGTTAAATTGTGCGACTTCATGATGTCCATTGATCTGAATTTATGTGTCGAACTATAAGAAATGAATGCTTAGGAAATAAACTTTAATCATTTTGAGATTGCACCAAACTAGTTCTGAATATTTTCTATAGGGTACACAAAATAGCCTTTTTGCGAGAACAAAGTATCCCTATTTTTAAATCCCCCGCGGCTGCATTTGCGTACTCCATGGGTCTCTCCTCATGACGAACATTGTTAATTTTCGGCGATGGACAGCTGTCATCAACTTTATGTTGGCCATAAGCCTTATTATGCCAGAATAAATCTTGAAATATTTATTTATTTATTTATTTATTTTTTGGTATTAATAGATCACAAGAAAAGAATTTATAAATGAATGCTCGCCACTCTTCGGATTTTTGTTCTCAGAAAGAGAGCCCTTGCAAAAACAAACAAGTGCAGGTGTCGGCTTCAAACCACAATCTTACGCATTGTCGTAATCCTCTTTTGAAAATTTCCAGAACAGATGATTACTTTTGCTAATTGGTCAAGTGGTATTAATACCCTTTATCAATAACCTTGATAATACCCTTTATAACCTTGCTATGACTAACTGATTTAAATATGAAACAGTAACGAGGAAAAAAAACTCATAACATTAAGTGTTCATAAATATGTAGTCAATTAACTGCTAAATATTTAATAAAATAGGCAGGTAAAAAAATGACCAGCATTTCACTAATATTTAAAAACGTTATTAATAATATATAAAGAAAACACACTTGGATATTAAATTTTGCAGCATTTTAATTTTTGAAGTTTTACACCCTATGAAATATTGTTTAAGAAAAAACTAATTAAATGAATCATTGCAATCAAAGTTTAATAACAGTTTAATAAGTTTAATAAATTTTAACCAAGTATTCGATATTCGGTTAGAATTTTAACCGAATATTCGGTATTCGGCAAAATATGATATTCGGTGCATCCCTATTTAAAATTATGCAAAATGATAAAATTTTGATAGGAAGATTCATAGTATTTAAAAAACAAGCTCTTAAATTACTTATAAGCTTTAATATTACTGAATGATACCTGAGTGTTATAAATAATTAAATTTATAGATACATTGCAGTGAAAACTGGAACGAAGTGGATGGGATATTACGTCACAAATGCTCGGAGGGTTAAACCGTAAGCGAGTGAAACATACTTTCAATTAGAAAAGTGCATCCAATAAAGAGTCGCTTTCAGACAGTTGTAGGTTTTTTTTGCTAGGGTTTGTTTACATATTAAAATGTGAAGTTGTTGCTCTGTGTCTAAGAAGGCAACAACAACAAAAAAAAAATCCTATCTCTCTCATTAAAATAGTGAGCGAGATATTGAATATTAAAAATGTTGACTTACACCCCTTGACAGGCTGTGTTGCAGCCCGTTTTCAGGCAAAAAAAATCTTTACCTTAGAGGATCCTATACGCATTGGTAAAAGTGAAAGGATGATCCTTTTGTTGGAAAATGGCTATTAACCCTCTCATCACCGAATTATGAAAGATCAGAGGAAAAAAATCTGTCTAGCATTGAATGCATCTGAAATACTATTAATCATGCAAAAATATTTTTTTCTAATGTCGATTCCTATTAGATTTTTCTAATATTCATTTCTGCTTTTTCAAAGCATTTTGTTACGCTAAAATGAATTAAAAAAGATGCACCTATTAGGTAAAGGTTGAGGAATCAGAAAAAAACTATACTTACCTTAAAAAGAAAAAAAAACGGTCAAAAGGCAGCGTAAATATTTTCTTAATTTTTCTCCCGAAACAAGGAAGCGAAAACTGAAAAAATGATCTCAATGGACTCATACTGCAATCTAGGCACGATGGATGCATCGAGTGAAGAGCCTCCTATACTTTCTACATGAATGAAGGATATGGATATCACTGAAAGAAAAAAATACTCCATTCAATGGTTTTCTCTCAAATATTGCTATTTGAAGTAGGCGCCTCCTATGAGGTTCAGGGTGACGAGAGGGTTAAACACATTTAAATGTGTGAAATAAAACAGTGAAGGGATAGGTACTGCATTATGAATGTACGATGAAAAGATAATCGCTTCAACATCTATTTTGAATCGCCCAGTGTATTCAACAGCATAATCTGAAAAAATCCAGAATTTTGTTTGAGAAATTCAGTAAAAACCCTAACTTTTAAGATTTCTCATGTTAAAAAAAAATCGATATATATACATTAGAGAGCCAGAAATCCGCACAACTTGGGACCAAGGCTTGTGCGGATTTTAGGATTTTGCAAATTTCAGGCCATAAAAGATAAATCATATTATATTTCTGATTTAAGAAAAGGAGAATACAATTACAATGAAATAAAAACACAGTCAAAAGTATTTCACTTATATTTTCACTTTAAATACAAAAGCATGGGAGAAAAGGGAAAATACATGAAGACTAGCAAAGCAAATGGTTTCAAAATTTCCTTTCTCTAATTTTGAAAACGTGTTCTATAGTGATTTATTTTAAAGTATTTTTTTCTACTTTCAGTTTCTTTCTTTTATTTATTTAATTTTGAAAATTGTATAACTGTTTAAACTGCATATTTTCATCAGAATATTTAAACAGAATTATCATTAATTCTTGTTTTGTTACAGAATTTAGCTGTTGTAAAAATTTAAGGTATTTTTCGCTTAACTTTTATCAAATGGATTTTATTATTACCCAAGTTTTTATCATCATCATCAAAATTATATTTATTTGGATTCAAGAAGCTTTTCAACAATTTCATCATTGGCGGAATACTGCGAATTTTATTATTTACGCATCAGAGAAGGTGTGCGGATTTCGGACGTTTGCGGATTTTAGGTTGCCGGATTTCTGGCATTCAACTGATATATTTGAAAATTCAATTAAATGATTCACATCCTGTTCACCTTTCATTTGAAAATCTTTTTTTCTTTTTCCAGTCTTGTCCTGAGTAGGAACTATGGAAGCAGCAGCAAAGTGGAGCTCCCTTCTCCACCCAAAAAACCCCTCAGTGCGTACATGCAATTCTGCAAGGAGAACAGGAAGGAGCTCTTGAAAGAGAATCCATGTGAGTGTTTGTTTCACTTTTGAGTTTCTCCCCCGTATATGAATGAGCCGGTCACTACAGACAACAGGCGCCTGGAGCCTGGTATGCCACTTCTTGCTCTGATTGGCTCTTCGCGTCAAGTGACTTCTGTAGCAATCTGATTGGTGCTCTCCCTGCTGCCTGAATTTACTGCTTGAGGAGCTTATTTCAGAATCGGAGGAAGGAAGGAACTTTTCAGATATATTTGGCAATTTATTGCGCTTTGCAATGTGCGTTTTTATGTGCGTTTTCAGTCTATAAATTATGTTATTACTTCATATTTATTCACAGAACATTATTATTATTTCTTTTATTTATAAAAGTTCTTATCAGATCAGTACTGTATCTAAGTTGGGGAGAGGGGGTATAGGGGACGACCCCCCCCCCCCCAAAAAAAAAAAATGTGTATTAGTTTCAAAAAATTCTTTTCTTAGTACTGCTTTTTTTCTCAATTCTTCTTTTAACTGTAACAGACAAATTAACTGGCTTAATGAGTTTAAATGTGTAATTAAATTAATTAATTACATAATGAAGTTAATAAATATGTAATTAAGTTATTTATGATTTAAAACTGATTGTATGTCATATTTCAATGATTCATTATGTGAAATAAAAACAATTTCAATAATGACTGTTAATTACATTGCTAATATTTTTTATTTGCTTATGAATTTTGATTGATCTCATTAAAGGCGATATTTTGCATATGATTTAATTACTAGTTAATTAAGTAATATATTAAATTAATTAATAATGTACAGATAATTATGTATTAGAGTGTATGCCAAATTTCCTAAGTAGGTTTGTATATCACTAATAAATTTTTCGAAAAACACACAATTCAGTAAAAATATGAGAAGTATAGTTATAGACTCTATGATTTGCTGCAAAAATCCTTTTTGCAAACATTGCACACGAAAATTTCGCTCATTTTTGTATAAAAAAATTCACGGAAAACACCACAGCTATTAACGTTTCACAACAATTTAAGCCCACCGATAATTATAGCTATGTAATTAACAGTCATTATTGAAATTTTTTTGTTCATTAGGAATCATTAATGCTGTTATTAATTTGTGTATTGGTTTTATTTCGCATAATGAATCATTGAAATATGACATACAATCAGTTTTAAATCATAAATAACTTAATTACATATTTATTAATTTCATTATGTAATTAATTAATTTAATTACACATTTAAACTCATTAAGCCAGTTAATTTGTCTGTTACAGTTAAAAGAAGAATTGAGAAAAAAAGCAGTACTAAGAAAAGAATTTTTTGAAACTAATACACATTTTTTTGGGGGGGGGGTCGTCCCCTATACCCCCTCTTCCCAACTTAGATACGGCACTGATCAGCTAAGAACTTTTATAAATAAAAGAAATAATAATAATGTTCTGCGTTCTGCGAATAAATATGAAGTAATAACATTTTATAGACTGAAAACGCACATAAAAACGCACATTGCAAAGCGCAATAAATTGCCAAATATATCTGAACGTTCCTTCCTTCCTCCGATTCTGAAATACGCTCCTCAAGCAGTAAATTCAGGCAGCAGGGAGAGCACCAATCAGAGCTCTACAGAAGTCACTTGGCGCGAAGAGCCAATCAGAGCAAGAAGTGGCATTCCAGGCGCCTGTCTACAGACAAGGGTTGTTAAAAACCCGGATTTTTTCAGAAAAAAAAACCAACCCAGTGGGTTTTGAGGGGGTTTACAGGGTTTTGGGGTTTTTATCTGGGTTTTTTGGGGTTTTATCAGGATTTTTTCAGAAGAAGGGATGGGGTTTCACAATTTTTGAAAACAAAAATTGCTTATTACTAAATGCAACTTAAAGCAAACTAATGGATTACAAAAATCAATTATAAATAAAAAGTGGTTAATTTAATAGTAATAACTGATTACAATAGTAATCATACATGAAAAAATGTATAAATCAATAACAATAGTAACCCCAATCATGGTTTGCTCTTAGATCAATTGTCTATTAGTCATCATTTTAACAATGATATCCTAGTGCTTCATTACAACTTTTTAAAAAGAATGATTTTTTTATGGTTAAAAAATACTTATTCCTTTTAATACAGATATGCATAAAAATTGACTCTAGAATGTTTTAATGCCTATGTGAAGTCTGTTTTTTTTTTTTTTTTTTTTTTTTTTTCCCCTTCGGTAGTGGTGGTGTGGGGGGAAGGTTGGGAGCTGTTTATAAACTTTACAAGTGGTGTACTGATGTTAAGTGATGTATTATCTACGTAATTAAAGTTGAAATTTTGAAAAAACCCAATTCGGTTTTTTCTTGGGTTTTTTCAAGTGGGCTTTAAAAAAAAAAAAAAACCACCCGGGATTTTTTTGGGTTGGGCAAAATCATAACAAGCATGATACAGACTGTCATCTATGAATTACAGCCATTTTCAAGTGCAGACGATGAAATGTAGGTTTAATGATTAGCATAATTGGGTAGGGGCTAAATCTATCCTAGAAAAATGACAAGGTGGCTCCAGATCAGGGAATTTAATCAATCTGGGAAAAGTCAGGAAATTGTTTTTCATAAAAATACCCAAAAGTCAGGAGCACATCCTATTCTCTTGGATGACATGGCTGTTTTATTGCGAGAAATGGACATTCTTGTTTTGCTTGAATACGGAAGGTCAACAAGCCAATATCAATGTTTAAATGTACCCACCTATTTGTGTGTACATGCATGCTTAAATATATATCGTGCTGTAGAAAAATTTTTGGATTTCTGCAGCGTGTCGCAGAAAGCATGACAAAATTTTGCTACTGGGGTCTCCGATATATTTGAACAAAGAGGGTCAGGGTCTATGCATTGTTTCAAATGCAAGTGTTTATTGCCAGAGTGCAAAATATTGTTTTTAGTAATTTTTGTGCAATCCCTGAAACAGCATACATTTATCTCCATATTTCTGATACATTTTAGGACATAATTCTCAAATTTTGTACATTGGGTATCCTGATTAGTATATGGGCACATTTTACTAACTAATATTATTAACCCTTTGGGTACATGTGATGTCCGAGAGACATCCTTCACTTGTTTTGGCCTAGGAGCGGATGACCAAGCGTGGTCATCCGCTCCTAGGCCCTGGACCAAACTTACTTTGTAAAATATCACACTCTGCATCATTATTAGTCATTGGTTTTTTGTTACAGCTTGCATTTATGTCATTTAGTTTTATTTTATTGTTATTCATTTATTTTTGTTTTGCAATTCTAATTACTTGAAGACATCTTAATACTAGATATGTCACCAATCTTTTAGAAATAAATAAATTTTTACGCAAAATGTACTGCTTTTACATACGTCTCCAGCAACCAAAAATTATATCCGTCCCACATGCAAATATTTTCTCAAATAAATTCGTACCCAAAGGGTTCATTTAATTTTTGTGTGTGATACAGGGATTGTATTGAAATTTAGAGTGTCACTGTGCTTGAAAATAAAAGAGAATCTTTTTCTAAATGTCATCTTATTCTGAACATTTTTCCAGTGTTAGTGGCCCACTTCTGGGACACCTCGTATACACCCACTATTAGAATGGTTCCTGAGGCTTTTGTAGAAATTCGGGAAAAAATGGACTATTTCTGCTAACATCACCCTAGTGCTCGTTGGAATACAATCCACTCCCTCTAATCCCCAAAGGTTATGCGGATTATAGGATTTTGCAGACCATAGGTCATTGTTTACAATTTCTTTTGCAGATTTAGAATGAGTTGACTGATTGAATCATGCATAGAGATTAAAAAGAAAATAGGATATCTAGTAAATTTTTAAGATTAAGTAGTAATTCAACATATCAATAGGTCAATAATTTAAGCATACTCGAATAGCAATAAAATATACATATTTATTTTCATATTTCAAGTGCAGAAATGAAAATTCGTAATGGATGACTCTAAAATTTTTAAACATGGTGTAATAGTGGTTCGTTTTAAATTTTTACATGCATTTTCCAAAACTATAGCTTGCAAATAATTGTGTAAAAATGCATTTTCTTGTTCAAAAATAAAAGTTTATTTTGCAAGAAAACTAATTTAATTCTCTCCAATTTTAAACCGTTTGTCGAGAGACTATTTTTTGGGGGGGATTGATTTTGTATCAGAATCCCTATCGTGATGGAGTGTGTTAACAGCATTCCAAAGGAAAATGAATCTGTGCAAAGTTGAGTTGAGCGAATCCTAAAAAACTATGAACTGCGAGAATGGCCAGGTAATAGAGCATTTGGATGAGCCTAGCCATCGGACGACTTTCCTCCTGCGTAAAAAGCTAACGACTCTTGTAATGTATTTCAATGGGAGAAACCCAATTTTGAATGTCCAATGATGGTATTCAATTGGACGTTACATTTATAGAGTTATGCTCCTTTAGCATTGTTATTGATTATTTTACTGCATTTGTGCCTGTATTTTTTAAAAAATTATTATTATTATTTAAATGTTACGTGAGAATCGCCAAAAACATTAAAATTGTATTTTTTCAAAATTCATTTGTTTGTTTACATTAAAAATCAGTTGCAGATGAAAGGGAGTTGACTGTCTATCTGATCTCTTTTTCAGCTCTTAGCAGTCCTCAGCAAATCAAAATCCTCGCTGAAAAATGGAGTCACCTGACAGAGGAGATGAAGAAGGTAACAACATCATTGGCTGCTTCTCATGATTTTCAAACGCCCAATCATTCCAAGTTTGAATGCAACCCAGTGTTTTAATTTGTTGAATTTTATTATTATTTTTAATGGATGAAAAAGTTTATGGGTTGTACGATCCTCTGGAGTCGCTTTAACATTCGGGCCAAGCATTCATACTCGAGTACACACATTTTTGAAGGAATATTACAATATTCAAGTCAATACTCACCCTTTTAAGGTTGAAATGGGTTTTGTGTATTGAAGATGAGTTCAGTCATCAGGATTTATACTTTCTGAACATGTACCCTGTCAGGAAAGTAGTGTCATCCTGAAAAAATTCGACTTCGAGATTGGGGTGTAGGGTCATTCCATGTCAAATCAACACAATTTTGGGAGATTTTCCGAATGGATGGCTCAGATTTTTATGATTTTTGGTATTCAGTAATATGTCATTGACTTATGAAAAACTACCCAATTTCAGTTCTGTAGCACAATTATTTTTGAAGCTATTCATTTTTAGATTTAAATTTTTATGATAAAAATTCATATTTTGGCACCTTTAGATGCCTATAGGCTGGCAACCGGGGATGGTATAAAGCTGAGAGGGGTCTCATTCTAAAGCTATTGAATGGGGCTTTCATAGGGTATGCCACAAGAAAGGGGGTTACAATTTAAAAAAATTTAAAATTTAAAAATTTAAATTTCTCAAAAAGTGGCCATTTTAAAAATTCCAAAATATTATCCAATAGAGTTTGCAATGTCTTAATACATACAGCCAAATTCTATCATGGGATCTCAATGGGCTCAGCAGATACTGTGCTTCAGAAATACACGTGTTGTGAAAAATACCAGAATGAGTATCGATTCAGAAAATTTTGAATATTTCATTGAATGAAACGAGCAACCCATTTCAATGAAACAAGCAAAACACAACAGGTGTATTTCTGAAGCCCAGTATCTCCTGATCCCATTGAGATCCCATGGTAGAATTTGGCTGTATGTATTAAAACATGACAAACTATATTGGATAATGTTTTGGAATTTTTAAAATGGCCACTTTTTGAGAAATTTAAAATTTTCAATTTTTTGAAATTGTAACCCCTCTCTTGTGGCATATCCTATGAAAGCCCCATTTAACCACTTTAAAATGAGACCCCTCTGAGTTTTATACCATCCCGGGTTGCCAGCCTATAGGCATCGAAAGGTGCAAAATATGAATTTTTTTCATAAAAATTGAAATCTTTAAAAATGAATAACTTCAAAAATAATTGTGCTACATAACTGAAATTTAGTATTTTTTCACAAGTCAATGATATACATTACTGAATACCAAAAATTATGAAAATCTGAGACATCCAGTCTGAATCAGTGTGTTGATTGGACATGAAATGACCCTGTATGGACACGTTTTGAGGTCTTCTGAATTCATGGATGCTATTTTTTACGAGGTGTATGTATGTGTGTGTGGGTGGGTGTACACGATAGCTCCTAAACAGGGCATTCCATTGAGGTCCAATTGGGAATGCATGTTATAAATCACCGTCGCAAGACTGGTATGGATTTGGGTGTGTATAGGGCTTAGTTTTTCTACGGGGCTATGACAAAGGTCTCTTTTACAGGATGGCCTAAGTACACTAAGTATCTTGAAAGTGCACTCGTGTTGAAACAGTACATTGAATTGAGCTTCCATTGGGTATACATGTTTGAATGATTCATCGATTCAAATGGATTGAAATGCTTGTTCATGATCTTAATCGTAAGTGTTGGGAAAGTCGAGTGCAGTCACTCCAGATTTTTTAATTTTATCATTGAATCTCTGTTATTATAAAAATGCTCATGCATAGTGAAGAAATGATTGAATCGGGTCTGAAAGGATTAAGATCTAGGTTGTAGCAGGAGGGAGGCTAGCTGCCATTTTAAAGGCTTGAATGATTACATAAGGACACATTATATTCCCAGAACTTGACTATGAATGGACTATTAACAACTAGCTGCCTCCGGCTACCTGTTTTTTGGCCATTCTTAATAAATCTTGTTTCTAACCCGCTTCCTTGGCACTGAAATCTATCTGATTCTGAATGGAATTTAAAATGAAGATGCTTACAAACACGGGTGGCCCTAGGGTAAGGGGTACCCCGTGATAACATAAAAAAGACACTCCCTTTTATGCTCTGTTAGTTTTGGAGTTCGAAAGGACGCCCCCTTCAAAGCCAGCGTCTTGATGCGATGCTTACCTAGCTTAGTGTGGCGCCTCTGGCATGTAGCAGCAGCAAACCGCACTATTCTAGTATTAAGGAGGTTTTAGAAAGTGAGAGTGGTGCTTCTCAAACTGAACCCCATCCATTTTTCTCGAGGAATATTTCACAGGATGGTCTTTGTCAATCGGGCCCAAACTGGGCAGGTCGGCGATGGCTGAGGGTCCCCAGCCTTAGGGGACCTCAATGAGGCCTTCCAAAAATGGACATACTGTTTCATAATTAAAGTAATTTGATATCAATCAGAGTAATATACCAAAGTACTTGGATTATTTCACCTTTATGGCCTTATCACACTAAAGGGAAAATCCGAGCCACTTCGCGCGGGACCCACTTTTCCGACAGACTTGAAGGCATGGTGATCTTGAAGGGTTGCAAAAGTCAACAAACTCTCTCACGCCCAATAGTCATCGCATCACTGATGGGGCATGCAGGTTCTTATTTGACGGATCGTGCGTTGGTCTATTGACATCGGATGGGCAACAATCTCTCATTCCAAAATCCACTTGAATGCGGCCATAATTTTATTGACACGTGATTCTGACATCGAGCCAAGCTGCCAAGCTTCGAACAGAGTTGCCATTGCTCAAAATGGCTTATGACGTAGCAGGAAGAAGTACTCTGATGGGCTGTCATTAAAAACAGATAAGTGCACTAAAATACCCAATTTCAAAGTACTCGTTGAAACAAAAAACATTTTTGGGTAAGTGTTTTGCTTAAACATAGGTTGACGCTCTCATCTGGATTCTGAGTTCTATTCCATGTGCATTGGCTCAAAAGTTTCTAACAAACAAATAATGGAAGAACTTTTTTAACAGCAGAAAGTGCAGGTTCGGGCAAGGAATGTTTGTGGGTGCATGGTTGACCATTATTGATACTTTTATTGTAGCCACCACCACATTTGTTTACATTTCTGAAAGCCATATTTTGCATGTTTATACATTCTAGACGGACATAAATTATACAGGGTGGCCATAATTAAACTGCAAGTGTTAAAGGGATGCTGGAGAGAAAACTACCGAGAATATTCCAGTGAAATTGGGTATCTACACGTTTCAGAACATGCGCAAGTCAAATATGCAATAAAAAAAATCGTCATTTTCACTCGATAGATGGCGCTGTACCGTATTTCAAAGCTCACCGGTGGCCTATACAACTTCCAAAGCCGATACACAGAGCATCGTGACATTCTAAGAGGCCTATAAACAATATAAAACCATTAAACATGAATAATGATGAACCATAATGAACCATTCATAAAGACGCTTTGGAAAACAATTATTTATTCTCATTGACACTCATTGGACCTCTTCTTAATCGTTTCATATGCCGGTATTCTTTCAGAGTAGCTGAATAATGGCTTCCATTCTGATAGACTATCTTCACTAACCATGCACGTTCCTTCTTATTCAGAGTCATGATGGACCATTACTCAATGGGGTCTTGTTTTGACACTGTTCGATGGGCTTAAAATTTGCATATAGGACGTCCATAAGCATTGAAACAAGATATAGCGCCCTCTATCGGGTGAAAATAGCGATTTTTTTTTTTTTCTTTTTAATTGCATATTTGACTTGCGCATGTTTTGAAATGTGTAGATACCAAGTTTATCTGCAGTATTCCTGGTAGTTTTCTCTCCAGCACCCGTTGAACACTTGCAGTTTAATTATGGCCACCCTGTACATATATGGAATTGTCTTAGTTTGCTGTACATTTTAGGTCGATAATTGAAAATGAGAGCTTTTTTTATGTTACACCCTCGATAGAAGGTTGAATAGAAGTGTTGTTGGAACTTGTCATTGAAATTCGCCCTTTTCATCTCGGACAATTATAGAATTGTACTTCAGCATTTTTAATCTTACAATGTTTCTCATGTAGGATTTTTTTTTCTCATTGCTCATCCAGTGAATAGTTTCCGAAATGATACATGAAGCATAGAATGGCATTTCAGCAAATGTGTGTCCATACGCAATGCATGCATTTTGAAACATGAATGAAATTTCACTTCAATTTAATTGTCTTTTTTTGTTAGATATAATAGAGCAGGAGCCTGCGGCTGCCAGACCTTCGTCATAGTATAAAAGCTGAAACTTTCTCTGCGCATATTCCCCAATAGAGGTAGGAACCATCGGCCACTGTAAAGTTTGAAGGATCGTGGCTTTGGCAGGTAACAGGTGGCAAAGGTGTATAAAATGGCAGAAAATTTTCGTCATTTCATAAAGCTTCATTTTTTTATAGGTTCTTCTTCGCAGTGCTAGAAATCACTGGATCCCTTGCCAGACACTTTTCCATCATGGCAAACCCCCGCCAGACAACCTCAAACTCATGGAAAACGTAATTCTATTACGAGCGCGCTGCAGCATCGTAAGAAAGTTCAGAAGGAGCAGTATAAAATGTGCTTGGCACTTTGGGACAGCTTGACGTACTTTGTTGCGGGAGTTGACGAACACAACCATTTTCCATGACTTGGAGGTTGTCTGGCAGGGGTTTGCCACGATGGAAAAGTGTCTGGCAAGGGATCCAGTGATTTCTAGTATTTCGAAGAAGAACCTATAAAAAAATGAAGCTTTATGAAATGACTAAAATATTCTGTAATTTTATACACCTGTTACATGCCAAAGCCACGGTCCTCCAAACTTTAGAGTGGCCGATGGTTCCGACCTCTATTGGAGAATATGCGCAGAGAAAGTTTCAACTTTTATACTAGGACGAAGGTCTGGCAGTCGCTGGCTCTTAGACTATAAGCCAACCATTCCAAAAATAATTTTCATTTTGAATATTAAAAAATCATGCAGTAAAGGGTTGAAATGGTCTAATAAGTCTCTTTTTTTTTTCTTTTTTCCTTTGTGTTGACACCACAGCCGTATGAGATGACTGCTAGAGAGAGCACGCAGTTGTACGGTGTGGAGCATAAGAAGTTCTACGAGGGTTTGACAGAGGAGCAGAAGGAAGAGCTGGCCCGCTTGAAGGCCAAGAAACTGCAGTCCAGGCGCCTATTCAGGAACAAAAAGGTAACAGATAAAAAAAAAAAACTTTAATAATATTGTAAAATATTTACAGCAGAAGATACTTTATACAAAAGGCATTTCATAAAAACTGAGAGTAAAATCATAAAAAATCAAGAAATATATTTACAGCAATAAATACATCATTCTTTTTCAAAATACCTTCTGCCAGATCATATGCAACGGTCCGATCGTTTAACCCACTTTTCAAATAAGTATATAAAGTAGAGAAGCCCTTTTCTGGAAGCTGCTTCCAAGAACCCTCCACTGCTGAAATAACTTCAGAATTTGTGTTCCATTTTCTGCCACGGAGCTTCTCCTTCAACGTCGGAAAGAGCCAGAAATAGCATGGTGCGAGATCTGGACTGTTAAGAGGGATGTGGCATGATTTTAATATTGCATATACTAAGATATTTCTGAACAGAAGAAGATCGCAAAATTTTATGGATTTCTTTTTTTAACTCTGAACCACTCATCTCCATTTCTGTAGGGCCAATAAAACAGTTCTTTAAACAAGCACGGAACTAGGAAAATAAAATCGTCTGCTTCAGTTAGAATTTTGTATAAACGTACAGTGAACAGTTTGAAAAAATCACCTGCACTTCTATTTTTTAGTTTCGCGGTGTTGCCACTACGTAAAAAAAACTCTGTTTTTATGAAATGTCCTTTGTACAATAATACCTTGAAATGATTTGTTTCAACTGGATAAAAGCACATACAGGAATTTTAGGGAACCCATTCATAGGCTCCTTGGCCTGACGGGCAGCTTTGAATCCTGTCAATTGGCATTCTTGTCCACTTCTAGATATTTTAGATTCTACAGTCTTTTCTCAAATCACTTAAAGCCTCACAAAATGGTAAAATAGATGGGGCTCGGAACACTCAAGAATATACAGAACAGGTTTTTTTTTTCCCTTTCTTTTTCCTACAGTTTTTGAAATTTCCCTTAATGCTGACATTTGTATAATGCGTGGAAACATATATATACATATTTTTTATAGGACACGGATCATGCATGGAATATTATTCAAAATAGGGAAATGACATTTATGTGTAGTAAATTAAACCTCCTTTCACACTTTAAATAAATCTCCCTCACAAACTCTCCACATGTGGGCAAATTACATCTTAGACTATTTTCAGTTATAAAAAATAGACTGTTTGTAGGTTGTGGGAAAAAACACTCAAAATACTGGTGTTAAACGGTAAAATAAATAAAAACTTTGTGAAAAAACACATATAAAATAAAACTTATAACACGATGCGATCGTTTCAACCAAAAATTCTGTCGGTCTTCATCCGTCAAAGCCCTTCGTCTCACTAAGCAGTTCCGTCTGTTGAGTGAGACGAAAAGCTTGGACGGATGAAGACTGACAGAATTTTTGGCTGAAATGATCGTATCATGTTATGAGTAACATTTTATGTGTTTTTGTAGGTCTCTTATAGGAGCAACACTTTTTCAGTCATTCAAATCCTGTTCTTTCTGTGCATTTGGGCTCTGAATTATAATTTTTTTTTTTTTCCTGTAATCAGCCATGGATTTTTTCTTTAAGTAAACTGGTATGCATGACAAGTTTTGAGCGCACAAGATAAATACTAAGGATAATGAATGATCGGGCTTTGGACTTACGAAAACAGAGTTAGCCTAACAGAGGCAGTAGTTTGCGTACACAAAATATAAAATATGTAATATCTTACTAAATGATTTGTGTTTACTTACTGAGGTCAATGGGTTGATTTTATTTTATTTACTTTACTTTTTTTTTTTTTTTGGATCCTTTTCAAGGGATGCCTTATGGATAGGCTGTAACTTTTGCAGACTGCAAAAGTGTTTTTAAGTGCTTAATTCTTATTTGAAATGAGATTAACAAATGCATGTTCCTCAAATCCTCATCTTAATGAATGGAAGGGGCCCAGAAAATTATAATTTCGAAGAGTACGAAGAAGAGCCCAAGAGCTCAAAATTTAAATGTTTAAAAAATGTGTGTAAATTTGGTTCTTGGCATCATGAGGCACTTTCTGAAAGAAATGTGACCAGTTTCCATACTAAAGCCTGGGGCCTTCTGCTTTTTTAAGTCAGTCAGAGATTTATGGTGCTTATCTTTTCAGCATAAAGTGAACCCATAATCAATACTTTTCTTAATTGCCAAGTGTGTCCATATAAACTGAGTGTCATGGTACGCGAGATTTAATGTTAATTCAATTTCAAAAGTTTGCCAAGGAAATGTCAGAAAATACAAAATATCAATCAAAACACATATAAGATAAACTATTCATACATAAAAATTCATTTAAAGATATCTTATAAAGCTAAAATTTGAAATATCTAATGTTTCAACAAAAAACACTTATACTAACTTTATACAGCTTTTAACACTAAACATAGCAACATTTAATATATACCTATTTCTACCATAGCCGGTCAAATGACTGTTTGTGGTAGATAACGGTATACAACAAATATAACTCAAAAAACAAAATACAAATAAAAAAATAATAGGATATCAATTGTATATAATTACATAGAAAAAGCCAGGAAGTCCAATGTGCAAAAACGATAAGATTGTATGCGCATTTTTTATACAAGTTCATTTGACCGCTTATGGTAGTTTTAGTGTTAAATTTCTAGTATTTTTCTTGATAAATAATAAGCATAACATAATGAACATTCATTTATGTAATAAAAGTTTTTAAAGTGCGCTGTATTCTTTTTACACAAATTGCTTTTACATGGTTTCAAAATAAGAGGATGTAAAAATAGGGATGAAAAATATGTTTTCCATCTTTATTTTACCAATGCATTGCAGTATAATTTCTTTGAGAATTTTTACACCTGTTGTATGTATTGACTAAGCAACATTTATAGCGTGGTAGATGGTTAGGTTCCTAGAATGAAATCTATCCACCCTTATTCTTTTTTGAAGCATACTTTTTTCCATAGTTTTCTTTTACAGGGTGTTGCATGGAACATATCCACTATGTAAAAGGAGAATATGATGTCGCTTCAGATAGATCGAGTACTCTCAGGTGGTTGAGCCTGATCCATAGGAAAGATCAACAAGAATGGATCTGTCAAACCCGATGAATAAAATTGGGAAGTGTTTATTTTTCTGAATAAATTCTTTAAAAACCTGAGAAAATCCTAAAAGAAAAATCCTTAAGCCCAAAATAGGATTTAAAAAACCTGAGACTCAGGCCAAAATTCATAGACCGTTTTCATATATCTCCATTAACCCTTTAACACGCAGTGATCCCACTCTGGGAACGCCCAACTCTGACGTTTTCACTGTTGCCCATCACGAAGAATAGATTGGATTTCTATAAAAATAGTTGCGGGTGACAGAGCTCCATGAGAATTCTTTACTTTTTAGCACGCCATTTCCCGTCAAAAAAGGGTCACGATTCTTTTGAACAGCACCGACATCTGCTGAAAAATGGAAGAACGCAAGAACAGCTGGATCGATTGCCCAATGCTGAAAAAGGTGCAGCCGTTGCCATCGCTTGAGTTAACTACTAGCAGTATGGCAGACGATCGAAACGTTCATCGCGTGCCACCGATCAAGAGACCTTTTTTTGACGGCAGCTGGCTGTGCGCACTCACACATATTGCTGGTATTTAAGTCGAGCGATGGCAATGGCTGTCCTTTTTTCAGCATTGGGAAAGGGTTGCGCCTCAAAGGGTTAATCTTCTCAACAGTTCTTCCAGTCTAGAGTACAGACCTCTATCTCTCATTACTTTTTTTAATATGATCCTTCCGATTCTTTTGCAGTCTTTCTCTTTTCCCTTTTTCGATTGGGTTTATAAATGAAACGCAATTTTGGATAGCCTTTCATTTCTCAATTTAAAAAAAAATTCCCATACCCAATGAGTCCAAAATGTAGGCACACATTCATGCAGGTGAACGTAATAAGTCTGTGTTCAACAGGGTTAGAAATTAAGATATTAAAGTGAGGTGCCAATGGCACCCAACTATTTTATCTGCCAAAATGATCTACTGAGGCTTAATTATTTATTGTAGTCATTCAAAAATCAAATGATAGCCAAGTACAAATACTGATTAAAGTTTGGTTAGTAAATAAATACATGTGAAAGTAGGAAAATAAATATGTACAATGTTGAATGCAGAAAAATGCTGCAAATGAATTAATAATAATAAAACTGCTGCAATATTTAAAAAAAATGTTGGAGCTGCAAAATACTGCACTTTTATAAAATCCTGCATCCTATGCAGGCTCTCTGTGCCATTCAGGCAGCACACGCCATCGCCAAGCTCAAAAATGTGCCGAGTTCTACCCTTAAAGGGGGGGGGGGAAAAGACTCATTAGACATTTGCACTACGATGCCAAATAGGCTTGGAGCAGACCTGTGTTACGCCACAAAAATATTTTGGCTCTTAATTTTTTTTTACAGCATTCAAGGTGGAAATATTTTTGAACAAAAAAGACTACGCTCACCAATTAGGAAACAGAAAATAGGGTTTGAAGGATGATGGGTGATAAACCTTTCGTAAAATTCCAAATCTGTCGGGCACATTATAGCGATTGCCGTTGATCAGTATGCTTTGCTAAGAATTTTTTTATTTTTAAAGTTAGGTGTCAAAAATGACAACCCGGTATTATTTCAGGGTCGTCAAACTTAAATTTCTGGGTGCAAAATACGACTAACAAGTGCTTATTTCTAACCCTGGTGTTCAAAAATTTTGTCAAACACACTTTCTTTGTATTGAACCCATGTTTTGTAGAATAAACTCATAAGCATTCCCACTGATGGTGCATTTATTTTATTTATTTTAACAGGCTCTGCGAGAGGCTGGATTTCCCAAAGCTCCTACCTCTGCCTACGCCCTTTACGTTCAGGCAGAAGCCAAAAGAGAAGAGACCATCAAGAGTGCTTCGGTGAGTATTTCTGCCAGATCTTCTTTTACTGTGTTCTCATTTCTTTCCAAAAGGGGCATTGATAAATTGCCTCACTGCCCTTTTTGAAAGGGTAGTGTCAGGTGGGGACTAGGGAGCCTATTGAAAACGACCTTTTTCCACCCTAAAAATGTAGATGTTTTAGAAGAAACTAACTCATTGAATGGTGTCATTCTTCTTTTTAATGTTGACATTAGTTTTAGCACGCCCAACAAAGTGGAATGCGATGATGAAGTGAATTGGCTGTGTAACGAAGTTCAGGATGCTTTGTATAATATTCACACTTGAGCCTGAATGACGGGGTCGGTTGTCCTATAGAAACAGAGCCAGGTCCTCACAACTCAACAATATGATTTTCCCCACAGCTATAGTCCTATAAAAGAACGTTCTGGTATTAGCTTTATGTTTTTCTTCCATCGAAGTAGAGGGCTTACAAAAGCTATGTTACTTGAGTAGAATGGCCTTTCAATGTTTTCTCCTCAGTTACTTCCCGTCAACAACAGTCAATGGAATATCTTTGGAGAGGGTCCGTGCATCTTGAAGCACAGGCGGTGGGTTGGTAGCCGATGACCTATCCAATATGCGTGTTCTATCCAGAGCAATGGCTAGTTTTGGCAATTCTGTATTCTCATTGGGTCTCTCTTGGAGGTTGAGTCAGTCATTTTCCAACATTTGGCTTCCTGACTCATGAAATCGTCAGAGGTATCTTTCAATTCTGAATCGGATCCTAAGAGGATGTTTGCTTCTATGATTTCCAGCCCTGACATGTCACAATAACGCATTAATAAGGTAAATTTAATAATGAAAACATAATTACTTATTCAATGAATTAATTAAACATTATTTTAATAGAAATCCATTAAAGACTCTAAAAAAGACATTACAAACATATTCGTTTGAGGTGTGGAACCTGAAGATTTCAATACTTTGAGCTTAAATTTAGAGACAGTTGGTTCTAATCCGTTTTGCTCCATGTAATGTTTCAGGCAATGTGTGTCGAAAAAAAGTTTTTGCTCCACCCTCATGCAGAAGGGTGAGGCATGGGACGCGATCTCGTGAGGAGTGTGAAAAACTCAAGCACATCTTGGAGCAAGCTCTTTGTCCGGCCTCTCTTGCCAGTAAAAATCGTATCCAATTGTGTTTAATAAAATGAAGTTGACTTCAGCATCTGTAGTAAATGCACCGACCGACTGTGGCAGCTCGAGACAAAATCGAGTTGTCGAACCACCCTGGTTATTGATTTTGTCTTATGTCCAATGCCATGTCTAAAGGTGTTCCGTTGGACTGCTCGTCCATTAAGTTCATAACCTCCCAGTAAAATGTGACATTTATATGTATAGCTAAGCACTAAAATCAATACACTTAGATAGTGTTGACTCTAGATTAATTTGGCAGGGCGCAGCGCCCGGCGGCCTTTTTGTTATCTTTTTAGCGCCCGGCGGCCCTTTTGTCGTCTTTTTAGCGCCCGGCGGCCCTATTTCTCTTCTTTATGCGCCCTCCTGCTTTTACATTTTTATTATTATTAGTAAACAACCAGCACTTTTTATTTCCTACATACCATTTGTGGCCCATCACGATAATACGTTAATTAAAACGGTTACGATTGAGTACAATAATCCCATCATAAAAATTGATTCGCTTGAAAACGGCCCTTTCACAAAAACCGTCTATGAAATCCGATCTTTCCCACAAATGTAATTTATTAAAATGCTTTTTTCAAATATTCTACTCTTTCAGATCGAAATACTCCTACTGCCCTTTTCTTTGTTTTCTTTTGCGCGAGCCGAACAGCCGAGTAACCCGAAAAGGCCCCTCTTGTATGTTTCATTTTTGCTGACTCAAGCGAGAAGCCCGATCGGCATTTCACTTAGGAGTTGGGGGAAGAAAATACGTTTGGGAAATTCAAAATTTTATCAAGTTATCTAAAAATTTCTGATTCCATCTGTCAATCCTCAAATATCGGTGGCTACGTTTGATAAATATGTAGTTGCGAATTATCAAACAATCATTATACCACAGTTCGTCGCCAGCTGTATATAATTATTGCTCTTCTCGATGTCTTTAATAGTTTCGCAACACTAGCAAGTCCCCCCCCCCCCCCCTAAACGATTTGCTCTTTTTAATCGGCTTTCTTAGTACATATTATTCGTAATGTATAACAGTTATTTACTAATCATATATAATTACAGATGATACAGAAAGAATGCCTTAGCAAAACGACGTTTTGCAATTCGAAAATTCGCGGGATTTGCTTGTTTGTTATGGCAAGCCTAGACAAGGGATATCTTCTAAGGGGGGGGGTGCCTTGGTTGGGTGACTTTTTAAGGAGTTCTAATGTGTATTGACGCGTACATCTTGATGAAACCGACCAAAACTCCGGATCGACAGTCGCGCGGGCGGGGCCCGCCGAATGTGGGAACTTCAACACTTCAGCCGTGTACCATGTTCAGTGATCCATCTAAAAATGGAGGGATTTGCGACGTTTTGGGAATACAGCAATTGAAACACATTATGCTTTTGCCAAAATCAGAGCATAATAATGATCTTTTGCTTTAGCAATGTAGTGCTAGGGTTATTGACGCCCGGTGCGGTCTTTCAGTTTGCCGCCCCATTCTTTCTAAGTTTCAGCATTCTGCCCCCATTTCGGTCCTTTAGTTTTCCTCTTTATTATTTCCAAGTGTCCTGCCGGCCACCATGTTTTTTTTTTTTGCCGCCGGGGCGCACCCCCCCCCCCCCCCACTTATTACGCCACAGTTTTAATTACATAAAAGTGGAGTAAAAGCAGAATTTAGTAAATCAGACTATTGACAAGATTTGGTATTTTAAATATTCATATTATACACCTTCCGATTTTAAAAATTCTCAACATTTTAATGAATGAAGAAAGGAAAAAAATAATAATAATAATAAAAGCAAAAGAAAGCTAGTTCTGGAAAAGGATGTCTTCAGAAAACAAATTGTGTCATAAGTTAACAGCTAGGTTATTCATAAAACAAACTGCCATCAGTTTAAGCTTATTTTCAGTTGGGAAAAAAAAAAAAAAAAAAAAAAGAATTCTGGAAGATTTATTAATAGATAATTTGTTTAAGTACTTTTGGCACCAGGATGTTGATTATTTTAATTATATTAAGCTGATTAAAAACATTTGATAGTTAAAATAAATATTGATTAGTACTTTTTTATTTTAAAAAGATTAAAGCAAGGTTTAAGAAAGAAAATTTAGTGTTTTTAAAGAGACCTTTTTAAGTATGTTACAAGAAATTAAAAATAAAGCTTTATGAAAAATATATTATTGAAAGTATTTTAAACTTTATTTCATACATACCTTTGGACAATCCTGCGAGTTAAAAAAAAATATTAATTTTATACCTGCTAAAAAACTTACATGTAGTAATTATTTTTATTTATTTTAAAGAAATAGTACTTTTTTAAAAACTTATATTCACTTTTCATGAATGAGCAAGCATGAAATTAGAAGTGAAAGAATAATAACAAATATATTTCAGTGATTTGATTTGATATGGTGTTCTACATTCCAGCCATAGGATGTATTACAAAATTTGCATGACTATGTCATTTTTTCCAGCAATCTTCTGTGTTCTGAATTAAATCTCCCCAATTTCTGTAGTTATCAATTGATGGATGAGTTAAATTGTTTGATGCAATTTTAATAATGTCTAATAGTAATAAGGGTAACTTTGAAAATCTTTACTTGGTACTCATTCAATAATTATTGCAAACAAAAGAATTTAAATAAAATTCTGATTTATATAATTAAATTTTATACATCCTGCATTGCAGAAATTTTATTATTTTTATTACATGCTAAACGCATCTACCCTAATCCACTTACACTGACAGTCCTTTTCTGTTTAAAAGTTTGTACCAATATAGGTGAAATATCATATATGAATGTGATCCAGTAATTGTGGTCCAGTAGTGATAGTGTGATAAAATTGAGGAACAAAAATTAACAGTCCCTCTGCCTTCCCCTACTGCCTAACAAATCATGTCCGGCTAAAAAGTTCTGAAACCTTCTTCAATAAATGTACTATTCTTATAAATAATAAACATGTATGTCACGTAATTTTGAGAAAAAAAATTAAGCAGAAAATTCAACATTACTTATATTTAAACTTCTTTATGCTAGAAGTTTTTTTTTTAATCAAAACTTCTAGTTATGTAGATTTAATTCACATATTTATGTCATGTTTAGACCAAAATATTATCAACAAATTATTTTTCCTATTTCGCTTACACTTACTTCTACTGGATATTTTCTCCAAAAGAAGGGGGGGGACTAAGACAAATTGGAAAAAATCTTACTATGCATTGTAAGTCAGAACACATATTACAACTCTACATGTTAAAGTTTCAGGGATCAGATCGTTTCAAACCAGTTTCTATATGTTATCTACCTGTACATTCTCGTGGAACCCCAAAGTGCCCTTTTTGAGAACAGGGTGCCCCTTTTGAAAATTTCC
The DNA here is from genome assembly GCA_038373885.1 of Cheiracanthium punctorium. Lineage (NCBI taxonomy): Eukaryota > Metazoa > Arthropoda > Arachnida > Araneae > Cheiracanthiidae > Cheiracanthium > Cheiracanthium punctorium. The sequence continues at coordinate 501,769 of JAWZYV010014716.1, read as the reverse complement.
CCCCCGGCGGCCCTTTTTTTCTAGAGGCAACACTACTTAGAAAATAACAAAATGACCAAGGGGAGTTTTAAAAAAGCATGAATTAAGAAGAACCAAAAAACTACGCAAGTGCATGAAAACAACACTAAAACAAAATCGCAAAAAAGTAGGGAAAGTTGTTTTGGTTTTTGGAATGACACAGTGCTACTTGGAAGCATCTTTATAGAGTCAACGATCACCTTCAGCAATAATAGAGAGAAGGAATTTTTTTAAGCAAAAAAATGCATGCACACACGTGCCAAGAAAAAAAAGAAAAGACTTAGCCAAACTAGGAGTTTAAAGCACAATTCTATAGTTAAAATTCAAAACAATAAGCACATATGGATTTTTTTTTTCTTATTAAATAGATAGGTAACATTATAGGATATCTTTAAAAATAATTTTCACCCTGTTTATGCGACTTTTTCTTTTTAGAAATTCATCAAGAAAGTTGCCGAGTCATGGAACTCTCTGCCAGCGGAATCCAAGAAAGTAAGTTTGAAGTGTGCTTTACCTTTTGAGCCTGCTGTTACTGACACAAAAATAATTGCTAAAAATTATAATATTTTCATGACCAAACAAGGGCTCTTACTTTTCATGCCGTGCTTTTAGAATAATTTTGCACCGTTGGATCATTTCTTAAAGATATGTTTAGAACAAAATAAATTGAAGGCATTTTTTAAATTTTTAAGTCATTTGTGTTGTGTCTATTTATTAAAAATTTAAATTGTGTAAGGATTTTATGAGCAAACTTTAAAATAAAAAATCTTTGAAGACCAAAACAAAGACATTCTTTTTCAGTTAATTTAAAAAATAAATTTTTTGCATTGCTCGTTTAAAAAAGGAAAAAGCGGCCAGATTTTCTGCTTTGTATATTTTGGTGAAAATGTGTTTGAGCTCTTTAAACTGAATGTACAATATATTTAAATTCAATTTCATGCAGAAATGGGCCCTCTGGAAAATTTGCATCGATGAAAGTCTTCCGTGAATCCGTGGAATTTTGCATTTTAGTTATTTTCCACTTTTTTCTTCTTTTTTTCAAACAATACATAGATTATAGAATCATGACGGGTCTCTATTTTCCTTTATGTATCTCTATTTATATCTCTAATACATTTTATAAAGTATACAGATGCATACTTCAATTTTTAAAATAAATTTCTTGCATCTGAAATTTGCAAAGCTGAGATACGGATTTGCTTTCAATTGATTTTGCATGACTGAATTTAAAAAAAAAAAAAAAAAGATTTTTTTCTTTTAAATTAAAATAAATACAGTTATTAAATTAAAATAAGATGTTTTTTTTTTAATTCAACTAAACAGAAGAGTATTTTTTCCATAGTTTATTTATTGATGTGTTTTCTTCCTCCCACCATTTTAAACACAGGAAAAATGGCTGCATTTAGATTCCATTTTATTCTCCGGTTCAATTTTTTTTTTCTTACAAAAGATCACTCTACTTTTTGCCAATAATAAAAAAAAAAAAAAATCGTATGAGTTGTGTTCCTACTAAGATAAAAGCATTGGATCTTGGTTTGTTTTCACCTCTACGTATCAAGGTGTTGCAAAGACCAGAAAGATTTTACTCGAAAAAACATTTAGATGCTTATAAAAGAATTGTTGTACTGTTTCTAATCGAGATTTGAATAAGACTAGATCCCCAAATCAGTCTTTTTGTTGTTTTATTTTTGCATTTAAAAGAATAGTTTGAAATGTAGAAATGAAAATAATGATTTTTCTTTATCTGGAATTGTATTAAATGACTTAAATTTCTCTTTTTAAATAATAGGCTGCCTTTGTTGAATTTCTGTATAAAATGGACTCTTCAATATTTATTTATACGCGAGTGATTGAGTGTTTTTCTTAACGGATTATTTTAATGGTTGAAATTGAATAGGAAAAAGGATGTGACACGCCACACAATTTTTCAGTGATTGAATTCAAGATCATGCACTTTCCCCTTTTTTTATCTGTGTGCATTCTCATTCTTGCAATTTTGTCAAAATAGTAGAGATTCTCCTTTGTGGTTTGCTTATTTTAATAGCTTGATTGAAGTCTAATGTTGCATAGTATTAACCTGTACAATAATCAGTTATACTAATTATATTATCAATTATAATAGTGTACTTTAATATTTTGCGTGTTTTTTTTTTTTTTTTTTTTTTTTTTCCCTCCTTGTTACAAACTACTGTGTGCCATGAAAGATAAATGTCCTACTGAATTTTATTATTTTCTTGACTGTTACTTATCACTGCATGTGAGGGGTTTGCTAGTTCCTTTTGGATTTTAAAAGGGGTTCACAGGGAGAAAAAGGTTCAGAACCATTAGCATTTAATGGAGTAACATAATAAAGTTGAATATTTAACATTATTAGAGAGTAGCTGCAGGTCAGGAAAAAACCAGGAAACTATATCAATTTGGAAAAGTCAGAGAATTTTGTAAAAATCCCCCAAAATCATGGAACTTATCATTTTATCTTTAACATTACAGTAGTGTTAATAGTCTGGATGCAGCTTTGGTGGGGAAAAAAAAGTTGAAGTGATATATAGGTAAAACCGACACCAACTACTAGAAATTCTCTATAATTACTACTTATTTTTTAAAATTATTATTTGATTTACTAGGAACTGCAGAATAAAATATATTTTTTTACGTAAATTTAAATATAAATTGATTTATTCTATAACGTTTTAAAACTACGTTCTTTTAATGATCTTAAAAAAAGGGGGGGGGGCACCGAAAGTTATTGCACAATACCCAAAGCCTAAAGCAAACAATTATCGGATGCAATTGCCCCTAACTGTAATCGGCACTGGCTGAAGACAAAAAGTGTAGAATCTGGACTTCTCTGGAGCCTCTTCTCTCCCCCCCCCCCCCCCCCCCCCTCCTTTCTCACATTTTACACTTTTCTGCTTTTGTTTTCAGGCCACGCTCACTGCGAAGGCTCAGTGGTAGATTTCATTGAATGGCTGTCGGAGCCTATTTTTATGTTATCAATAGATTGTTATTATCACGCTTTTGTGAAAGAATTTTCAGTGTTGTGTTTGTTAGTTATTATTATTTTATATACAGGGGTCAATCCAGGAAATTTTTCCAGTATCCCTTTTTATAAAAGCTGTTTATTTTTTTTGTAAATTTCAATATATATATATTTTTCCCCCCTGAGTTTCAACATTTATTGCTGTGAATTTTTGTACCAAGTTTTGAAAAAATCACTTTTCTTCTTAAAATACAGTGGAACCTGCAAAAGTGACCACCTGTCTACAGTGACCACTTTCATAAATTTTCACTTTCTGTTCATCGCACATTGCAGCCTTTGTAAGGTGACCGCCTTTATAAGATGACCCATTCTATGGGTCCCGAAGGGGATCCCATTAGACAGGTTCCACTGTAATTTACAAAACAAAATCCACAGTAAAATGCCCACGAAAAATTGTTTTAATAGATTGTATTTTTGTGAAGGGACCGTTTTAATTGATTATATTTTGTGAAGGGGGCATTTTAATGGATTGTAAATTTGTGAAGGAGCCGTCAAACGGACCAAAATTTTGTCTGCATGGATCCCTGATATATATAATATACAGTCAACTCCAGATAGAGTGAACTTTCAGCTGTAGTGAATGCATTTCATGAGTCCCGATTCACATACATTAGAAATGTACATAGCATTTTTGGTTTTAATGAACCATGACTTGGCTTATAGTGAACTTAAAAATTTCTGGACGGCAGAGGTGATGTTGTTCGATTCCTACAAAGAGTGTCTTTTGTGCTCGAGTAGAGAAAATGAGGATCAAACACCTGTTCCAGTTCCGAAATACAGATGAATGTCCAGTGTCTAGACTAACATACTTATAAACATACTTGAGTAACTTTGTCCAAAAGAAAGAAAAGGTTAGAAAATGTTAATATTATTTATTTAAATGAGAGTACTCAATGCTATCAAAATTCTTATGAAGGAATTGTGTAAGCATGTGCACTTTTTGTTGTTTGTGAAGAGTTTTTAAGAATCTCTCATTTTCATTCTTCTATGATTGGCATGATTGAATGATTTTTGTATTTCAAAAGGGTCATTCTCGTTCTCCAAATGGCTCCAGAAGTCTGTTTTTCTTGCTCCAAATTGTTCCAAAAGTGTTACTTTTTTTTTTTTTAAATTTCTGCAGCCACCCTGTATTGGTAACAGTAAACAGCCAATGAACAAAGAAACGTCTTGTTTCCAGTTTCCACATACACACCTTACTCTACTTCCCGTTTTTGTTTCACCCTTCTAGGCTTTCGAGGAACAAGCGGAACAGGACAAAGTACGCTATGCTAAGGAGATGAAAGAGTGGCGAAGCAGGATGCTCGTCCAAGGTGACAAGAAGGTCCTGAGGGCTCTCGAGAACCTGAAAGGGAGGGGAAAGGAACTCCTTCACAAGATAGAGGAGGAAGAGGAAGAACCCAAGAAGAAAAAAGCACCTGCAAAAAAGTCTGATCCAAAAAACTGACGTGCGCGGACTCTTCTGTTGTTCTGGACTTTCAAAGTTTGGAAGCTTTGTGGCTCTGGGTTCTGAGCCATTCCTCTTGATATTTTTTTTTTTTTTTATTTATGTCTAAAATATACTCATTTTCTATAACAAATGTGCTGTTGTTTGAATGAGACAAATGTATGGTCGAACCTCACTCTCTCAAATCTTGTTTGAAATTGGAAAGCCCACCCGTGGCCAAGTGCATAGTGCTCTGAACTGGGAGGTGGAAGGTGCCTGGGGACCTAGGTTGCATCCGCCAAATTAGCTGTTCGTAGAGTTCATTCATATATATATATACACACAATTGAATCCTCTATAACGAACTCACTCGGTTCCAGTTAAAAAAATTCGCTATAGAAAAAATTTTGTTGTACAGAGATTTTTGCAGTTATCTCAGCAAATGTTACAAACTTTTTAGTTAATTCGATATTTAAAACTATAAATTATGACTTTCAACTAAATTGGTATTTATTATAAATTTGTTAAACTTACGGTTTCTTACTTTTCATTGTATAAATGAAATGTTCAAAAGTAAGGACAATCCCCGAATTTAGAGAATGAAATATGTAATGCACTTACGTTTATTTTACTTCAAAATTCAGTTATTTTACCTTGTTTTGCATTCTGAGATTTTAAATTTTCACATTTTAAAAGTCCGCTGAAAATAGAGTGAGGCACATTTTCCATTTGGAAACTTCTTTTTAATGGTTTTGAAAGGTTGAAGCATTAAAGTTTGATGCGGTTTTGGTCGTGAAGCGCAGGGCATTATTATTCTATGGGCAAATTGGGACTTTGCCCAGGGCCCCAGACTTGAAAGGGCGAACAGCTAATTCAGCATCTGCCGAATTAGCTGTTCGTAGTGTTCCATGGTTTTCTCCGAAACTTTGCGCAAATATGGATTAGGATCCCTAAGTAAAATCCTCACAGAGGGGTACCCCCCGCGTGCAGATAATAGGCCATCATCCCACAAACCAAACTAAAAGGGGAAAAGTTTTTGAGCTATAGAGATTTTAAATGGAGTGTGTTACAAAATGTTTTAGTTGCTTTTGCTGTCGAAAGATACTGCACGATGACAGATTAATTATACATACAGGGTGTCCACCAGTCACTCAAAAAGAGACTTCTGCTACTCAAGATAGGGCAACTAGGGATATTGGTTAGGTTAAGAACCATGGTTTTTATACTATTTTCAAATAGTGGGTGACTTTTCCTGTACTCTAGGCCAGTGCACCCCAACCTTTTCATCGCTGCAGCAGGGTTAGACATTAAGATATTAAAGTGAGGTGCCATTGGCACCCAACTATTTTATCTTAGTTGCCAAAAGGATCTACTGAGGCGTCTTATTGAAATGATGTAGTGTAGTCATTCCAATATCCAATCATACCCAAGTACGAATACTGATTAAAGTTTGTTTACTCAATATATACATGTGAAAGTAGGAAAATAAATAAGTACAATGTTAATGCTGGAAAATGCCGCAAACGAATTAATACTAATAAAATGACTGCACTATTAAAAAAAAAGTGGGAGCTGCAAAATCCTGTTCTTTTATAAAATTCTGCATCCTATGCAGGCTGTGTGTGCCATCCATAGGTGCAAGGTCATGTGGCACGTGCCATCGCCAAGCTAAAAAGGCACTGAGCTCTACGCTTAAAGGGGGAAAAAAGGAAACAAGCGAACACAAGAAACCCAGGAGAAAAAATAATTTTACTGAAAAAAAAAAATAAAGTAACATTTCATTATACTATGGCAAATACAGAGCCCGACTATCCCATGGGTAAGCGAGGCACTAGCCTGGGGTCTCGAAATCAGATAAATGGCCCTACATAAATGAGATTTCTGAAAATAATGACTTATTCCATGTCATTCTGAATGGGTATTCAGGTTTTGCCAACCCCCCCTTTGAACCCATCAAGAATAGGCCGTTTTTCTCATATCAAGCTCTCATTAGACATTTGCATGGCGGTGCCAAATAGGCTTGGAGCAGACATGCCACAAAAATATATTAGCTCTTAATTTTTTTGCGACATTCAAAGTGGAAATATTTTTGAAGGACAAAATACGATGCGCACCGATAAGGAAACAGAAAATAGGGTTTGAGGGGTGATGGGCGATAAACCTTTCGTAAAATTCCGAATGTGTCAAGTATGTTATAGCGATGGCCGTTCATCAGTATGCTTTGCTAAGAAATTTTTTTTTTTTTTTAAGTTAGGCATAAAAAATCACGACCAGTATTATTTCAGGGTCGTCAAATTTAAATTTCTGGGTGCAAAGTACGACGAAGGACCGCTTATTTCTAACCCTGCGCTGCAGACCGGTCCATGTTGGATAATTTGACAGCGGTCCACTGAGGAGGAGAGGGAGGTATTGATTGTTTTCATTTTAGATTGTTTTGATTCAATTATTTTAATTGAGTTGTATTTAAACATGCCTTCAAAATCAAATACATTTACAGGGATCGCTCTGAAGTTGGATAAAAGCGAGTCACAAAGGCCCATTATTTGCATATGTAAAACCCATTATGTGCCTGTTTTTGGCATCCCATTCAACAAAGTTTGGGCCATTTACTCAAAACTCTTAAATGCAAACCCTGCATTTCCATAAAAAATAAATATAAAGTGATTTAAATCACTACAACACTCAATCAATAGAAACCTTGCACCTGTTTCTTTGCAACAAATCGATTCAGTCTTGGGGCAGGAATGCAGAATGTGTCTGATCGGGCGATCTAAGATCGGGGAAATTTTGCAGAAAAATAGACACCTGATTTTAACAATGAGTTACAAAATTCTCCGTTTTTCTTTCCCTTTCTCATTTTTCTTTTTTTTTCCCCTGATGTGTATACTGATGTACCAGAAATAGTTTACCTCCTTGAAAACGGCTTGAAAATTTGCAGTGAGTATGTTTGTGAATCTGTTGGCTCTGCTACTGGAAATCAAATTTATAACGGAACCACAAAATCGGATAATCTCTTTCATGAAGCATTTATTTTTTGGGACGGACCTCCAGTGCATGAAGCTACAGAATTATTAAAAGCATCCTTAAACAGACATTTCCATTGGGGAGAAATTATCATTTTACTAGATTTTCTTCAAGATCTGTAAAACATCAAAAGTTATTGACAACATCCGCAAAGACAGTGCACGATTGTATTTTCTCAATAACGGACTATTTATAAGAAAAGATAATCAAAATCTTTATTAGTTACTTAAAACTGTGCACTCATTAATGAATGTTAGGCATAAGAATTAGATTAAAATCTAACGCATTAACTTAGTTTACCATTTAAAAACCTGGGCGTGATACTAGTTCAGTTATAGGTTTTTAAAGATGAAACTTGTACATTGTAAATCTTTTTATATCTATGGTAATACAGAATTTATTGTAGTCTCTAACATATTGTAAAATTCTGGGGAAATTTTCGTATGGATGGGTGGGAAATGGGAGTAAAAACATTTTCTGCACCCGTTTTGGGGTAGTAGGAGACAATGACAGGGTGTGTATTGAACATTTCCTCCAGGGGGGATGGAAATTTGAAAGAAAACACTCTTCTGGAGGGGACATTTTAAAAGGGGAAAAAAAAAAGGAGAAAGGCGTAAAATGCTCCATTCACATAATATATTAAGTATTGCATGACAAATGCAGTCGCCAACCTGTCTGGGAAGGGACTTCCATTCAAACAAAAGTCGACCCCCGATTTTCTGTGCACCTATATTCCTGCCTATGTCGATTCTACGTCCGTCCTCCCATTCAGCTCGCGGCGGAACAGCGCTGGTTCGTTCATTTCGCTGTCTTAATGGGTTGCAGAATGAGAAGTGGCATCAGGCATGCATATATCGATTTCAAAGGGATGTTTGTAACTTGCTCCTTTGTCTAGTAAACAAAAGAATTTCTATTCTCAATACTTAAAATCGTTAGGTACTGTTGAATTTGTAAGGACAGAGACTCATTTTAACATTTCTCCAGCAGGGGATCCATAGTATCCCTGGCAGGGATCCATTCCTATCTCTCTAGCCAGGGATATTACATTCTTCAGCCAGGGACAATCCCCGGCATCCCCCCCCCCCCTGTCAATTCGCACCCTGAACAATGACACCGAAAGTGTGTTGCTTATGTCCAGTTTATTCCGTTGTTTTGTTTTGGTTGCTGTCAATGCAGTAAACCCTGCTTCATGCAGATAGGTTGTTGGAAATGGCAATAAGAATTTAAGTGACTGCCATTTTAATCCACAGCCTGATACCGGGGGTGGGGACCACTGCGCTAGGCAACTTATTGGACGATTAGAAAAAAGAAGTTTTTATTTTTATGACAGTAGAACCCCTCTAATCGATTGCCTTTGGGACTAAGGGTAGGGTCGGAATGCAAAAAAGGGCAGATTCAGAAAATACAGACTTACAATAAAATAAACAATATCTGAACTCAAAAAAGACTGAATGTATTATCTACAGTAAAAACATTACAATAAACAGTACAAAAGCTGCTATTATTATTGAAAAGAGCAAAACTGTATGCGTTTATTGTGCATGTGGGTGGCGAGTCGGGACAGGATCCACGGGAGGGACGGACCAGACAAGGGTACAAGTACTGTACTTCCATTTCCTGTCCAATCTTATTTGACTGATTCCTAAGAGTGTCTACGTATTCAGTTAGTGTACAATACATGAAAAATATTCGTATATCCATTTGAAAGACAACACTATATAATAAGCGAGTCAATAGAAAAATCAATTTATTTCCTTATTTTGCTGTGTTCTTTTAATGCTTTGATGTCAATAATGCATTTTTCGACTAAACTGTAGGGGGAAAGTGCTTCTGTTTTGGCAACTGAAATAAGGGAAAAGTGTGCTTTTTTGGCTACTTTTTCATGTTGTCTAGGCTACTGATGATACTATACTTTTGCTTTCAGACACGGGGTGGAGACCCTGTACATAAATCTGTACCTTTAACTTTAAATGACTTTATGCGTCTTAATTTTATTTGTTTCTATGAGCTTTCTAAGGTTAACAAGAGCAGAGAAATCCCCGTTGCCGACATTTTCCTGAAATTCAAGAAAAGTTGTTAAAAGTTCTGTGCTTCTTATAGTGTCTCTTCAGGTGCATGGGTGTGCAAATTCTGTTGTTAGAAAACAAGTGTTCTTCAGGCATCAATTTTCATCATGGACACTCGCCGAAATGTGAGATGCAGAGATTCTGAATGTAATTTTTTTTAGATGAAATGCAAGAAAATACATTAAATTTTAGATTGTAAAAGGAGGGAATTTCAGAAATTTTGGTATATAGAGGGTTTTGACATAGACAGCGTTCAACTGTACATTGAAATGAGCAAGCTTCACAATATACATTTAATAGGTACTTTAAAGTATTACACATTAAAATCATGCAGTATATTTACAGTACAGGACCCATGAAAGATTCTCCTATATTTTTTTTAACATAAATTTTGTTATTTCTTAAATTTTCAAATACTGCTGCTACCACTGAAATACATTTAACTAGAATTCATGTTTTCTTTTTAAAAGGGGCAGCTGGGGTGTCTCCAAAAGAACATCTTTTCCGACATCTCACTGGATTCTTTCTCTGCAGATAGCCACTTTCCTTACATCACTTACACCTAGTATTTTGACCTACATTGTACAGCAAGCATAAAATTATAAAACAAGTGACTCGGTAGAAATCCTACTTCGAAGGAGAAGTTATAAATGCAAAAGTTTGTATGTTACTTTCACACAGAAACGGTTTTGCAGATTTGGATCACATTCGGAATGGAGATGGTGTGTACCCTGAATCCAACTACTGCAACTCACATATGTGTACATGTGTGTGATAAGGGAGTGAAGAATATACATTTTGTATGGCAAAAAATTCCTCATGGGGTGTGTGACCCCCTTATCCCCCCCCCTTTGGCTATGCCGCTGGTGTGGCCCGTTCCAAGCAATGATGGAAAACCAAATAGCGAACTGACAGATCCTCAGGTAAATTAAAATGATGTAAAAATAAATAAAATATATCCTCGGTCTTTGAACCTCATCAGGGGGAGACCGCCCCTGAAACCCCCTAATTTTTTAGTTTCATGATTGCCATATTAAAACGATATTAATTGGCTTTGTCATTTTATCTCTTGCCCCTTTTTCTTTTATTCTTCTTTTACATTTATTTCATCGACAGGAAGTATCAGGGTTTCCTGATCTTTCTTTCAATTGCAAACGTGAGTCGATGATAACTGAAGTCACTTATATAATTTTTAGTGTCTATCTTAACACACCAAAAATTTTGCCTTTCGTTGTTTGATATTGTTGAGAGAGCTTTAGGCGAGTAGCGTTGCTGTATTTTGCCTGGTAACCCTGTTGGCGAGTCATCCAGAGTGGATAAGAATCCAACGCTGTTAGGCTTATGTTTAAAATTATTCTTTTTGTTAAAAATCTGCAAATAAATAAATGAATCTGTGGTGGCATGAGATCACCTCCGTGCACACAACACCCGGAAATTGAAGTCCGATGGAACGTGTACCTATTGGCCGAGCTGGATTGCTTCTCATTCTACCACCCATAAGTTACTGGGTTCAAACCCACCCCCACCCTGCCACGTGCTCTCCCTACATATTCATCTGGTGTCCATAACCTTTTAGAAATGTTAGCAGAGTTATGGCACAAACATACTAAGTCTGGGATTGTAACGTAATATTTATTTTATCAATTTAGAAAGGAAGAAACATGCACATCACATAATAAGGCAACATCAAGAAGGAAAGAAGTATAGAAGTAAAAAGAATGTGTGCGTGTGCACAGTTATAGTTAAGTAGATAAATGTTTATTGAGGGATACAGAATTCAGGAGAAATAGACATTGCACACTAAAAATATAAACAATTCAATACTCAACAATTTATTCTTACTTTTATGTCCCATTTTTGGGACACACTTTTCGAACCATTTTCAATAAAGGGAGTGAGAGATAAAAGGACATAGTCATTAAAAAAATTTCAAAGAACATTTTGGCAAGAATAAGCTTAGTTCGCAGAGTAGTAACAAGAGTACAAGTGATAAGTCACAAAATATAAACTTAATTGTACTGATGTTGGATGGAACGAGCTCATAATTTTACGGATGTTAATTTTCCCAGGTTGTCAGGTATGCATTTATTGATTATACAATGAAAACTTGGAATATAGCAACTTGCAGCAGGGCCCAACTTTATGTATAAAGTTGCAGGAGAATAATTTTAATACAAATAATATGCTTTCCATTTTTTTATATTATTTTTTGTTTTGTTGGATGGACATGAATGTGCCCTCATGCCTGGTCCTGTGTTAAACCCGTGTTCAATTTGTTGTACGAAAAAAATTGGCGTTTGCTTCATTTTCCAGTGATGACCACTAGCATAAGCAAATGGTGGAACATCCAATGACGACTTAAGAAATGGACTTTCCTTGTAATAGACGGGAAAAACGGCAATTCCATAAAGCCCGTTTCAGTGCCATTTAGAAAAAAGTATGATTATTACTGCACCATGACGAAAAGTTATTCTGGAACAGCTTGGATCCATGCCATCAGTGGCAACTTTGAACAAGGTGTAATGGAAGTACGTCAGGAAAGTCTAGAAAAAGACTGGAAATGCAAAATGGGTCAGGAAAATTCTCCAAAAGAATAACTTTGCCTTGACAGGTTTTTTTTTCCCAGACTCGAGTTGGTGAAAAATGCACATAAAGGCGATTTATGTTTAGATAGAATAAGTCAGTATGCTTGTGGGGTATGTGCGATGCTTTCACCTGTTTTACATTCTTTTGTGAAGTGCTTCTTCTGGCAGGAGGGTCAAAATGTCAAGACCAATGATAAAATAGAGAACTTTTTACTATAACGACTCTGTGTGCTTTCCGATTGGAAATGTTAGACCAAAAAATAAAAATGTATGCTTGAATTGAGCACCTGCATTGAATCTTGTCCTCTAGATATATCACATAAGTACTCCAGTAGTAGCAAGTAGCACGGGTCAGTATTGGTTGAATCTGTTGAGCTTTTCTCTATTTAATTTAAGTGCATCAACAATCCTATTTCAAGTAAAAAGTTTTTTCAAGTGAGTTGTAGCAGATTAAATAGACTAAGAAGAAGGTGCTGTTGAGGGATTTCCCCCAAGTGAAATGAATGTATCATCCTGTAATTTTCCCCAGAAACTCCCAAAAGTCAAGAAATTGACTTTCGGAAATTGAATAGGCATCCTGTTTTTTATTTATTTGCAATGTATGCTTGCATATTATGGCTAATCATTTTCCATGAAGGTGGCCATTAAAACAGTTCTCCATATATTCTTATGCATAATCCTTGACAGATGGGTTGTAAAATATTTCATCTTTGTGTGGCCAATATTCCAAGCTGTGCCATTATAAACGATTTGGCAATTTCTTGCAGTGTAGAAGATTTCAGAAATTTGTTTTGGCTTGATGTAATTATCCAAGTGGCCAACCCTTGCGACTTTTGACGCACCACCGTGACTGGCAACCCTTTAATCAAACGTTTAGAAACATGGGTTGTTTTAGATTTTTGGAATGATAATATCAGACTGGCCAAATTAACAATGGGACCACCCTTGAGCTATCCTCTTTCTAATAAGCAAGAAGTTCGTGTAGTAAAAAAAGAATCGCCGTGCATTGTGCTGAACTTGGTAAAACTTTTCCTCCTATCTTCTTTCAATCATTAAAAAAATGTTCTTTGTACAGGTTGCCCACTGTCAACTAAAAGGCAATTATTTGCTACTATAATCAAGAATAGGCTACTATTTACATGTAAAAAAAAAGCAACAATTTGGAGGACAATGGCAACTACTTTTGTAGGATTATCAATGCAATTTTTGTTTTTTGCCTAGAACACTTCAGTTTAGAGTGTGTAACCAGATAACAGTGTCCACCCAGAGATCTTGAAAAAATATGGCAAGAACGAATAAGCTGGATTCATACCAGCTTATTGGGGGGGGGGGGGGACCATTAGTTGAAAAAGGCTAAATTTTTCACAAAAACGCTTCATTATTATTGTTTTGTTAACAAAATTTTAAATTTTGGGGGGGAGAGGGGGCTGGACCTCCTGGGTACGGCCTTGACCAAAATTGATATAAAAAATAAATCCCCTAAAATTTAACCTTGCTGAGCGATATTGCTATATTTGACTAGAAAGGGCCAACCCTGACGTTATCCTGCATGAAAATGAAATGTTCCCCATGTTTCATTCTAGTTAACCCATTTACATGCAACAAAATGTCAACTCAAATCCGGAATCTCAGGGACTTTACCGATTCCGGATTACAGAAACTGTAATATTAACTATAAAAAGTGCTGCAAAAGCACCTTTATACGCATATCAGTAGCATTTATAGGTTTCCATTTCGGGGGGGGGGGGGGGAGCGATCCGGTATTTTAAGGATAGTTGAGTTAATATAAATGTTTTAAAATAGCTGTTTTACAATTGCTTTACATTTTCGGAGGGGGGCGGCCCCCTCTGCCCCTTTCTAGGATCTTTTCATCTGGATTCCTTTGTTTTTTTTTTTCGAAGTGATCGTCTGCCGGAAAGGACGTATTTAGGGGGAGGTCCAGGGGATCCGAACCCCCCCCCCCCCCAAAAAAAAAAAAAGTTTTATTGCATACGTGCCTGTCTGCCGAGCATGCCGCCACTAAAAGACTTTTTTTCAAACCTGCCCGACATTATTCTATTAACAAGAATAATGTTTCAGGTTTTAGTATTATAATGACATTGCAAACTTTAACACTAGATATACCGAAGATTTTTTTTTAAGGGGGGAAAAATAGCCACAAGCCAGTTATTTGACTGGTGTTGGTATATCTAGTGTTAATTCAATGGGCAAGCAAACCCACCCGGAACACAAAGGACGCGATGCCGAAAGAAACTGCGATGGCGGACCAAAAGATCGTATCCGTCTGCCTCGAAAGTGCGGGATTGGATGCAGTGAATATAAAACCTAGGATTAAAATTAATTTAAAACGTAGTGAAGAAAACACACATAAAATGTCTCGGAAGTCTGCATTATGCTGGGTGCTGCCATCTGTTTGCATCTTGAGGAGATACAAAAAAGAAAAAATTTCTTTTGGCTCATACCAATTTATGATTATTTGGAAGGACGGATTTGAGAGGTTATCTAGAAATCTAAAAGCTGCTTGGACTCCTTTCCCCCCCCCTCCCACTAATATCAAATACGCTTATTATAGCGAATGCGCTGTAGTGTAAATGACTACAACACAGTCTAATCAGTCGCACGTGCGAACGGAATTTTTTCCCTCTGAACCGTTCTCTGGGATAAGCCCAGACAGGTGGGAGGAAGCACGGCACTCATGAAATCGGTCCGTTCGCACCATTGGATTGTGCACCCATAGCCAACTTTTTGCGGTATCGCTTCCGGATTTTGCCTCGTTTTGTTACGTTCGGTTAGTTAATTGATTTTCGTACTATTTTTTTTATTTCTACAATTTTTCACTACATTTTTTTTTTTCTTACAAACGAGTGTCAATCATTAAGATGCGTGTTTCGGAGCTCAAGCAATGGCATTTTTCAATAGTATCCTTTGAAAAAAAAATTGAAATAAAATGAATCAAGACAGCACCTTTGCACAAACTGATCTCGGTGACGAAATGGAAGACCCAAGATGACTTGTTTTCTTTCAGTTGCGTTTTAACTGCTGGAAACGCAAATCCATTTTAATGTGTAAGGTGTGTCGTATCTGCCTATTTAATTTTCGAAATGTGTTTTGTGAACCTCCTTTTAAATCACCCACGAGCCGCCACTGTTACACCGTACAGGGTGTCCCCAAAAAGAGGGTAGCACGCTTTGATTCTTTAAGCTGTTAGAGGAAAGTAGGCCATGTCCATGGAAGAAAGGCTTCAAAGAAGATCCGGGAAAGGTTCAGATTTTTTATTTTGCTAACAGGATTACCCCCTCCTTAGTCGGCTATTTTAACTTTTTTATCTTGCTAGGTAACTCCATGGAAATCCCGTTATTCGGTTTGCGAAGAGCGTAGCCGGTGCTTTGTTCATTTCTTTCCCTTCATTATCCTCGTTCTAGGGTCCCTGCTGATCGGATGACGCGACATTTCTGCCGAGTTATTTTAGGGTGATTTATTGGACATCTATCTGCCATTAGGTTTATCCATTCATTCCTTGGCTGATTTTCGAATGTCTTAATGGAAGAGAGATTCTCAAGTTTAGCTATTTTACTATTTATAGGGCAATTAAAGTCCGATGGCTTGCGTTAATGAACATCCCAGGTACCCCTGGACAGTGTCTGCGGGAGACAAAAACTAATGGGAGGTGTCGCAAGCGAAATGGGACGACACTTCCCCATTTATTCTTGCGCGTGGAATAGTTTTCCGTCCAAAATAAATATCCGCTGCATTTTTAGCTCCCGCCCAATTAAAAAGGTCCTCGCTTCTTATACGTTCCCGTGGTGGCCATTAAAAAAAGCTAAAAATGGAACATTTTATAGCTCATTATTTTAAAAATAAAAATACCGAGCATCCAGTGAAGCTGGAAAAAAGGATCGCGACGTCACGTGAGTGCCACCCTCGAACAAGATCGTAATTTTACTCAAATTCAAAATTGTACGAATCTGTCTTTATCTTTTAACACATAATCCGAAAAGGTTCTCTTAAATTTGAACTCGTCCAATGCAGTGGACGCTAGGGATTCGCCAGTGAAAATGTCGAGTTAAGAAGTAGGGTATAGATGTTAATTTTTGAAACAGTTACCGTGACTTTAGACATAAACACCCCCCAACTAGCTGCTTTAAACCCTTTCCCCAACAGTAGAGGACCCTTTCCTGCATTAAAATAGATCTAAATTTAGACTGGGAAGGACGGTTTGGGTTTTTCCGCCTTCAGCGATGCTACGAGGATGGGCGGTCTTCTTAAGTAACCCAACACGAAGACTATGTCCCTTATTCAGATAGAGTGAGTAGCTACTAAACCTATTGTTTAGTGACTCAATTTAGTAAAGTGGATTCAGATAGAATTTGGAGGCGGAGATACTAAACACGTGACCAAAACAAGCTGCTAAAATCACGTGACCCAACAAGCTGCTAAATCGCCGACTCAACAAACATACGACTGGAACAAGCGCTCTGATGGGTCTACTAACTCCCCTGTTAACTTTTTCCTCATTTTTCCCTTGGTGTTAGTCACGTGTTTAGTACTAAAGGTATCTGAATTCCTACTTACTAACTTTTAGTATCACCGCCCACTTACGAACTTAGTAACTGAATAATAGGTTTAGTAGCTACTAAATCCGTCCGAATAGTAGCCTATACGGACCCCGCACTTCTGGTTCCAGTGACGGATAGTCCAATTCCTCGGATAATGGGCCGCAGTTCTCCTTCTGGTGCTAGCACAATGAGTGTCGGATAAAAGAGGTGAGAATTTTTGGACCTGTTACGTCAGTGCCGGCACTGGGTCCGATCTACCTATCCAAACACACAGCTTTCTTTCCTTTTTCCTAAAGGAAAGCACTGTCTTCAGAATTTCCGCGGGGTGGGGGTGGGGGGATATCCATCGAGGAAGGGGTGTACTTTTTGACAGGGAGGGAAACTCGAGGAAAGAGGGTTTTTGTGGAAGTGCTTAACACCCCACACAAGCCCGAAGTTATCCATGGGTCCTCTATAGGCCACCAGAGTTGGATAATGGGTATATCTATTAGAAGCCCAAGATCCTCCAGATAACATAAAATGGACCTCTAGATTTGAGGTATGATCTCTCCGAGTACTAGACAAAGTCTATAATATCCAGGATGTCTGTAAGCGATCTATATCCAAGTAGCCCAGATATTAATGAGACGTCCAAAATATCCAAGATTTCTCAAACAGCCCAAAAAAAGACATCTATTTCCTATCTAGAATATCCAAAATAGCCCAGAAATGGATATCCATTCCATATCCAGAATATTGCAGTGAGCTGAAATAGCCCATCAATGGATATCTATATCGTACCCAGAATATCCGAGCCATCTGCAATAGCCCCGAGATTTCCTCCTTTCTTTCAGTTTTGGTGCTGCCATCTGTTATCATACGTAAGAACTTCGAGTTACTTTTAAACTGCGTCCTTCTAGCTTCCGTGACTGGTATCGATATTTAGAAGAATGTTGCTTGCTCACTGTCTAAGAAACGTAATGTTTAAAAAAAATCCCATGGCTCTAGGAGTGAGGTAGTTAGCTAGATAAAAGAATGTCAAAAACAACGGCCTACACCCTTTTATCTACTGTGTTGGCGTTCTTTTTCGGAGGAGAAAAAAAAAATCTTTCTTTGGGAGACCCGCTATCGGTGGATAAATGAGGATCTCTTTTGTTGAAAAATGGCAGTTAAACTAAGGTGACCCTATTTCTAAACAATATTTTGGGGACACATCCAACATTGTCCTCGAATCCAAGGAAAACTTGGGGACACTTGAAACTATTTTGAGGGACTTATTTGAGGACACAACCCATGACCACGTATACCAGTATACCCATACTTTAAATCTTGACTGGCTTGGATACTTAAAAATGAACTCTAATAGCTCTTTATATCCATTGTGTATTGATATTTCTAATAAATGATGGAAGTATTTCATTCATTTATAAATATTTATTGAAACTAGAAATATGGAAGGAACATCCTGTTGAAGTATTGCAATTTATTTAAAATTTGGCATAGTATTTGAATTTTTCAGAAGACATTGCTTTTTACATTGGCTCATTTTTCATAAAACTTTCTGCACCCTCTCAAAAAAGTATTCCAGTGCAAGAAAAATTTCGTACGTCCTTTGCATATTGAAAACGCGATTCCTCATGAAAAGTGATGAATCGTGAACAAAACTGAAATGGGAAATGGGACTCATAGTCGATTGAATGCCTGTACACGCTATACACACAATGACAACAAACGTTTTCGGAGATCGAATTTCATTGTTTTTATGAGTAGAAGGCGCTTTTAGTAGTTTTTTTTTTCCCCCTTCAGTTTTTTCTGAAAGAAATAAACTAAACGGAAACTTCAGGGGGAAAGTACAAATCTTTAAATTTGGGGACTTTTCGCGTCCCCAAGAAGTCAAAGTATTTTTGAGGACTCATTGAAAACACTTGGGGACTGCCCTCGAATTTCGAGGACGTGGGGTCACCTTAAGTTAAACGCTTTCAAACGTGTGGAATGAACGGATGCAGTCGAGAGAGACGAAAGGATCGATACTAGAATCTTGCACTCACTACGTCACGCTTCTTGCGAAAGGAATTTTAAAAGTGTAAAAGAGAATCACAAAGTAATGCTGTGGGTAGGTTACCCTAGACTCAGTGGCGGCACCTCCATTGGAGCCCCAGAACCCCCAGAGGAAAAAGAAAAAGAAAAAACACATTCAATTTTAAAAAATATAGGAAGTACGCTTCTAGATTTTTGTGAATTGGAAACGTGAGTTTCACTCTCCCCACCCGCCACTATTATGAAACGCGTTTAGGATAGCCAACGCTCTGTATCCTAGGCGACTGCAGCCTAGTCTTTCGTCGCTCGTACGGGCGATCGACCGAGTGGCCTTCCGAACCGGTCTCTGAGGAAAGACGCCGAGAGAGTGGCGGGAGAAGCGAGGCGTTTCGGCACCCTTTGATTGCGCTCACGGAAATGAAACGGAAGGTTTTTTTTTTTTTTTTTTTTTGTCGTTACCTCCTCCGGATTCTCTCTTGGTTTGTGGTGTTCGGTGAGTGAATCCATGTTTATTTCGTTTTCTTATTATTTTTGTTACGAACCAGTGCCCAACATGAAGATCGGAGTCTAGTAAGTGTTTTGGAGCTCGAGCCATGTCCATTTTCAATAGCATCCTTTGAGAAATCCAATGAATCGAGACAACACCTTTGCTCCAACTTATCTGGGTGACGACTCGTTTTCTTTCCGTCGCGTGCATTGTTGTTCTGGAAACGCCCATCTGTTTTCACTTGTAAGGTGCGTCGTCAGAGCCCGATGATGACCCACAGGGATGAATGGGGGCCCCCCCATCTATGAAGTCTGTTTTGTATAAAAAAGAATATTTCAGAACACCCTTGGATAGAGGGTCCCGATGGGCCCATCCGATAATAAGGCTCTGTGCGTCGTATCTGCCTACGTCATTTTCGAAATTTGTTTTAGGAACCTCCGTTTCTACAACCGCCACTGCCACCCTGTTTTAAGGTCCAAGATGTATCCTGGGAAAATTCTACCTAAATGAGGACTTCCAGAAGGGATCTGTCGCATGAACGAACGCCATCCCATGGATCTCGCTTTTGACACATTCTCTGCCGCAGTATTGGGCGACCCGTGACAACATTTTCAAATGCATGGGCGCCGGCAGCATAGGGCAAGGGGAGGCCATGTCCCACCCCCCTGGATTTTTGTATGGAGTGTTTTCCCTTGGTTCTGGTAATAAGCCTTTTTTAGAAAGCTATTGTGAATAGGCTTTCCTATTATACATATGAACAATAAGCGGGAGAGGGGGGTGGGGTTTAGAGAGGGGCACGTGTCCGCTCCCTAAAAACTTCGCCTCAAACTATTTCTATTTGAAACATGTGTTTGGCGGGTCGTTTTGAACCGTTTACTTCGCCGTTCCACTTAAAAATGCAAGCTGTTGCCTGCGTCTTGACAAAATATAAAATAATTTAAAATTGTCCAATCCCCCCCCCCCCCTGGATTTTTGTAGGCAGTGTTTTCCCTTGCTTTTTGGCTCTTTCCAACAGGGTAACCCTATGTTGAAGTAGTCTTCCCCCCCCCCTTGGAAATAGTCTGCCGGCGCCAGGGGCGTAGCCAGAAATTTTTCACGGGGGGGTTATGACCCCCTAAGCCCCCCCCCTTGCCTACGCCCCTGGCCGGGGCCCATGCCCCCTCCTCAAAGAGAAAATTCAGATATCATCTGCTTGAAAATATTTTCAAGCCCCAAATATTCCGTGCCAATGGACGCCCATGCTGCTCCGATTGAATCCACGTCCATGACGTGCGGAAAATGCCTGCTTCCTCTGGTGCGAAGAACAAACGGATACTCATCCAGTCGGTCATGTAAAAAAAAACGAACGTTCAGGAGAATCCTCGCCAAAAGCTCCGTGGATTCGCCCAGCGTAGCAACCCCGGCCGCTCTTTTCCGACGTCTTTGGCTGGCGTATGGGGTATTACGTGAATAGGTGGTGCGCAAGAGAAGGTATTGTATCAGCCGCGGGCCAGACGGAAACAAACAAACAGCGCATGCGGCGGATATGGAAGTGTTGATTTTTTTTGGGGGGGGATGGAGGAGATACCGCCCCTGCCCTGCCTAGAATCAGGGCCATCCCTGTCCAGTGAATTCAAAAAATAATTGCTCATAACAGAGAAAAAAAGTGCACCCCCCCCCCCAAAAAATGTCATTTTTCGACACCCTGTCAAAGAACTTAAAATGTTATTTCCATTCTCTCAATCAAGAGTCAGCCTTTATAAAACTCTACCTATCCATTGTGTCGAGCTTGAAATACTCCACTGCCATAGCCCGCACTGCATTGGAAGTCTTCCGAAGGCTGCCTGCAGTCTTTTTTCACTGCATGCAGCCTGCTTCTTCTCAGAGAAAGAGCATGTGTGAAAAAACACAGCTTTCTCTTTTCGTACCTAAAGGGTTTTCCATTAGGAGTGATACAATTTAAAATTTAAAAAAAAAGCACATCCATTATGGAGTGGGACACTTTTTTTTTTTTCTTTTTTTTTTTTAAAAAGCTTACGTTATGCCATCGAGTACGAAAAATAATATCGTTCATGGGATCGCCCCCGGCTTCTCTGTACATACTTTCCATCCCTCTTTCACATACATCGGGTGTTATATTTCACGAAAAACCATGTCGGTTTTGAATGGCTCAGTTGTTAGGGGAGGATCGGCACAAAAGGGTGGCTGAACCTATCCCCAAAGAAAGAAATCACGAGGTGTTCCATCCCAAGAACTGAATAATGTCGTCCGCGAATTCTTCCATTTCACCTATGAACGCTGATTTGGATAAAACCATCGAGTCGTTTCGAAACGTTATTCGAGCGTGTATCTTCCCGTGATTCGATGGCATAGCCTACTCACCACAAAGGACGCAAGAAATGTCAAAAAAGAATACGCAGTGTTGCCATTCTAACCCTTCAAAATGGTATCATGCTTATTGGAAAACCCCTTCTATGCATAGGGTGGGTGGCATCCGGCAGCCCTCGTACACAGCTCTGCTGGATCTGCTGAGCATTCAAAAAAGTCCCAAGTACTGAAAAAGCAAAAGGGGACAGTAAGATTGAAAATTATTTTTGACTCGATAGACCCGCGTGGCAGAATTTTCAAACGAAGCGCAGCAGCTGGCCATGAGCAGATGCTGGCCCGTGACTTTGAAAGTAGGTTCCCTCAGACAGAATCATGAAAAAAATATGTAAATAGGTGCGAGAATGGAAACTTCTAGAAGGAGGGTGGAT
Source organism: Cheiracanthium punctorium (assembly GCA_038373885.1). Taxonomy (NCBI): domain Eukaryota; kingdom Metazoa; phylum Arthropoda; class Arachnida; order Araneae; family Cheiracanthiidae; genus Cheiracanthium; species Cheiracanthium punctorium. The sequence continues at coordinate 479,819 of JAWZYV010014716.1, read as the reverse complement.
CTGCGAAGTTCGGGCATGAAAGCTAAAAATCTTTACTTCGGACCCAAACAGACCGATGCTGCGGGTAAGCAGCTATTTCACACACGCACACCAAAAAGTGACTCCACTCGACTTTCCGAACACTGACGATGAAGATCCTGACCGAGCATTTCAATCGATGAATCATTCAAACATACCTACCCAATGAAAGCTCCATCCAATAGACCGTTTAAACGGGAGCGCACTTTCAAGAATGTCTTCCCCCCATAGGCCATCCTGTCAAAGAAATGTCTTGGTCGTAGCCCGTAGAAAAACTCCTATACCCAATGGGAGCCCCATCGAATGCCCCGTTGAGGAGCTATCGTGTTCACACATATACGCACATACATCTTGTAAAAATTTCATGAATGAATTGAGAAGTCCTCCAAACGCGTCCCTACACCCCGATCTCGAAGTCGAATTTTTTCAGGATGACACTACTTTCCTGACAGGGTATACGTTCGGAAAGTAAAAAAAGGAACAGATTTCGGATTCTTTATTGTTTGTGCAGTTTAAACTTGACTGGAAAAATCTTGTTTTTGGAGCCTGATCTTCCTGTTTGAAAGCGAAGATAAGTTCGCAGCGAGGGCAATGTATTGGACAGTGCGCTCCTGTAAAAGCAGGCTGCCCACTGTCTACTAAAAGGAGACTATTTGCTACTCTAATCAAGAATAGGCGACTATTTACATGTAAAAACAGCTAAAAAGCCACTCTTTTGAGGAAAATGGCAGCTATTTTTTTCTAGGAGTAACAATGCAGTTTTTGTTTTTTCACCTCGAACGTTTCAGCTTAGGGCGTGTGATTGTGACTGTCTGTGATGACGGCAACGCTACACTAGGAGGATCTGCCAAGGGGGGTTGTGCCTTAGTAGGAGGACTTTCTAAGGGGTTCTAACGCGTATTCACGTTCCATCTGGAGAAAACCTACCCAACCGTTCGATCGACAGCCGCGCGATGGGACCCGAACCCGGGACCTTCCCACGTCGGCCATCTACCCTTTTCAGTGGCCTATAACCACTGTGCCATGGTGAGGCTTAGGGCGTAGCACAACAGTGTCCACCCTCAGATTTTGAGAAATATCTGGCAAGAACAGATAAGCTAGATTCATACCGTTTGTGTCGTTCCATTGTAGTTCACTACAGTTAAAAGATATGTTTTCATAAACAAAAAATTGACAAAAATCCAAAATCACAATGCAGCCCATCCTAATCATTCACTTTGTTGCAGAAAGTCTGCTGAGTTGTCAGATCGAAACAAAAACATAACTGTTTTCAGAAACTTCTCAAACAATCTCCAAAGCACAGTTTACAGAAATGGACGCGCCCCCCACCCCCTCTAAACCAAAATCCTGTGTGTACCTATTCGGCCCGTGGATGTTCTATTTGCATTTTTAAGCTAATAATGTACTCGTGGTAAATAGCCAGTCTACTTAGAAAAAGCGCATCCAACCAGAAACATCCATTTTTTTTTTTAAATAGGCATGACAGTTTATTTCAACTTTTAAAATCAGTCTTGTTTTACGATAAAGATGTGTTTTCTCGGAATCCTATTTTCACGCGAAACATCGTGCACAGAAAAACGAAGCATCTTCCGATCCGCGATTCAAACGAAGAGAGCCAATTCCTTGGATTTTCAACTCGTCGGATCTTTTCTTTTGGAGGAAAGATAAATCGGGGCAAACGCGTCGACTCTAAAACACTAGGGAATGCAAACCCCCGCACTGTTCTTCGCTTTGCGGGATTCCAATTTCATTCCACTGAAAATGGATTTCGATAGAGAAAAGTAGGAAAAAGTCTGATTGGAAGCTGTATGAAGTTTAACTTGAATAATCCTTTTCCTTATTGGATCATGAATACAATACCTTACATCAATATGAAAATGAGAGTCCTGTATTCATGATAATATACTAACTTAGTTGCTAAAAAAGAAGAATTTTAAAAGGACAGCGTAAAAAGGAACTCGTCTCATTTGGATACAAAATCTTAACAAAAGATGTTTTTTCTTTGTATGAAATCCTGAAGGAACCCTGAAGTTTTTGAGCGGTTCACTGAAGTTCACCTTTCAAAGATATCACTAGCTTGGGCGGCAACAGGGTTGTGAATGGAGGAGGGGGGGGGGGTTACAAGTCAAGGGTCCTATCCCAGAAAGGTTTAATATTGGGTGTGGAAGCACTTCTGCGTTATACCAGCACGTCCATCCTAAAAATAGGGGAGCGAGTGGGGGACTAAGGCACCTGCCTGCCAATAGGTATCAGCGCCCAAGATCACTGCTTCTGAGTGTTCATCTTATGCAAACATTTTTGGCCCATGGAGGATCGGGAAAGAGGCGTGACATTGTCATAAAAATAATTGATTGTTCAGTTTCAATCCCGTGGGATGACGGACTCGTCCCGCAAATAGGGGTGCAGGATCCCGTTCCCGCGGGATCGGGATAGCATTCCCTATAAAACACATTCCGCGGGAAACCCCTTTATTCTGCGTAGAAGAAAAAAATGGGGCCATGACTCCTCCCTTCAAAAAAGAAAAAGATTGCTTTATTCTGAAGAGTTTTTAATATATATTCGCCCTTCCAAACACACATTTTGTTTGAAGTCATCTGAAATAAACGAATAGAGTGACAGGATGTCAAAGAAACAGACAGTGAAACGTGACATCCGAATGCTCTATCACAGTTCCCAACACCAACGGAATACAACCCCTTTTTGTAAACAGACTTTTTTTTTTTTTTTTTTTGTAAATATTCCTTTTAAATAACGAACCAATCATTCAAAATGTTGCCCTATTTTTAACATTAAAAATACTCTTTACAAAATTTTGTAAACAGTAGGATGGTTCATTTTCTGACACGTTGGTACGCTCTATCGACTCTAGAGCCTTTCGAATCATTGAAAAGAAGTTTCAATTCATTGAGAGAGAGAGAAATGTCCATTTGAATTATTTTCATTTTTAATCTCTCGCAAAGATCTTTTGGAATATTTTTCTCCTTTGTAATTTCATTGTAAAATGTAAGATGTTTGAGCCCCTCAATTCTGTGGCCCCGTTGACCCTGTCAGTCATAGGACACTGAACAGGGCGATCTGTCCGTCGCCCCATCGAATGCCTTCTGCGGTGGCACGGATACTCTCCTATTTCGTGCCTCACCTCCAGAAAACGGTCGTCACTGTTCGCGAAATTTTGCGGGACCCTGTTAAAAAAGTAACATTCGAAATTTTTTTTTTCTTTTCTTTTGTTTGCATGCTTCATTCCGAACGCACACAAAATGGCTCCTTTTATGACTAGTAGGTGGCAGCACCACGCTTCTATCGAATTCGAAGCCGACTTCGCGGTTTGCGATCATCGTAATGGATGACTAGAGGTACGAATTTTCGCAGAAAAAAAATATGAAATTTTGAAGATTCGCATACACTACTTATTATAAAAATTATTTATTCAGTTCAAATTTATGTTCAATGTTCATTAAAAGCTACATTGTTGTCCATTCAACATTGGACCGCTTTAGAGTCGTTCTTCTGTCCATAATCATGGGCGCCGGCAGCATAGGGCAAGGGGGGCTATGCCCCCCCCTGGATTTTTGTATGCAGTATTTTAACTTGATTTTTTGCTCTTTCCAACAGGGTAACCCTACGTTGAAGTAGTCTTTGCCCCCCCCCCCCCGCCAATGAGTTCGACATTTTAGGGTGACTACTCTGTCGGTGTCACCCGATGCGGTCCGAGACCCTGCAGGGCCGTAACCAGGATGACATGTTAGATAGGGCCTTAGAATCGAGTTCGGGGGGGGGGGGGACTAATATTAATAATCGAGTGGGGTGGGGGAAGAGACTGTTTTTCAGTTTGTATATATATATATTTTTCTAGATTCACAAAATGCCCCATTTTTAAAATATTTACGTTGCTAATAACTTTTCTATTGGGATTATTGGATTTAAAATTTGACTATTGGAATTCAATTGTTCTGGGAAAAATCCAAAATCCAGTGCTCCATGCAAACAAGAGCAGCAAAATAATGAACTGTATTGAGAGGAATCTAGCCATTGGGATGAGACATTCCCCCAAACGAGGGATATTTTTTAATGATGGGGAATTGAACGACAGTTAAAAGTAACTTGTTTCTAAACTTTCCTATTTATTAGTCAACTAGCTAAAGTACCCGTCGTTGACGTGTTAGTACTGAATACAAATTTCCAAGAAGCAAGAACTTTCGCCAGCATTACACAGAATGGGTGTAGTATACTGCCAAAAGTAAAGAAAACAAAGTTCTAATTATGTATTGTTAAAATATTGCATGTTAGAGAGTCACTCAGTAATATCATTTCATTCGCGATGCGCGAACGAATATTTCCTCATATTGAAATAATTTTCGCAAAATCTAATCAACATTTTTGAAAAATTAGAAGCCTAGAATTGAAGTGGAGTGACAACCTATCCTGCCACCCTATTTCGTTTCATTCCCTGCAGTCTTTATTTTGGGATGCTGGAACAAAAATTTCAGCATTTTAAAACGATTTTCACAAAATCTCAAAATATAATCAAAATATTTTAAAAATTCAACACCTATAAATTAAGATTAGCAACTACCTATCCTATCACCCAATTTCGTATGAGTCGTTATGACGCGATACTTGAAGAAGTATAACCGCATTTTGAGAGAATTTTCACAAAATCTCAAAATCTAATAAAAATGTTTAAAAAATGGGACACTTATAGTTTATGTTGAGCAACCCTCTATCATGTGACCGAATTTCATATCATTCGCTTGAGTCGTTATTACGTAATGCGTGAACAAAAATTCACTCAGTTTGAAACGATTTTCGCAAAATCCCGAAATCGGATCGATTTTTTTTTTTTTAGATGCTTATAGTTTAAGGTGAGTGACCACCTATCCTTTTACCCAATAGAATTTTTTCACCTCTGCAGTTATTACGTGATGTGCGAATGCAAATTGACGCAGTTTGAAACAATTTTCGCAAAATCTCAAAATCTAATCAAGATTTTTTAAAAATTCGACGACAGTGTTTTAAGTTGAGTGACCACCTATCATGATACCCAGGGGCGTAGCCAGAAATTTTTCATGGGGGGGGGGTTACGACTACTGCAACTCATATATATGTATACATATGTGTGATAATGTAGTGAAGTATATACATTTTGTATGGCAAAAAATTTCTCATGGGGGCGGTTATGACCCCCCTAACCCCCCCCCTTGGCTACGCCTCTGATGATACCCAATTTCATGTCATTCGCTTCAGTCGTTTTTAGGTGATGCTCGAACACAATTTTAAGGAGTTTGGAACGATTTTCGCAAAATCTGAAAATCTAATCAAGTTTTTTTTTTTTTTTAATTTTTTTTTTTAAATACGCTGCCTAATGTTTAAGTTGAGTGACCACCCATTATGACACCCAAGTTCATTTCAATCGCTTCAGTCGTTTGTATGGGATGCTCGAAACGATTTTCGCAAAATCGGAAAATGTAATCAAGACTTTTTTTTAAATTCGACGCCTGTGTTTTAAGTGGAGTGACCACCTATCATGACACCCAATTTCGTATCATTCGCTTCAGTCGTTTTTACGGGATGCTTCAACAAAAAAAGCGTCACGGGCAGAATGACAGAGCGACAGACAGACAAACCTTTTCTTGAGGGTCGCATCGGATTCCCGGGTGCTCCAAACGGATAGAAATCGCAACATTTTTGAATTCCAAGAAATGTACAGACAAAAGTCTAAATTTATTTATATAGATTTACACAAATTTTGGAAAATCTTCTGGGGGGGGGGGAGGGGCTGAAAACCTGCTCCGTAGGGCTCAGCCCCCATAGCCCCCGGTCTGGTGACGGCCCTGCCTTAGAGATGAGTTCGGGCTCATTTTTTGAAGCCCGAGCCCGAGGACTTTTAATCCGAGCCCGAGCAATATAATTTAAGTCGGAGCCCGAGCCCGAAGTTTCAGTTAAAGATTAAAAAAAAAAAAAAAAATCCAATTACTTCATTGATAGAATACAATTAATTTTGCTGTTTGTGCAAATTAAAGACAAATAGAGTTGCAAACTCTCAATGCACTTCTAATTCTTTATTTTTCCATATGTTTATCAAATAATGTCGGATGTCATGACTCACTAATGAATATAATCCGCCGTTCTGAAATATCCAAAGAGCTTAACGCACCTTCTAGGCGTCAGTGCCGATATTTTTTTTATATGTTCAGCAAACTCTGGTTATAGTGAACCCGGTTATAGTGAACCATCAGATATAGTGATCGCAAACCATTAGTCTCGATTCACACACAGTATCTCTATCCATCATGAAGACACTTGGGTTTTAGTGAACTTCGGATAGAGTGGACGAAATGGGAGGGTCCCCAGAGGTTCACTATAACCGGAGTTGACTGAACTTTCATTTTCCCCATGAATCACTTTTTAAAATCTGTTTCAAGGAGTATGCAGAGGCGCAGAGAGTCAATTCGGGGCCCCGGGGATAAAATCTTTGTGGTCCCTTTGCTATTCAGAAATCCTTTTGATGTCGTATTAGATCAATCATGTATTCTTTATTAAAATTATTAATCATTTAAAGAAACTTTAAATTAATAGAAATGGAAAATTAATAGAAATAATTAATAGAATGAAAATTATTTATTTAAAAGAGTATTATACTTTAATAAACATCCAACAAACATCAATAAACATTTCAGAAGGCCAAAAAAAGTGGAAATTTCAAAATTTCTCATAGAAAGTCTTATCTTTAATATTTTGTTAAGGAAAATTCAAAATTTTATAGGTTGGGTGGGCCCATAGTCTCTCCTCTGGCTATACCCTTTCTTCCACTATTTAACAATGTGTCTCGAAAAAAAAAAATGATTTCCATTTAAATAAATCTTTTCTACATTTAGTGATGGTAAACCGTTGAATAACACCGCCAATGTCTACTTTTCTTGCAAAAGAAGAGTCAATCACTAACACTTCTCGTTTTTGCCAAGTGGGTGGTTTATGCTCTAGATGACTTTTTGTAATTTCATTCAAAAATTAATTTGAAACATCCGGGGACATAATCTGAATTTCGACTTTACAAAATTGACAACACACCATTAAGTATCATATAAACAGCAAAAGCGGGGGCCCCTTCACAAGCTGAGGCCCTAGGGATTTTTCCCCTGCTCCCCCTCCCTCTCTGCGCCACTGGGAGTATGTTCAATAAAGGAGAAATTTTTCACGAGCCCGAGCCCGAACCCGGTTCGGGCTAGGGCTTTCGGGCTCGGGCTGAGCCCGTCTCATCTCTACCCTGCCTCGACGTGTCCAGTAACGTAGTCAGTAGAAAGCGCTAAAAAGTGTCCCTCTTCGAAAATGCTCCACATCGGAGAGAGGCGCGTGTCCGCGAGCGGCGCTCTCTGACCCCATTCCTCGGATCGTCTGCTACTGACCCGGATGAGCCGAAAGAACCCGAGGGGCAACTCCGGAACGAATGCCCGCTCTCGGCAGTGCGAATTCCGCTCCAGAGTGGCGTGGCCAGAAAATTTCGAACAGAAATCGCGACAAGAGGTTTATAGGAAAGTCGCAAAAGTGACATCCCAGTAGGATTTCGCGGGTGGCAAAAATCGCAAATCCTTAAGGGACTAGCACGGTGCTTTCAAAAGTAGCAAAATGGGCGAAAAGTCGCAAGATCTGGCAACCCCGTTCCGCTCCCAGTAGTGTGGAGTAGAGATGAGAGGGGCCCAAACCGGGCTCGGGCTCTGTCATTCACAATGGCATTCGGGCTCGTGAAAAATGTCTCCTTTATGGACCCTACTCCTTGAAACAGATTGTAAAAAGGGATTCGTGAGGAAAATAAAAGTACAGTCCACTCCCGTTATAGTAAACCTCTGGGAACCCTCCCATGTCGTCCACTCTATCCGAAGTTCACTCAAACCCAAGTGTCTTCATGATGGATAGAGATACTGTATGTGAATCGGGACTCATGGTTTGCATTCACTATAGCCGATGGTTCGCTCTATCCGGGTTCACTATAACCGGAGTTGACTGTACTTATTTAAAAAAATATCGGCACGGGCGCCTAGAAGGTGCGAGAAACTCTTTGGCAGAACGGCGGCCAATGAAAGACAAACAGAACGGATCGTTAGTCGAGAGATCCGACATTATTGGATCAACATGGATACATAAAGAATTAGGAAGTGCATTGAGAGTTGGCAACTCTATGGGTCTTTCATTGGCACCAACGGAAAAATTCATTGTATTCTATCCATGACAGTGGCGCCGACTACGTGGGTGCTCTGGGGCTCAAGCACCCACTGAAAAAATTCTGTGGGTGCGGAGCACCCACAGAAATTTTAGTGCCAAGTCATAATTTGAAGTTCCCAGAAAGGGCTAGGAAAAGACGTTTATGTGGGTGCTTTGGGCTTGTAAAAAAAATTACGTTGGATGCTGAGCACCAGCAATCGTCTGATAACCCCAACACATGATGTACACTCAAGGAGGGTCCCCCTCCCCGCCCCAAATATGCCATTACGTAATATGAATAGGTGTAAAGCATACGGAACTTTTTGCATTATTTCAGTACTAAAATGCTTTATTTGCTTATTAGTGTGATATTATAAAAGTTTAAAAGAAAATCTTTAATGAGGCCAAATGTATGTGGGTGCTACGGCATGGACGTCCATATGAGTACTTTAAGACAAGGGGGGTGGGGTTATTTCTTGCATTTGTAAGGTCATCGACAATCGCGCTTTCAAACATTTTAGTACAGAAATAGTGAAAAAAAGGTTAGCTAATATAAAAATGTTCACTATACCGACGGCTAGAGGGAGGCACCCGAGCCCCCACCTACTTCCCTATATGAGCACCCATGTCCTTTATAATTCAGATGCGCATGAGGAACTTCGATGAGACAATCACTGGCGTAACTATAGGGCGGTAGCACAGGCAAAAGCCACGGTCCCCCGGCCGGAGGGGGAGCCTTTCCCAAATAGAAAGCTAGAAAAAGTGAACTGCAACATGTTGGTTGAGATTCTGTAGAATGAGGAAGGACCCTATCCAATGAATTCATTATGGGCCCTAACGGTATAGTCACACCGCTGATGACGACGAGTGCTTTGCAACTGCATAATTCGAAAATAAAATTTTAGTGAGGGACGGTATTTTTTTTTTTTTTTAATGTAGTATGTCAGATCTCAAGCACCCACAGAAAAGTTTTCGCGGGTGCTAAATACTTGCATGTATTTAAAGGAAGTGCTTAATTTGCATGGGAGCTCAGTTCCACTACTTCTTTTTTCTCGGTGAAATTTTACACTAAATTTAAAATTTTAATTACCATCGTAATTGTTTCTGTTGATATTAATATTATCACATCGCAAACTAATACAGAGGTAACAAAAATTAACTTAATAATACCTTAAATTAGGTAATTAATTTTGTAAATTGCAATATAAAAAATCAGGACTCTTGCACTTTTTTGGATAGAAATTAAACCCTGTTTAAAGGCAACTGAATGACAGCTACTTTCAGCTTATCGCTGTAGTTCGGGAAAAAAAAAAAAAAAAAAAAAAAAAACATGAAATTTTGGCACACAAATTCAAAAAAATTAATTATGTCAAATATTTCAAATTTTTAGGATGTATGTTTTAGAAACTGCACTATTTACTGAAATAAACAATAAACCTGTATCATTTACGAAACTTTTAGAAAAAATTCTTAAAAATCGAAAATTTTAAAGAAGTGTTATTCTTTATTTCGGTATGTAGTGCAGCTTATAAAGAATCATACTAAATTTTTTCGAATCTTTGGTGCAATAGTTTACTTTAATTTGTGTACTATGACCGTTATGCAGATTTTGTTTCTTTGGCATACACCCTTATGTGCCTTGTAATTATAATAAAATTCCAATAAGTAGTAACTTAGCACATACTCTAAAATTTTAAAAAGTGCATGAAAAAGGAATCCAAACAGGTAATATTTTTGTCTACTTAAAATAATAATAATAATTATAATAGTTTCTCATATGAGTACTAATTTAGAGGTGTATGGGGGTCATCTTAACTTTCAGACATTTTAGCACGAAAATAATACTTAGAAGTTCAGTATGCTGTAAAAATGTTTATTATACTAGGCGGGGTCAAATCTCAATCCCCCACTGCCACTTGCCTTCCTATCTGTCACCCATGGAAACAATGTCTTTCTAAAATTCAAAGCTTTTTCACAATGTGATGCGCGACTCCCTACAGCCCCACAGGCAATGCTTTTGTCCACTGCAGCCGAAGTCCTAAGTGCCCCCCCCCCTTTTCTGACCCACAGACCTCATCGCAGAATCCTCGCCCTCCATGGGAAAATGTATGAATACAATGGGACTGTGTTAGCCCAAGAGTACCGGAAAACGGAGAACTTGAGACAAAGCCGCTGGCTACAATCAGAAGTTCACGCGGGAAAGATAACACAGGAGTTAGGTGTAAGACTCGTTCCCATTATCGAAATGTTTTGAGATAGTTCTAATAATATTACTTCAGGATTCCGAAGTGAGTAGAGTTAATTGTATTTATTGTAAATAGAGAACATCAAGGTCTGTCTGTTTACAAGCACCTAATATACAACACTTTGTATGTCTCTGGAACAAAAAAAGATACCCATTCATCAAAAAGTGTCGGCGCTTTGGTGTTAATTGAATGAGACTGATGCGAGGCTTCTAAGGTATAAAGGTTTGTGTCACTTTTTTCTAAAGTCTCAATTTCCTTTTCTTATTTTTGAATGATTTTAGTGCTCAGTTATTTATTGAAAAGGATGGAACAGACTGTGGTCCACACTAACATTTCGAGATGCCTTCCGTTTCATTTTCTGCGAATATTTTGTTCAATTTTTGTTCTTGTTTGGCAAAGCAGAATTAGGTACTATTTGCTTTGATCTAGCCCAATGCTGTTTTTGTAAAATTATACTGAAATCATGGGCACATGAACACACATTACTGAAATGTATGTCTCTCGTAATTTTGCAAATTTGACCACATAATGGTAGAGGGTAAAATAGCTCTACTTCAGGAGGATGCTCAAAATCATTCCTGGAGGTTATATGGCCAACAATTCAAAATATTTTTTGAATAATTATTAACTCTAAGATAAACAATATTTTTTGTTCTGCTTTATTTTTCTGTTTGCATTTAAATAGTTACCAATCTTTTTTATGTGGTCCTACACACATTTCAACATAGAAAACGTTGCATTAATTCATTCTGAGGAAATTATCTAGTTTTATTTTAAGGTATAATGTTTGTAATTTTTTTAATTTGTTGGGAAAAAAAAGAAAAGAAAATAGTCAAGGCTTAGCTGCAGCTGTTTATAGGGGTACAAAAATGTAAAAAAAAAAAAAAAAAAAAATACGGGAAATGAATGAGCTGAGAAATAATACTATGAATAACATTTTTTGAAAACTCTGAGGATTTCAGACAGGGATGAGATAGATTAAACAAGAATAACATTGATCGTGAATTGTTACATTCGAAAACTGAATCACTTTGCATACAAAATTTCCATTTACATGACAGGAAATTTGACTGATTGTGATATTATTGTTGCATGTTTTTTTCTCCCCCAATAAACGTAGTAATATACTTTTCTTTTGCTTTGAAATTTATAAAGGTTAGTTAAAACCAATCAAAATTCTATTGCTAAAAGTAAAAAGAAAGAAAAAGTGAAATAGTGTAATACACCTCTTTCGGGTCTGATTTATTACAAGGGCAAAGGGGGTGTGCGCTCGGGAATTCTCGATTTTTGACAGAGAATGTGCATAAGGCAAACAAATTTAAGGTGACTCCAGCACAAGCAGATTTTTCTAAAAGAAGGACATTTCATCAGAAATACTTCATTGCTTTAAAAAGAATCTTGATTTTAACTGGTTTGCTGTTATCGTTACTAAGACACAACGGTGGAGACTTTCATTCTATGCCCAGCGTTGCTTCACCGTAACAGATAATCGGATGCCAAAATTCACACTATTCACTTAAATTAAAATTTGGATGTCACCTTCAGCGCTGGGAAAAAACACGCAATTTTGGTATATAAATACAAAAAAGAAAACTAATTATCTCAAGCACTTCACAATTTTTAGGATGTAGGTTTACAAGCTGTACTAGACACCGGAATAAACGAAAATTTTTTGCAGAATGGCCACTCTTAGAAATATTTTGCTGTGCAGTTCCACGTTTAAGATTTTTTTCTGAAAGTTTCATGAAAGTTTTCGAATTTATTGCAGTGTGTAGTGCAGCTTGTAAAGAATCATCCTGAATTTTTTCGAATCCTTGGTGCAGTTAGTTTATTTTAATATCTGTACCAAAACCTTGAGACAGATATCGTTTCTTTGATCTATACCCTCAGATATTGGATATTTTATGTGGAGCTAAAATGATTATTTGTATTACCCATTTCCCACTGCTAAAAATGTGCACGAAAAGTCAAATGTTTGAGTAGTCACGAGCAAGGAAGCAAATAATAATAGGAAAAGAGTGAAGGGTAGTTGGAAAAGATTCCATAAAGTTGGAAAGTGTATCGTTATTCATGAGTGTGCCGTATTTTTCTTCCTTGTTCCATATAAACCCATCTTCGGAGTCGAAATCTATCTTAAAATCACCTACTAAAACTATTTTACAATCTTAGCCAAGTACATTCCAACTATACTCCCCCTTTAAAATAAATTGTCGCGTTTTGGCACCAAACTTAGAGATCCTTTATCAAAAATTACAAACCTTGTGCGACTTTCAACATTTTATTAACCCCCCCCCCCCCGCACGGACTTTTAGGGCACCCACAGAAATTTTGTAAAGTCGGCGCCTCTGATCCATGAAGTCATTGGATTTTTTTTTATCTTTAGCTGAAATGTCGGGCTCGGGCTCCGACTTATATACTATTGCTCGGGTTCGGATTCGAAGTCCTCGGGCTCCGACTTCAAAAAATGAGCCCGAACGCATCTCTAGTGTGGAGGGACCGTTCCTTCGGCAAAAGGTCCGAAGTGTGAAGGTCCCGCGTTCGGGTCCCTACGGCATCGCGCGTCCGTCGACCTAATCGTTCGGAGTTCTCCGTGGTTTTCTCCGAAACGGAGCGTCCCTAGGGATGAGGACCCCTTAGATCCGCACGGAGGGCACCTCCCCCCCCCCTTATCTTGTCCTTCGGACGAGGATTTGTAAGCGAACTTCGAGCCCAGCACACCCATCCGATATACGGGTTGACAATAACGATCGGCAAAAAGTCCACGTGTTTCGACTCCCCCAAGCGTCCCTTCAACTTTCTGAACATGTACCTTGTAAGGAAAGTATTGTATAATCATGAAAAAATTATATGTATATGTATGTGTGTAAAAACGATAGCTCCCGAACGGGGCCTTCGATGAAGTTCCAATTGGGTCTATAGGTTATAAACGACCGTCATGGATTGGGGTGTGTACAGGACTTATCGTTTTTCGACAGGGCTACGACCCAGATTTCTTGGACAGGAGGGCCCATGGGGAGATATTCTTGAAAGTGCGCTCGCGTTGAAACGGCGCATTCGATGGAGCTTCCATCGGGTCTATAGGTTTGAAGGATTCATCGATTCCAATGGATTGAAAGGCTGGGTCATGATCTGAATCCTATAAGTGTTCGGAAAGTCGAGTGGAGTCACTCCCGATTTCCCCTCGCGTGATCGACGACAGGGGCGATGAGGAGGCTTACCTCCAGAGCATTCAACCTAAAATTGAATCCAGTGGCTAGGGGGTTTTTGAACCCGTGTTGAACATCATTGAAACGACGCAACGGAGAAGATTCCCTTTTTGGATCCCTGTTGCTTCGTGGCCACAGAATGAGAATCAGCAAACCCGTTAAAATCAAGATTCTTTTCGAAGTGGCGAGGTGTTTCTGATGAAATTCCCCTCGTTTAGAAAAATCGCTACAGTCGCCTTCCATTGGCTTGTCTTACGCAGATGACCTGTCCGAATTCGGGGTTTCCTTTGTCCTTGTAATGAAAGAGATGGATTGCTCTCATTTCACTTCACTTTTTTATGTGTTTCGTTTAGCCATGGAATTTTGATTGGTTTTAACGAATCATTCATTTTCAAAGAGAAACAAATTAGACTACTACAACGTTTATCAAAAAACAAACAACAACAACAAAAAAAAAAAACGTTGTCTATCTTAGAGTTAATAATATCTAAGAAAAAGTAAAGGCCGCTGCTGGCGCTGTCAAGATCTTGTTGGCCTATCTTTCCCTAAACCGTGGGGATTTGAATTTCGAGAAACAGGTCCACGGATTTGAAAAATTCTGAGGAACCTGATAAGCTGACTTAAATTTCGAAAATCGAATTATTTTAGAAGATATTCATAAAAAACTAAAAAAATAAAACAGAACGGTTGCCACATTGGGCATAAAATCGTTCATTCCTTTGCAACAAAGCCATTCTAAGTATGTAGAATCACTGGAAATTCACAAACATGAAGTCGAATGACACCCATATTACGCCCAATTAAAAACTATATCTGAAATAAATAAAAGTGCGTTACACAGACAATTTTCAAATAGTCAGTTCGCTTAGACAACAGGAATTTAGAAGGAGCGATGATTCGTTTTTCCAAAACAGAATAACTCATGGTAACTGATTTTAAAAGTGCCCTCTTGGCATGAGGTACGATCTGACAAAATGGTATTTTTCCAAGCAGGATGAATCTAAACTTCGCGTGCCAGAATGTTAGAACCCAGTATCTTGAAAATGAAAAATAATTAAAATGCAGATTATTTAAAAGCCGGTTCGGTCCAGCTGGAGTATTGGTTACCAGTAGACATATGGGGCGGCGTCCACTCTGCTATTATAGCAGTTATAGTACACTTTGGATATTGGCCAGCGCGGCGAGAGGATATCATTCGTGGTGCTCAATACGCCCATCTGCAAAGGATTATCTATATGAAAATAGGGGTAACGGTTTTCCGGGAACCTTAAAGGAGCAGTCATTATAACGTTGTGAGCCTGTGTCCATCGCCCAATCATGAAAGTCGCCATGAGTGGCAAGGTGTCCTAGCTGTTCCGTAGTTTTTATCCAAGAAAACATACGAAATACTGTTTTCTTACAGTTAAATATTAACTATACCTATACGCAAGCCGCCCAATTATGCAAATTCTCCATAATTGGCTAATACGCAAGGTGTTCTATGGGTTTCCCATCATTACAAAGAGTGCGAGGTTTCAATTTTTAGGTTCCAAGCAACATGCAAGAACCCAGCCATGTGTAGCTCGGTCACATTCAATCGGATCCAACCTCTGGGTTTTGTTTGTCGAAAGGATGCCTTATTTACTAATAAGCCTTATTAGAGGCCGAATGCCTCCTACGAAAAGTGGGCGTAGCGAGTCTAGGGGACTTGGCCCCTAGTTATTAAAAAATACGTACTTTGAATGGCTTGTCCTATTTGCGGCCACGATTTCGTATCTAATAAATCAAGCTAAAATAAAAACTAAATATATAAAGAGAAATTTCATGGGTCATTTATCCTATTTTATATACTAGTGATAGTTCATGCGCCGACGGGAGTTCCGAAGCTTATGAGGGTGTATGTCGAAGAAACAAAATTTGACTCACTGTCTTGGTACACAAATTAAAATAAAATCATCGCAAATTAAAAAGAACCAAGGATTCAGAAAAATTTAGAATTATTCTTTATAAGCCGCACTACGTACTGAAATAAATTCGAAAACGGAACCTTGTATGAAACTTACAGAAAAATCCTTTAACATAAAAAAATGGCACAATGATTCGGCAAAATTTTCGATCTTTTAGAATTTTTTTTTTCTAAAAGTTTCGTAAAGGATGCAGGCTTTTCGTTCATTTCAGTGTATAGTGCAGCTTGTAAACACACATCCTAAAAATTTTTGAGTTGCAGACATAATTAGTTTTTTTTTTTTTTTTGTATTTATTATTTATGTACCAAAGTTTCACGTATTTTTCGAACTCACCGCAATAAGTAGAAAGCAAATTTTGTTTATCTCTACAGTGTTTATGAATTTTTGTTTATCTCTACAGTAGTAAGCAATATAATAAAACTAATATCAACAGAAGTAATGATGAAGGATATCGAAATGTTTAATGGAGTGTAAAAATGCACTGATAAAAAAGGTAGCAGAGCTGGGCTCCCCCGCAAATGGAAGCCCTGCCTTTCAATAGAGGCAAGTGTTCAGCACCCACGAAAACTTTTCTGTGAGATCTGATATACTACATAAAGAAACCAGCATGACCCTATTTTTTATGAATGTTCCATTCTTCATGGAAAAGTAGTATTTATAATCTCTTTCCTGTTTAAAAATAGAATCAGTGGACAAACGCAGAATAATAGTGAACTTATAAATTCAATGTTTTCGTTTCTACTTATCACAAAAATAGATGAGTGCTTCGGTGGCGTTATGCCATACAATTACAAGTAGACAGTAGCGGATCCAGGGGAGAGGCTAGGGGGCTTCAGCCCCCCCCAAAAAAAGAGATATCTAAAGGGTAACATTCTGCTTTATTATACACTTTAAATAGCTCAAAGGGTCCTATTTTATTACTTAGATCCTCCCAAAAGCATGCTCATTGGTTTAGACTAAAATTTTCATTTATAGTTACATTTTCATTGGGTGAAATAAGCTTTTTTAAAAATGGAGCCCCACCCCCCAAATAATTTCTGTATCCGCCACTGCAAGTAGATGTGTCAAAATGGGCTCATTAACCTACACATCCAATGCACAGGCACGCACCTTCTGTGCCGTTGTCGAAGAGATCCAGGCAAGGATTCCGTCTTGGTGGTGTCCTCTTACCGGCAGGGCAAACGGGGCCACTGCCCAGGGCCCACAGATTTTAAATCCCAGGGCCAAAAATCTTACACTTTTATAATTTTACAATAAAATGACAAAGGTTACAAAATTTCAAAAGTTAAATGATTTTTTAATTATAAAGTATGAACAATGCAACTAATTTAAATTTACATTTGTGTATAAATTAATTTAAACTTATTTTTAATGCTTCGAAATGCTCTAGAGTCGGTATAGCATACCCATAGGTAGGAAAATAAGTAACCCCATTTTGTAAAAAGTATTTTTAATGTTAGAAAATAGCAAACTGATTGAATTATTTTTTATTTTTAAAAATATTTACAAAAATGACTGTTTACAAAAAATGGTAGCATTCCGTACAGGTTAGCCACCGTGATAGAGCCTTTCGATGGAACGTTTTACTATCTGTTTCTTTGACATCCTGTCACTCTATTCGTTTATTTCAGATGACTTCAAACAAAATGTGTGTTTGGAAGGGTTAAGATATTTAAAACTTTTAGTATAAAACAATCTTCTTCTTTTTTTTATTTTTTAAGGGCGAGGTTATAGCAAGGAGCCCAATTTTTTCCTTCTGCCCAGGCCCACAGTTGGCTTGATCGGGCTCTGGTCCTCTTCCAGTAGCGGACTAAGGGGTCTTCAGCCCCCCCAAAGAGATTGATAAAGAGTAACATTCTGCTTTATTATGCACTGTAATTAGCTAAAGTGATCCTATTTTATTACTTTGACCCTCCCAAAAGCATGCTCATCGGTTTAGATTAAAAGTTTGATCGACAGTACATTTTCATTGGATGAAATAAGCTTTTTTAAAAATGGAGCCTCACCCCCAAAAAATGTCTGGATTCGCCACTGCAAGTAGATGTGTCAAAATGGGCTCATTAACCTGCACATCCAGAAGAAGTGTGACAGAAACGGGAAGATGGCTTATTTTCCATTATGTATTGTGACGTTGTCCGAATAATTAGAACTTCTATAGATATATATCTGTAATGCCCATCCCGCCGCCCTCGATGGATCGGACGATCTGGAGTTCGGGACGGTTTTCTCCCATGGAACGCGAATGGCCGTTAGAACCCCTTAAAAAGTCGAACGCGCGAGGCATCCCTCCCTATGTGGATGGCGCCGATGCACGATACAATACAATGTTCGTTATGCCGGCTGGTCAATCCTAACGGTCGTAGGGAAGCTTGGGGCGGGCCTTGTCATGTCCTTTTCCCTGCCCATAGGTAGGGGGCGCCCCGGGGATGTAGGTGAATACCTAGACGCGCCAACATTCGATACGTTCGTTCTCGATGAGACTCTCTTCGTGACATTTCAAAAAGTGTGATCTTGAGCGAGAGCTTTCTCTTTCCAAAAGCAATCACGAGTGCCAAACTGAAAGATGGGGAAGTTCAGTAAAAATCGAAATAGATTTTTCAAAAAAGTTTCCATCGGGAGCATGGGCGTCGGCAAGCTTGGGGGCCTGGCGACACGCCCCTTCCCCCAATGTTTTAGCTCGGGGGAACCGAGGAATACTCTATCATTTTCGTTTAAAAGGCTCTAACAGTTTAACCCTTTCCCAATGCTGAAAAAAGGGCAGCCGTCGCCATCGCTCGTCTTAACGAGCCGCAAGGGGGCGGACGATCGAAACGTTCATCGCGTGCCACCGATCGAGAGACCCTTTTTTGGCGCACAGCCAGCGGTCGTCCAAAAAGGGTGTCTCGATCGGTGGCACGCGATGCACGTTTCTATTGTCCGCCCTCTTGCGGGTCGTTCCGTCGAGCGATGGCCACGGCGGCCCCTTTTTTCAGCAGGGGGCCCTCTATTCGGCTGTTCTCGCATGCTTCCATTCTTCAGCCGATGTCCGTGCTGTTCAAAAGAATCGTGACCCTTTTCAGGACGGGAAAGGACGTGCTGAAAAGTAAAGGATCCTCGTCGATCTCGGTCCCCCGCCACTCTTTGGATAGACATCCAATCGATTCTTCGTGGCGGGCCGCCGTCCTAACGTCCGAGTGGGGTGTTCCCAGAGCGGGAACACTGCGCGTTCAAGGGTTAAAAAAAACAGATAGCCGAAGTCCCATCCCAAAGCAACATTTTCTCTCACTTCGAGGTGGGTCCATTTTTTTAAAGACTGCCGGACAATACAGTATCATAGTCGGATGCTCCTCTCTGAAGAACCTCCCACGATGTCTGCCCAGGGCATTAGGTTTATTCTGCGTAACATCTTTGGAAGACCGCGCGAACTGTACGGTCGCTCTTCGGTTTGGTATCGAGAAGAGTGGTGAGTTCCAATTTCGGCCTTCTGCCATGTCCGAACACTCGAAGATGCCTTCCAAAAGACTTCCGTCCATTTCCTACAGAGGCATAAAAACACAGACCTAGATTCGGGTACAGTGAAACCTCTCTCAGCGGCCACCCCACCGTACCGAAAATAGGGGGCCGCTCTCTAGGGTTTTATTGACTATTATAAGGTAATTACTAGAATGCGTACTATAAACAAGTCTCACACCTATTCCTTATTTAACATGAAATTTAAAACTTATCTAAAGAGAAAATAGTAAGTTTATGGAATGCTTTCTTACATTTTTTTTTAACGGATACAATGTGTGTCTGTTTTAAGTTTTTACTTTTCTCTGAAACAACCCTTTTTTCTAGTTCATTTTTTTTACTTTAAAAAGCAGATATCTAACCGATTCGTTTGTAACCCTGTCGGAATTTTCGATCCTTTCATCGATTTTCCCTAAAGTCTAATCGCTTCTGTTGAAAGTTTAGCTTGCTCGCCATGACAAACATCGGGAAATTCCTCGTCAGGCACGGAAGGAGAGCCTGAAAGGGACAAAAATTCACTCGTAAAAAATTCATGTGTAGGACAACTTCAACAAAGAGATAACAGATTCCATTCCAGTGATTTCTGGGACTTATAGTGGGACATAAAACCGACCTTGAGTTTTTAAGCTCAAAATGACCGGCATGGAGTGAGTAGATTTCCCGAA
This sequence comes from Cheiracanthium punctorium, assembly GCA_038373885.1. Classification (NCBI taxonomy): domain Eukaryota; kingdom Metazoa; phylum Arthropoda; class Arachnida; order Araneae; family Cheiracanthiidae; genus Cheiracanthium; species Cheiracanthium punctorium. The sequence continues at coordinate 460,053 of JAWZYV010014716.1, read as the reverse complement.
AAATGAGACGGGCTATCCCGCTCGGTGGGCGTTTAGAGGGGGTCGGGTGGCCGCTGATAGAGGTTATTGGAACAGTCAGTCTATGAGCCGGAAAATCGGTGCCATCAAAAATGGGCCGTTTAGAGGGGTGACCGCTATACAGGGGTGGCCGTTGGGAGAGGTTTCACTGTATATGAATAATAGGAAGAGCAAGACAGAAGGCGGGGGGTACTCTGGTGGGTAACATTTTCTTGGAAATGAGTAGGGAAAAGTACTTTTTCGTTACTGACCGGTAGAATGGACAGGTTGTGACCAGTCGTATGTCTTCTCGCATAGAGCATCACGAATTTTTTACGAGTCCTCATTTCTGTTAAGCTATCACGGGTCCTACGAAGAAAAAATTAAAATCGCACACTATTGAGAGTTTTTTCATAGCAAAGAAGGATGACTAAAAACGAAACAGAGTAAAACTGTTGACGTTGCTTTAGAAACAGAAGGTGAGAACCTATTTGGAGATTGTTTTTTTCCAGTGCGTATCCAGACCTATGGTTTCGAGAAATGGGGGTGGGACTGTAAGAGCCTTAGTATTTTTTTTTTTTTTTTATGTTGATATCAAAAGAAATTAAGTAGTTATGATAAACCCAGTTGTTGTCAGTAGGGGATCCCGGGAAGGGAGCTAGGGGGCTTGCCTCCCCCCCCCCCCAAAAGAAAGAGATTGGTGAAAGGTAATAGTGTGCTTTATAATACACATTGGATAGGCAAAATGATCTTTTTTTATAAGCTCCTCTCAACCTAAATTTTATGCTCCAATAGGGTAGTTTTTCAATACACTTCTGTCATAAATAGTAATTTATGTGCCAGAAAGATTCACAGAAGTTGGGGGGGGTGCGTGGATCCCCTAACGCTACCCTTGTCTAATGACAAGAGTAGGGTTTGGCCTGGACGTTAATGGAGGTGTATAGTATAGTAAAGAATGTTATTTTATGACTTGTCCCTCTCCCCGTTGGCACGTTTGGGAGAGTAACATTGAGGAGGGGGGGGCGGGGGGTCAAAATGTTTCTCCTCGTGCAAAATACAATTTTCAAATAGGTGAAATCTGAATTCATCGAATCTGGGAAAGGGCCAAACAATGGGCTCCTTTTGCCCTTATTAAGTGACGCCTTTGGAAGTCACCTATCCAGAAATGCATTTTGGAAGGGGTCCGAACGACAAAAAAGGCAAAATTTTTCACATAAAGACTCTATCATTATCATATTAGAAACAAAAATCAAAATTTCGGGGAGGGGCCCCTCCCCCTCCCTTAAATACGTCTTTGGCCTTTGTTCCCCCCAGTCATTTACAGGCTGCGTGCGAAGCCAATGATCGGGGGAACTTCGTTTTTGCGCCCCTCCTTCCTCTCTGAGGACTTTAATTTGGGTGCTCCTTCCTTTGGAACCATGGGCGCCGGCAGAATATTTCTCTGGGGGGGGCAAAGACTATTCAAGGGGGGGGGGCAAGGACTACTTTAACGTATGGTTACCATGTTGGAAAGAGCAAAAAAGCAAGGGAAAACACTGCATCCAAAAATCCAGGGGGGGGGGTGTCATTGCCCCCCCTTGCCTTATGCTGCCGGCGCTCATGTTTGGAACCGTAAAGGATTTTGGTGCCTCCTCAACAGAGCGCAGGGGGGCAGTGGCGGATCCAGAAATTCTGTTTTGGGAGGGGCTAAATTTTGAAAAAAGCTTATTTCACTCAAACAAAATATACAGTAAGGCAAAATTTTAGTTTAAACCAATGTAAAAACTTTTGGGAGGGGCTAAGTGATTAAAAAAATCGCTTTACATATTCAAAGAGCATAATGCAGCAGAATGTTACCCTTTAGCAATTTCTTTTGGAGGGGGCTGAAGCCCCCTAGCCCCTACCCTCCATCCACTACTGCAGGGGGGGGGACCTATGCCCCGCTTGCCTCTTTCTAGTTGTGGCTCTGGCACCTGTCGTACAAAAATTGTTTATTACGTTTGTGTTTCCTTTTCATCTTTCAAAAGCTAGGGGAAAAAAAAAAAAAAAAAAAAAAAACTGGCTTCACTCCAACCGAACCCTTCCATCTCGGTTTGGCGACGTGACTGCCTCTACGGCAACCCCGCCAGCAGCTGTGGGATGAATGACGTAACGTTTTCGCCATGAATTCAGTTCACTGCCGCGAGCGCGAGAGCGAGGAGATGTTCTGTGAATGAACGGATGCCTCACGAACTGGTTTTTCCCGTTACTGGTCCCTTATTACGGCCCGCAACATTCATTCACTGTCAACGTGGAGTGTGATCGGGACTCGCAGTAAAACAAGGGAAAAATGGCCCTGGTGGAAAAGAAATCGGGCGCGTTGATGGACACCCTCAAGATGAGCACGTTCCTCAAGTCCTTTCTGGCGGGAGGTGAGTTGAGTTTTTGTTTTGTGGACGTCGCTCTAAGGAGGGGCGAGCTAGTTTCGGAATGGCCCCTAGTACACACACACTACGGCCCTTGGACAGGATCAGGAATGAATCCAACGAATCCCGGCTGTTCGACACGTTCCAATTGAAAACAATATTCGTGTCTACTTGCAGAACGCTGTTTCTTTCTTTCCCAAACAAAGGCACCCTTTTGAGGGTGCGTTTTAAGTGCTGTGTCAAGTAAAATGTTGGATGGGAACCCGTTCTTTCCGAAGAATTTTGAATGGAGCCTGTTGCTGAAGTCCTTTCTGGCGGGAGGTGAGTTTTGGGGGACGATTTGAAAAGAACTTCATGGCATGCCTTCTGGGCCATTCCATGATTCAGGGTTTGAACTGAGTTCAAAAGTTCTTTAGCATAAAAGCTAAAATCAGAAAAAAAGCTTCAGCAAAATGCTAAAATACCTGTCAATACAAGTTCACATAGCATTTTCGATGTCTTAATAGTGTTTCATTGACATTTGTATATTAAATATTAAACGTAGGCGTGACACCTTTAAAGAATTACGATATCAAGCCGACATTTTCATGCTAAAATACCAATAGGTCTGTCAATACAAGCTGACATAGCATTTCCGATGACTTAATAGTGTGTCATTGACATTTGTAAATTAAATATCAAAATGTAGGAATGACATCTTTGAATAAGTAACACACGGCAGTGAAAAAACATTTTTAAAAAATTGAAATGAAAATGAATAAGCGTACTTATCATTAAGAGAAAACAAGTTTAATTTTAAGACAGTACAAGCACAACATAACACATACTGAATGAATACTGAATAGTGTTGAAATTGATAGTCAATTAAATGTCTTAGTTGTGATTTATATTCTTTTACAAGAAATAGTATTGACTCTATAAAACTGCATTATATCAAGCTTATACCATACTTTATCGGTTTTCCTATAGAAAAATTTCAAGAATAAAGAAAATAACGAATAAAATATGTTTTTATTATTATTCAAAACAAAGGCGTCAGCAAAATAGCAAAAATGTCTTGTTTCATTTTCGCATTTTGCTAAAAATGCGACCGTAGCGGAAACCCTGCCATGGTCCACTTTTCAGCCATTCCCATTCTAAGTAACGATGCAGAGTCCAGTTTACAAAAATGTCATTCCATCCTGTTGTCAGAAATGACTTGAAAAGTAAAAAGTCAAAAGAATTATTTTAGATTTTTTAAAATCCTTATTATCAATGACAGTCATGCACAAACTGAAAAATCAATTTTCATTAGAAAATACCTTCGAGTGATTTGCTTTATCATTAATTCTATAAATTAAAATGCCATTCCATCACCTATGGAATGGCCTAAATAAGTTCTAATGGAAGACTATATTCCTGTTTGTGAAAGGAGTTGGCCTACCAACTTGCAGAACTTTTTTTTTTTTTTTTTTTTTTAAACAAATGCATAATTTCGAGGCTACATTTTAAGCATTGTGTGAAATGTTGGATACTAGGATACTGCCTTCAGGAGCGGCCTACCTATTTGGTTTAAAGCCTGTTTTAGTTCCTGAAGTGTCCTACTATCCTGTTGAACCCTAGCGCCAGGCTCAGGTCCAGCAACAGTGGCGGCTTTTCAGGTGAAGTAGGTGAAGTGCCTCTTCACCAAGTATTGTAAGTAACAAAAAATTGTTTAACGTAAGCGAGCAATAATCCTTCTTCAAATTTATTCTGTAAGAATACACTTAAAATTTTGATGGAAAACCAATTGCCGTAAAAGACTATGTGCTAAATCATGTTCTTACTAGCAGTGAAGCCAAATCGCCTTCCCTTCCCCTCCCCTTCCCTTGTCGCGGCCAAAGAAAAGGTTTCAAAGACTTGTGTCACGATTGGTCCATTGTTAGAGTGACGGGGCTCGCGGGAGACGGGGTGAGTTGTGAAGTGCTAATGAAAAATTGGCTCTTCTACTGCACTTATTGCGGGGTTGCTATGGTAACCTCAGACGCTCCATTCAGTTTTACAGCTTTGCTTTCTATCAGGTGAAGAGATCCCTCAGAAAACGGCCTGTCTCTTCAAGGAGATATACATCTCCCGTGGGTGGTGGCCTAGTGCATCTCCAAGAACAAATTTGTGTAGGAAATGAAACCACGTGATTTCTTTGAGATTTTGACGCATGAGAATTTTACTGCTGTCTTTTGAAAATTCTAGAATTTCTTCTTGCGTTAATTTTAATGATAATAATAGTTAGTTTCTTTTCTGTTTATTCGCCATTATGTTTCCTGTTAATGATATAATCTGTAATGTATTACAAACACCGTTTAGTCGGTGGAAAGATGACGATAAAAGAGATGTTCTTTCTCGTGGTCGACCAATGGAGGCATTAGGAATTAATGCGAAGAAGGACCTGAGGAAGAGTGGTAAATCTTACACTGTTCATTTTAAACATAGCTGGTTTACGAGTTACAAATGGCTGTGCAGTTCTCCTGTTTTACAAAAGTTATTTTGTTGGCCTTGCTTACTCTTTAGTAATAAGCATTCTGTATGGAGCAAAGACGGATTTTCAGACATTTTGAATATAACGCGATCACTTCACAAGCATGGCGATTCCGCTGAACATCTCAAAAGTGAACTGATGTTGAGAAACTTTGAAAGAAATCAGAATACAATTGTCGATGCATTAAAAGAGAATTCTAGATTACTAATAATGAATTTTAACGAAAACGTGCGCTTAAATAGACTTTTCCTACGGACAGTGATTGATGCAGTTGTTTATTTGAGTAAACAAGAACTCGCATTTCGCGGGCATGATGAAAGCAGTGATGCAATGAACCGCGGGAATTTTAAAGAATTACTAACTCTTTTCATAGCCAGAAGTCCTCTGGAAATCCAAAATCAATATGAGAAAATAAAAAATGTTTTCACTGGCGATTCAAAAACTATTCAAAATGAATTAATTGACTGTATTTCGGATTACATAAACGAGTAAGTAAAAAATGAGCTAAAAGAAGCACAGTTTTTCTCTATTCAAGTAGATGAAACAACAGATATAAGCCAAAATTCGCAGTGTTCTTTAATTGTAAGATTTGTTAATGCAGAAGGTTTATTAGTAGAGCGATTTTGGGGATTTCATGATGTAAGTGCCGACAGGTCGGCTGATGCACTATACCAGTTACTAGATAAAATTTTAGATGAGTTCGATTATGAGCATAAATTAGTTGGGCAGTGCTATGATGGAGCAAGTGTTATGTCCGGACATTTAAATGGACTGCAAAAGAAAATTAAAGATAAAGCGCCTCAAGCAGTTTTTGTACATTGCTTAGCTCATCGTTTAAATCTTGTGCTACAACAGAGTTTTTCTAAAATTTCCAAATGTCGAAATTTTTTTGCCAGTCTCAGTGGAATCCCATCGTTTTTTCATCATTCAGCGAAGCGTTCATTCGCATTAAATTCGACTTTCGCAAAACACATACCATCTATAACTGAAACTAGATGGTCCTCCAATTCGAAATTAATTAAAGTAATTGTTTCAGACTGGGAAACTTTAAAAGAAATTTTTCAGTCTTTGACAAATAGTGAGCAGTCAGATCAAAAAACAATCCAGCTTGCCAAAGGATTTTTGCATGACATGAATGATTTTGAATTTACATTTTTAGCGGTAGTTTTCAATGAAATTTTTGAATTTACAGATCTTTTATTTGAAATTCTCCAGAAAAAAATCTTTAGATATGAGCTATTGTGTAGCTCAAATTAAAAGAACTCGTATTGTTTTACATAGCAAAAGGAATGAGGAATGTTTTGCAGCAATCTTCAAAAAAGCCGAAAGAATGACAGACATGAATATATCAGAACGGAAGTATTCTGCCCTAACAAAGGAAGACATTTTTCAAAATTTTAAAATACTTTTTTTTTGAAATTTTGGACCATGTTATTATGGAAATGGATAGCAGATTTGAAAATTGCGATAAACTTCAGTTTATGTGTCTAGTTGATGCAACTAAATTTAAAGAATTTAATGCTTGCTTTCCATCTGCCGCTTTTGAAAACTTGCAAAAATTCTATAGGGATATATTTACTAAGAACCAGCGCCTAAAAACTGAACTCAGTCTTATGTATGCCGATGAAAATGTAAGGAATTTATCATGTGAAAAACTTCTTAAAGAGTTGCACACACAAAAAGACATTTACACAGAAACTTACAAACTGGTGTCTCTTCTTGTAACAATACCTTCGACAAGTGTTTCTGTGGAAAGAAGCTTTTTTTGTTTGAAAAGAATTAAAACATTTTTAAGAAATTCTATCTCACAAAACAGGCTAGCCGCGTTAGTAAACATTTCTGTACAAAAAGACATTTTAATGACACTTTTAAAAGAACAGCCATTTTATGATGACATTATTGACAAATTTGCTGCTTTAAAGGGAAGACGGATTGACTTAGTCTACAAAAAATACAGGTAAGTTTGCATTGTTCACTGATCATGAGAGCACATGCCAATTTATTTAAAAGGGAAGAAGACAGGTTTTTTTTTCTTTTTCAGAATTGGAAATTAAATAATAAACCTAGATGAAATATGCTTATGCATTTATTAATGATTGCCTGGACAGGCAAAATTTTTATGCTTTTCTTACAATGATTAATAATCTTTGAATATTGAGAGAGGGGGTACACATAATTTCCAAAGGACATTTAAAAGGTTGTTGTTGTGGGATTAAGGTCAATTATCTACACAAGGGATTTATAGGCCTATGGGTGGGATGCCCTTCGTAGGGGTCTTTCTACGGGTCCTAACCCGTGTTTACGCTAAGTTTCGGAGGAAACCATGGAAAACTCAGAACGATTAGGTCGGCGGACGTGACCTGGTTCTGAACCAGGCACTTCCGTCTTCAAAGTGCTATGGGGTAGGCCACTGATCGGGCGACATTTTATAGGATCGCTGAAAGATTAAAAATTTCTTTCCGCAGAAAGGCTGTGCCATCGCCTAATTACCATGCTTAATGGCTGCATCAGGTGTTTTTCATAATGTTTTGGTATCAAGCTCTTCACCTATTTTTTTCATCACGAGCCGCCACTGTCCAGCAAGCAGCGGTTTTCTTCATTTTTAATTTATTTTCTTTACAGCACAATTTTTGGATTTCAATTGGTAAAATACATCAGTGTTATACAATATAAAAGCAATTAGTTTACAATGGTTTACAATTGCTCATAATATTGTTCTTAGTAACATTTGACCATAGATACATATATTTAACACGTTCCTTTTTTTTTTCTTTTTTACAATTTTGAAAGTTAAAAAAAGTAAATATCTAAAAGTAAACAATGGGCTTGAGAATGATAAACTTTAAAAGCAATTTTGAAAAATTGAAACATAAATAAATACAACTAATAATCAAAAATGTTCTTTAGAAAGGTTTTTTTTAAATTTTGAAAGCATACATATACATATAATAAAATATGGAAAAATAAATTTAAGCTTGGATATGAGAAGTGTGAAATGTTGGATGGGAATGCATTCTTTGTCCAGAATTTTGAGTCGATCCTGTTGCTGAAGTCCTTTTTGGCAGAAGGTAAGTGTTTTTTGAATGTCGCTGTCTATTTGGGAGTCACAACGCTGCTTGCCTTCCGATACGTGTTGCAATCTTTTCAGCCATTCAACGGTTGTCTGCTGATTGTGTGATACGTCTTTAAAGAAAGAAAAAAATGCATAGGATTGACCATGGGCCATTTTGTAAAAAGTGTCCGTTTTTCAGTCATACCCTTGCATTCAATGAATGTTACTATGACTTCAACCCTCATAACATTTAGATTACTTTACTTAAACTATAATTTTACATTGATTATACACCGCACTTAAGATATGGAGTCATTTAAAAAGATGAATGGTTTCTTTGTTCACAAAAGTTTACCAGTATAAACAGGGGCACAGCCTGAGGGGGGCTGCAGCCCCCCCCTTGAAATGGGACCCTTTACTTACCTTAGAATTCAGGGGAGGGGCTAGGGAGCTTCACCCCCCCCTAAAGAGATTGCTAAAGGGTAACATTCTGCTTCATTATGCACTTTGAGTATGTAAAGTGATCTTTTTTAATCACTTAGGCCCCTCCCAAAAGTTTTTACATGGGTTTTGACTAAAAGTTTGCTTTATTGTAGATTTTGTTTGGGTGAAATAAGCTTTTTTCAAAATGTAGCCCCTCCCAAAACAGACTTTCTGGATCCGCCACTGCTAGAATTTGATATTTAGCATACAATTGAACTTTAGCTTTAAATGATACAGTTGGAAAACTAAAGAAGAAAAAAATCCTTTAAGCCTATAGCTAAATCTCAGATTTCTGGATGGTAATATTGGATGTCTTCCAACCAGCTATGTCCACATACTTAGATAAACGATACATCCCCTCGCCCCTGAAAATGTTCCGTAACACGTCTTCCTGTTCTTTCCCAAGATGTAACGTAATTGAAACTGCGAACTATCTCTTCTTTTCTCCCGCAATAGCTTAGACAGAGAAGAGACTTGTTTCTTATATAAGGACAGCCTTACAGTGGAAAAGACCAGGGCTCGAAATGAGCGGTCGTTCGTCGTAATATACAACTGTCAATTTCGTTTTGATAACTAAGGTTTGACACCTAGTCATCATTTTTGACAACGAACATTTTTCCAGGGTATAGCACAACTGTCCATGGACTCTGAGCCGCAAAAGTGCCAATCGGGGATCAGGTCTTAATTTAAAGGTTTTTTTATTCTAGCAATTGCTACATATCATTCATATACTAATTCCAATTACTATCCTAATCTTCTTGATTATTATTATACATATGTTAAAATTTCAAATTTCTATATCTGCTTACTAAAATGAAGTATTAGTATATATTATGAGTTGTAGTATTTTTGCAATAAATTGTTATTTGCATTTATTGAATATTTTGACTTGGCAAGATTTTATTACCAGTTTATTGTCTTTTGTAAATGTCTTATGGTCGGTTTATAGTAATGTACATAAACAAACAAAGGTTTTTAAAATTGCGCCCAAGTGAAACAGTTTGGCGACTGAAAAAAAAAATGGCAGGTTGTAGGGATGCACTGAATATTCGGTTGGTATTCGGTTCGGCCAAATACTTCAATATTTGGCAACCGAATAGTTAACAAATTGAAGTATTCACCGATTGATAAACAAATATATATTTTTTGCAACATGAATGAAATATATAGTATAGTACCATAGTACTAAATGAATTCAAGTTGTTATTTACTAATATCACATGTGAATATGCGTTAGAAACCCTTAGAAAGGCCTCCTACCAAGGTACCAACCCATCCTTGGCCGATCACCCTAGCACAACGTTGCCACAATCACACAAAAAACTAATATCACAATGAAATGAGTTTTAATGTAAAAGAAAGCACTCGGATGCTAGATTTAAATTGTGTTACTTTTGAATTTTTCTTCAATCTTATGACACATTACATTAACCTTGCTATGACTAACTCATTTAAATTTGAAACAGTCACCAGGGAAAAAAAACCTCATAACATTAATATAAGTGTTCATAAATATGTAAGTCAATGAACTACTCATTTTTTCAATTAAATAGGCAGGTAAAAAAATGACCAACATTTCACTAATATTTAAAAAAGTTATTAATACTATATAAAGGAAGTAGTACTTGGATATTACATGTTGCAGCATTTTATTTATGAAGTTTTGCACCCTATGAAATATGAAATATTACTTAAGAACAAACTAATCAAATGAATCATTGCAATCCAAGTTTAATAACGGTTTAATAAGTTTAATATATTTTGGGCAAGTATTCAGTATTCGGCAAAATATGGTATTCGGTGCATCCTTAACAGATTGCTATGGACGCTCCCAATTTCTAGCCCTGGAAAAAACATGGGATAATAGGATTCTATGTTCCATATTATTATGTCCTCCACATTTCCCATTTGAAAACAGGGAGGTATGAAAGAAAACTTAGTCTTAAATGAAATGGGTTGTATCTGGGGATCTTGGAGGCATGAAGGAAGCCAATGGACCTAGCATGGCCCATGCAGCAACAGGGATGGGATCACTTTTGCTATCATGATGGTGTGGTGGAGCACTGCTGTAGAATGAAGCTGAGAGACTTTCCTTCTTAATGGAGAGCCTGTCCTGGTAAGGAATAGAGATGTAACTATAGTGATTTAGCCGAATACCTAATATTTGGCCAATGGCTTAGGCCGAATATTGAATTTTTTAAAATTTCATTTTAATTCTAAAGGAGATGTTGCTTTTCAAATTTCTAACTAAATACTAAAAACTACTAACTATTACTAATTATTATTCATTTTATATTATTTGTAAGTGCTAAAAAACACTCAACAGTAGATTTTCTGCAAAACTTAAAAAAATTTTGACATTAATGAAAAGGCCTTTTAGTTTAAATACTAATAACAGCATAATTATATTTAGAGGTATTCATAATTTAATAAATAGGCTATGATAAAAAATGCAATGAATATGGTAAGTATACATAATCACATCACGCTTTGGGTTTTACAGCCCCTGGGCAAAGCCTATTGAGCAGCTTTTCAAAATCGTGTTAGTGATTGAGGATCTGAAAAGACCCCTCCCCCTCCCCTTAAAGAAAAACTGCCTCTGTAAGGCATTACTACCCTATATTTTATAATACTCTAAGTGTTTAGTAAGAAGTAAAAGCCACATTTTAGCATCCAAACATTTGGCCACTGTCTTCTGAAACATTTTGTGTGTTGTTTTCATCGACACTCCTATTTGACCAAGTATTCGAATGGCATGCATCTGGGAATTTTGTGTTATGCATTTTATGCTGGGAATTATGATTAAGTCTCATGCAGCTCAGAGCCCGATCAAGACAACTGTGGGCCCTGGGCAGAAGGTAAAAAATGGGCCCCTTGCAATACCCCCCCCCCTTTAAAAAAAAAATAGATTATGATTGGTTTATATTGAAAGTTTTAATATCTTACTCCTTCCAAACATAAATTTTGTTTTAAGTCATCTGAAATAAACGAATAGAGTTACAGGATGTCAAAGAAACATAGTTAAACGTTACATCGAAATACTAAATCACAGTTGCTAACCTGTATGGAATACAACCCCTTTTTGTAAAGTTATTTTCGTAAATATTTCTTAAAATAATGAATACTTCAAAAATTTTGCTATTTTTAATATTAAAACTACTCTTCACAAAATGCAGTTAGTTATTTTCCCACATATTGGTATGCTATACCGATTATAGAGCATTTCGAAGCATTAAAAATAAGTTTGAATTCATTTATACAAATGTAAATTTGAATTATTTTCATTTTTCATACTTTATAATTAAAAAATAGTTTAATTTTTGAAATTTTTTTATCCTTTGTCATTTTATTGTAAAATTATAAAAGTGTAAGATGCAAAATTTTTGGGCCCTAAAATCTGTGGGCCCTGGGCAGTTGCCCCATTTGCCCGGCCAGTAATGTGGCATTGATGCAGCTTAAAATTAAATGACTTATAATATAAATGAACATTATAATTTTATTAAAATAACATACTGAAGTACAAACTAAACAATATTCTTTTTTACATACATTTATAAGTACATGTTAAAACCGCTTTGTTCTGAAATGATTCGACTGAATATGTAGCAATGTTCGGCCACAATTGTCCGGCCGAATACCTGTTCAATATTCAGCACACAGCTGAATACTGAATAGTGGCTGAATATTTCTTACATCCCTAGTAAGTCAGTAGTCTCTAGTAGTGATTTCAGAAGTGGAAGAATTTGTTAATAACTGTGCTCAATACGAAAGCTGATGTATTCATTTCTTGTCGCAGGTGTTGCTGGAATGTGTGCGAAGACAACCGTCGCTCCATTGGATAGGATCAAGATTCTGTTGCAAGCCCACAATCACCACTACAAGCATTTGGGTAAGTAAATGATTCTTACGCGATATGGGATGATACCCAGTGCATTCAAAAAGTAAGTCACACTTGTTGGTACTTACGTATTATCCCGGCGGTCTGCCAAGACGAGCAATTTTTTTTTTTTTTTGCTGAGATAAATGCCGGAGACAAGAAAGTTATACATAGTTCGGAATAGGATTGGCAACAGTTTGCCAACACATTTGTCAAAAAAATAGTTTGGCAAGAATGACCGCCAGGATAATACGCAAGTACCCACTTGTTCTTTCACAGGTGGCAGCATTACAAAATGGGTGTGAAGCTTGTGCAAGCAGTCATTGAGTCCTACTGCAGCAGCAATTTGCTTTGGATAGTGGCCATCTTTGCTGTGTACTGCAAGTAAACAAATGCCATGCTAGCTGTAAACTTACTCCAAAGTTGAAACAGTGTACTTTTTGTGCAGAAAAGTGTTTCTCTCACTGCCACTCGTTTGGCTTTTTGTTGTTGTTGTCTGAGTTTTCTACACTGAGTGGATGCAGAAGGTTATAACCATCTATGCTAAATTGCTTTAAGAGGTTTGAGCAAAAGTGTAAAAGTCAAGAGACGTGAAAATTCAAGAAAAAGAATTGCAAGACCTTACAAGGCACTCAGAACTAGGGATGCACCAGATATTCAGTTAGTATTCAGTATACTGCCTATTTGGCAGACAAACCGAATATTTGGTTTGGCTGAGTACTTTAATATTTGACAACCGAATAGTAAACAAATTTAAGTATTCGAACAATTGGTAAACAAACACTGTTTTTTTATACCATGAATGAAAGAGTATAGTGCCATAGTACTAAATTAATTCAAGTTGCTACTTACTAATATCGCATTCAAATTAATTTTAATGCAGGAGAAAACACACAGATGTGAAATTTAAGTATTGTTGCTTTTCAATTTTTCTTGAATCGTATAACACAGGATTGGGCAAACTTTTTCGGTCGCGGGCCAAGATAAAAAAAAAAAAAGTTTGGCGGCCAAGATCAATTTTTCTAAAATTTCAAGAACAATATACCGTATTTCCCGGTAATAACGCCGCACCGTGTATAACGCCACAAATAGATAAGTATTTCTATTTATAGAACTAGTTTAACGCCGCACTTTTTTAAAAGTATTATAGAATCAAGCTTATCAAGTTTATATGTGTTATTTTAGGTAATACTATAAAGTAGTACACATAAAATTAAATAATTTTAATTAAAATAACTTACCATGTAATATATAAATTTACGATGTTTGTCGATACGTCATTATTAGTGCAATTTATCTATTTTTAGAATATACATACGCATATATATATATATATATATACTGGGTGGTTATTAATTAACGTGAGGTGTTCAGAGCCCTCTAGCGAGTAAAGTATTGGACGAAACCTAACCAAATTGGATGAGCATGCGTAGTAGACCACGGGATTTTGATTTAAAAAAAAAAATAGTTCCAAAATTTGCCACTGGGGCAATTTTGGCACTGCAAAAGTATGTTAGCGTAATTATTGAATGGTTAATTGACAAACAATACAGAAAGCACCAATTTTACTTACAAATTTCGTTCAATATGCGCACTATTGGTAAATTCCAAGAACTGCATACAATGCACGATATTTTCTACTGCCGCTCGCAGCCTATCAGAGTTGATTTGCCTCACGTGTAATGTTATTCGATCCTTTAACGTTGCGATATCGGAGACATGTCCTTGATAAACAACACCTTTAAGAAATTCCGACAACCAAAAATCGCAAGGATTGAGATCGGGGGACCTCTGGGGCACTTTTGCAGTGCCAAAATTGCCCCAGTGGCAAATTTTGGAACTACTTTTTTAATTTTTTTAAATCCAAATCCCATGGTCTACTATGCATGCTCATCAAATTTGGTTAAATTTCGTCCAATACTTGACTCGCTAGAGGGCTCTGAACACCTCACGTTAATTAATAACCACCCTGTATATATATATATATATATATATATATATATATACTACAGACTGTTTTCTACTTCAGAAAATCCGTCAAAATCCTCGTCCTCGGTGTCTCTCTGGAACATTTTTAAGTGTTCAGATGGCAAAAGTTCATCAACATCTGAACCGTTTTCATCATCGGAAGACACACTAGAAATTGCAGGAATCTCATTAGCGTTATTTTGTGAAAAATCGATAATTTCGGCTTTTTGAAAGGCTCTCTCTACCATACCATTCGGAATTTTATTCCAGGAGTCCAAAATCTACTCGAAAACTTCGGTATAAGTTGCTTTACAGATTCGGCATCCTTTCGTAAACGTATGATTTTCTGCAGACATCCATGATTCCCAATGCTGACGCATGCGAGCTTTAAATGCCCGATTTATACACAAATCCAGAGGTTGCAGTATTTTAGTCAACCCACCAAGTACAATTGCCAGTCTTGTTTTCTCTGATCCTAGAAATTTTTTCGTCTTGTTTGAAAGGTGCGTTTTCATCAAGTCCATGATCAGTAGACAATTTTTTTGAAAAATGAAATTCAGTCTTTTTCTCCAACATTTTCCTGCCTATTCCTCTATAAAGTCCTGGTTCATCCAGCCTTTCTGATTTGCGAGCACTACTATTCCCTATTTTTATTCCTTAACTAGATTTAAGGTTTTTTTTTTGGAGGGGGGGTTAAATGATCAGCTGTAACTTTGGAACTACTTACAAGCTGCACCCAGTTATTGGCCGCATTTTTGTTTCCGAAAAAGAAAAATATTGTTTAATGCCGCAGCGTTATTACTGGAAAATATGGCACAAGTATTACAATTTAAATAGGTTAATGAGATGAATGAAATGGCGATGTCATTTTTAAAAGTTCCTTATATTGAGGTTTGAAGTGAGATGCACTGATTCTAAGGAACGAGGCTCAATGCTCATCTGTCAGTCTACTTCTGAAAGAATTCTCTCTAAGGCTCATAGTTGAAAACACTTGTTCTCATATATATAAGATGAAGCAAACATAGCACTGATTTTCTGGACGTGAGATATTCAATTTGGGAAACTTACTTTCGATCCTGTTTTGTAAAACTCTGGCCTATTTAGAAACAACTGCTCGAGAGGATTGTCAGATTGCAATTCAATTCATTCGAGCTGCAAATCGGACCTCACTGCTTCACAATTCATGTTGAAAGACATGGTAAAAATATCCAGTTCTGTTTGAATGGCACAGAAATCTTGAAACCTGAGTTTGAACTCAAAATGCACTTTTTTCAAGCTATCTTCATAATTCTTAATATGGATATATAATATATAAATATACATATTCTTTCAATTTGCGTCAGGCCAGCTGATTAAAATTCCACCCGCGGGCCGTAGTTTGCCCATCCCTGGTTTAACACATTACATTAACTTTACTATTACTCATTTAATTATGAAACAGTAACCAGAAAAAAACCTCATGATATTAAGTGTTCATAACTATGTAAAGTCAACGAACTGCTGATTTTTTTAATAAAATGTACAGCTAAAAATAATCGTTTCACAAATATTTAAAAAAAATTATTTATAATATATATAAAGGAAACTTGGATATTAAATTTTGCAGCATTCTAGTTTCTGAAGTTTTACATCATATGAAATACAAAATATTGTTTAAAAACAAACTAATTAAATTAATCTTTGCAATCAAAGTGCATCCCTACTCAGAACAGTGTTTACTTTTCCCTTTTGGATGAAGGTCTTGTAGCCTTCACCGTACCGTCCGGATTTGTACCCTGGTTCTTTCATGTCTTCAGCAAGCTCAAAGAAGATTTAGCTCATTATTATTCCAAGGATGATGCGATTCAGATATGTTCGTAGGTGGTTCTCTTCATGACCCGTTCCTGAGAGCATCGAGTCATGGATGCAAATGTCTGTGGTGACTGGGAGATTATATAGAGAGAATAGTGTACTATATGTTGTACAGTGAAACCTCTCTGAGCGACCACCCCACCGTACCGAGAACATTGGACCGCTCAGAGGGGGTGGCTGCTCTCAAGGGTTTTATTGACTACTGTAAGATAATTGCTATAATGCGTAATATAAAGAAGTCTGACACCTATTTCTTATTTAAAATGAAATTAGAAAGTTATCTAAAGAGGAAAAAGTACTTTATTGAATGCTTTCCTAAATTTTTTGGAAAAAGGATACAATTTGTGTTTGTTTTAAGGTTTTTGTTTTCTCTGAAACAACTATTTTTTTCTAGTTTGTTTTTCACCTTAAAAAGCATACTTCTAACCGATTAGTTTGCACCAGATCTCTACCGCTTTGGAATTTTCCATAATTTCATCCATTTTCCCTAAAGTCACTTGTGTTGAAAGTTTAGCTTGCGCGCCTTTACAAACATCTGGAAAATCTTCGTCAGGGATGGAATGAGCACTTGAAAGGGAAAAAATTCATTTGTAGGACACCTTCAACCATGGGCGCCCATAGGGGGGGGGGCAAGGTAGGGCACTTGCCCCCCCCCCCTAGAGTTTTAGGTTAGTGTCTCATGATGCAAACAAATCGCAAAAACAGAACTAAATTTGTTAAAAGTTTGAAATTTGCCCCCCCCCCTAGAATTTTTTTTTTTTAAGTTTGCCCCCCCCCCCCCTAGAAAAATTCCTATGGGCGCCCATGCCTTCAACGCCTGATTGCCCAAGGGATTCCCCATCTTAAGGGTGTGGAGAGAATACAAAAGAGATAACAGATTTAATTCCAGTTATTGCTGGGTCTTTTATTCCACCATAAACCTTACCTTGAGTTTCTCCGCTCAAAATTAAAGCATGGAGTGAGTAGAATTTCCCGAAAAATAAGATCGGCGATCCCACTCGGCGGCCGTTTAGAGGGGATCGGGTGGCCGCTGATAGAGGTTATTTTAACATTAGGTTCATGAGGGAAAAAATCCGTGCCATGAAAAATGGGCCGTTTAGAGGGGTGGCCGCTCGGAGAGGTTTCACTGTATTCTACTAAACTTCTCAAAAATAGGTTTCTGACCTACATTGTACAAGTGTCACTTACTTTTTGAATGCCTCTAGTACTAGGTAATGTCTCGAGGCGGGCTTACTGAATGAACAAACAGTCTTTCTTTTCACTAGTGCAGTTGAACAAAGTCCTGAGATCCATTGGCAAGATGGATCTGCCATTGAAAGTTAAGAAAATTCTTTTATCACACGTTTTCAGAAGAACCATTTCTGGTGGTTTACCACTATAGGGACAAGGAAGATGCATCCATTTTGATTGGAAGTTTCACTCATCCAATGATTGAACCAGGGAGTGTATAATATCAGGAGATCCCACAAGCAGCTTTTGTTACGTAAAGTGATAAAGCCAGGAGGGGGGGGGGGAGAGAATGACTGTCTACCAACTCTTACCTTTGTTATATAGCTTGCAGCCACTACTGTCTACCAACATGGATAGTCTTACGGAAGACTACCAAGCAGCGTTGCCAGCACATAGCTTTAAAACTTCTTGCTTGTGGTGGTGTCACCTTATAAATTATCCTTCTTGGAGTCGGTGGAATCTTATGTGGCATCCAAGTCAGTTTTTGGTAGGAAGTACAATCTCCATTGCTGCAGCAACTGGAGACCCTGCAGCTGTCATTTCTGAGAATTTGTTCTGTTTGGAATAGAATGTTTTAGAAAGGGGGGAAAAATGGGTTTTGAGGGATGCAACGGATATCCAGCAAACATACTGCATCTTACCTATCCAGTCAATATGACGGATATTAAAAATATCCGGCCTAAAATTATATACAGAGAAATAAGATAAAGAAACATAATAAATGAATCAATTCTGAAAACTGCAATAATAAAAAAATGCGAAAAACAGTATTGTGAAAATATTTTGCTTTCAATAGTTTTTAGAATGTATTTTTATCATGTATAAGAAAATGGGAGAAAAAAGTACTTCAATCTTTTTTTAAGATTGGAGTCAATTATGACTGGAAGAAATGATTGTACAAAAGTGCTGTTTTTCAATCTTTGTAAGAATTCGGTTACCTTCCCCCCCAACCCCCAAATCAATTGACCCTGCTTATGAGAATAGTGTACTGGCTGTAAGTACTGCTGGCTGGTGAGAAAATGTCACCCCCCCCCCCCTAATTTTGATAAAGTAAGGAAATGTGTTACGTTGATTTTCCAACAGTTGAATGGAGATCGTCTTTCTTTCAAGAAGTGATCTTTTAAGATGTTTATCTAACTCTTGAGGGAGAACATCCATGACATTGTTATTTGTACAACTTTAATTGCAGTCAAATGGATGGTACTCCATTCATGGAAAGAATTCCAAAAGGATTTCTGATTTTTGAATGAAATGATTTGAAAGTAATGAGAAAATTGAAAGAAAATAGTAATAGCTCAATGATCTAAGAGGGCTAGGGAAGATAAAGCAAAGGAGAAGAAAACAGACTGCTGCCGGATATTCAGTATCCAGTATCCGGTCAAATGGATATCCGTTGCATCACTCGTTTTGTTCCCCTGTTGTTATGCCCGCCTATGGCTTTGGGTTCTTCCCGACGACAAGCAGCAGTCTGTAGCCGAAATAGGTGAACAGACTATACCACTCACTTTGGCATTATGGACTGTACATAACATATTTTTACTTTAGTATTCGACCTTCTATGTTTATTATTTCACAGAACAGTGAAATGAAGTAGTCTGAAATGAACATGAAGAAATACAAACGATATACATTAGACGATTCCAAATCAGGTGATCTATGAATGCTTTACAATACAATTTTTCTCCATAGAATGAAACACGGGTGAAAGTTTTTGTCTGTTGAAAGTGAAATGACTAGAATCTCTCTATGAGATGACCAGCTAATTTATAATCATAATTCAAATAACTATTTGTTGAATATTTAGCACTACATGTTATTGAATAGGTATGCTTAAATTATTTACCTTCAATAATTGATAAATTGAGTTATTGAAAAAAGGAACTTGATCTTAAAATTTATTAGATACCATCTTTTCGTTTTAATGTCTACTTATGCATGATTCAATGAATCAACTTGCTCTGAATTGGTAAAAGAAAAATGGAAACAATGACCTATAATATGCAGAATCCTATAATCTGCACAACCTTTGGGCAAAACTTTTGCGGATGAGAGGGAGTTGACTGTATTTCGTTTTTTTCGGGGGGGGGGGGGGGGGCTGTCTCACTCATCCATATCCATCTCAGTTTTGTTTTTAAATGTATGAAATTGGAAACCCGTACCATGAATAGTGTGCGGTTCTGTACTTTCTTTCTTTTTTACTTATTGGGCACGGAAGTTATGCAAGGGTCATTCATACATACATTTGGGAGAACATTACATGTACGTTATCAGTTACGAAAATTTGCGAAGGAAATGTGTGGGGTGGGGTGGACTTTTTCTCAATTTCTGTAGCCACCCTGAGCTCATCATTGAGTAAGATCATCTCGGTGAGAGAATGGATGTGGACACTCGGAGGAAGGAGAAAGTAATCGTTGTTTTTTTCCCCTGCAGGTGTGTTTTCTGGCCTGAAAGGCATCGTCCACAAGGAGAGCTTCTTGGGCCTGTACAAGGGGAATGGTGCCCAAATGGTGAGGATATTCCCCTACGGAGCTGTGCAGTTCGCTTCCTTCGAATTCTACAAGACGGTAAGGACACTCTGTTCCCGTTTTTGTTTTCATGGGGGGACGGGGTCTTTCCTTAGCAGTTTAGGGGAGCAATTTTGAGGCCTCTTCATTGAACCCTTTAACGCTCGGTGCCCTCGCCATGAGGACACCAAACACTGACGTTTGGACTGTTGCCAGTCACGAAGAATAGATTAGATTTCTAGAAAAAAGAGTGTCGAGTGACATAGCTCCACAAGAATCCTTTACTTTTGAGCACGTTCATTTCCCGTAAAAAAATGGTCACGATTCTTTTGAACAGCACTGACATCTGCTGAAAAATAGAAGAACGCGAGAACAGCTGGAAAGATTGATTGCCCAATGCTGATAAAAAGGCAGCCGTTGCCATCGCTCGAGTTAACTACCAGGAAGAGGGCGGACGATCGAAACGTTCGTGTGGAGGATGAACGTTTATCGCGTAACCCTCATCGCATAAATAAAACTCTTAAGAAGCAAATTTGTACTGCTTAGCTACTTGGTGAAAATGGTGACAAATACTCTCTGCATCTTCTCTAAATCGAGTGACCACTCTAATAAGTTAAGGGACTTAAAATATACAGGGATAGCAAACAATGAGTTGCCCACTTCGGAGATATCTAGAAGTATATTCTATTGCTCCAAATAGGATAAAATTGGAACTACAGGTATCTCGAATGCGATGCCCTCGACTTTTATTCAATGGAAAAGTTGAGTTTCAAAATTCACCAGTAGAGGGTGCTTTCTAACACAGATTCTATTTATTTGCATAGGTTGAAAATCTGAAATATCGTTTGCTTTACGATGCATGCCTGTTAGCATTATCCTTAGGATAAAAGGATTGTGCACGAACATTAGTGATCCTTTTTGCACTTCATGCCTACATTGGAAGAAAAAAATACTACTGGTGAAATGGTTCCACCCGATACAGCAGAGCTCGGTGTGACGCCAATAAGAGAGGTCTAATGTCTCCATGTGCCCTATGCAAGATAATTCAGGAATTTTAAACAATGGGTCGATTTGGCACTTTCTAGGTAGAGGACAAAAGTAAACCCAGTCTTCCAGTGCCAAAAATAGGGCATTCGTTGAAGCTAGCATTTGTTGCCTCATGGTAGCGTGGTAGTTGTTTCCCATGCAGCCTATTGAATGCTTGGGTACTTGCGTATTATCTCTTCGGTCTGCCAAGATGAGTGATTTTTTGCCAAGATAAATTATGGATGCTTTAGAATGAGGTTAGCAACAGTTTGCCCCAGCACATTGGATGAAAAAAGATTTGGCGGGAATGACCGCCTGGATAATACGTAAGTACCAATGTTTGTATATTACTGTGTCAAGTGTCGATGGATTTTGAGGAAAGCATAATGGTTCCAAAATATTTTATTTAATAAATGTCAAGCACATCATTTGGTTTATAATTCAAATTTTATATCATGGGTTCCATTTGAATGCATTTAGAGTCTTTTGACATGGGCAACTTATTGATTGCTGACCCTGTACCAGACATGCCAAGTCACGGGATTTTGGTTTGAGTGTCAGAAGTTTTTATCCTCTTATGGGTCTTAAGATTTTTCTTAATTTTCTCTGGCTTTTAAGAGTTTATTCAGAAATTGAAAAATTTCCCATTCTTATTCAGAGTTGGATCCATTCTTGTTTCCTTCTTGTGGATCCGCCTGCCATGAGCCTATGATTTGAAAAAATGCATCTGAAGCTATTCTATTAAATTATATTGCATACATGAATGCTCATTATTTATCTAGAAATAGGCCAGAAATTGAAAAACTGCATGAAATCAGTTAAGTTTTTTTTTTTTTTTTTTTGGTTAGAAAATTAGGTATTTCAAGTTTCAGTATTACAAGAGATCTTTATATAAATATTATATTGAATTGATTTACATCATGTATTTTGGCTGTTTTTATATTTTCTGATATTGTCAAATTTTAAAAATTGAATTTACATTATACAACTCAAGTAACTTCACATAGATGTACAACAATTAAGAAGGTTGTTGATTATGGGTGCATTTCATACTGAAAGTATATGCATAAGAAATCTCGACAAAAACATGGTACATCTCTGGATTTTTAAGTGTAGAAATTTGGTATTACTAAAATCTTCTATCTCTCTTTATTTTGAACGAATACTCATTCCTTTTCAGATTCTGAGGAACCACTTTGGACAGTCTCATTTTCTCAAGTTTTTTGCCGGATCCTCTGCAGGTAACAGGAAGTGAATTCTTCATTGTGACACTCAAACCTCGTTAGTATGCCACTCTCGAGGGCCACATGGAAATGACTTAAGCGGAGTTTCTATTCAATGCAAAATGAAATTTTAAATGTTTATATAATAAATGTACCTGTAATTAAATTATAATTTATGTAAATGAGTAAAATGTATGACATTTTAAAGAAATTGTAAGTAAAGCCTGTACATACTACTTGTCATTTAACTATACAAACTGTCCCTATTGAATCTGTCATCGGTACGAAAGTCAAAATAGTCTCCCAAGATTCCTGGTTGGAACAGGTATCATGAGCCAATAATTGCCCATGGGCCAGAGGTTGTGTATCCTTGATTTAAATCAAAGATTTTAAAAAAAAGGGGGGGGGGGATTTTACACTGACACCCTAATTAACAGGATGGTACAGATGATGGTGATTGGGGAACTTAATCAATCTGGAAATATCATAAAAATACCCAAAAGTCAGGGAGTTTATATGTAACTGTTTTTTTACTAAACAGGTAAATTGTAGCTAGAAGTGGATGCCACATTATTCACTTGAAATCAGAATCTTGCCGAGCAAACATTCATAGCAACCCTTTTGCTGGAGGAAACATGGCATAGCACTTGCTAGTCATGATTCCCCCCCCCCCCCTAAATTTTATTTTTTAAATTTATGAAATTCTGAACCAATATTTTTTATGAGTATTGTATGATTTTGTATATGCATTTTTTTCATCTGTTGAATAAGCATGCTATTCAAGAGAAATTTATGTATGGAAGAAATTTATACGCATATAATTAGTTACAAAATTTTCACCATAGTCAAGTAAATCAGAGAACTTTTTCCCTCAATTTCTCCAGCTACCTTGTTAATGAGATGAAAAAATAGCTATGTAGTATTTCTGCACATGATGATAGATTATTTTTAGACGTGTTATTATATTCTAATAGCACAAGATTAGGGTAAATTTTAGTAATCAGAGCTGTGTTTAAAACTGATTTCACAGTTCCCATCACTCTTTCTGCTATTTGATTAGATCTAGGAAACAAGGGTTATGGTATTCCAAAACTTGTGGAAACTGAAAATTGGATGCAATTTTTTCCCAAAATAGGAAGCAATTTAGAGCAGTTCAATCAAAAAACGTCTGGATGATTCTCTCAAACTGTTGTCCACTCCGGAGAGGGTCAGTGTGAAGTTCTTTGTGCTTGTGCCTGGTGGTCAAACTGGCTATCGCTTCAGAGAGAAATTGTGTTATGACACCCAGCCGTTATCAGAAACTGAAGTCTTTTTGTTGTTTTTATTTGAATAGGGTCAGGGCCTGACTATAATATTTTTGTGCCCCTGTACATAGCTTTAAACTCAATTTTTTGGCCTATTTGTGTATGTGTGCATGTGCCCCAAGTGACTGTGCTGTAATCAAGGCCTGATTATGGTTTTTATTGGCATAGTGTAAACAACAACAGACACAACTTGCAGAAAGTAAAAAACATTCTAAAAATCGGAGCCCAATGAAGCCCTTCTGGTAACTATAAAATAACCGAGTCCCCATTCTATAAAGAAATTTCTATTCCCTAAGCCTTCCATTCATAATAGTTTTGGCCAACATAACACGAGACTCAATGTAAATGTTACCCTGCGAGTATGCATGCTTTAGTGCATAACATAGAAATCTTTCCTATTTCGGTAATAGGCATTTAATTGAGCATCTTAACGGACCAAAAAGGGTTCATGTATTTATTATTTCTGCTGCATTTTCATATGCATAGCATTTAATATTTAAGTTTTTGAAACTTGAAATAGCTATGTAATTTTAGGCGAGATGCAATATTTTCCATTTGTTTAATTAGATCTTTGGGCATCTGAAATGGTAGAGACCCATAGACCTAGTAGTGTAATGGATAATCCATCCGTGCTAAAAATGTTATTTTTTTAGAAAATACTAAATGAAGGTGTTAGAAATGTTTGTTTAGTCTCTAGTGTACGTCTATTGAAGGTCTTGTAATTTATCTGTGTTGTCGATGACCTTGTTGAATGTCATTTCTTGATGACTGTGTTCTGTTCTAGGGATCACTGCCGTCATCATGACTTACCCTCTGGACGTTGTCAGAGCCCGCCTGGCTTTCCAAGTGACCGGTGAACATGTCTACACAGGAATCATGGACACCTTGTCCTGCATCTTTAAAACGGTAAGTTTCTGCATTCTTTCTTTGAAAGTGTCTTGATTGATTGGCTATAGGACTAGAACTGCATTTATTGTACTATTCAGAATTTAAAACTTTTTTTTTCATCAGATAATTCTTTACCAAAAAAAAAAAAATAAATAAATGATTAATTGAAAAAATAGGTTGTGGGCACCACACTTCCTTGTACGTCTATTAAATCATAAATATTTTCAGTGCACTTTATCTCAACTTATTTCATTTGAAAGAGATATAATACTACAATAATACTAAGGCTTAGTGATTGCGAATCCAATATTGAAGATATTGCCAAGCTCATTTGAATTTTAAAAGCTTGCTTTTTAGCACTTAATTTGCAGTATTTTGCAAAAAGTGGCCAAGCTTGTGATTTTAGGGTAGGGATGTAACAGATATCCGGTATGTGGCCTATCCAGCTGATTTTTCAGTATCCGAAATATCCGAATCCAAAATTCAATATCCGAAATAATATGCATGGGACAGGATGAAAAATTATATTTGAACAGAAAGCAGAGAAATATATTTAACTGAAAAAACAGAAAATTTAACACTGGAAATGGATCATTCAAAATAAGCACACAATTTCAACATTTGTTCAAAGTTTTTGAGTACATTTATATCTAGTTAGGCTAATATTTAGAGTTGATTTCATGCTGCAAAGTGCCACTTAGCAGACACTTTCTGAACTTAAAAACCCTTAAACACATCTCATGTAGTTTCCACGTGCAAATTTGGAGGGGATCTTCTCATCCTTTTAGCTGTAGACTGCTGTTTATAGGGGAAGTTTAATGACAAGAACTGTGTAATATCATTTGAATAATATGTGCATTCATTATATTTGAATTCTCTCATGGTAATCACAGAAATAATGTTATTTTGCACTTTCTCCCCATGGAGCTTCTATGATATTTTTAATTTGTTCCAGAAATACGATAATTAACATAAAAAGTCCGATTATTCTGTCTTCAAAATTTATTGACTGAGGCAGGGAGAAATGTTCAATTTCCATCCTTTTTCTAAATGAGAAACTTTTACTGAGCATTCCTAAGCTACTGAGCAATTTATAGAAGTCTCCAATACCTAATGATTAAAAATGAATCCTTTTTTAACATATTATTTTTTAATTGAATTTACTTGCTGAAAATCATAAATGAATTCAAATAAGTGTCAATGGTTTATTAAAATTAAGTCTACTTAAAATATGTACTTTTAAAATGTGTTTGTGAAATATTTATTAATGAAAAATATAACATGGCTGCTATTTTTGCACTGTGAATGCTCGTATATTTTAGAATCTAAAAAATTAAACAGATCTATTTTTGTTTTTCAACCTGTAGTTAAAAAAATATATTATTTTTGCAGGTAAAAATATATTATCAGGTTATGCATTAAAGAAATTTAATGCACAACCTGAAAAATCCTGTTTCATACCTGTGTAAAACTACAAAAGAAAGCATTATAATTTCATTATAAATATTTAAAAGAGATTTTTATTTATCAGTCAGTAAAAGTAATTTAACTTAAAATAAAACTAAAATGACTTAATAAAAATTAATATTATTAAAACAAAAAAAGGGGGGGGGCATTAAACCTGTGTTTGGAAAAAATTAACTTATCTATCATAGGTATTTTAGTAAAATAGATATCTTATTCTTAAATAAATAAAAAAAAAGTATGCATTTCTTTGTGAAAATAATCTGCAATTATAGATACATTAATAAATGTGTCATGGTTAAAATTTATTTGCTTCTGCCAGTAGTGCACAAATGAAAAGAATGCTTCAACTTTTTACATTTTAAGTAACTTTTTTATGCACATATATGTAAAGATATTTAGTTTTTGTCAATTATTAGTCAATTATTAAGATACTTAATGATGCATGAGACATGTTTGCAATTTATTGTTCTGATGTCATTATAAAAAAAAATAATAAAAACACACTTACTAATAATGTACTAATACATGTTACTAAATACATGTTTATACTAAATACATGTTTAGTGCCGGATATCTGTATCCAGCAACCAAAGGAGCTTCGTATATTTGGTATTCGGCAAAATCACTTTCCATTACATCACTATTTCAGGCATAACTGAAATGGTGATTGACTAGACTATTTGATTGGGGATCATTGGCTGCACTTTTTTAGTGTCTGGACTATTTAATAACTTTTTTTTTTTTTTTTTGCGGCTAGCAGTGAAAGTAGCTGAAATAGGATGGTTTCACAACATAACCACCACGCATCAAAGGGTTAAATGGCCTAAGTAGGGTGGGGGGTGAGACAGTTAAGTGAAATTTTGGTTGAAGTAGAGAATGGGGGTGGGGGGGGGGAGAAAGAAGTAATAAATCAGTGACCTCCCCAGAACTTTTTGTCAGTTGGCATCATCTTGAAGTTGCAATATTTCTATCGAATTAAAGCATTCAAAATGATATTCTGATTTTTCTGCTGTCAGTAAAACGTGTCAGCCGATTCACTTGGCCCGAAAAGGCCTCCAGAGAACCCTGATAAATACATAAATATATTTTATTGATGGAAACGTACTACAGTAATTGTGTCCATTTATTACAAAAGTTCTGCATTCCGTTTGAGGGAATGGAGAAAAAAAGGCTGGAAGTTTGAAAACTATATAGTTTCGCCATTTTTTAAAATATTTTTTTAAGCATCCCATCGATAAAGGAACTGAATGGTTGTATTTTAAGTGTAAATTAAAAATGAATCATTATGGAATTTTCAATTTTATTTATTTACTAGCTGAAGTACCCGTTCTTCGCACGGGAATGAATGGACTTTTTGATATTACGATTTGTGAGGATTACTATTTATTGTAATAAAGAGATATAGCAAAGTGGATATCGCGTTATATTGTGTCCAATAACCATGCATACCGAATTTCAAGGCAATCGTTTGTACGGTGCAGAAGGCCATGCGGCGTAGCGCAATCTAGTGGAGAGTTTTAGCAAAACAGATACGGCAGAAATATTCTTCGCATTCAGATATCGATGAATACGAAATTTCAGGACGATCGGCTGGACAGCCCTGACGACGCGACATCTAGTGGCAAATTATATAGGAAAATGGATAGCGCCAAACTCTTCCCCGTGTTCAAATATCTATGTATACCTATTTTCATAGCTATCAGTTGCACAGTCAAGAAGTGACACACTGCAGCGCGATCTAGTGGTTAATTAAAGTAATGATTCGCTACAGTGCCGTCAAGTGGCGAGTTATAGCAAAATGGATAACGCTAAAATATTCTCATTGTTCAAATAGCTATGTATACTGATTTTCATAGCAACCGTTTGAATGGTCAAGAATTTGGCCTGCTGCAGCGTCATCTAGTGGCGAGTTAAAATAATAATGCATTGCAGTGCCATCTAGTGGTGAGCAACATCAAAAGGAACACAGAATATATTCTTCATGCTGAAATGTGTAAGTATAAGAAATTTTATGCCGATCGGTCGAACGGTATGAAAGTTGATGTGTTGCAGCGCCATTTAGCGGCAAGTTACAGCAAAATGGATACTGAAAAATATTCTCCATGTTCTAATATCCGCGTGTACCAAATTTAATCGAAATCGGTTGGACGATATTCGCATAGTAAACGGCTAAACGGAATAGAATTCGACGTTCTGCTGCGCCACCTAGTGGCAAGTTAGAGGAAAACGGATAGCATAAAAAGCTTCTCAATGATAAAAGACTTAGGTGAATCAAATTTCATGGTGCAACGGTGCTGGAGTTTTTCAACCTCATACACACATACCAACATTCATTTTTATCTATAACCAGTATCATTATATATCCCAGTCTCAAATAAAATCCAGTTTCAAATCTAAGCCTCGCCAAAGTGCCAACATACGCCATTTTGCAAGAGTTTTTTCAGGAAATCATTCGAAGCATTGACTTAGCAGCAATCAATATGGGAAATGGTTCGGCCGCCAAAAAGTAAAGCACACATTTATTTGAAAAGGGGAATCCCTTAATACAACCGAATTTTTTTAAATTATCAACTATAACGTGTTTTATTCATCGTTACTCTGATGTACTAAATGAGAAGATTTCAATTTTCTGAAATTTGGCGGAATTCCCCCAACTTAAATCAATGTACTCAATTGGCGAGAATTCTGAAGATAGATCGCTTGAAATCCCTTAATAACTGCATTGTTTCTTCATGGATCATTAAAATTTAACGCTGTATTCTAATAAAACCTTTGCACTTGCTTTCAAAAATCTATTTCCTTAAGCTCTCAATAAATTGCGCCAAGCCGAAAACTGTGCAAACCGCTAGAACTCACTTTCTCAAAATCAGCATTTGAGCCATTTTACTTTTTCGCCAAACTAAAAAAAAATTACATATTAGCCTCGGAAATCTTCAATTCTTATTGTTTTGCATATAAAACATTTCATTCCTGCTCCGATTTCCCATGCACACGATATTATAATAAAAAATTAATAATCTTACAAATATAAACTAACAAAAAAAAAATCATTATTATTCTTTTATTTTTACTTTGAGAATTTAAAAGATCTTATTCGGCAATATCGCCACACATGGCAACCACGATCCTTATTTCACACTTTTTTCACTGCAGGGGTTACAATTACAGAGAGGTTTTTGCATGGAGAACATAAAAAATCTCTTAAATTCCGGGAACGGGTGGACTTTCAAAGTTTTAAAGTGGACTGTGATTTATTCTATATTATTTTACATATCTGTGCTAAATTTCAGGCCGATAGGTCCATTTTTGTGGATTTGTATACGAACGACATTTTATTCGGCAAAATCGCCACACATGGCAACCACGATCCTTATTTCACACTTTTTTCACTACAGGGGTTACAATTACGGAAAGATTTTTGCGTGAAGAGCATAAAAAATCTCTTAAATTCCGGGAACGGGTGGACTTTCAAAGTTTTAAAGTGGACTGTGATTTATTCTATATGATTTTACATATCTGTGCAAAATTTCAGGCTGATAGGTCCATTTTTGTGGATTTGTATACAACTCAAATCCACAAACAAACAAACAAACAGAATTTCATTTTTATTTATAAGATTTATTTTTTAAATATTATTATTGCATTTATATAAGTCTGTGTTGGCTGGTTAAAGCAGAGATCCAGTTAAGATTTCTGTCGTTCAATGGATTTTTTGAAAAATAAGTGTGAGAAAACATGGAGTGCCTTTTCTCGAATGAGTGTGTGTTAGTACGCAGTGTGTGATTGTATTTGTCTAATGTAAAATGTTGTTCTGTTCCAGGAAGGAGGCGTACGTGCCCTGTACAAAGGACTCTCCCCGACCATTATTGGCATGATTCCTTATGCTGGTGAGTAATTATACAGTGAAACGTAGTAGAGTTTTACAAGATCGTGTCCCTTGTTTTCTGTGAAATGGATTCGTTTCAATCGGCATCCATAGGATTGTTTGTGGGTGGGGATTGGCAAGTCAGAGCTCCTGCACTTGAAAGGTGCTCTATTTTAGTGTTGAATACTTCTGCGTTATACCAGTATGTAAGTCATTAAGCTGATATATATTTTTCGTAGGAGCAAGCGGGGAGACATGGCCACCTCCCTGCCCATAGGTGTGGGTGCCCATGATATGTTTCTTTCTTGTTTTAAGCATACATTGATAAATTTAATTGTCTTTTCATAAACCTACTGAGGTCAGCTCAGTTTATAACAAAACAGGATGTAGTGAAAGTAGCAAACTGGAACAAAGACACATTTCTGATTGGGTTTGTCTCATAAAAAATAAACTATAACAAATTGAAATCGGTTTGAAATTGAGTTGGGTGGAATTTTATAATGAAATCGGCTTTGATTTGTGTCAGTGATCACCAGGGCCATTGCTAAGACTTTTTTTAGGGGTGGGTGGGAAATGTTAAGAAACTGTCAAGTCAAATATAGGTTTTTATCATCTTATTTTTTTATCAATTATATTACCAACTTCTTACTTTTGCCAACTGGCTTTGTGCCATTTTTTCAAGTGTACCAGAAAATAATGAATGAATGAATTTTAAATAATATTATATCTGAATGAATAAATCTTTTCATGTATTTTAAAATATTACAATCATAGACATGGCTCCGCCCTGGTTATATATACAAACTGGTATAATGTGGCGGTGGCTCAGCTCTAAAATAGAGTATATTTCTGGGCAGGACCCCTGACTTCAACCTCCCCCCTCCTCTTCCCACATAAAGAATCCTGTGGGTGCCGATGATTACGAGTAGCAATGGAAGCACGCATGAATTCATGGTTTTATCAGTAGTTGACTACATTTTTGAGTGTCGAATCCTAACATCAAGCTTTTAACTTTTCTTTTGCCGGTTTTCTATTTTTATGTCACTAATTTTGTCTGGGAGAAAATGTTGGAAGTTAACTAAAATGTTTAATCTAAATACAATGAAAAGCGTTTAACACGAAACCGAAGGGACCAAAATATTTTTTCGTGTTAAAAGAATTTCATGTTAAAAGATTCATAAAAAAAAAAAAAAAACTCACCCTCTTTTCGATGTTCTTATATTTTATATCGATTTCCTGTTAAACAGCAAGTAGGTTGCATTCATTGGAATGAAAAGCAATTACAAAAAATATTAGTTTGAGAAGAAAAAAATCAGTTATCTTTTTTGAAATGTATTTTTCAGAGCCATATTGTCAACAAATTGTTTAAGATCGTCCATAGTTTTATTCATTTCTCCATTAGAATGCGCATCTAAATAACTGCGTACATTGTTTATCATTTTTCACACTTTAGTAGAGGGAACGGAAACTGCAATGTTGAATCCGTCAGATTCGACGTCGGAATCAACAGAATCTTTTGGATTTTTAACAATATCCAAAATCTCTTTTTCTGTCATAATCGGTGCTGTAGTTACATCATTATCGAATGAAACATTCATGTATTGATATTGTTGGCAGTCCAGTAATTCTGAGACTTTCCCAAATATTTCGTTAAATGTCCGCTGATTCTTGCAATAGAATTTGTTATTTTGGAGAATCCTGCATGGCAAAAACAATTTTCGATGGACATAGGTTTCATTGAATTCCATGCTGAGCACAACATGTGCAACGCATCCAACACATTAATGGAGAATTCCTCTTTTGCTTTGATTGCAACTAAATATTTTCGAAGCAGTTGCTTTTGGTAATTGAATTTCAATTTTGTATAATGCCTTGATTACATGGTTGTAAAACACTTGTAGTATTGGGAGGCAAAAATATAAGCTTTATAGCTTTTAATTAATATAGCTTTTCATTTACATCACATTTGTGTGCATGTAAATGGGCCCTATGAGAACAACT
Organism: Cheiracanthium punctorium; assembly: GCA_038373885.1. NCBI lineage: Eukaryota > Metazoa > Arthropoda > Arachnida > Araneae > Cheiracanthiidae > Cheiracanthium > Cheiracanthium punctorium. Next base: position 428,439 of record JAWZYV010014716.1, on the reverse strand, counting down.
AAAGTGCATTCCCACCCATCGCCGATTCTTTGATACAGATAAGAATTTTATTCATTACTGAGAGTGGGGAGGGGGAGAAACCTGCTATTAATACTTCTAGAATGACAAAAGGTAGAAAAACCATTTCCCAGAATTTAAATAAAATTTATTTTCCACAAAAATGTTCTAGTGACTCGTCGCAAGCATGCCACTGAAGATTAAAAACGAATTTTTTTTCGTGTTAAAAGATTTTTATTTCGTGTTAAAAGAACAAAAATGCATTAAATTGCATATTTTGCATTCCGGACCATTGTGTCATTTCGTGTTAACCTATTTTTCATGTTAAGCATTTTCATGTTAAAAATATTTCACTGTAGATGTTAAAAAAATAAAATGGCTTACTAAGTTTCAGTGTTTAAACTTTCCAATCTCTCTCTCCCCTAAAGAACCATTTTTTTGACATTTGTATTGAACGTTGACTGCATAAAACAAACATTGTTTCGTTTGTAAAGAAATCTGTTTAAATGTTTCTTCCACCTGCAAAGGAGTTTAATGGTTTCTCCTAAGGGATCTTATATCTGTAAGTTTTGAAAATGCAAATCTTTTATTTGTACTCTGCAAAGTTGTCGTGTCAATAAACAAATTTTTTGCCCATGAGCATCGCCTTTGAATCCAGTTGACTGAGGCATTCATAGCCAGTGTTTTTCTGCCATGCAAGGCAGTGGCAAAATCACTCCTATTGAAAGTTGTGTTCTGCGTATCGGAGCGGGGCGAAGTGCGCTTTTCCTAAAAGCTTTTTTTTTTCCCCCTCATGTGTATGAGGCTAGCTATTTCTGTTTTCATTAACACTGTAATCCAATGGATCTGAAATTTTTCTTAACTTAATAAAACTTTACTTAAATAAAAAATAAATTCCTTCCCTGAGAGAGGAATAGGACATGTTTTTAAGTGCTGAAATGAAAGCAGAATTTTCATATATATTCGGAAAAGAGACAGTGTATAATTTATGTTTTTAAGTTTTATTGCATATTATGACATGCATTCATCTAACATAGTGTTTAAATCCGATGAAAAATAATACGCCTGTGCACGACTTATTCCTCCAACCTTCTTGGGTGGATGCAGTTTTGGGGTCATATCTTGTTTAGCAATGTTGGAAGTCAGTTTCTTTTCTAAAGATATTTAATTTTCCCACCCTAAGTTGAAGTGTCCCTTTCCACAACATATCATTCAAATAAATGATTCCTAAAAGTAGGTTGCTGCATTAAATGTTTATTTGTAAAATGTATGTTCATAGGTGTAGAAGAATTTTGTGAGTTACTATTAATGAGACTGAAAACTTGCATCGAAAGTATAAGACGTTCTTTGCTTTCGGAAAACAGTATTTTTATTACATAATTTCACAGAAATGATTTATAGCAATAACGGATGCTCTGGCTACTAAATCGGGTGGAAAAATTGAAAATAATGTTTCCTTTAGGAATAACGGAGGGCGTCCCATCCCTCTCAACTCTTCCATAAAGGAAAAAAAGTGTACCCGATTCTAGTTTTATTTGAAATTGGATGCTTTTCCTTGAAAGAGGTCGACACGTGTCTAGCGAGTGGGAAATCTCCAAAGCTTTATACAGACATAACTCATAATAAATGAATTCAATAACATTTTTTGCATGCGTGTCCATTCATATCATAAAAGTTCGTTTTTCTTTGGCCTCTATTCACAGACCACCTGAAGACCCATTTCCTGGGGTCCAGTGGGTGGCCTCTTGGGTGAGGTTTCACTTTATCCCTCTTTCTGTCTGCTCAACTGACGATGCGATTTCTGTTCTAGGCCTATCGTTCTACGTGTTTGAGAAGCTCAAGTACCTGAGCCTCGAGTACATTCCCAATGTGTGTGGACGCAGGCACAACTCGAGCAGTGGGGGAATTGTGCTGACAGTGCCCGCTAAGTTGCTCTGCGGTGGGCTGGCAGGGGCCGTCGCACAGACAGTCTCGTGAGTATCCATCGGAAGTGTCAGATTAACATAATTGTGAACTCTCCCCATTTTTACCTCTTGCTCCCTTTTTCATGTTTAAGTATTGATTTCTTTTATTTTTCAATGAAAATTTTATTTATTTTTTCCAAAATGATTGATATTTACTTCTGTCATAGAAAATTGGATTCTCTTAGCCTTAAGAGATGCCTACTTTCTAATACTGTAGAACATCTCAAATGGGGTCTTCTAAACTCTGGAATTTCTATAACCCGGATGAAATCGGGCCTTAAAGTAACAATAATAAGTGTGTACATTCATCTGAAAATATTTTTTTAGATTTAGTAGACATATTAAATTAATAACACCTTTCTGTTGTATAAATTCTTTAGTAATTGTGTTTTATTTTTAATTTATATATTTTTTGTTTTATTTAAAAAAAAAAAAACTTTACCTCATTATTAGAATTTTTGTAATTCATACTACATTATTTCTATAATCCGGAATCTTTATAGTCCCACAGATTCCGGAATCGCGAAAATTGGACTGTATTAATTTTGTTATCGTTTTAAATGCACTCAAAGCAGACCTTCTTGAAAGTCTCTTACTGCTAGGGTTTTTTCAGCTGTGTGTACACAGAGGTCGATGCAGACAGAAATTGGGTCCATTTTGTGGCTCCTTCACAAAATTACAATGGATTAAAATGGCCCCTTCACAAAAATACAATCTATTAAAACAGCCCTTCATTGACATTTTACCCAACATTTTAATCGGTTTTATCAATTATTTCAACAAAAAAAGTGACTATTATAAAAAAAAATGGTATGAAAATTCACAAAAATAAGTGTTGAATTTCACAAAATTAGTATTGAAATTCATAAAAATAAGCCATTTTCACAAAAATGGGACTCTGGAAAAAATTCCTGGGTCGATCCCTGGTACAAGGTGTGCACTGCACACAGGTGGCCAAAATTGACTCACTGGTTTTTTTTACACTGAGTATATACATATATATATTTGTTTATATATAGTATAAAACAGTAAAACTTACGTAGTATGGATATCCTATTAATCCTACGAGAAAGTGATAGCACATAACAAAAAGAACGATTTAAAAAAAGAATAAAAATGGAAAAACAATAGGCCACGGGTGTTGTAAGAAAACAGAGCTATCAAAGCTAAAAAAGTTTGGATCTGTATAACAAGTGATACCTCACGGGACGAAGCCTAACAACAAGAACCCAAACAAATCAAAGATGTGGAAGTTGGAATGGAAGATGGAAAGAGAACACTCCATTATCAAGCGCCACTGTGTTCTATTTCAATTGAATGGAATACCAAAAGTAGCTAGGTTTCTGCAGGTTACACGACATGGGTCCTAAAAGTAACCCAGGGGCACGACCCTATAGATATAGTGATATTTTATAATAACTTTAAATATAATTATATAGCGTGATACTTATAAACAGAAAGGTCAATGATTTTCGGTCACAATGTATATCCTTTAATAAAATTTGCTTATGACAGAAGATGCAAAAGAAATCCACTGTAAAGCGAAAAAGAACAGGATCTTCCTAGGTACTTATCGACATATGCCAGTTGGGGGTACTGCTAAAAGCTGGTTTAAAACAAATGCATGGATTCAACTTTGAAAAAGATTTCATGCACTTGCTTTGTACCTAGTGTTTCATAAAACTGTAAATTATTTGTAAAGACATTGACAGAACTGTTGATATCTTTATAAATAACCGAATGGAATTGTAGGCCTGAGAGTGTGTGGGAACTTATTTTGCTCTTTCCTAAGAAATCGTTTGTTTTGACCTTAGGTATCCGATGGACGTGGCCAGGCGAAAAATGCAGCTGAGCATGATGCGGCCAGAAACTCACCGATATGGGTAAGGAACAATCCTCTTTTTGACACTCATGGGATGGTAGGCCATTTCGTACATTTTTTTTCAAAGGGTGTGATTTTGTATTCTTTTTCTCTCTACTTGTTGCGTTAGCATGAAGATGATTCATGCTTGGAAGAATAGCTTAGACTTATAATGAGTTATTATATGAAAATTGGGCCAAAAAAAAAAAATGAAAGAGCTTTTAGAATTTAGGTCCAAATTTCTTTTAAATAACACTTTCTGTTAGTTGAAATCCTCTTTTATTTTTAACTTTTGCATTCCTTGTGTGTGTGAGTGTTTTCTCCGAATAATGAAAGTCTGTAAATAGGATGTGGCTCTTGTTTCTAAATTCCTTTGAAGTGAACGTAACACTTCCCATTCCAAAATCGGGAATGCCATATTGCCGAGTGTCGTATCCACAATCCAATGCGATTGCAGCCTCTGAGTGCAAGTAACAAAATTTTGAATGGAGACTTTTATGGATTAGTTTAAATAGTCATAATAACAGTTTATTTGCCAGGAGAGGACAGCTCGCATCACTGAATGTGTCGCTTAGAGCTACCTGTACGTCCTTCCCGGAATTTCCTGCCACAATTTGGAACCTCATCAGAAGGTGGGGGACTTCTGAATATTGGTACCCCTCGGAAACTGCTTCATAATAACAATTTGATGTTGTTACTAGAGATGTAACGAATAGTGATTTGAACAAATACCGAATCTTCGGCATATAGTTTAGGCTGTATATTCAGCAGCCGAATGCTAAATTTTTTTTAAATTTCATTTTAATGGTAAATATAATGTCGTTTTTTAAAATCATAATGAAACACTAAATAAAGACTCATTAAAATTCATTTTATATTATTGGTAGGTACTTAAAAACACGCAATTGTACATTATCTGTAAAACTAAAAATCTTGGTCATGAAAAAATATTTTACGATGTTAAACACTAATTTAACATTCAAAGTTAACAGCATAACTGTATTTAGAGATTTCCATAATTTAATAAATAGGTTACAGTAAGTGTGATTAATCTGGTAATTATGCATAATCGCATCATGCTTTGGCTTTTACAGCCAAAGCAGTTTTTCAAAATTATTGAGGATTCGAAGATTCTTCCTACCCCACCCCATAAAGAAAAGTAGAAAACTAACTCAAGTAAGGTCACCAAGTTGAAAAAAGTCTGCACCTCTTTAATATTATTAAATACACTGGATTCAGTGGAATTTTTCATTGAGGGCTTATGACTACTGCAACTCATATATATGTACATGTGTCTGTGATAAGGGAGTGGAGAATACATATTTTGTATGACAAAAAAATTCCTCATTTGGGGGTGGGTGGGTTGTGACCCCCCCCCCCTAACCCCCCCTCTTCGCGCCCATGGCTATGCCACTCACTAGATTATGTTTTATTCAGCTTAAAATTCCATGACTCAGATTATTTTATAATGGGAAATGAATACATTAAAGTATAACTAAGCAGTATTATTTGTAAATGGATTAAAAATACATGTTAATTTTTTTTTCTCAGTTCTGAAATGATTTGTGTGAATATGTAGCCAATATTCATCCACAACTATTCGGCCGAGTACCTGTTCAGTATTCGGCTTACCGAATATTCAGCAGAATACCGAATAGTGGCCGAATATTCGTCACATCTCTAGATGACATTGAAACATTCTCTATTCTCTGGAAATTTTGATGATCCGATGTAGTTTGGGTTCCAATGACATCTGATAGTTGAGGTCTGCTCTATTTATATGTAGGACAGCGTGGTTACAAACCAGGGAGGTCACTTTATCAGATTTCTCAAAAATGTCAGGACATTTTGTAAAAATACCCAAAAATCAGGGAATTTCTTATTTTTGCCTTGACAACATGACTGTTTTATCACCGAACACAGTAAGCAAATCTTAGCCAGAATCTTGTCTAACAGATATTCGTATATAGCCCAGCGAGGGATACCAAAATTGTGCACTTAGTGGTAAAAGCATCAAACTTAATAAACATGTGTTTTACACCCAATCATGCCATTTAAGACAGGGTGCCATGCTTGCAACTTCCCCTGGTGAGGGTGCAAGCCGTTTTCCTAGATGGCATTGCTTTTAAACAACCCTGTTTCCTCTCTTCAAGACTACTGGGAATGAAAATAAATGTTTTTTGGGTCTGCGAGTTCATAAAAATCCTTTCCAAAGTGTCAGATGTTTTGTGGAGAAACAGAAAGGAAGAAAGAGAAAAACAAAAAACATGCCTGTCACACTTGCCATTCTTTCTTTTGCCATTTTGCTCACCATTATTCAACCAAATTTTGTTCATAAATTTATGAAATTGCTAACCAATATTTTATTAATATGGAACAATTTGGCTTCTTTTTTGAAAATCTTTTGGGTAAGTATGTTATGCCACAGTGATTCATGCATGGGAGAATATTGTACGCATATAATTTGCGTACGCATGAAATTTTAACCAAAGATAGTCAAGACATCGGGAATTTTCTTTTCACAATTTCTGTAGCAACTCTATGAGAGGGGGGGGAGAATAAAAATTTCAGAAAAGGAGTAGAGTGGATCATGTCCATCACTAGAAGATGCAGTCAAAAGAAATGAGGCAAAATATGGGTGATTCTGGGCAGTGGTGTAACCAGGATTTTTTTCAGAGTGTGTTCATTTTTCTGACTACTTATAGACCGGGTGATTCAAAATAGATGTTAAGGTGATTATTTTTGAAACCGTAAGGGATCAAAACGTACTTCCCATTAGAAAAGTTCGTCCGATTGAGAGTCGCTTTCAGATAGGACATTTTTTTTACTGGGGATTGTATACACATTATGAAATTTAATTTTTAGACGGTCCCTCCTTTCCTACCCTTTATGTTTAGAAGAAGGTGGCTCTTTGCCTAAGAAAATGAATAGAACAAATCCCGTGTCCCTACGTGGAATCGTTTCCGAGATAGATCCATTTGAAAATGTGGGCATGGGTCGCCAAGCAATAAGGGGATGTCTCCAAAGTGAGAAAAATGTCATTAATTTTCAACTGCCATTAATGAATGTTAATAGTCATGCAACAGACACAATGGACCCCTCCAATCCTAATTGAGCTAGAATTTTTCTGTAAAACATATTTGGCAGATGCTAGTGAAAGTGACTACACCCTAGTAACCTACACCATTATTTTGTCATTCTCTTTGACACTTAAAAATTCCTTCTCTAGAAGCGTGATACAATGAGTGGATGACCCCCACTCACTAAGAGACTAAACTATCGCTCATTTCATAAAGCAGTACCGATCAAGTAAATCTGTACCTGTTCATTCCACACATTGGAACGCCTTTAATTGCTTTTCCCAACAATGGGATCTTTACTTATCTTTTATCCACTCATAGTGGGTCTCCTAAAGTAAAGATTTTTTTTGCCTGAAAACGGATGCCAGCACAGTAAGTGGTGTGAGTCATCCGTTTCAAAATTAATTTTCTCGCTAGCTATTTCACGTAGAGACACGGGATTTGTTTCATTCATTCTCTTAGGCAAAGAGCAACATTCTTCTAAACATAAAGGGTAGGAAAGGAGGGACCGTATAAAAATTAAATTTCGTATTTTAATAGGTATACAAACCCCAGTAAAAAGAAATGCCTATCTGAAAACGACTCTTAATTGGACGAACTTTTCAAATTGGAAGTATGTTTCGATCGCTTATGGTTTAAAAAAAAATCGCCTTAACATCTATTTTGAATCACCCGGTATAAACATACACACACATATATAATAATGTATACACACAGACACACACATGTGAGTGCACTTGGTTCAGTCACGCAAGTTCACGCTTTCCATAACAAATTATTTTTCTAAACAAAACTATTTTCAGTTGGTTTATTGGCGGATCCAGAGAGGAAGGACACTAGGGTACGTGCCTCCCACCCCAATGAACTAAGTTTACACAATAAAAGTGAATTTATATAAGAAGAAAAAAAATTTTGTGCCCCCTCCAGAATTCATTTTTCTGGATCTGCCACTGAATGGGTGCAAATGCTTTTTATTAAGCGTAACAATTTTTAAAAATATCCTGATTATTTGCCAAAAAGAACTGCAAGAAAATAGAAAACAGCAAAATAAACTGACCCATCAGATGATCAAACTAGAAAATTCTGTAATTGGCAAGGAAAAGGTGTTACAGTCGACTCACGATTTAGCGACTTTCACAGGACCTTGGCAAGTAGGGCGTCAAATCAAATGGTCGTTAAATCAAAAGCTTATAAAAGGTATTGGAAAATGGTCAGGACTTCATCAGAGGGTCGTTAAATCGGGAAGGGTCACTAAATCGAGGGTTGCAAAATCGTGAGTTGACTGTATTATTATTATTATTTTAGATAGGTAAAATAGTCACCCCACTCAAGGTCGACCCTCTTGTCTTTCTGGACTCGCAAAGAAGACCACTTTCACCCTTCAAAGAGTTTGTTTACCCGGAAAAACAGTTTATGTGGCAAATGAGTCTCCTAAGGGCAAGATTTTTTTCCTGAATTTTTATCGTGACAATGAAAGATAAAGTTAGTTGTCATTTTAAACAGCTCATAGAGAAAAGATTCTGTTTGTTATGCACACTTTTTTTCTCAACATGTGAAAAAAAGTCTAATGAACATTCTAAATTTCCACATGACACTTAGTGTCAAGGGGGGGGAGGGTAGCCTTTCTCTTCCCCCCCCCCCCCAATATGTCACTGATTGTGGGTGCTACAATTGAAATATTTTTTTTTTTGATAGGATAGCTCTGGACTTTACAATTTCATCGCAGCATCATCACCTTTGGTTAAAAAAATCTAAATTTATTTTTCTTTGCTTTCAAACATTTTAACAAAATATTCAAATTTCTGTTTCATAATTTAAACATGAATTTGTTGCATGTACTTATTATTGAAAAGAAAGAAATTTTGCCAATAAATCTATGAATTTAACTTTTAAAAGAATACTAGCTATATACTTGTTCTTCGTACGGAAGGAATCAAATGTTTCTCTTGCTCATATAAGGGAAATGAATTCGATCTTTACGAAATTTCAAAATCTGAGAAATTCTTTAACTGTGGACATAAACTTTTCTTTACTGATACTTACTTGAGATGGTATGTAGTGAAGCTGCCAAATGATAACACAAAACCTATGTGAGCATTATTCGAGATTAAAAAAAAAGAATGTGAAAAGTGTTGCAAACAAATCTATTTACTTTGTAAGGACTTCTGCAGGATAAACTTTTAAGTTCTAAAATCCTGTCGCATGGTGTGTGTCTTCTAATTCCTAAAATGTGTCTGATGTGTAATCTCAGTCACTCTGCAGAACACCTTGCTAAATCTTTACATAAAATATTGTTGATATCATAGCCATAAAAATATCCCCATGAAACATTCATTGTTTCAAAGTGAGAGGGCACTGTAGTAGGGTTTGGCAATTTCATGTCCAATATAGAAGGTATTGCCAAACTGGATTGGGTTTAGATAACTTATTGTTTGTCGATAAACCTTGACTTTCAATTGCCACCTATTTACCAGCAAACCTTCAGGCCACAATTTTTCTTATTTTCTGAATGGAAACATCATCAGAATGGGACCCAATGAATAGGGGGCCATCCCTAAGCTATGCCTTATTCCAATAGGCAAATATCGGAAAATGCATAAAGTATCCTCTTTTGATGAAAAAAAAGACTCATCAAAAGGGTCCCATGGGGTTAAAAATGATCCCTGAACACTTTACATTTAAAAGAAAAAAAAAAAATATCGGAACGAAATGATAATTTCCTCCTTTTTGGAGTTGTTTGGATGAAATTCTTTTAGTTTAACCAACTCCATTGCGACACTCATGTTCATTGATTTTCCTCTTTTCAGGAAGGGTCTTGTGACCACGCTCGTCCTTACGTTCCGCGAGGATGGCATCACGAAGGGCCTGTACCGTGGCATGAGCGTCAACTATCTCCGTGCAATCCCCATGGTGGCCGTCTCTTTCTCCACCTACGAACTGACCAAACAGCTGCTGGGACTGGACACGGGAATGGATTCCTGATGTGTGCCTTGTTTTTATGGATTGGACTTCCTAGTGTTGTTCGTAACTCATACCTGCCAACTTTTATGGATTTTAGTGTTAATAGGATGGAGGGATGCACGCATGAGGAGAAATTTTATAGTTTTTTTGAGGGGTGGGGGATTTGAAAAGACTCAATTTTTTCTAAATCATTCTTTTTCCATTCCTCGAGAGAATATTTTCCCTGCAACATTCCTTTATTCAAACCTCCAATGCCTTAAAAATAAAATAGACGTCTAATTTAAATTTAGTTTTATTCCCCTCCCTTAAGCAGGAATGAGATTCTTCAGCTTTTTGTGAATAAAGAGGAAATCACTTTTTTGTCTTTTTTCTCTGAAAATTCTGTTTTTTCTGTGAATTCCTGATTGTAGTTATTAGTTAACTGTGTGATATTTTTATCTTCTAGCATCCCAATGTTTTTCTTCTCTTAAAACTTCTTTCACATTAATTAGATATAAATATCACATGTACAAATTTTTGCTCTCATATGATTTCAGCTTTTTTGCTATTTTGCCAATCTCATCCCTGTAAAAGGAACCAGTTTAGGGGGGGAAAATACATTGAATGGACCATGTTGAAATAAAAGTGATACAGTCAATAAGTATAAGTGAAAGAACACTTTGACAATGAATGCAAACAAGAAACAAACTTAGTTTTAACAAGTAGTAACAAGGGTACCAGTTTTTAGTAAAAAAAAAATAAAAAAAAAATTTAGTTTTGCTGATTTTATGTGGAATTTTACGGATATTGATTTTCGCCGGTTGGCAGGTATGACAACTTGTTTTCTCTGTCCATGTTTCATTTTTAACCCTGGATGTGGTTTCGCTTATCCTAGGAAACCATGCCACTTCACCACTTTCTATTTATTGAACTGCTTCTGCATTGTTCACATTTTTTATAATATATCACTCGAATCGTGTTTTGTTTTTAACCATTTTTTGTGGTGTGTTGAGTCTTTTGAAGAGGTGGAGGATTGGTTTCTCAATTTCAAAGCAGTGTTGATAACCATTCAGTTTAGGCTAAAAAATGTAACAAACAGTGATTTGGACCAATATCACAAGTAGTTTCTATAGCGGCTACACTTCAAAATTGAAATGTTAATATTAATACTAGCATTATCCTCCTACTTTCCATTGTGGTCATTGATCTGAAACAGTGTTTCCCTGCTTCACGAGACTTGACTGTGAGTCACAGTACCACTGCTAAGCATAAATTTATTTTAATTTATACTTTGCAGTACTTTGTAAAAATTTATTTAATAATCTAAGTAAATAGTGTTCTAACTAAAAATTATATTTGTATAACACTTGATTTAATTAAACAAGTACATGCTTATATTTATTATTTTTAGCTGACTCAGGGACACGGGTCCTGCAAAATTTTTCTTATTTTTTCAGACTTTTACGAATGCTAGAATTACGAGAGGTGGTTTAAATGAGAACCTGTGTGTTTGCTACATGACCATAGATTGAGTTCCCCAATTAAAGAAAAATGACTGAACTTTTCAGTAAAATCAGGAAATGTAAAATAAGATAGGTTAACATTTTTGTGATTGAAAGTAAAACTATTGCTGTGAGAAATAGGAAAAGGATTCTTCGTCAAAATAGCAGTTGTTTGTGTCTCAATAACTATTTTAGAATGTATTTTGGCTTTTAAAAAATATTTTTGATAAATACCAAAACAAAACATTTCATTTAAGTTACTGTGTGACAGTTAAGGTATACTTAATTCCTAATTAGAAAAAGTCAAGAAAGATCAAAAAGAATCCCAAGGAAAACAAAAAAAGTTGTACTTTATTGAGCCTTTTAATGCATAGTGATACATGATTGAATGACAAATTATTTTATTTTATACTTTGTGCCAAATATGACAATTCAGGAAAAGGGCTCCCTTACACAATAGATCACTTCTGAAATGTTAATAAATATGCTGCTTCGTTATTGTAGTTTTAACTCATATTTTTTCTCCTATAGTTATATATAAATCAATCATTCTCAAAAACAGTTTAATTTTGAGTTGAAAAAAAAAAAAAAAAATGCAGTGAAGTGTGTGTGTCAAATTATGTAGTAGTCGCAATAACTGCTTTCGTAATTCTAGTGTTAAAGACAAAATGAAAGCTGATTATTATGGATGTTTCAACAATGTAATATTTAACAAATCTAGATGAAACAGTGACATGTAATGTTAAGCTGAATATTACAGTGAATGAATAGCATCTGATAATGGTTTCCATGTTTATCAAAAAGTTGTGGATGAATTGAGTTAGCACGGATTGATTTTGTGCCTGTGCATCTCCAGTTATTGTAACACTTTGCTTAGGACCAAGGGTGGGGAAATCCCTTGCTGGCCAAGGACAGTTGACCACTTGGCATGAGACGCTGTATAAACCCACACTTAATGATACAATAACAGCTCGCTAGGATAGGATGACAAAAATTTTCCTGTGTTATTGGATTATTTATTTATAAACTAATTAACATGGATTATTTAAAAAAAAAAATTAAGTCTCTGTAAATATTTTTAATGCAATACTTTATTAAGTAATATTAACCCTTTTGCAGGCAGTGGCTAGACGTTCTAGCCACCTTCTTATGGTGTACATGACAAATTTCAGAAGCATTAGTCAGTTTTCCTATGTATTTGCTAGATAATTAAATTTGCACAAAATGATATTAGGAGGTAAAGTGTCATGCACATTTATAAAAATGTTATAGATATTTTACAGACAAATTATCTATGCTTCATTAAATTGACATCAGAAATTTAACTATTACTGCAGGCATCTGCAAAACGAGAAAATACAACAAAAGTTCTTGCGCCGGAAAGGGTTAAATGCAATATTTTAATTTATAAAGGAGATGCATAACACACTCCTTTATTAATATCTAGGGATCCACCGATACCCAATTTTAACTCATGCGTTACCTATAAATTCATTTTTTAAAATTGGACACCCGTACTTTTAAAGTTTTTAAATCTGGCAATATGTCTACTTTATGTTTTAGTGACATTAAAGCGACAGCTATTGCTGTGAGTGGGCCTTCTTCTAGATTTTGGTCTAGAGCAAAGTACTAGTATGACTACTTTATATAAATGATTACTTAATAAGCTCCAATTTTAACAGTTCTAAAAACCTAAGAAATGGTCTGGCCATGCTGGAAAATGCACTCACCTGTGGCAATCGACTGAGTGTCATTCCCCACCCCTGTTCCTTTTTTGGGGTCCCAAGCGTCTTGGGATGCGACTGTATATATTTGTCAAACATATTTTATCCTTTGCCCATCTCCTGACCTCTTGGTGTAGAGATTATCAAAGTGAATTGTTTTCTTACTTGTTGATTCTTGAGTCTATTTTAACTGTGTTGTAAGATCTCCCCTTTCCCATCTTTTATTCTGTGTTCATTTATTTATTTTTGTGTCACGAACACTGTTGGTGTATAATGTGAGATATTCTTGTTTGTACCAATCATAAAGGCATTATTGGACAAGGTGTGACTGGAAAGTTTTTAAGACAACTTTGTCACGCGCTGCAACCTCACGGGACTGGATAAATTTCACGAGGGGCCACTCTTTTTCAGTCAGAGCTGTCAATGGTAATGGAAAAGTGAGGTTATTTCATTCTACCAGAGTCATGGAAAAGTTGGAGAATATTACAAATTTTGCCTAAAAACTTGGAAATCTCAAAATGGGATCTTTATGATCACAACTCCATTTTTATAAGTCTCTGTCACCCAATTGGGGAATCCTCTGAGTATTAAACAATTAAAACTTTGTAAAATAACACACTGTAAAATTAATTATCAAGCTAATGAGCTTGATACCTTTTTTACCCTTATAAAATAATTAAAACTTTGTTAAATAACATACATTATTTTACAATGTTTTAATTATTTTATAGATTTCAAATAGAATTGGACACAGGTGTGTTGAGGATTCAGGATGATCTGTACTGTTAGGACAGTTGCAAATTGTACGTATATCATAACGATGTAGTCTGGAATCTCGTCAAAAAGTTCTTGAAAAAATCAGGTTATATTATTTGAGAAATTATGTGGTCTCTCTCATTAGAACAGAATGTCCATGAACCTTGATAGATCTTGAATTTCTTTTCGGAAAATACATCCCTGAGAAGTCCTTGAAAGCGTCTTGTGCTGGTCTTGTACTATGGGTAGGTGTGTTTTAATGTGTTCTGCTGCTTATCTGGAAGCAGGATAGATATGAAACTTTTCAAACGGTACAACAGAATTCCAAGTTTCTTAGAAAAAAAATATTCTTCGCTTTTAATATTTTTTTCTGTTATAATGAAACAGTTAAAATAACTTTTTGATGTATGCATCTAGCTTTAGATAAATCTCTAGAGACCTGGTATAGATATCCGTAGTTATAAATTAAGGGGAGTTGCAACCTTTAGGTAATTAAAGTAAGCTGCTTTTTTACTTATTTTTAAAGATACACTTGATTTTGCATATACATCCAATTTTCCTATGGGTTTTCTTTATTGTTCATAAATAGTATGTGTTAGAGATGAGACGGGCTCAGCCCGAACCGGGCTCGGGCTCTGTAATTCACAACTGCGTTCGGGCTCGGGCTTGTGAAAAATTTCTTCTTTATTGAGCGTACTCCTTGAAACAGATTTTAAAAAGTGATTGATGAGGAAAATAAAAGTACTTATAAAAAAAAAATATATATATAGTGGCGCAGGTGCCTAGAAGGTGAGTGAAGCTCTTTGGGTATTTCAGAATGACAGCTTATATTGCTTAGTGAGTCATGAGATCCGACATTTTTTGATAAACACGGATATAAAGAATTAGAAAGTGCATTGAGAGTTTGCAACTCTATTTTTCTTTAATTTGCAGAAACGGCAAAATTTATATTCTATCCATGAAGTAATTGAACTTTTTTTTATCTTTAGCTGAAATTTTGGGCTCCGACTTAAATAATATGGCTCGGGCTTCAAAAAATGAGCCCGAACTCATCTCTAGTATGTGTATAAAGTTTCTTAACTATCAAAAATATAGAATTTATTTCATAAAATATTTATGGTTCATTTTTGATATAAGTATAGGCTACTGAGCTACTGCGTGCAAGCCTACAGAGTCCAATATTTATGTATAATTAAAACATTTATAATCATAACAATCATACTTTTTTTTTTTTTGGTGTAGGTAGGGTAATGACCTACACCTAAAAAAAAAATTATTTGAATTGGCAAATATTTTTTTATCCTAAATATTGCTTCTTTTAATGGCATGTAAATGCTTCTTCCAATAATAAATAAATACAAAATCAGGTGTCAATTCTAGACATTCATTCCACACACATCCCCAACCCATTTTAGTTAATATTCGATTCAGTTTTTTCAGAATCATGCGTGCAAGTTTTAAAAACACAGTTTTGAGAAAATTGCATTTAAAGTTTTAAACGTGTCTATAAAACCCTGTGATAGCCACATTTCTTTCGTTAATGATGCGTGTTTTAGTATGAATTTTTATGTGTGGTTCAAAGCAGATGGTTCAAAAATGTTCAAATGTTTCAAAAAAGCAATCCATAAGTTTTCAATTTTTTGAAGGTTTAAAGGTTACAACTCCTACAAACTACAAACCTAAGCAGTGTGTCCTAAAATATACTTTATCCATCATTCATGGTCATCTTCCTTTATACAGTATGGAACCTCTTATCCGGAAAACCAGTTATCCAGAATCATTTTTCAATCGATTCAATTCCTATTTTTTTCCAAAAGAAAAGTAAAAAATGAGTTTTTTTTATATTTCTTATGTTTTGGTTTTTTTTTATTTTGAGTACTAAAGCTAGAATTTATAAAGTAAACAATCTGGTAAGGTATTTTATTTACTTTTTTAGTGTGTGACTCAGTTTTCAAGAAGTTATCCTATATTGACTACTTCCTCTCTAAATGATTATTATTTATCTTGATCACATTAAGAGTTTTTTATATTATTTTTCTAGTATGTTAACTATTAATGTTTAATTCTAATCAAGAGAGTAACCTATATGCTACCCATCCAATCAGTAGATGTCCTGTTAATCCCCAACCCGTTATCCAGAATACACCCGGTCCCAACCATTCCGGATAACAAGTTCTATACTGTACTATTAAAAGTTATGACTGGGATACGCTCTATTTTTCTATGTAGTTCTAACTGCTTTTCTAATTTATAACCCTATCACTGAAATGAGCATTGATGTGGAAACTTTGCTTCCGAAAAATACCCATCCTTCCCCCTCTATTGTATCCTGAAGCTTTGCAGTCACACCTTGAGTTGTTTCATTGTGGACTCCCCTGTATATGAATGACAATGGATTGACATGTGCAATTGGAGTGTGTGTTGTCCAATGTGTATGGGGCTCCAGTGCTGCTCTGGGTTCCAGAGTACCCAAAAGTAGAGCCACTTCTTTTTATATATATAGATAATAATAATAATAAATAAAATGCATTTTGTTTTAATTGACATCAAAGGCTAATTCTTTTTTTTTTAAAAAGTGTTGTGCTTGTTATCATTTTGCAAGGTGTCCACCTGCCACTCAAAAGGAAACTTCAATGAACCCCTTGGGGTTTAACACTTTGAAGCACAACCCTTTCCCAATGCTGAAAAAAGGGCAGCCGTTGCCATCGCTCGACTTAACTACCAGCAAGATGGTGCTCTTCCATTTTTCAGCAGATGTCAGTGCTGTTAAAAATAATCTTGACCATTTGTTTTATGGGAAATGAGGTGCTAAAAAGTAAAGGATTCTCATGGAGCTAGATCACCCACAACTCTTTTTATAGAAATCCATTTTATTCTTCGTGACGGGCTACAGTCCAAACGTCCGAGTTGGGTGTTCCCAGAGCGGGAACACTGCGCGTTAAAGGGTTAAGCCTTCGGGTGGACATTTTCGACGAAGCAACTCTCTGAGCTATTGAAGTGGCCCACTCTATGTGTTTACCATCTTTTCAGCTATTATCCAAGACCCTTTCAGTTATTAAAAAAATATACAGGGTGACTGCTCATTCATGGTACAGACTTGGAGTGCTGGTACAGGACATTGTACCAATCCCATCTTGTATAGGAAAGTAGGGTCAAAAGTGAAGCGTTGAAGCAAAAACACAGGGAAGAACAGGAAGAGCGTTTTATTTTCATTACCTCGATTACAAGTTGGAAATTAATTTACAATAAGGGTTCAAAATGGCACCCAACAGCATGGATGCGTGCTTGACAGCGTCGGTGCAGCGATGGTCCAACACTTTCAAAGATACCGGGAATTTCACGCACACATGCAGCAGCAACGGATATTCGAGCAACGAGATCTTCAGCGGAGTGACGTAAAACATCATTCTTCAAATGTCTCCATAAAAAGAAATCGACGGGTGTCCGATCGGGAGACCGGGGTGGCCCAGAGATAGATCCACCCTGTCCAATCCATCGCATGCATTCAAGTACTGACGAACATCTAGTGTGAGGTGGAGTGGCATCCCATCATGCTGAAACCACATGCGGTTTCTAATGGTCAATGGGCAACGAAAAGGGTCTCTCTTCCCCAAATCAACGCTGACTGTCCATCTACCGGTAACGGAAGCAAATACGTTTCTCCTCACTCTCCCGTGTTTGTGCTTCGACGCTTCACTTTTGACCCTACATTCCTGCACAAAATGGGATTGTTACAGTGTCCTGTCCCAGCCCTCAAAGTTTGTACCATGAATGAGCAGTCACCCTGTATAGATAGCAGAACCAAACAGAATGAAGGATGTTTCACCTGAAGAGCGATCTTCGTCACATAACAGCTTTGTACAGCTTCCAAAACAAACCCATGATGCTAAACACGAAAAAAAAAAAAAAAAAATAGAATGACGTTTCCTTGCACTATGGACAAGAGTCAAGCTGCATGTTGCATGCCACTTTCAGAAAAAACGCATAAACACAAAATTCACTTTCACGTTGAATTCACCTTCGTTTAAGAATGGGCCGAAAAGTGGCCTACTTAGGGAAATATACAAAGGGCATTCCTAAAAACTGAGAGTAAAATCATAAAAAAACAAGAAATATATTGACAGCAAAAAATGCATCATTCTTTTACAAAATACCTTCATTCAGATAATATGCAACGGTCCCATCGTTCCACCCACTTTTCAAAACAAGTAGAGAAGCCCTTTTCTGGAAGCTGCTTCAAAGAACCCTCCACTGCTGAAGTAACTTCGGAATCTGTGTTCCATTTTCTGCCACGGAGCTTCTCCTTCAACGTCGGAAACAGCCAGAAATCGCAGGGTGCGAGATCTGGACTGTAAGGGGGATGGGGCATGATTTTAATATTGCATTGACTATGATATTGCTGAACAGAAGTAGCGACATGCGGGGGAGCATTATAGTGATGTAATGTCCAATTCCCTGAATGACTCATCTCCATTTCGGTAGGGCCCATAAAACAGTTCTTTAAACAAGCACGGAACTAGGAAAATAAAATCGTCCGCTTCCTTTAGAATTTTGTATAAACGTACAGTGAACAGTTTGAAAAAATCACCTGCACTTCTACTTTTTTAGTTTCGTGGTGTTGCCACTAAGTAAAAAAATAACACTCAGTTTTTATGGAATGCCCTTTGTAGCAAAATTCCATAGGGTGAGCACTTCCCCCACCCCCCAAGTGCTTCGTAAATCCTGTAGGTTCATGGTTTGTTACAATTTGTACCATTTATTAGGAGACTCTCTAAATGGTTTTGAGTCTCTAGCACATTTGAATTTTTTTAAAAGTTTTTCAAGTAGAATAGATTTAGGTGTAGGAAACAATCTAAAACTGAGAGTAACTGTTTGAACATTTGGCAACCATAGTTCAGAAGCCATAACAAATTTGACTGATAAAGTAAATAAAAAACTTTGTAAAAAAACACACATAAGATGTAACAGGTAAGTAGATACGTATGTTTCGACTAAAAATTGTTTTAGTCTTCCTCAGTCAAAGCCCTTCGTCACTAAGCACAGAGGGAACTGTTGCTTACTTGTGTTTTTTACAAAGTTTTTTATTTACTTTATCGTTTAACACCAGTAGTTTGAGTGTTTTTTCCGAAATTTAACTGATGTTTATTCACAAATAAAACCTATTTTCAGGTACAGTAATACCCCGAACTTGCCCGATAGGTGGGACTGAGCGATAACTGCATAAGCCAGGGCAGGCCCGTAGCCAGGGTTAGTTCAATGGGTGGGCCCGAAAATACGCAGGGTGGGCACGGTTTTTGAATCTGCAAACCAAACCAAAGCAAAACTATTTAACGGCTAAAACAACCTTGGCAAAAATTTTTATATTTAATTATCAAGGCAACCTAAGGAAATACGCTGTAAGGAAAAAGCAAAAATTTAAAAAAAGAAGAAAAAAAAAACCCACGGAATAGATTAAATGTGGGAATTAAGAATAGTGTATTGAAAATAAACAATAAACTTTTTAATTACTCACAGGACCTTTTAAAAATGTATAAGCGTTTCGGGAGCAACAAAAGGGGGTCTTTCTTCATCAGTACCTAATACGCACCCTCCACCAAACAGCAAAGCATAAAAACACAAAATATTTTTTTTTTAACTTTTAATATATTTTGCATTTTCATGCTTTGCTGTCCGTTGGATGGTACACATTTAGGTACTAATGAAGAAAGCACTCTTTTGCTGCTTTCGAAACGCGTATACCTTTTTTGAAGGTCCTGTGAGTAATAAAGTTTATTGATTGATTTTATCCTAGCATTTTTGATAGTTTTTCTTCAATACGACGTCTCAATAAAGCTGTAGACGTCGATTCTTTGCACCATGGAACCGCTTTAAAACAAGCTCCACTGGAATGCTGTCCATGAATTTGTTCAAATGCAAGAATTCGATTAGCTTTCCTCTCGTGCAGCATGGATGATCGAAATGGAGTTAAGATTCCTGAAAGAGTGCTAAATGACGCCTCGCAGGTTGCTGTAGATGCTCCTATTGACAAGGCAGAAGCAAGAGCGTCTCTGTAATGGAACATAAATGCTGTCATTTCATGCAATGTGGCCGAGAGTTTTGACTGATATTTTCTTTTGCATTGTGTCGTTACTATTTCAGCAGTTTCGCCATCCAAATCGATATAGCATAAATTTGCCAGACACCTGAGGTGCTGCACGTCGAACGAATTGCTGGTCATGGACGTTGAGAGCTTTCATACTCTCTAAAATATCTTCTCTCTAACATTTGTATCTTCTCTGGGATGAAGCGTATATACAGCTCTGCTATTGTTCAGTCAAAGGCATCATGGTGCATTCTTACTAGTAGTTCTTGTTTCAACGATTCCTGGGAACACGGGCGCCCTCCTACGGACGCAGTCGTGATGAAATGGATTGGAACCACACATTTACGTTTTGGAGCCGGAATCTCTTCAGCGTGTCAGAAGATAGTATTGTCATAGCCGATTTGTATAAGGTGTCAAAATGTTCAACATTTCGATGCTTTTCAATTTCTTCTACAACTCTGGCAACAATTTCACTCGCTTGTAGCAGGTCCATAGCTTTAGACTGCTGTGCATTATTGGCTGGATCTAACAGGGATAGAAGGGAATGCTAAACAGTTCCAAGAAATGCAAACCGAGGAGTTTTAATTTGGGAAAGCAGCCCAGTTGCTTCCATTGAAATATCATTAGAGTGTTAGTCAGCACACTTCTGAAAAACCTTGATAAGTTCTGAGTATTTATTTAGTATCGCTACTACTGTACAGCGGTAATGCCCAGAATATCGTTGAGGCAGTAGACGATTCAGTGCTTGCACCTCATACACATTTGCAACGAGATCCTTTCTAGTGAATTTATAGAGTGCAGAGGAGATATCGAGGAAACTTTACAAATCTTGTCCCCTGAAATAGCACTTATAACCACTAAGTGCAATTTATGGTTGTAGCAAAGCAATGAATGTAAGGAATTTCTTTATTGAAGTTTCTTTACTTACTTGAGTCTAGCCTGCATGCCACCGTATGCTCCAGCCATGATGGCAGCACCATCGTAGCATTGAGAGATGATGTTCTTTGGATCCAGTCCCACTTTATTAAGCTCATCCAGAATTGTTGTACAGACCACATCTGCATCCAGATAAACTGTAGTAGCAATGCTAAGTAAATGTTCAAATGGAATTCCTTCTTTTACTGCACAGATGACGATAGATACATTTTCAATCCTATTTATATACTTCGTTCCATCCACTTTGATAGTGAAGCAGGGGCGTAGCCAAGGGGGGTCGCAACCCCCCCATGAGGAATTTTTTGCCATACAAAATGTATATTCTTCAGTCCTTTATCACACACATGTATGCATATATGTGAGTTGCATGGAACATCTGCTCCCGGAACTCTCCTCGCAATTTCTTCTTGAACCATTTTCGCCTATATAGAAATAATTTCATTCTGCATTCCCGGAGATTTGTATGTAGCATTCTTCGGTATTCTGGTTATAATATCAGATAGTTTGTTGTCCTTTCTACGTGTATATTCAAAAAATTGCCTGCATAGACCTAAGGAAGTTATCGTAATGTATTTCGAGACAAACCTGATTTTGAACAATCAAAGTTGTATTCAATTTAGGTTCCGATTCAGATAGAGACCATGATACGGCCACCTGTATGGCTCAGAAGCAGGGTGGGCACGGCCCTCGTAGGCCCACCCGTAGCTACGGGCCTGAGCCAGGGTATAATTTGGCACAGAAATTTGTACATACAAATTATTTTTAATTGGAGCCATACACCAAAGAAAACAATATTTTAGGAAAAAAATGCTTAGTAAAATCTTGGATAATGCATATATGCATGACAAATTATATTATTTAAATCAAACCGAAGTCACTTCGGAGGTAAGCAAAAGACAAATAGACGAAATTTGAAAATCGCATAACTCCGGATTTGCATAAGATAAGCTATTACTGTATTTGTAGATTTAGTTTGAAATTTCATGTTTGAACATCAGGGTGTCTACCAGTCAGGAAAATCGGAAAAGTCTAGAAAAAGCCAGAAAAATGAAAAATCGATCAGGAAAGTCGAGAAAAAGATGGGTGAATTTTCCTGATTTATTTTACATTTTCCAAAACCAATAAATTTTCCTCCATTAAAAAAAAAATTGTACTTAGCTCCTTTTCATTGTCAAAGAATAAAAGTTGCTGATAAGGCTAATTTATGTTTAGGAAGAAAGAATGGGTCTGAATGTTTGTAGGGAGGGGGGAGTCACCCTCCCCCTAACACTCGCAAAATTCTATTAAACTTGGCAAAATGGGTGAAAAAATTTTAACTAAAACGATAATTTATTTTCTGTTTCTGGTACACTTGGCAAAATTACGCAAAAATAAAAAGTTAGTAACATAATTGATAAAAAAAAATAATTAAGTTGGTAAAAACCGATATTGGATAGGACAGTTTATCGACATCTTCCCCCTACGCCCACCCTCATTGAGGAGGCACCCTGAAAATCTTCTTTGTGGAACTTTTATTTTCTTATTTTAAAACACGCTTAGGTCTCTGAAATTTGACAGATCTGGATATGGAACTAAAACAACCACGGATGTCATCATTGAATTCTTTAGAAAAACGAGTGCGGGACAAGGAAGAGAACCAGTGTTGTAGTTGTAGTCCTAAGAAAAAAAGTGGGGGGGACGCTCATTTTTGACGAAATTTAACCTAAACTTATCGGATTCGTTCATTGTAATTATTCCTTAAACAACCCATAAAACTAATTTAACCATCCTTTGTTTATTCATTAATTAAAATGAACTATTATTTTAATAATCTAAGCTAAGTCTTTTTGACGAACCGTGCAAGCTACTTAATGTGTTGTTGGGAACATGGAATCGGATTTGTGTGCTTGGCTCGAAGCGCTCTTATAAATATTCGTTAGAAGAACAGCACAAGGGGGGGGGGTTCCCCCTCCGTTGGGGTCTTCCTAAGGGGTTCTAACCCTATTCACGCTAAGCTTCGGAGAAAACCACGGAAAACTCCGAACTGTTAGGTCGACGGACGCGAAATGGGACCCGAACCCGGGACCTTCACACTTCGCCCGTCTACCATTTCCAGTGACATAACCACTGTGCCATAGTCAGACAACAATCCAATGTCAAAGTGACAGATTTTCTTTTGGATGGGTACGCGACTCTTCGCTACCCCGATTTTGGTCACTTTTTTGGCCATTTGGAAAGACATTTTTTTACCAAGAGTGCGTTCGGAAAGATTATAATGTGTTCTATTCTTATGGATATGTTTTCACTACTGAAGTGTTTAAGAAACCCTTACAGTTCCATTTGTAAAGTCATTCAAACAGTCAAAAGTTTTCCTTTTGATTTTTATACCGATGGACTTGCTCTCGCGCGAACAAAACGAAAATTTTAATTTCTTCACAGAATTTTTAAAAGACCTTGTAAACGAGCGTCCCCCCTGAGAACAAAAAGTGGGGGGACGTATGGGCTGAAGTGAAAAAGTAAGGGGATGGCGTCCCCCCGCGACTACACCACTGAAGAGAACCTGAAAAAAGAATCTTTTTGTCTCAAAACAGAGACCTAATTGATGCCTTCGGCTTTTGAGCCCGCGGTCTGGAATATTTTGTGAATCTCCTATACAGACGAACCTTGTGAATGCAAATACTGGCACATCTATACTCGGGGCAAACCTAACCTGATAGCGGAGGAGAAAGCAAGGGGGCCCATTTCACTACTCACCGCATGTATCGCTCCGACACTCGTTTCTCCTTCCAATGATCTGGCTGTCGACATATCACAAAGCAACCCAATCATTAGGCAAATCCGCACTACTCAATTCTTGCAAGCTGAAAAGAGGTCAAGCGTCTGGGAAGGCGTTACATGTTACATCTGATTTCTGACTTCATCTCTTAATCGTTTTAATTATTGCGTTCAAGTAACACATATATGCAATTATTTTATAACATACACTTTATTTTAGCACTTATATAATAGATGAAAAATGTTAGCTTTGTAATAAGCTGGGCAAACGGAAAGAACTATTTGACAGTGGCGGAATCGCATGGTCCATAGCTTTACCTCCGCTATCAGGTTAGGTTTGGCCCGAGTATAATATTAATTTCAGATAAAGAAACATAAAGAATAAAAAAATCTGCATTGGGTTATCTGTGCAGGTATGGGAACAAAATCTGTCGGTTCTCGCTTACAGTTGTACAAATCCATTGGCCCCATCTTGTATTTTGCAGTTTCTTCTGCTCTCAAAGTGACTCACTCAAAAGTACAAGGGTATGTTTGTATCACGCTTTAGGATTCGAACATCTGCATACGTTTTATATATTAAAAAAAATTTTTTTTAGCGATAACTTGAATTTTATAGAGTTTCACAGCCTTCAATTGACTTTGCCAGTTGAATCGTCCCGTATTCTAACTTTGAAGAAAGGTAAGTCCTTATTCAGTTTATAATGATCCTGATAAAATTAAAGAAGGATTTATTTTGAATCGAAAATTTTATAAATTGGATTCAGTTGTACTTTTATAAAAGTTTTAAAAATGCATTTGGATTGGGAGTCCTTGTGTCAAGCATGCAGAATAAGCCCAATTCCATAGTTAGATGAAACAGCTTCTTCTAAAAGACTACCGGTGTGTTGTGTGACGTTCTTGGCAGAAGCCACTCCATTTAAAACTGTGTTTATTGAGAATTGGAAAGATATAAAAGCCCCTATAGTCTTCAAACGTAGCGCAGACAGGATTTTTTAATTTTTTTTTTTTTTTTTTTGGGGGGGGGGGGGCTGGCTGAGAACTCAAATACTAGAATGCAGTATAGCTTATAAAAATTGATATACGTGTAATATATCTTTGTTTGAGGAGGAGATAGGAAGCCCCCTTTATTTTGCCTCAAAGTGTTCGCATATAAAAATGAATTCAATAAAAGGAAGAAAGAAAATTTTAAGAAATTCACAAATCGAGTGCGGTGCGTGCTGTTGGACCGTTGCCTACGTAATACTACCCAAGGCCGGTAAATGCGGCTTTCAAAACTGGGGAAAATGTAGAGGGCGCTTTTGGGTCCTACAAGTACTCATCGTTGCATTATTAACATGTTTAAAGGTCTGGAAAACTCGTTGTTTACATTCAAACAGCCAGAAAACACAAAACGTTGAAGGGTCATAAAAGCGCCCCCCAACGGTCATTTTAGTGAACTAAGTTTTCGGCCATTTTATTGCTGAAAAACACGACCTTTTCCCGGCCTTGTGTAAGTATTACGTAGGCAACGGTTGGACTGACTATTGTTTCAGCATTTCACTCGTTCTCTCTCTTCTGTGAAACGGCAAGTCTGTTGTCGTTCTCTGGAGACGGAGAAAAAAGGTGCGTTCTGCTTCGAACAATGTCCTTTTGTTGGTTGTGCAGCTGTAGGAAGTGTTCGTGGAACAGGTGTTGTTTGTCGACGTCCTGCAGAAATCGCCAGATGGGGCTACACAGACTGAAACAAAGGAAAACTCCGATGCGTATGGGTGCTCGGCGATTTTCTCTCGGAAAGAAAGCTGTAACGCCAACCCCCTGAAAAATGCAATATACTCAGTTTTCTCTCTCCTGGGGCTCTACCACCATGGTGTCGTAGAATATCCGCAGGCTTATCGAGAGGGGGGGGGGAGAGGGAGATTTCCCCCGGGCCCGTGTTGTATAGGGGCCCGGGCTAAACTTTCAAAAAATTTTTCTGTATAGACAGAAATAGAATTCGCGAAAACCAACACCGACTGGAATAAGCAGGCCTGGTCGGCGAAAGGCCCAGGCCCAAGGGGGCCCCGGTGAGGCATTCAAAAGTGGATATACAACTTTATAATAAGAGTCATTGGATTATTTATTTTCCAGCAATCTTACGCAGCGGAGGATCCCAAAAACCCCGCGAAGCAAGGGGGACCCTTAAATCTCTAAAATAGTTAAATGTGATTTTTAGGAGCGTAAGCCTAATTTTCTAATACTCTATCTCCTCTAAATTCCTCAGTAAGAGGCAGGGCCTGATTTCCGGGCGAGCATTCGGGGTAAGCGCCCGGGCCCCCAAATTGTTCTTTAAAAATTTGTAAATTTTGAAAAAGTTTTCGAAAGAGGGGGGCCCCCAATGAAACTATTGCCCAGGGCTCCCAAATCGACCCATCGGCTCCCGAAGAGGCCCCTTTTAAATCTCTAGCCGAGGGCCCCCAAGAGAGCCAGTCCGGGCTTGGGAATAAGTAAAGACGAGACGAGGTTCTAAACGAAATTGGGATTGCTGACGTCATGTATGCTCTTTTATTTATTAATTTTTTTTGGGGGGAGGGGGGCAGATATCCACCCCCGAGCCCGAGTTGGTCTCTCGACGGGCCTGAATATCCGTGACGGATATTTCTCGCTCACGGATAGTCAGATACTTCGGATCCATAGCCGCGACTCTCCTTTGGGTGCTACCACGATGAGTGTCGAATCCAACGAGCGAGTCTTTTTTTGCTTGCTAGAGGTCTATCCGACACTCAGAGCGATCCACCCATCCAAACACTAGGCTTTCCCCCTCTTTTTCTTTAAACGGAGGCATTGTTTTCAGAATTTTCGAAGGCTCCGGAGACATCCATCACGAGTGGAAGCCCGTTTTCGACAGACCCAACATGCTAGGGAGGGAGGTCCTTTTGTGGAAGTACTCGACACTCCACGATCCACACAATAAAAACCCGTCCATCTCGTATTCCCCGATACCGGAATGCAAGTTTTCGCCTTCATCCAACGTGTCGGGAAAAAACAGATTTCTTTCCGATAGTCAATACGACAGTGTAACCATCACGATAGGATCGTGGTAGGGCCTCTCGGAGGGTGAGAAGAGAAGGCTCGATCGATTCGCTAGCGAAAGCTTTCCGATACTAGGGTAGTAGAGCCCCTGATCACCTTCCGTGGACTCCGTGCGTATCTCCCGAACCTACTTGCCCGTTCTTCTGCTAAAAATAAGAACTGGATAAAGTCTACTATTAAAATGTCAAAAAGTATGCGGCAGGATGGAATGTCGGGTCCATGCAAAAAACTTTCTATACAAAAGTGGAAATCCTCGGAAGCGCGCAGTTCCCGACTTTCACACTTTTGTAAACTGGATGGGTCTACAGGAGTCCATCGGTCCTATGTTAACCCTTTCCCAATGCTGAAAAAAAGGGCAGCCGTGGCCATCGCTCGACTGAACGACCCGCAAGAGGGCGGTCGATCGAAACGTTCATCGCGTGCCACACATCGAGACCCTTTCTGGACGACAGATTGGTACATGGATGAAACATGGATTGACAGTCATCTCACTTTTAAAAAATGCTGGCAGGATGACAAAATTTCAGGAGCAGTCATTAACAACCGTTCAAAAAACAGGCTGATTGTGTTACATGCTGGGTCATCTGACGGCTTTATTCCAGGCATCTTCTCAGAGTGGTGACTATCACAGCCAGATGAATTTTGAAAAATGGCTACCTAATTTGCCCCCAAATAGTGTGGTTTGTATGGATAATGCTCCATACCACTCTAAGGTTGAAAATCCAACACCAACTAAATATTCTACAAAACAAGTAATGCTGGATTGGCTAAGAAGTAAAGGAATTCCATGCGATAGCAATATGAGAAAGGCGGATCTCTATTCCTTTATGGATAGCAATCGTCCCAAAAAAATCCCGTACAAAGTTGACACCAGACTTCGTGTAATCGTAGTCGTGTAATCGTAATCGATTACATTTTCTCATGTAATCGTAGTCTAATCGTAATCCGACAATTGAATGTTTATGTAATCGTAATCTAAAAGTTTATATTTTCGTGTAATCGTAGTCTAATCGTAATCTAGAAATTTCATTTGCCAGATAGTCGTAATCTTAGAGCCTGTAGTCGTAATCGCTTAGATTACAAGACGATTATGAAACGATTACGGGCGCCCAGATTTATTTTTTGTCCTGCTTGCTGGGAAAAAAGATTTTCTCGGAGAAGCAAAGCATCGAAAAATCTGCATGCCCTGAAGACAGGAAGTTTCCTATTTTTTAACCTTTCAGGGGAAGAGGGGAGGGGGGAGGGCATTGTTCTGCCATCGTAGTTCGTACGGGACAAAGATAAGAGAAGCAGAGCTCCCTTTTTTTTCCCGGGATGACCATTCTTTTTTATGCTGACTGTGGTGGGTGACTGACTAGAATGGACAGACCTCCCAGAAATTGGGGGTGGACGTGGGAATTCTATGGGGGGTACACAAGAGGTGTATTTTCTGCTATTGCAGATCTTTGCTTTATCTCATTTCAATTTGCGACTGCGAAGAGAAAACAGCAATGCCTACACGAAAAAAATTCAAGATTTTTTTTGAATTTCAAGAAAATTTAAAAAAATGAAAAAGGAAAGGAGTTCAAAAAATATAAATGCACTATCTTAGTACAGATGCCAGTGTCAAAAAAGACGAACTCCAACTTCGGAATACACATATGGAGGTAATTTTGGATATTTTTTCTTGGGTATTTATTTGTTGTATAGATTATTATAAAATGAGTACATATATTAATTGAAAAACTGCATTTAAAAGGTTTCTATATTAAGGGGAAAACGATAATATTCACGAAAATATTCCCTGGTCTTTTCCAATTCCGTTTAATACATGTTTCATTGATCTGACTAAAATGCGCTGCATTAATTAAATAAAATTTATTTTTGGTATACATTGTTTACTTGTTTAGAATCTTAATTTTGGTCAAAATTCAATTATCATAATTTACTGTTTAACTTTCGAAGTGTTATGTTTATTGTGTTTTAGAGTGTTATTTATGTAGCAGTGTCATACACATAATAATTTTATAGTGTGTGTGTGTGATTACTTGGTACAAATTTGTTTTGTAATAAAAGTGCAATGTGTAGTAATTTCTTTTCTCTGTCAAAAAATAAATAAATAATAAATAAATAAATTAGGTTAATCAAAGTAGGCTTTCTAAATTTTGAAAGGGCTTATAAAGGGGCGCACATACAAGTGCTTTTATTGGGAGGGGGAGGAGGGTCATTCAGAGTATGAAAAATTTTGAATGTAGGAAAAAAACGCCACCTCAAAAGTTATTTGTGTAATAATTTAATTAAATACTTTAAATAAATTTCTTTTGTTTCGCGGAAAAGGGGGGTGGAAAGTGGAACGGGGTATTCATTTGAATTAGGAGGTTTAAAGTACATTGTTTTCCAGAAATGAGGGAAGACACACGTGTAATTCAATAATTCAATTTCAGTGTAATTCGATAGGCGATAAGGGGGGGGGGGATTTCCTAGAAAGCTTTTGGTTTCCTCTAAAAAAAATATATTGGTCACTCTGGAAAACATGTATTCATAATTTTTGTATTTAAATTTTTATTTTATAACTAGTAGTTAAACTGTTTAACTATACGCCCCTTATATAAGATAATTTTAAAATAAAATGTAGTACGTAACCCTGTACCTGCGAGTAGAATTTTTTAAAACTAAAAATTATTTTAATGTATACACTATAAATCATTACATTTTTTAATTCGGTTAAAAAAAATGAATAAGTTTCAAATATATTTTTCTGGTAACTGTAACTATTTGACTCAAGGAGAAAGGAGATTTCAAAATTAATTTTTGATTCATGCATCATTTAAAATGCTTAAGTATTTTATGCATTTTATTTGATTCATTTAAATAAATATTAATTATTGCTCTTATTTTTTATTTTCGGACCTTTTATTCACACACCATCCCTCGAAAATAATCCCTATTTATTATTTTGATGATTATAATTTTTTTTGCCATAAAAATACAATAGAAGTTTATGTATTGAAATAGTGACACAATTAATATATTGTCTGCTATTATACAAATGCCATCTACTTATGATTCTACATAAATAGACTGCCTTGTAGTTTAAGTAGTATTTAAATCAGAATGACCAAACCCAGATTAATGATATCTGGCCCTTCAGATTTAATGTGCGCGTTCGCCATATATACAAAATTGGTCTTCTATCGGCTTAAATTCAACGCTAGGTCTCCCCTCAATCCGATTCTTCATCGCAGAGGCGCAGTAGCGTAGCAATTCGGTTGTTTCTTTTTTTTTTGGGGGGGGGGGGGCTCATCGATTCTGGACACTGAAAAAGACACACATATATATGATTATTTTCTATCATCTTCCAAAGGTATAGGGGTGGCTCGAGCCCCAAAGCCCCCCTCCCTTTCCTACGCCACTGCAGGAATATATATCCCTGCAGGAATATATCCCTGCAGGAATATATATCACTGCAGGAGAATAACCAGGGAGTGGGATATCGGGATATATATCCCTGCTAAACTTTCAAAATTAGTTATTAAGAGATTTCAGATTTCATATCACATTACATAATTTATGTAGCGGAGAAGTTTTATTCTCCTTCATGAGCCTTACTGAAAGATGCTAATTTTGAAAATTTAGTTTTCATTAAGCTAAATAAAAATATTTAAAGTGATATATACAATGATTTATTTAGAATTTTTTTTTTCATAATTCTGATAAACATATTTACAATTCACTTTTATTGAAAATACTGTGTAGATAGCTAATAACTGTCAAATTAACATGTTTAATAATTTTCTGATATTTCTTTTATAATAAACTTCTTAATGATTGAAAAGTATCGGAGAGAAATCATTTCTTAGAAAAAGTAAAAAACAAAGACGACTAATATCTTTCCTAATTTCTAATCTAACTAATTATATCCTATGAATATAACTAAAATGCTCGATTTTTCACTTTTATGATCTTCTCACCCTCTTCCGTACATGCAACTGAAATTCAAAATGAGTACCAGTTAAATGCCCTTAAGGGTATGTATCGTATATTTTAGAGAAGTATCATCATAGTTACAAACTTGAAAGATTTTAACAGAGTTAGATTGTATGGTTCTAAAGTTGATAAGTGTCACTGTAAAATGTTTACTATTTAGTTACAACTTTTATGAAAAACATAGTTTTTGCAAATCTAATTCATTTATTTGTTTGTACAACAGAAGAAAAAATCCCCCAAATTTACCGGCTATAGTCATTTATCAGTAATCTACAAAAATTAACAACATAAAGTGAGCAAAGTTGAAGTAATTCCTTGATTATGAGTAAATTTGATACAGTAAAATATTGTCACCCAAAAAAATGTGAGGCCCTCAAACTTGAATTGTTGTCAACTATCATCAGTTTGGAATTAAAATATAGTGAGACTAATTACATATACCTTTTCTACTTAACGTATATTATAAGCTTGATTCCTCACAGAACTCATATTAACTATCATAGGCGCAATACGGGGGGAGGGGATATGCATCGTCTTTGTTGAAAATACCGTTGATTTCTCGATCTATAGAAACTTCACTATTTTTACTCTTGAATATATTACGTAGCGTATTTTAAATTTTCTTGTCAATTATAATAATTTCTTGCCTCCGGTTTGCCTGACCCATAATTCTGTTCTGTTTTGTAAACTTTACACATTATGTCAGCGCCAGAAGTGTAAAAAAGAAAGTTTTGTAATCGTAATTTAATCGTAATCGGACTCAGATATAATCATAATCGAAAGTTTTCATGGATTACATAATCGTAATCGGAAAATTGGATTTTTATGGTAATCGTAATATAATCGTAATCCTGACAAAATATTTTCCAGGTAATCGTAATCTTGATCTGAAATTGAAAATTAATCGTAATCGTAATCGATTACACATCTGCGTAATCGGCACGAAGTCTGGTTGACACCCTATTAAAGGATAAAGGGCATGATGTCCTCCATATCATTGTGATCTAAACGCAATCGAATTCGTCTGGTTAAAAGAGAGAAATGACAGTGGCGACTTAAGTTTGGACAATTTAAAGCTGTTGCTCAAACAAGCATTAGAAGAAATTTCTAAGAAAGAATGGGAAGCAGTCATGTAATGAAATTACAGAAAAATGACTGGGTTGATGGAAGAACTAGTGGATGAAATAAGTCCATGAAAGCGAATCGGACTTTGATTCTGATGACTTATACACCGAGACTGTCGATGAAAATTTTTTTGGATGACATTACACCCTTGTAATTAAAAATGAATGACGCCCATTTGCAAAATGTAATCACGAAAGATGTCCCTTGGCCCTACAGATTAACATGCACATTGTGCACAGTGGTTTTACTAGAAGTTGTTTTGGCGAAGGGTTCACAAAGAAACGAAATCTCTCTCTCTATATATAGATAGATAATGAGATTATTCTCTATTTTACTTACCTTTTTTTTGGAAGTGATGATGGGCGAATTTCATATAAAGTATTTTCGAATACTGGAAACCTGTCTTCTGATCCTTTATTTATTTATTTGTGTGTGTGTGTGAGCATTTTTGTAAAAAAAAAAAAAAAAAAAAAAAAAAAAAATATACATGCTAAGTTTCCTATTCTCATTCTTAATAGGGAATGATATACGTAGCAATGGTACAGTACAGTTCAACTTTGTGGGAAAAAACTGATTATAAAACCAATGACATTTTTGAGACAATTGATTAAATACAAAATTTAATTAAAAGCGGGTTGTTAAAGTAAAGACACCCAGTTTCTCAGCAAGCGGAATTGAAGTTTCGTAATTTTTATAGGAACTGATTTGTTGACTTCGACTGTTTTGATATAATAGATTAGCTGAGTGCCCGTTCTTCGTACGGGAAAAAGCAGACATTGCTAATTTTCTAATGCATGTATTCGATCGGAGAAGAATTTTCTAAAATTCTCCAGTCTATATTTAGAGTTAAATTATTTTTTTTTTTTATTCCTTATCGGTTGACTTTAAAAAGCGTTCTCTAACAAAGTAAAAACTTCCCTTTTATTCCATAAAAATAACCACCTATTTATCTCTTATTTTTTTTTATTCGAAAGAAATGTAAGAAGTTTAAGAATTTTAATTGTTTGTTCAATAACGGAAAAAAGTCCGAATACGAACTCTATTAGGAAAGAAAATTAAATGCTGATTATTGGAAGGAACAACT
This sequence comes from Cheiracanthium punctorium, assembly GCA_038373885.1. Taxonomy (NCBI): domain Eukaryota; kingdom Metazoa; phylum Arthropoda; class Arachnida; order Araneae; family Cheiracanthiidae; genus Cheiracanthium; species Cheiracanthium punctorium. Next base: position 395,620 of record JAWZYV010014716.1, on the reverse strand, counting down.
TAAAATTCTGTTTGTTGTGCTCAAAAATTTTGTCTAAAACACACAGAATATAAATGCAAAATATATATATATATATATATATAAGCCGCCAATTATAGGCGATACGTATGCCAATGTGACACAACCCCTAGTTTTTATCACCCCTCCGAAGAATGGACTGGCGAAAAACGACGCCCTAAACCGTGGTCAAGGGAGTTCTTTCCGCAGACAGACAGTACTACGACGAAAGGACCCCTCTCCCCGGCACGGTGGGTCGGTCCAAAACCGGTTTCCACTCTGGATGGATGGCTCCGAAAATTCTGAAGACAATGCCTTCGTTTAAGGAAAAGGGGAGAAAGCTGTGTGTTTGGATGGGTGGTGTCGATCTATAGACCTCTCTCCAGCACGACCCTACTCGCTCGTTGGATTCGACACTCATCGTGCTACTTATCCGAAGTATTGGACTCCTATCTGAGAGCGAGAAATATCCTGCGATCATGGGCGCCGGCAGACTATTTTCCAGGGGGGACGGAGTGTATTCGTTCCTAACTGAATTTTTTTTTCTTGATTATTTCTTCCTCACCTTGAGCGGACGGGCGGCGTGGGAAGAGAGTGTTCTGCCAAAATGCAACGACGAAGAACACCCAGGTGGTGCATCTGGCAAACGCAGGTGGATGCTCTTTTTGTCGTCGCCTCCCTATAAATGAGCTCGCACCTTCCACTCACGGAGAAAGACTCTTCTTCAATTGGAGGAAAGATGCGACTCGCCGTGGCTGCTACCACTCTGGCGCTGGTGCTGATGATGGCCTGGAGTGCCGAGGGTTTCTCCCCACTGGGGGGCTGGATGAGGCCCCCCGACGGACCTCCCCGGGGTCCCCCTCCCTCCCTGTTCCCGAAGTGTCAGGATTTCATGGACGCCGTCGAAGAGCAGAAGAAAGGTGAGATCTGTTTACGTTATATCATCTCATGCATGCTGGCCCTGCCTTTATAGGCGAGCCGGAGCCTTTCGGGTACCACCCTCCCAACCAGTCTACTCAAAACCTCGACCCCCAGCAAGTCGATGTATTTTTTCCTTTGTCGGGTGACACTTGGAACGCTGAAATGGGTCTCCCAGGCGATGTGACACTCTTTGCCAGAACCGTCGCCCCAATTTTTGCCAAAGAGTAGGATGGAGATCGACGCATGTAACAGAGACATCGAGCCCAGTAGAGTCATCCCGCTTCGTGTCTTTAAAATGGACGACCTGCACCTGCCGATGGACCCTTCAAAAAGTCCCCTCAGGGTATGGAAACGGATTCCCGTGGACGCCGGCCCAAGGGGGTTGCGAATGTAGGCGATCGCCTAAGGCCCCGAGCTCTAAGAAGCCCGCTCCTGGACCTTTTTGCTTGTTTGGGATCACATTAGGCCGAGCTTGGTAAATGGTTGTGATATATTTCGAAAAAAAAGACGAGAAATAAAGCTAATCCGTACTGGCAGTGCCAGCTGAGACTTATAGGACAGGATAGGAAAAAAGCGCCCCTCATGCACCCGTTAGCCAGGTTGGTTGAGGAACCGGCGGGTGCCTGGCAATAGCAGCGGGGTGGGCACAAGCTCTTGAAATATAGGGTACTTTTAAGCTGAAGCAGTATTCAAATTCGTAAGAGTTGTTTAGTCCAAATTCGTTAAGCAAACCTTCGACTTGGATTTTCCAGCAAGCATGACTATGTGTAGGATGAAGATAATCCAAGTGGATAGTTTGAACGCTCTTCTTTTGAGTTTGTTGTTGAATGCTACAAAAACACAGCCGCTTGAGCAGTCGGTGGGCGCACGCCAACAAAGAAATGGTGTTCCAGGTGTAAAGGGACGGGTTCGGGTGGTAAGCTGTATTATTATGCATGTCCCAGAGACACAGGCTGGGTCCGGCCCTCGCACTCCCACCCCGATGTTAACACAGCTTTAGAAATAGAATACGCCTGTCGTCTTGTTTGACGTACTTCTGGTCCGAGAGTGTCTTCTCAAATGGCTGAAAATACGGAAAAGGGGACTCGGGAAGGGATCCAGTACTCCCCCCCCCCCCTAAAGAAAAAGTCCTTTTTACATCTCAAGGCACTGTTGATCTAAATGACATTGTTTTTGCAATCAAAATGAGTGACACCAGAGCAACAGTAATTCATTTTCAAATAGTAAGAATGAATGATTTAACTTTACTGACACTGTTTTGAATTACTTTGAATGGATGACACACTTCTCAAAAAACGAACTTCTCGTCAACTTCTTGACTTGCCACCACTGGGGTTTCATGTAATCATACTATTTTGGAAATTTTAATTTTTCCGGTAATCGCAATCCAAACAGTGGCTTCAATATCGGACAGTACCTCTGTCGAACAAGCGTTTTTTTCCCCCCCTTTTCCCAGGAAATTAATATCTAATTGTACGTAACCATTTGTTTTATTTTTCGCTGATCGGGACGTTCGATCCTTCCTCCCCCTCCCTGCCCCAATCAGAACAGCATGTTTACTAATTTTTAGTAGGAAAATAAAAACGCGATTTTAAAATGCGAATGGAGTTTTCAGCACATTTACTTTCGTAAGCGACATCGGTTTAAACCACCACCTCCTAGGTATAGAATGCTTCAGAACAGAAGTTTTAACGCCGTCACAATTTTCCTTTAACAGAGTAAAACTATTTAAAATTTCTGGTGAATGATGCAAATTTTAGAAACTATCTTAAATTGAAGATAAAAATTCATAAATTATTTTTAAATCTATTTCTATAGCATATTATATAATGAGTGATAGTTAAAAGTTCCTGTTGGTCATGAAACTAAATTTTCTATCGTAAATCATTAAAATGTTTTATTCGGGAGTCCATTCACCACAAGCTTTGAAAATAAATGTGTGATGACGTCATTCTAGTGGACCTAGTAATGACGTATAAGTTTCTGATCTCAGGCCTTCTATATCTAGGAGGTGGTGTTTAAACTCGAGGAATTTAAAAATCGCTATAAAAACCGGGAAAACACTCGAGGAAAAGAAAGAATTTACGTGAAAACCTTCCTGATAAATGCAGGAAAACAAACAGTTGTCGCGAAACGAATGTACATTTTTCCATTTTCGTAAGGGTAAAAATAATGCCTGCATTTGCTATTTGAGTAGAGTTTCGTGAAAATCCGAATCTGCGTTTTCCTGTTCAGCTCAAAATATTGCCGTCTTCAGGTTCCACACCTCATTAAAGTATGGGTCCCATTTTATTAACTAGAAATTTTTTCTTACGGGGGCTGTGTAAAAATTTTTAGTTATGCATTTATCTAGATTGAATCTTTTGAAAATTTTAATCGATATCATAAAATTTTGTAATTTACTGTTCAAATGTTAGTTTACGATAAATGAAGGAATAAAAGCCCGCTTGAGTGTTTTTGGTACACCCTGTATTGCACATTTTAGCGTGTTTTTTTTTAATTATTTTTTTTTTTTCTTTCAGAGAACAGAAAAAATGGAGAAGGAGGACCTAGGAGCTGTAGGCAGAGGGGACTGCAAGTAAGTCCTACCCCACACAAACTGACACATATTTGTGCCAAAATTCTCTCCCCCCCCCCCCCCGAATTGGAAGAAAAACATCTACTGTACATTAGGGTGAAGCGAAAAAAACTTTATTTCAAAATTCACACTGCCTGAGTCATTAAAGGGTGCGAAACTGATAAGAACAAATCATCTCCGAATTTCAGCTCAAAAGAGTGTCATCTCTCTAGCTTATTTTTATTAAAATAAATGTTTAATGAATGAATTGAATAATGAGTGATGTTTTCATGATTCAATTGCTTTATGAATACATTATTATCACACGTCAGCGTTGGAAATCGTAAAGTGAGAAGCCAACGTCGACTTGGGATCCGATTCAGAAATGGAATCTATACCTCAGAAAAGGAGGACAATTTCTTGAGTCGGGAAGCCGAATGTCGGAAAACGACGGATGACGAGATTTCCCCCAATCTCCTAGACAGACCCAAATGCCCGAAGTTCTGGACAGAGCAGGTGTATCGGGGTATTCATTATTCAGTTATTTAATTAGACGTCATTATTTCAATATAAATTCATAAAAGACTCAAAAAGATGCCGGGATTCGATTCGCTCGAGGATGTGGAACCTGAAGAGGGCACTCTTTTAAGCGGAGATTGGGAGTCCATGGGTTCTTTATCCGTTTCGCACCCTGTAATGATACGGGCCATGTGAATGTCAAGAAAAAGTGTTTTTCGCTCCACCCTACTGTACATGCCTCCCTCTGACGCGATGGTGGTTTATAGCCTATATACCCAATGGGAGCTCCATCGAAGGCCCCGTTGAGGAACTATCCTGTTCACTCACATACACGCATACATCTCGTAAAAACAGCATCTATGAATTCAGAAGACCTCAAAATGTGTCCATACAGCAAAATCCCCAAGTTGATTTTTTTCAGGATGACACACATCCTTGCAGGGTACATGTTCAGAAAGTAGAAAAGTGAATTTTTCCTAAAATTCTGAAACTAATGCTTGAATGAATATTTATTTATATATTACATAGGAATGAACTTGCACACACTGTCCTCCACTTTTCACACTACATCGTAATTTTTATTTTATCAAAGGATGCTCCTCTATTTTAGAAAAACGCTCCTATATCTTACATTGGAGGTTGGCAGCTCTGCTACCATAATGTTATCCACATGAGTCTTTCCGTTCCAGGATGCCCACTCAAAGGCTGCTCTAATCACAAATAGGTGACTAGGGTCACTGTTTTCATTCTGTTTTTTGAGGGTTTATTCTTAATTTTTAACAATTTACTTTTCTTCCTTTCATGTAGATGGCACTACGATTGTTCACTCATCTTTTTCTTATGATTCTCTCTGTGGGTGTTGTTCTTCAATGGGAAATGGATTATTCTTTTTTTAAATATTTATTTTTTAGCTCAGTGACAAATGTGCTGAACTCTATTTTTCAGGCACTTTGTTAATGCCTTTTTATCGATAATGAAGCATGTTCTTTCGCGATGGTGAAACATGCATTAAGTATTTAATTATAGGAACAAACACAGAAGTGTAAAAATTAAAATGGAAGTACGAATCGACGTAAACGTATAGAAGGAGAATGCTGACATAGCTATGGACATGGCATTCAGCCATTTGCATTGATTGACAAGGGGTTCGACCCATGACAAGCGTGCTTTATCCGCCACTATGTTTGGATTCAAGTACGGTTTGGAAAGGATACATCCAAGCATGGAAGAAATGGACAGCTGTCCAGAAGAAACGTGGCATTTTGGAGAGGGATTCTAACTGCATCACACGGAGATGCCCTTTCAGAATGAGTGGAGGGAACACTTTCTCCAATAACACTGTGGTAAGGCTGCTGGAATTCCATTCATCTTAAACCCCCGTTGATGTGGCCTCTGATCTAATGGGACCCCAAAATTTTTCATAATAAGATAATTAGAAAAATCCTATAGTTAGGACTCGAATGGTTAGTGAGTCGGGTTTTTAATGGGAAAATGATCCGTCAAAAAACTTAGTGTTCTATTCGGGCTAATACAGAAATATGGCATCACACGTAAGTACCTCCTTTCGAATAAAAAAGAAAGGAGCCTGCTTGTTAAAAAAGGATAGCTGAACATAAAAAAAAAAGAATTATTGACCTTCTATTTGGTTACTTAAAAAGCATCAAAGTGTTCAGATGATGCAGAGTGAAATGGGAGTCCGGTACTGATGAAACTTTCCTGTTACTCTTATGACAGTATTCATCGTTCATTTCAACTGGCTATTCGATGGACGGTACAGTAACCATCCATTCAAAAACACGACGGGTTACCTCAAGATTCATTGAGTTACATTGCTTGTGTTCTATGGCAGCGGTGCGCAACCCGGGGGTTGCGAGATAATTTTTGGGGGTCGCCCAATTCAAAGAGATTCACATTTATGAAAAATCTGCAATTATTCATTTCAAAGAACTGAAATAATACAAGAGAAGAAACTGACAATTATTATTTTACGAGCACGAAATTCGTGATCGCTATCATGGGGCTTCAAAACCACGTTATCATGCACAGTGATCTGAAAATGGATCATGCATAGTGATCTTCAAAATTTTTCTCCATTAAAACAAAACATCGATCTCGATTGGATACAGAGGATGACTTACGATTTGCGATTTCCAATACAGATCCGAACATAGAAACAATCATGAGCTCTTCGCAAGCACCTATTTCACACTGACTTTTTATGATGTAAAGTTTTTTTAAAGTATTTTTCATTAAAAAATATTTATATCCACATGCATCAATAAAGCATTGTATACGCACTAAAATTATGTGTTGATTCATTAACTAATTTTTATAATGTTACAACTTTTATAACATTTTTAGGGTTGTTTATAAGTTTGGTGCGCTATTTTAAAAACGCGTTATTTCAATAGATGATGCCACGACACTCTTTTAAAAACACCCTGTAAGAGCCACTCCCAGAAAGAATTTCAATGTAACTTCGTTTTCAAGTAAGGTCTATGCAGGGGTCGCAGATGAAAATAATTCGCGCACCACTGTTCTATGGGACATTCAAGTGAAGTGGCACAGAATATTTCAACGTTATAAGAGAGTTATAACGAATCGAGGCCACTACAATCGAGTTTAGCTGCATTCATAGCCCAGCTCCTCCTAAACTAAAATCTTTGGAGCGCCACTCATGGCCATTCATGTTTGAATGTGTGACCCGTAAGAATTTTTCCTTCTCTTTTTACTTTCCAGCCCCAAGAGTGCCGATTTGAGGACCTGCTGAATGCCAGGAATCAGATCCCCGACGTGCAGCCGAGTCAGGAATGCCTCGACCAGGTGATGGGATTCTTCGAGGGTAGCAACCCATTGACCACCACCACCTCTGGCTGAAAAGCCGGAAAGAGACACATGTAGAGATTACAGAAGGTGTTGTAAAAGAAAGTAAAATAACCTACCGATATGTTTTGTAGTGTTTTCAATAAATAACTTTTAGCTTTAAACCTGTAGCGGGTCATTTTTCTATGACTGCAGTCGTCACCCAATGTTAGGACACGAACACCTGTTCACATAGTGTTCCTCATTCATCGTTTTCAGACACCTGCTCATATAAGTATTTGAGCGGAAGCTAAATTTCCTATGTTAGCTTTCCAAAAATAGGATGAACCCTTTATAAGGAATTGAACGCAAAACTATATAATTAAAAGCGATGATTCTTATGCTCCATTTTAGAGTCATGATTCGAGCTTTCTTTAAAATCCCAAAAGTAAGAAAAGTTCGTAAGCCGAATATAATTTAGAATCCAGATGTGTGGAAAAAATAGACATCCGATATAACTGAACAAAAATCAGAAAATTCACTCACGATCATGGATTTCTGTATTGAATAGACCGTAGGTGGTCAGTATTCTTACCACAGCCTTATAAAGGGTTAACTTTTGAAAAACACACAAGTCGAAGGAAATTTTTAAGTTGTTATTGTATGCAAAACTTCATCCACTTTGTACAAAGAACAATATTTTAAACATGAAACTGAGATAGGAAAATTGTCTTACAGTTGAATACTTTTTTTGAGAGGGTGAGCATAAAACTTCAAGGTTAAGTAAAAAGGCAGATGTAACTCAGAGAAAGTAAAAATCGAAAGAATAGGATAGATTTGGATGGCAGCTATCGGCACAGGAGGTCATTAGTCAAATTTCCGATCTTTGTGCATTTGCAATAACGATAAGATTCAGCTGCATGTGGCTGGTTTTAACTGTCCTATAAGAATTTACACACTCTTAATTGGAAACTACTTAGTCTTGATTCTGATTGGTCAGCAAACTTCCAAAAAGGTATATAAGAAACTGCACCCCGAAGGGCGTGGAGGGTGGGGGAGGTGGTGGGCAGATTTTCATCTAGTCCAAATTGTCTCTGTTTAACAGAGAATTATTAGTTGCCCTATAAATGCAAGATATAGGGCAACTAATAATGCAAGATTGCAGGATTGTGACAGGAGAATTCTAGAATATCTAATCCTTGGAACTATCTAATCTATTGAACATAGTAGGAGGTATCTTTCCTATACTGGACAATTAATAATACTGTATTCCTTATAATAAGAATTTCTTGAACATTGGTATCTATTCTTGCTGTCTAAAGCACTAGTCAAGTTTCTGACCTTCATTTTGTGTGATAAAGTTCTTTGTGGAGGGGAGATTAGACATTTGTCCAGTACTTTATATTTTTGCAGCAGTCTATTCATAATCTCTTGGCTGCATATAGCAAGCTTGTCGCTCTTGGTGGCTTCACATTAACTGTCCTGGTGAACATTGTCACAAATACTTGGAATCGACTGTGTCAGGGGCGCAGCCTGAAATTTTTCATGGGGAAGGGGGGGGGGGGTTTACGACTGCTGCAACTTATATATATATGTATACATATGTGTGATAATGTAGTGAAGTATATACATTTTGTATGGCAAAAAATTTCATATGGGGGGGGGGTTATGACCCCCCTAACCCCGCCCTTGGCTACGCCTCTGGACTGTGTGCATATACAGGGTGTCCCCAAAATACAATCTCTCAAAAAATTGTTTGAGTGCAAGTCAAATTTTCTATATCAGTTTCATTATAAAATGTTGTTTATAAAAAGTACATAATGTAGCATACAATAACAACGTCTAATTAATTTTTTATTAGTATAGGAAATTTCACTTGTACTCAAATACTTTTTTTTAAATGGTTGCACCATAACAAACTTTCAGGGGATCTGAACTACACCTTTTAAAAATGGGCAGAAAATTCTAAAACAATGAATATGCGCTGATTTGCAAAAGAATTAGAAAATGTTTCCTAGCTACTCTATTTCATTTGAAACCTCTCGAGGCCAAAACAAAATAAGCTTACAAGGAGGCTCAGATGTTGATGACAAGTTGAAGGGATTTAGAGGACCCCTGAAGAAGTAAAATGCCAAAGAATTAGCTGCAAACTTTCAAAATGTTTCGAGAAAATGGTAATTAAAAAAATCAATACGTATTTAAATACCTATAATTTGTCAATAAAGCAGTGCAAACCATAGCTCCGTGAACTCTAAAGGTCTCGGATTCAAACAAGGGAGACTTCTTTTACTATTTTTTCTTTAACTACACATAAATAAACTTAAAATAAATTGGATAGGAAATTAATGTGACTGGATGGGGAAAAGCTATTTTAAAATGGCAGACATTTTTTGTGTAAATTATTAATTGCATTTGAAAAAAAAATAATTATAAATAAATTGATTTTGTTTCGCTAATTAGAGATTTATCATATAATGTACTTGACGCAGGGTTAATCATAAAAACCCACTAAACTATTATATGGATACATTTTGCAGGATTTTTAAATAGAGGAGTAGGAATATTTCTCTTTGGAAAGTGAAAAACCACATCCTTCTATTCACAGCTTGTTTACAAGGAATGTTTTAAAGAATTAATTTAAAACAAATCATTAGTAGCAAGTATTTTCATCATTACACACCATAACTTCTTGCCTCAAATATTTTGTTCCAAATCAATCGATTATTTTCAAAGGCTCAATCAAAATCGTTCTAAAAATGTGTGAAAATCGTATATAAAACCAAAATTTACACGAAATGTAATTAATACCTAATTTATACAAGTAGTTCCTAACACTTCAATGGATTATTTTTTAAATTCTATTTTAAATAAAATAGCTCTTTTTCATTCAGTCACATTAATTTTCTATCAAAGATAATTTTTAAGTTTATTTACATATATTTAAAGAAAAAAAGTCTCTGTGTTTTGAACCCAGGACCTTGGGCTTCCTAGAGAGATGCGAATTATAAGTATATAAATATGTATTAAATTTTTGCCATTTTCTCTGAAAATTTTAAGAGTTGGCAGCTAATTCTTTGGGATTTTACTTCTTCAGGGGTCCTCCAAATCCCATCAATACTTCACCAAAATCTGTCATCGGAACCTCTCCTTATTGATCGATTCGGTGCTGCATTTTTACAATTGGCTTACACCCAGGTTCTCAATTTCCTGCTAATATTTTGCTTTCTTGTACAAAGTAAAAGGAAGCACAGTGATTGTAAAAAAATTCAGCACTCCCATTTTGATTAAAATATTATATAACTTTGACTATCACTAAATTTACTTTGAAGAGCTTTTGTGTGAGTTTCAACCTATGTATGCATGTTCCTATAAATGCATGCACCATTCATTTTGACTCGTTTTTCCCTGACCTCTGTATGTCACTCTCCTATCTCAAAAACAGTAAGACAAAAATAATTTTGAAATTTCATATTTAGGATGACTCGCATCTAATTATGTTCCACCAATCCACAGGATGGTTTAACAGAAAGCACCCAAAAGAAACGGATGTGATGAAATGATTAAAACTTTGTAAAAATAACCCCCATAAATAGAGTTTGAGTCCCCACTTTTCAGTGGTTACTCTGCATGGATTTTGGCTGAAGAAGGACAAAAAATAGTTTAAAAAGTCCCCCCCCCCCCCCCCCCCCCGAGATACATTTTGACCACTTTCCGTGGCTGATATTTAATAAGCTTTCTTTTGATAGTAGAGATTACATTTGCATAGCTGCCAATCTTCCAAGAAAAAAATAAGGAACACAGCACTTTGTCATAAAATCAGAAATAAGGAGCACAGTGAGTGGTCATGAAATGTACCATTCAATATACAATTAAAAATCTTACAAAATTAAATTATCATGTGTATAGAGAGGATGTCCATATATAATCATTAGTTTATAAAAATAAAATGTACTTAACTTTGCTTGTTTTCTACAATAGACTTCAATGATTAATGTAATAAATTCTTGAAAGAATAAGATAAATATCATTCAATTAAATTTATTGACTTATTTGATATATTTTGACAACTCAGCATAAATGCTTTGCCAAAAGCTGAAAATGTACACCATTTTCCTTTTTTTCTATTAATTTTTAAAAATCCTTCCACAAAAGCTGAAAAACGGAACATTTTGGCAGAAATACGTATTTACGGAACAAAATTCAAAAAACGGAAGGAATCCATATAAAACGGAAAACTTGGCAGCTATGCATTTGTAATTCAAAAAATAAAATAAATTATCCTGATTATTCAATTTTGGATGAAAATTGGATTTTGTCATTGTGTGCACACATCCACCCCGCACAATGCTTGGGCCTGAAAGGGTCCATCCACAGTTAGAATGTCCTCCCTACAGGAAACCAACAACAAGCCTTTTTCAATGACATCTATTTCTTTTCGAGTTCCATAACAAAGCAAAATGTTTACAAAAAAGGGCCACAGCCGGTTTTCACAAAAAGTTCAGTTTATTATTCGTTCAGGAAAGTGTCGTCCTGTATCATCATCATCTGGATGCTTTTGTGACGGACTCCTGTTGCTCGAACTTGGGGTAGCAGCACTTGGCTCCTTCCCACGTCTGCTTGCCGAGGGACAGGTCCCGGACCAGGCGGGCCACACGATCCACCTGCGGGAAAAAGGAAACATTCCGTTCACTGACAGCAGTATCCCAAAGCACAGTGGGAGTATTGGCCCAAGATTGTAAAAGAGTGCATGAATAGTAGACACTATTAGGCAAGCTGGAGTGTTTAGGCTGATTATTTTACCGAAAAATCCAACCTGGGTTCAATGCCCAGCTCTGGAATTTTTCACATAGTTGGTAAAATAATCAGCCTAAACACTCCAACTTGCCTAATATACTTGAAAGGTTGATACAATCACTTCCTAAAAGATATGTATAACTTCTGCGGTGTAATGGAGTTGTCACGAATTAATTGTTTCATCTGTGGTTTGCAGAGGAAGATGATAAATGTCAACGGTTCTAAAGCGAGAAATTTCATCTGGGAATCGTCCCAGTGTAGCTCAGTGGTAGAGCACCCGCACGTTAAGCGGTAGTCCTGGGTTCGACCCCCAGCTCTGGAATTTTTCGTATAGTTGGTAAAATAATCAGCCTAAACACTCCAACTTGCCTAATATACTTGAAAGGTAGATACAATCACTTTCTAAAAAATATGTAGTAGACACTATTTTTTACATTGGCTGCATAAACTGTTTATCGAATCTGTTCATTAGACAGAATTCGATCCTTTCATTCTGTGAATCAATCCGTGCTCCTGCATTCTGTTTTAATGCGTGAATTGTAAGTGAGAATAGAATATATAAAGTCAATGACAGCAATAATTTAAGCATTTCCCATTTCTTAAAGAAGAAGTTTGATAATTATTAAAAAGGGACATGGACACTGGGGTCTGGCTTGTAGGGTTAGATTTTCATGCTCATGGAAATAGTATAACATTCATTATTTTAATGTTTCTAAATGAATGGGTTCCACATTTCAAGGAGTCATTTACAAATAGATTATTACTAGCTGCCAAGGTGGCCAGCTTTGCTGCCTCATACCTTACTGTTCTTTATATTCAATGCACATAGCTGCCAACCTAGCTCAACTTAAAACAGGAAGATTAGAATAAAAAAAACAAGAAAAAGATTCCCTGAAAATCAGGAAGATTTTCCCAGTCAAGTTTAAACCGTACAGGAAAAAAAAATAAAATTGCTAAGCTGGATCATTTTTTGTCAATAGCTGTTACAAGCAGCATCTGCTTGTTTTGGCCCAAATAAGGATTTGCAGCTTTAATGCCAAATTTTGTAAATCAATTTATTTCTTTTTTTTTATCCACACTGATACCAGAAGATTTAATTCTCGCACATTTATATATTTTTTCATTATTCTGAATTAGGAAACATCTTTCGAAATCATGGACCAGCATGATATGGCAGTGTTGGCTGGTCAATTGTGCTTTATTAAATAAGCACTCGGTATTTAACGCATGCATCCCATAGAGTTCAAAAGCAATTTTAAATTTTACTACTGACTCGCTTTTTTAGTACTTTAGACTTTTTTCTTCGATGCTTCAGCAAATGTGTATGGGGAGGACAGCTTTTTTGCTCAAAAGAGGACTGTGACAGTTCAAAAAGGCTGTGTTCAAAATGTGAGAATAATTGAAATCTTACTTTAAAAACATCCAGTTATTTTTTAAATTTTACCTGTATGTAAGAGAAAATGGCAGGAACCTAAAAAAAGGGAAGATTTCATCTTCCTGCAGGAAGACAGAAGAAAAGCTCAAAATCAGGAAGTCTTCCTGGAAAACAGGAAGAGTTGGCAGCTACGAATGCAGTGTTGTCCAAATGAGTGGACTCATTTCAACGAAAGTCATGTGTCTTTGTTTTGACAGTATTTATCATTCAATTGATTGAGGTTAGGGTTGCTGCAAATTTTGGTCATCCTAAAAATCGATGGTGGCCATGCCAAATACTAAAATTTCAAAAAGTATGACAAGACATAATGAGTGACATTTCCATTCATAAAATGATGATGAAAGTACTGTATTGGGTGATAGCGTGTTGTACACATTCCGGCATAATGACTTCTTCACTGCAGAAGCTGCGGGCTTTCTCAAATGAGTGTGGTGTGTTCTATTCATGAGCTTCATAGTTCCGATAATGGGTACTTTTTTAGTTTAATAATGTGCCAAAGTTAGCAACCTACTGTTCATTATTTAATATGTATCGTTGGTTACAATATAAAAGAAACAGGAAAGGGTTAATATGTGCTTTAGCCCATTGCGACAAACACACCAAAAATTGTAAAGCTGTGAAAATATCCGAAACATCTTGCATGAGCATTATCGTTATTTTGTAATCTAGCAACTGCGTGACCTATGTAAGTAAAAGTAACGAGTAACGAATAGGCTTGCTTCATTTGGGTCACTGAACTTTTCATTTGGATTTTATTGTGTATGTTATTGTTATTACACTAACGTTTACATCGAGTGGTTGCCATTAGCAGCACAGAAATAGCGTCCATTTTGGTACTGTATACGTTAGTGTTTTATATAAGCAGATTTGGATTTCATCATAAAACACTTAAAAAAATAATTGCATTATTTTAGGTGTATTATATTACGGATGTCCACATAAAGTTAACTTTATGAGAAGATTTATATAATACCCCTTTAAGATTTGAATGAGTCTTGGCAATTGTACTGCTTGAAACAGGCCAAACAGTGTGGATGTGTTGACAGAGAATTAATATTTGAAATAGGATAAGCACAGTTGAGAAAATTTTCTAAACTTGAATGAGCCAAAGTTCAAAACGTATAAGATTAAATTTAAGTAGGAACTTACTAAACAATGCACATTTTTTTTTTCCAAGTATACCCATTTTTATCACTCATCTATGTATATATAAATACGCTAAGCAAAACCTTAGTGTCCCTTTTGCAGCGCACTGCCTGAACGTATGACCGTGAAATTCGGTACAGTTAAAGTTCGTATGGAATCGTTTGTGCGAATGTTAAAATTTTTGTGTTGTATGCTAATGCACCATAAAAAAATAGAGAAGTCATTTGGCATGCAGTAATTCGTGTCAAGAAGGCCGAAGGTTCCATTGTTGTGTCATTTTTGAAATAACAACACTTAGTTTCAGCAGGACTATAGGGTTATACTGTTACAACAAAATTTGCAAAAAGTGGAATTATTCCCCAGTTTGGTAATACACCAATGACTAAAATGTGCTTGGTGCCTTTTTTTATACGGCAGCAATCATTCAAAAAAGAGAACAAATTTATTGAGTCAGCAAGGTTTCATACAGGGTCAGTGGTACGCCTCAGCAAGCAGACTTGAATCATTCGACTTTTTAAGATTTTATAACTCCAAACATAATGGGGTCTTTAGCCGAGGATAGTTCCAGGTTCCATTTTCGGAGGGGGCCACTAGACTTATTAGATTAGCTTAAATTGTTCAAAATGCAAACTGAACGCGTGAAATCCAAGGTCGGTAGAGGGAGATGACCCCATGACCTATTCGCTGGAGCTGCCTTTGTATTTAGCAAAATGTGATAGAGTTTTTATAAAAACGCGGTCTTCACAGAAAAGTGTGGTGGTTGTAAAGTGAAATTGTACCAAAGTGGTCACTCAAGACAGAGGGTCTCTCAGCCAAAGTGGTCACTTGAGTAGGTTCCAGTGTTTATGGAATGGTGAGACATTCTTTGACAGAATAACTTTATTCACACTCAAATTAAAAAAATAATAATAATGCTTTAGGGTCGAATTTCGCCCACTGACAGACAACTAGTTTTTATAATTGGTTTAATTCATGGTACGAATAAAAATTAAGCATTAGTTCTTACAAACTAACCTTTCAAACTCTTAATGTATAAACTCCCTAGAACCTAACAAACACAGGTGATGCAGTCACTCCCTCCACAAAGGGGAGGAGAAAAATGTGCTGAACTCAATTGGACCACCAGGCATCCCGTTTCCATTTTGGAGGAGCAGCTCATGGTCTAGACCAGTGTTTCCCAACCTTTTCTGTACCTTGCCCCACCTAAGCCTTTCTAAAATTTTTATGCCCCCCTATGTAACATAGTTTTTAATATTAAAAAATTGAACTGTTCACTTAAGAATTTTTTTTTTAATTTTCAATGGCGGGACTTTTGCCTATAGGCATTGGCCACAACTAAGGCCAGAGTTGTTGGTCTCTTTATTATGGGGGCACCTAGTAGGTGGATCAACATCGCCCCCTATGAAGGGACAAACACAAATGACAGCCATACCCAGTCGGGGGTTGAACCCGAAACTGTAGTACGGTGCTTCTTTATCCACTATACAAGCTGGTTGGCGCCACTTAAGAAACTTAAATGGTAGGCTTGAGGAAGAAATCACTAGGAAATTATTAACAAAAATTTAATAATTTTTAAATATTTTTTATTAAACACAGTAAATATTTTGGTCTCGTCAAACGAATTTATAATATTTATTGGCCGCAATTATTTAAGAATTTGCTTTTTTCTTTCAATTTTGACACTGAAATCTAGCATTGCATTTAAATGGCCCGGAGCAAAAGGATTAAACTCGTGTTGAGTCCATGTTTGAATTGCCCCCCTGTGGGGCGTGGACCCGACGTTGGGAAACACTGGTCTAGACGCTCGTGTGAGTGTGTGTACAGGACACTCCCTCTAATCCGCGCAGGTTGGGACTCTGTGTTGTGCGGATTATAAAATTTTGCAGATGATAGGTCATTCGGTTAACATGGGAAAAAAATGGGTACTATTTTACTAAAAAATATTGGCAACAGCACAAATATAATTAGAGAACAGAACTGAAAAACAAACTGGCCATTATAGTATATAACTAGGCCATTATAGCTATAGTACAATATAGGCCTATGATTTTTAATGTTGCTATTCAAAATTTATACTAATTAGGAGCTAAAAGGTAATAAAATCAGAAAATCTGTCTCATTGAACCGTGCTGTACGAGTCTGTTTTAGCGTGTTATACGAAAACGATCGCAATTTTTTCACCATGTTCTAGGAATCCGTGTTGTACGGACCCGTGTTATAAGGCGGTGTACTCTATTTTTATTTATGTAAAACCTATGGGACACCTTGCATATTGGCCACCCATGGCGATTTTTTATAATGTGGTCCACATTTATACGTCCACACTCTCCAAGGACATGTATTTTGTAATAATATATGAAAAATAAAACTTTTTTTTTTTTCAATTTAAAAGGCCATATGCTTTAGTTATTGATTAGAATTTAAAATTTCATTCGACCAATTTGTCTAGCAGCTTATTCGTAGGTATTCTTTTGTGCTTGGAGACACCGGTTTATTTATCGATGGGTGTTTATTAAAATTATTGAATCGTATTGACTAGTTTGTTTCTGCCCATAACAGATATTTCTCTAGAGTCATGCAAAATTATACTGAACAAAAATCGAATCGCACGCCTTTCCATGTTCCCACAAATAGTGAATTTCCACAAACAATTATTAATATAAACAGGCTAATATTTCAGTGCACCTCCTTTTCGGGCCTGTTTCTTTTCACGAAAGTGTCAGTTTCATCCGTCTTTCAGAGTCCATGTAGAAAAACTGAAATAATCTGTTTCTATGTAAAATGTATGGCAGATTATAGGCATTTGCAGATTTTAGGGTTGCGGGGGGAGTGTTACTTACTGGCACCCTTATCTGTTCCATGGAGTCCCTCTCCCGCAGTGTGACCGATTGGGGCTCCTTCAGCGAGTCAAAGTCCACGGTGATGCCGAAGGGGATTCCCAGCTCGTCCGTGCGCGTGTAGCGTCGACCAATGGACCCACTGCTGTCGTCCTTCTGGTGGAGGACTCCGTTGTTGGTCAGGTCACGGCCTACGAAAAGAAAGAATAAAGGATGAACACAAAACACTCTCCAAGGACATTCTTTTTACTTTCCGAACACGTACCCTGTCAGGAAAGTATTGTGATCCTGAAAAAATTAGACTTCAAGATTTGGGTGTATGGACACGTTTTGAGGTCTTCTGAATTCATGGATGCTATTTTTACGAGATAGATGCGTGTGTGTTTGTGTTATCTATATAAATAAAGCAATGTGTAAACTGTCCGTTCGTTAGTTAGTTTGTTTGTCTGTGTCTCGTATAGCTCCGAAACGGGTGATCGTAGACCTAACAAATTTGGTATAGAAATTCTCCAGGACGGGTCCCGACGTACATCAAAGCGATTTTTTCCAAATTCAAATTATTTTAGGAGATATCGATAAAAAACATGTTGCAAAAGGCTCGTTTTTTTCACTTCGCCATTTCGCAATGGTAACCCCGCAGTGGAATGAGGGAGAATTTAAGCATATCTAGGTTGCCATATTTGGCATGTTTATTAAATGATTCAGAATTTTGAAGTAAAAATAAAAGAATAACGATTTTTTTGTTTAGATTATTTGTGAGGTTGTTTTTGTAAATAAAATATGGAAATTCTCTAGGATGGGTCCCGACATACCTCGAAGCGAGTTTTTCGAAATTTGAATTATTTTAGGAGATATCAATAAAAAACCTATCGCAAAAGGCTATTTTTTCTCTTCGCCATTTTGCAATTGTAACCCCGCAGTGGAAAAAGTGAGAATTTAAGTATATCTAGGTTGTCCTATTTGGCAAGTTTATTAAATGATTCAGACTATTGAAGTAAAAATAAAAGAATAAAGATTTTTTTAGATTATTTTTTAATTAAAAGATCGTGTGCATGTGAAATCAGAGTAGGAATGAAATCTTTTATACTCAAAAGAAAAATAGGATTTTGAAATTTTCTCAGACTAAAATGTGCAACTTTTTAATTTGGCAAAAAAAAATAAAATCGGTGATATGCGATTTTGAGACGATGATTCTAGCGCTTGGAGCAATTTAATGAGAGTGTATTTTAAAAAACAAGGTTTTATTGAAATACGGCGTTGAATTTTAATTTTAGGTGCAGAAATAATGCAGTTATTAAGGCGATTTAAGATGCTCTAAATTCAGAATTTTCACTAAATTAAGTCGATTGATTTAAGTTGGTCGAATTCCGCCAAATCGTAGGCCTACCAAATTTTGTATGGTCATTTGCCAGGACAGATCCCTTCGAAATTCGAATTAGAACATCTGTTGTTTATTGCCTTATATTTGAAGCCAAAATGCCTCCTGTGGTTTTTACAAGATAGATGTGTGTGTGTGTGTGTGTTTTATAAAATAGCAGATTTTCAAGCTGTGACTAACAAGGCTTTTTAAATTATGAATTTGAAAAAGTAACAACAATGGTCAATATCGGTTGAGTATTACCACGTACTTATTATTATCTTTCACCTCCTCCCTCTTCACTCATGCAAACAATTTAACAACGATTCTAATGATAAAAACAGTGCCCCCAATTGACATCCTTATTCATTTATAAGTAAATAATTTTTTATATTATTGTTAGTGTCACTTTACATAGAATTGCATTAAAAACGTACATAAATTAAATAGTAAAAAAAATATTTTTCATTCAAATAAAATTTAATTTAAAAACTTATTTTTTTAAGTTAATTTCCTTATGAAAATAGCTTTGATAGAGATTTATATTCTGAAAGTTAGTTTTAATCTCATTTCTGGGAAAAATAAAACAAAGTGAAGTATTTAAAAAAGAAAAATTCCTTCAGGTTACAGCTGTCAGTGATTTGGACTATTTGTACATCTGAGCAAAAATAAAACTGCTCAATATTTCATGTCTCTGATGGTGCAGCGGCTCACTGTGAAAACTGGAAGAATTTTATAAATGTTGGCCATCATTTTGGTGTACCACCTGAGTGGCACTTTTATGCTGCCTCACATGACAAAAGTCATTGTGATGGTTTGGGGGGGGGGGGGACTGTCCAATCGAGCAGCTCACGCTCATTTGCAGAAGACATACAGTTCACAGACAATGACACCTTGTCTGTTATAGGACTGGGCTGCTAAAACTATTGAGACGGACGACTTTGCTTATTTCACTGAAAACCAACATGAATGACGTCAACCTTTTATATGTTCTTTAATATTCTTAGCTTCCCAAAGTAAGGGTAAACAATGATTTTCCAGTCCAAATGATATGATTTTCCAGGTGTTTGGGTCAAAATTTGCAATTTTCCATGACTTCTCCTTGACATTTTTTGCCAAAATGAAATTCCCTGACTTTTCCAGGTTTTCCCTGACCAGTGGCAACCCTGATAAATAAAATGCAATACCACTTTGAAACTGCTAAAACTATTTGCAATAATACACCTGCTTCAATCCAATGAATGAAAACAACATTCGCGTTAAAGTATATTCAAGAGTCACAATGCTTAAAACTGCACGTATCTTCAACGAAACTGAACTGCCCTTGACGGACATTTGTGGATTTGAGACGTGTGGTTTGGCTGTGTGTTGAATATCTAAGAAAACTGAAGTTAAAATTATGTTTTTGTATACACATGGGCCTTCACCCTATCATGCATATCCTGTAAAGGAAGAAATTTGGACCTGGAAGAAACATATTAAAAAAAGTTGATGTAAACACTGTTACAAGAAGAACTAATACACTTTCAGCAAAAGACACTGAATCAACGACATTGACTATGACATCCCCCCCCCCCCCATAAAAAAAGAAAAAGTAAATGGTAAACAAAATTAATTTATACAATCATGAATAACATATCAAGCCTAAAAATATGAACACTATGTATACGTATCATAAACAAATGACTAAATCAGAATGTCTGTTTTACTTAATTTTTTTTTTGAAGATAATAGATTCATATTCAGAGATTTCCATAAATAAGAATGAAAATTTGGACATTGTTTTCATAATTAGAACTAATAATAACAATAAATAGATAGTACTGCCCATAGATGCAAATGCTATTTCTTTAAAAATTCATAAATTAAAAAGCCTTGTCAGTCACAACTCGAAAATCTGCTATTTTATAAAACAATAACAGGTGATTAAAATATAAAAAAATCAAGAAAAAAAAAGGGTATGTTTTGAGATATTCAAGCACAAAGGTCAAGGTCAAGTGACCTAGATTTTTATTAGAGTTTGTGCATTATGTTACATATCGCTGAAAAGCTTACACCAAGGGCTTTAAAATGAGCCCTCATTTATTTCAGCAGCACAAATAGAACAGAAGTTACAGGCTGTTTTATGAGGTAAAGTATCACATTTTTTTTACTTTTTTAAAAAATTTGTAACTTTTGAAAAAACGAGGTAGGCATCTAAAATTTGATATCTGGCTCCAGGTCATAGTGGACAAACAACAGTAACAATTTTCGAAAAAATCGGAGGGGGGGGGGGGCAGGTTGTAAACTGCCATTTTCTGTGTTGATTTGACATGGAATGACCCAGAGATGATATGGGGAAGTTTTCCCCAGGTTCCCATCCCATATTTTTTATGAAGGCAAAACCCAGGCCATGAACAAAGAACAAGACTTTATAGTGGCAATTACATTTTTATTTTAATATCAACACATAACGTTAAAATTATAAAGTCCTACGGTGGCTGAGCAGACCCCTCACAAAAAAAAAAAAACGCGGGTTCACTTGACAACTGCTAAGGCGTGAATGATGACGAGAAACACAAGCCAAGAGGTTAGTACAGAACCAAAACACGCTACAAGGGCATGCCAAACAAAATGCAAAATTAACTTGATGCCAGTAGACGTTAAGAACATTTCCATATAATTATTTTTGAATCCCAGTCTCGCCAACAGGATAAAACAAACAATCTAGCAGCTAAATCGTAACCCAAAATGAAAGCCAATGTTATTTATAGATTGGATACCCTATAGGGTCATAAACAAATCATGGGAACAGAAATGCTAGTCTTTACCAATGCAAAAGTGAAATAAAAAGGAAAAATAAATGAAAACGGAAGATTGCTTTTAAATACGTTAGGTGCAGAAATAAAAACTTTACACGCGAAGGGAAGAGAAATCCAAATCAAAAGTGCAAAGAATAAATTTTGAACACAGATAAAATTTAGAAAAAATTAACAATTAAGTAATTGATAATTAAAAATAAGATATGTGATTATCTGCATCACAGATGATGATGATAGTGCTTTATTGCTCAATATTGTATAAGTTTTTGTGTAATATAAATATCATAAAAATTCAAAATATGTATATCAGTATTTATGAATATTTAAATTGTTTTTATGATTATGGGGTAGTGCATAGGGAAGTAAATGCGAGGGGATGGGGATGGGCATAAATCAGTTTATGAATATAAAATACCTAAAAATCAACAATGTTCCATTTTATACATATTTTGTAGATATTATACTTTATTGTATCACTTGGAAGGTGAAAAAACATGTAAAGAAAAAATGTAATATTGTTTTATGATAATTTAGACCTACATTGTAATCTACTGGATAACGTTTCAGAATCTGTCCCTTTTCCCCTGTGAACTAGAAATGTTCTTACCCCATATTTTTTACTGCATTAAGGTAAGAAAGGTAAAAATTGGTGAAGGATTCACTTTTACGCTGTAATATTTTTGCGCGTGTAAAGAGGCGCATTAGATCAAAATGTAATGTAAATAAATAAGATTAGGCAGATTTTTCAATTTAAATGATTGAGAGAGCAATAAAAAAGTTTTTGTTAATTTTGTTTCATGTGAGTGCGTGTTTTACTGTATGCATATGAAGTGTTTCAAAATATATATAAAATATATTTCTGTGCTGTTAGATCCCCCCCCCCTATTCTTTATGTATGTTTCTATATTTTTATGTATCTTTTACTGTTTTATTTATTTATTTTACTTTAGCTTAACATCCTGCTTCTTTGATATCCAATCTCTTCCAACATCCCTTTAGTCACCCTGTGGTTTCTTGCATTTTCCCTCTTCCAATCAGCACCCATTTCCTTTTTCCCCAGTTTTTTTTTTTTTTTTTTTTTTTTTTTTGGCAGCTGACAAAGAATGAACATTTTTCATCTGAAACGTGTGGGCTGGGGGTCATTGCAGTCGAACCTCGAATTAACGAATGGATTGGGACCCATCATTTTGTTTGTTCAATCGGAGCCATTCGTTAAAATCGAATATCCATTTTTGTAAAGAGTATGGTATAAAAATATCAATGCAAAATTCCCTTAGATATTGATATGAAAAATGATTATTGTTGACTGCGAGCTTAAAAATTATAAGTTATACATTAGGAGATCCACTTTAAAATTATCTAAATTCTTTAATGTTACTTGTTCTTAAAACTTAACACTAGAACCGCGGGATGGGTCATTTTGACCCAAAACAAGATTTGATTCCATTTTTCCCAAAATGTTACGAACTGAAATTTTTAAAAAATCGTGACTTTTCCTAACTCTATGTTATTAGTTATCTGTAAAAAATTTAAGCTCTTAACTTTTATCTGTTCTTTGTTTTTTATATGTATACCTGATATTGCAGAATGGGTCATTTTGACCCAAAACTTCCCACGAGTCGGGAATCCGAAGTTCAAATTAAATAAATGGCATTATCATTCATAAAATGAACGGTAATGACACAATAAATGGTATAATAGCATACCATTATGTCATTTTCATTGCAACGTGAGTTTTACAAGTCGGGTCCATTGGACCCATACCACGGTTTTAGGTATACCTATCTCAAGCAACGCGGTTCTAATAAGAATTATAGCAACACTATTTTTGTACTTTTAATGTAATATTAAACTTAATGTTAAGATTGAACTAATATTATTATCGTTGAAATATAACATTATTGTTGCATTGCAACGTGAATTCTGCAAGTTGGGTCCATTGGACCCAGCCCGTGGTTTTAGGTATAACTGAAACACCGCGGTTCTAGTGTTAATACATACATACTTATTGGCACTTTGGAAAGAAATCCTGGATAGCGCTTTGTTTTTCTGGCTGTGTTTTTGTTGGCCCAGAAATTTCAAATGCTAAGTGTTCAACTTAACTTCAATTTTGTTCAACTTAATTTAAATAGTAATTATCATTCAAATACCTGTGCAGTTATAACTTAATTCTTTTTCACCTTCCTTAGTTTCAAACCCCTTTTAAATGCTTTAAAATCACAAGTACTGCTTTATTTTAAACTTAGCACGTAAGCACTTTGAGATAAACAATTATTCCTCCAGCACACTCAGACATCGACGAACCCGCCATGTTGTTGCGTCATGATCGGAGCCGGCAGGCACGTGTACGCTGGAGTGACGTCATAGAGCAACCTGATTGGCTACTGCTTACCGCCGCTTCACCACTCGATCGGAGAGGGCGTTACCCCGTATCAGTCCGCGGCAGAATCATTTAAAAGTAGCGGTCTTACGTGCCAGCTTCAGTTTCGAGTTTTTTTCGTTTTAGTATAGCACTATGCAAGTTTAATATTTGTGAGCCAAGAAGGCTACCTCTGCCCAGGAAGGGCATTACTTTTATTTTTAACAGCTTTCGATTTTTGAGGAAAGTTTATTTTTAGCATGATATACAGTATTTCAAGCAGTTATAAAGTTATCAATTATAAGGATGTGGATTCAAAGAAATTGCATGTTTTTATCAATATCCCCCGGCATCCTATAAATCAGTATCAACCTCCTATTCTTAATTTGCAGATTGTACTGCTGCCATGATCTCCTTTTGTTTTTGAATGAAGAATTAGTAAGATGAAATAATTTTTTAAATTACATCAATTTACTTACCTAGTCATTTTATATCTGTTATTGTTTTTTTTTTGTTAATTGTTAAATAAAATTAATGTTTGTTATAAATTTAAAGTCTGGTTATTTGAAGTCCTTAAAGTAATTTTTTTTCAGCATTACAAATTAGAATCATGGGTATCCGGGAAAGATCAGCAAACGCTACCACTGCAAGTTATTATGACTCTGCTAAATTAAATTAAAAAAATTATGGTGATAGAAAATTTTTTTACTTAAACCCTAATGGGTATCTCAGAACCCTTTTTTTCCAACAGTTTTGACTTTTCAAAGCTGTTTGTCGATATTCATTTTGTGTGCGAAAAATTCAAAGTTTTAGTTTTATGTGCAAATTTTATTTCAGCGATGGTTGTTCGTTCCTTCAAAGCTAAAAATTTGTTCAATCGGAGAATTCGTTCCATCGAAGTAAGTTAAATCAAGGATTGACTGTACACATCTATGAGTATTATTTCAACAAAGGGCTCCTTACTGAGTGTTTCCACGAGAGGGGCGAAATCTGGATGTCCGCTGAGGGGAAGGATGCAGCACTTTCTGGGCGCTATCACAGGAGGCAGCGAAAAAAACTGAAACAGAAAACAAACTCAATACACACACAGAGATAAGTCGCACATTCCGGAGAAAGAGAGAAAGAAAAAATCTGAAACAGTTTCATATTTTACAGGGTGGCTACAGACATTGAGAAAAAAAAGTTCCCCCGATTTTTCCCTGACTATCTTTATCCAATTTCCAGAACTAATTATATACATACCATAATCTTTCATGTAAATCACCATAGTGTATCATGCACCAACAGGCGAATGCTTCATATAGGGAAATAAATAATAGAAAACCACAAAAATGCTTAATATTAATAAAATTGTAGTTCAGTTTCAGAAATCCAAACATAAATAGTGAAACACTAAAAGACAATAGGTAGCAGAAAGTTTCCTCATTTTATAGTGTTCAATTTTAATAGTAAGGATGACAGATCCAAAATAAACTGGCCACCGAGTCCACTTCTTTTATTTCAATCAATGTATCTTTCAAATTTTAAAAAATATGTAAAAAGGCTTAAAAATGAGCACTCTCTTTAAAAAAAAAATCATCTTGCTGTGGGAGCTTAGCAGGCATCACTCCAATGTCCCATCACTTTAAAAAACACAATGGCGCAGTAGAAGACTCAATCATCTTTTACCATTCATTTGACCTATGACTTTATTCGGGAAGCCATTCACATGCGAAATTGATTCACATGCCGATCGGATTCGCATATCCGGTTTCTTGTAGGATTCGCATCTTAGAACGCATCCGAATACATGCGCTTTTTCGGATTCGTAGAGTGATAGTGCCTACATCACTTGAATCTCGGATTCATACTTTTATGGTCTCGTATGATCCAGAACCGAGCCGCGCATCCGATTGACAATTAAAAATGATCTAGTTCACTAGGCAAAAACGTTTGTTCCTTGATTTTTAAATATTTTTGCAAAATTCTCTGCTATTTCCAGATCGATAAAGTACCCCGATTTTTCCATGATTTCCCTGATCTGTCGACACCCTGTTTTAAAAAAGCATAGAAGTGTTGAGTGAAGACCCAGACGCGATCCGCGTGTCTTCGTCTTTTTTGCTACTTCACGCTGGAAAGTGAATCATTCTTCAAGCGTCAGCCCTGCTTGGTTTCATGAAACCAGAAAGTGCATCCTAATCCATGGGTTGCCCCCCTATTTGTTTCATGAAACACTTCTTCAGAATTCAAATCTATAATAAAATCGGCCCTACCCAATCTGCTTGACAATCTTTGTCAGGCATATTCTTAATACAAAAGGCCCCAGGCGAAGGGAAAGAGCGGGGGCCTCTTTTTTTTTACCATGTCTTATGTAAGTGACTACTAGCGCTGCTAGTACATATTAGCTTTACTTCTCAGCTATTTTCGTGATAGATCGCAACCCTTTACCAAGCTCCGTCTAATGTGATAGCAAAAAAAAAAAAATGTGCCAGGAGCAGGGCCTCTTTAAGTGCAGAGCCTTAGGCAATCACCTACATTCGCCCCCCCCCCCCCCCTGGGCCAGCCCTGTAATACACTACATCCTTATTGACACTAATATTACACAGTACACCATCATACACTAAAATTAATATTTCCTTTAACAGTAGCTCATTAAACAGTACAGTTTTACAGTTGCTTGGCTAATATAGAAGATAGCACCAAGCTGCGTTCAGTTTTGCGGGTTTTTTTGGGGGGAGGGGGTGTACCAAACTTGGCAATCATTGTCAAAAATGACAAACCTTGGAGACTTTGACGTTTCACTAACATAATGTGGCAACTCTTGAAATGTGATTCAGTTTTTTTTTAAGTAGACAAAAATCCATGTCTGAAAGTAATCCACTCAAGTACTAAAATAACCTGGAATACTTTCAGACTCTAAATGCACATTATACATAGTATACAAAGATGAAATGTATTGAATAGACTGTTAGAGCACAACTTTTTTTCCTAGCACACACTGTAATTGTCTCCACAACTGACTTTACCTAGGTACAAGTCATAAAAATTAGAGCACACTATGCTAAAATATAGATCAGTGGGCTAAATATAGGTTCATGGGACTCTAGAACACGGGTGGCCATTTTTTTTCTCCAACAGGTTTAGATGAGTCTTGTTACTCAAGCATCCCTTTTACTTCCTTATGTTCATGGGTAGAGTTGGAAAATGTAATACAGCTCCGCTTTAGTTTAGAGGAGCTAAAGCAATAAGGAGTGAACACGAGATTGAAATTATTGTTTCGAGGAAGAATTATTGTTTCTAGAATTCTTTTTTTTTTTTTTTTTTTTTTTTTTTTTGGATGTCTCGTAGGGAATCAGAGATGGTTTGATTTACGATGGCAGTCTATTTTGGAGTGTGCAAATGCTTCCTTTGGCCATAGCATAACAGGGTGTCTACCAAATCTCTGAACGTCAAATACCTGACTTTTGGGAGGTCCCGGGAAAAAAAATTCCTGACCCATGCATTTAACTTTGGGAAATGGCACAATGCCCCCTGCCTTGTCTTTATATTTGCATATTTTGTACAACTTTGTTATGAAAATCAATTTGAACTGAAGTATGCAGGATTAAGCTTTCATCCATCGAGAAACAGAAGTAGTCGCACTTTCTGATAGAATTAACTAATTGTTCTTGGAAATACAGTCCTAAGCCATAAGTTACCAACTAAGCTAATTTGTCTTTTACCCTCCCGTCACGATGGATGAGCCCCCATTTTTCCCTCCTTATACAAACACATCGCTGGATGCTTTCCCGGTCTGAAAAATGCATTGAAATGCATTGCAGTTGCTTTCGGTTTCCAGTCTGACAATTAGAGAGAAAGGATTAAAAAAAAAAAAATTGATTATTTTGCTGAATTTTACGGACCCGTTATCCAATTTTCCGGTTTTTCCAGACTTTCCGGAGCGGTAGACACCCTGCATAAGAAATGAAATAGGACCCGATAGGAAATTATTTCCAGACTCTTAAAAGCTATTA
Organism: Cheiracanthium punctorium; assembly: GCA_038373885.1. NCBI lineage: Eukaryota > Metazoa > Arthropoda > Arachnida > Araneae > Cheiracanthiidae > Cheiracanthium > Cheiracanthium punctorium. Next base: position 368,103 of record JAWZYV010014716.1, on the reverse strand, counting down.
ATGGGCAGAAGGATGTCATGTGCCACTCAAAATGAGCCCACAATGGGCACACCCCCTGATTTAGGACAAACAGAGGAAAGAGATTTGAAAAGGAAACAGCTACCGTTCGCATTTCGTCTTCAGGCCTGGTCTTGAAGGTGTGTTCCCAGATGGCATACATAATACGACCGATGCCAAACGAGGGTTCGATGACAGCTGGAACTATTTCTTCCACTGGAAATCAAATAAACAGGGACATTCAATACACTGAAACCACAACTCAAAAGACAATTTTAGGAAAACAAGAAATTGGCATGAAAGTATTTAAAAGTAACTTTTACAGTGGCTTAGCTCAAAAATAAATAAATAAAATAAAATAAAATAAATTCTTTTTCATACATATTTTTGTTTTAGAAAATGCAGATGAACAAAAGAGGTCAGTACAAGTATAGTCAAAAATTACCGAAATTTTAAATAAATAAATAAATAAATTATACATTGTTCTAACAAAAATGAAAGCTCTTTGTTTTGGAACTCATGCGACTTCTGAACAGCTTTTTTAAAAATGGACGGGTGCTAGAGACTTGTAAAAATGGAGGATGCCTCTTGACAAGTTGTACTGTGAACAGTTATAAACAATGAATCTATCTATTAGGTGTATTGTCGTTTTTTCGTATGTCAATATTTTGCCTAGCCAAAACTACAGAAGCTTATAATACGAAATTGGCCAGGTACATGAGTTTTATAACATAGATGCTAGAAAACAGAGCATTTTCCAAAATGTGTAATTCGTGGGGGATAGGGAGCCAAAACGTTCTTTTCGGATATCCTGTGTGATCTCAAAGAAGAAAAGAGATATCTATAAAATTCTTGCCTTAAAATACAATGCTCACGAATACCTAAAAATAGATTTCAGAACATTTCGAATAGAATACTCCAAGGAGGGTAGATGTGAAAAAAGGGGGAGGGTGGCCATTTTTCTCCGAGAGGGAAAAAAAAATATTATCTATAGAATTCTCGCTTTGAAAGGATGAGTCCTGTGCTTAGGCACAGCTTGTTTGTTAAATCAATAATGGATGAAAATTCATTTTTTTGAATTTTATGTAAAGCAATGACTTTTTTTTTCTGGTACACCTAATATATGAGTTAAGAACACTCAGGGAAAAAAAGCTCAACCTGCGTAATTTTGCAATATTTCCCTAAACAAGTCACTCCTAGGCCCATTATGGAAGGCGATTTTTGTGCTTATGGTTTATTTTGAAAATGGCATGAGACGTACAGCTGGACTGTCAGTACGAGTCCATAGTGCTATGGGTAAAGAAGAATTACGAGGGCTGTAAATTAAATAATGAGAACTTAACCTAGGAACTCACAGAAGAGTGGGCATGCGCAAAAAGGATATGGTAGCGGTGAGGTGGCTCTGTTGTCGATAGGGAGTGTGCAAAAAAACTGCCGGTCTGGTTATAAGGGTAATTGTTGCATGACGTTAAAGTGGACAGTTTTGTTTACATCGCTCTAAAGCATATTTTCAAAAGGTGATCAGCAGTCATGTCTTAAAATAGAGGTTGCCCATGGCAAAAATGCTACAAAACATTATCGAGGATTACTGGAAGCCTGGGACGAAAGTGCATTACCCTATAGGATGATTACACGATGGGGGGACAGGGTGGGATTCTTACGCATGCTGTGCCTGCAGGACAAACTGTCAACGCAGACTAAACTATTGCCGATTTCTACAGTACCCTCTGCATCCGGCCAAACATGGATGTTTATTGCAAAACAATCTACCTATCGTGTAGCACGACAACACTCGTTGTCATGTCTCCAATGCTAGGAGTGGGGAATCTTGGAACACCCTCCTTACTCACCTGACACGAGTCTGATCTGTTCCTGAACTAGAAGGAACCCTTACAAGCTCGCCGATTTCATGACGTTGCATATGTATTCTGTGCACGAGGGCGCACCGTCATGGAGATCCACAATCCACACCTTAGCCGTGGTCTCCAACGCTTTCCCGGCATTTGGCTAAAGGTTATAAACTTTGCTGGTCGTTGCATAGAAGTAATGTAATGATATTGTACTTGTAAGTTCATTAAAAATTGATTTATACCTATGTTGCCATACTTAATTTACAATCCTCATAGTTTTTTAGAGTGTTTAAAATTACAGGTTTGCTATTAAAACTGCCCAAAAGCCCTGCGTCGATGATCACTCTTCAGGTGGAACAGCCTTAAAGTGCTGCATGCTGTTCAAGAGTCTCCTTTTGGGCTCTGCTTGGGTATTGACCCGCCATGGGTGAGACAAAATATTGGACCCTATTCATTCTACCATTGTGGCAGATTTTAGATCCGAAAATATAGATGACTGTTTTACAGGCCACCTTCATTTGAAATGATATACTCAATTATGAAAAGCCGCCAAACAACCAAAGCCATTCCTTCTTTCTGAACTCCCATACCTTTTTCAAAATGTGTGCAGTTGTTGAAAACATTCATGGAACCTTTCTTCACAAAGCTCTTTCAACTGTCGCGTTGAATTCTCTATCCTTTGCAAAACATTGCCCTTTCAATTTCATTCGTATCCAAGGAAACACGTTTAAATGACACCAGTTTTTTTTTTTTTTTTTTTGTTAAACTCTTAAGGTGCGTTCAGACTATGTTCTTATTGTTGTTTGAGTTCTTATTGTAGCTATCGGTCTTAGTTATGATGTCAGTTAGCGACAATAAAACCAGCTTTCTGGGACAGTTTCAATTATCCGTACAAGTTCTGTATTATCCGTGCCTAATGCTTCTACGATTCCCCCTCTTCTTTTGTTGATACATTTTCAAGGTGGGGAAAGGATGTCAACATCAATCATTCTTCCCGCATGCGCTGTACTCAACCCTTTTTCGTTTCACCCACCGATGCAAATACGCCATTACAAAACTTTGAAGTCCAGAGTGTGAATGCTCTGATTTTTTGTGCTTACGATTTATGCGACATTAGCTACAAGAAGAACGGTAAAAACGCTAGTCTGAATGCACCTTTACTGATTTCTAACCTTTTTAACAGATAAAATAATCAAAACTTTGTGAAATAGCATCCATAAAAGTTAATTGTCAAGCTAGACGCACGTTTCGATCAAAAAAATTTCGATCTTCATCAGTAATGGTTGTCCATTCACAGACGCGGACAGGGAATGGAAGGCAAACTGAAAAACAGAGTCTGCCACCCTCTTTTCCTCCCTAGTTTCTCACATTTTTTTTTTCCCCTACGGTCGGCAACTCGCCAATACACATTCGGATACTTTTATAAATATTTTAAATGGATTGATTGAGAATTTTCAGCATTATACTCAACAACAATCAATAATAGACATTATGGGATGGTTTTAACACATATGCATCGGTGCTAGTCTTGAGATGAATCAAAGCAATGCTCACCGTGGAGAGTTTTCGTGGCACGCTGGATGACGACCATTTCTTTGGTGATCTCGAATTCCCGGTCCCCCAGCAGCACTTTATAGACTCTGTGGGAGGAAAGATTGTGATAAGATAGGCTCGTTATATATAACAGAAATTGTTAAATAAACATAACTCCAATGCAGTAGAAGCCATAAGTCGACTTTCCTCTGCCATCGCCTAGAGGGGTCTGGCTACAAATCACTGAGCATCAGTATTATTCAGGGTGTCTACCCAATTTCTGAAAGTCAATTTTCTGACTTTTGGGAGGTCCGGGAAAAAAATTCCTGACCAATGCATTTTACTTTGGGAAACTGCACAATGCCCCCTCCCTTGTCTTTACATATTTTGTCTCATTTGCATATTTTGTACAACTTCTTGAAATCAATTTTAACTGAAGTATACAGGATTAAGCTTTCATCCATTGAGAAACAGAAGGAGTCGCACTTTCTGATAGAATTAACTAATTGTTCTTGGAAATAAGGTCCTAAGCCATAAGTTACCAACTAAGCTAATCTGTTTTTTACCCTCCCGTCATGATGGATGAGCCCCCATTTTTCCCTCATACAAACACATTGCTTGATGCTTTCGCAGTCCAAAAAATGCATTGCAATTGCTTTTGGTTTCCAGTCTGACAATGAGAGAGAAAGGGTTTAAAAAAAAAAAATGATTTTTTTGGTGAATTTTCCAGACCCATTATCCAATTTCCCGGGGTTTTTTTTTTCAGACTTTCTGGACCCATTTTCCAGACTTTCCGGAGCGGTAGACACCCTGTTATTGTATCTTTTTCAATTGAAATAAGTTTAGAAGAAAAGCACCAAAAATATTTATGATTGAATACACGTGCAAGGAAGTCATGGGTTGTTGACATCAGATTTAAAAAAAAAAAAACAAAAAAAAAAACACCTTCATATGTTGCTGCATTGGGTGAAAAGTGACACTTATTACTCAATGAGAATGGAGTGATTGATACATGAAATATTTGAATGCAAGAAAAAGTCTCTTTTGACTCTAAATAATGCTCTCAGCAAAAATTTTAAAAAATCTTTCGGACATTTTTAACGTGGGATTACGTTCATCCATAACAGTCCTATGAAAAGAAGAAAACTATTTTCAACAATGTTGTAAGTTTCAATAGGACTTCGATATGTAAACGAACTGGATGAACCCTGTTAACTCATTCAAATTTTCTGTTACAGTAGTAAAAAATAGGATATCATAAAATAAAAATGGCTAGAGATAGATAAACTCTCTCGAGAAATTTACCTCATATGAAAGTAAATTCAGAATTTATGCGATTCTAAATAGCTCCTCAAGATGACAGTTTGATATTTTTTTACGAAATCTACTATAACCCTTCATGCAGCTGTGACATAAAATCCCACCCACTTTCATTGCAATACATCTATAATTTAAATTATTTATAACAGAGGGCCCCCCCCATGGGCCTGGCCCATGTATTAAAGGGTACCGGGCACCCAAGGAACAATGAATTATTTCCATTTTATTGAATTCCATTTTTTTTCTTCCGAGTTTTGACTTTGGTGGGTTTGTGCTAATTTATATTTTCGTAACAATTTTACATTAGTTCATTAGTTATTGAACATTTCAAGATTATGAATTATAATGGCAGTCACTCAAATCCCTACGGTCATTTCAGACAACCCATCTGTGTGAAACGGTGTTTTCTGCAGTGACAGCAACCAAAACAAAGCAGTGGACGTAAACTGGGCACAAGCAACGCACTTCAGGTGTCATTGTCTCCTAAGACCCTGAGATCGAACTGACTTGTTGCAAAGAAACACGCTCAGGGTATTCATTGATTTAGCATTCTAGTGAGTTAAAATGTTAAACCACTTTACATTCATTTTTTTTTGTGCAACCAGGGGTCTGTTTAGGAGAAATCTGGGTCCATTAATGGACCCTTCACAAGATATTTTATCGTAAAAATGGATCCTTCATAAAATAACTTATCTTAAAAATGAATCCTTCGCAATATTTTTCATTTTAAAGGCAGATCCTTCAAAAAATTCTTTCAATGAAAAGCACATCCTTGCAAATCTGTGTTTATTTCCAAAATTTAATTTCACACAAATCGTAATTATATAAATCTGCACGCATAAAAAACATTGTGTTTATTTATAAAAAATTGTAAATGATTCTATACATGTTGTAAAAGAATAGTTTTTAAATTCAAATTTATAAAATAGTATACTTTTCATGAATTCACAAGAGGACCCCATTTTCACAAAAACAGGACCCTGGCTAAAAAAAATTTGATCTAATGCTAATTTCAGATTCACAAAATTATGAGTGCATCTTCACAAAAACAGGACCCTGTCTGAAAAGTCTGGACAAATCCCTGGTAACTATATTTTACTTTGAAGGGTTTATGTTTAAATACAATAAAATTAAAATTATTAAATAAAGACAATCCACAATAGAAACAATCAACAACTTGCAATTAGATTATGAGTTTAAAAAATAGGTAAAGTGTTAAGATAATATGTCTTAAAGCACCCTACAAACTAACACAATAATAAATGTTTTGGCGCATATTAAATGAAAAGTAATCCAATGTTGATATCATAGCTGCCAACTGCCTCCTCCCACCCCCAAAAAAAAGATGGAAAGAATGAAAAAAAGAAATAGCAACACTAAACACAAAATACAAATCACAATATTTTGCTGATGTCATGGATCATACATATTTCAAAAGAAAAAAAAATCAAGCACTTTTCAAGACAAATAAATGCTTTTTAGTGGACTAAAATACAGAGATCAATAAATATACTATGGGAAATAATGCTTCATTTTAGTTTGAAAATAAATATTAAAAACTGTAGTACTTAGAAAGTAAAATAAAAGCAGATTCTTTTCTCATTCAGCCATGCAAAATTAATGTACATCCATTCCCATCACAGAATGGGTATGATGATTTCTTAATTTTGCATACAAAATTTCAGATGCATTTAAAAATACATAGATTTATAAAATTCGAAATGAGCATTTATGTACTTTTTAACTGCATCAGAGATATGAATAAAGGGAAAAATACTCATTTATCTGAAGTCTGCAAAGATTGAAATTGAGTGGGAAGCAATGAAAAAATCAGAACAATAGAGCCAAAAATCATATTTCTATAGCAAGGCTTGAAAATCGGAACAAATACAATTCAATCAGAATGGTTGGCAGTTATGTAGCCTATATCCTGTGGTCATTTCAACAGAGGAGACGACCTGAAAGTTTCTTCTAACATGCAAGTCTGTGTGGTTCACTTGTGCAAAACAAAAATCACACATACCCTGTGGAGTTGAGCTGAGACTCTACATCCGCGACGCGATCCTCGTCGAGTTCTTTGAGGTGCTTGCAGATGTCCTTGGCGTCCTTCTTGAAGGATCTTCCGATCACGGACATCTGGGGCTGGAGCTCCGTCACTTGGACAGTCTTGTGAAAGCAAAAGCTAAGGAATCACACACTGACCCTTTGCATAACATTCTTAGAAAAAATACAGCACAATGGACCAACAATTTGGGTCTTGGGAATTTTATAGGGAAAAAACAGGGATTTTTTTTTACATAGAATTATAAAAACGGAACTTAAAATTATAACTGTTGGACAGTAAAGGATGACTCTGGACAGATTTTTGCTTTTGTTTAAAGTCAATTTGTTTTCTTTGAAATAACTGTCTCGAGATGATTGCAGGATCAGTTTCCAATAGAAAAGGAGGCCTGGATATTGACACTAGAACTGCGGTGTTTCAGATATACCTAAAACCGCGGGCTGGGTCAAATAGACCCAACTTGCAGAATTCACATTGCAATGCAACAATAATGTTATATTTCAACAGTAATGATATTAGTTCAATCTTAACATTCGTATTCAGTTTAATATTACATTAAAAGTACAAAAATAGTGTTGCTATAATTCTTATTAGAACCACGTCGCTTGGATAAGTATACCTAAAACCGTGGTATGGGTCCAATGGACCCGACTTGTAAAATTCCCGTTGCCATGAAAATGACATAATGGTATGCTATTATACCATTTATTATGTCCTTACCGTTCATTTTTATGAATGATAATCATCTTTATTTAATTTGAACTTCGGATTCCAGACTCGTGGGAAGTTTTGGGTCTAACTAACCCATTCCACAATATCAGGTATACACATTAAAAACAAAAAACAGATAAAAGTTACAAGCTTAAATTTTTTACAGATAATTAATTAACATAAAGTTGGGAAAAGTCAAGAGTTTTTTAAAATTTCAGTTCGTTACTTTTTGAAAAAAAAAAAAAAAAAAAAAACGGAATCAAATCGCGTTTTGGGTCAAAATGACCCCATCCCATGGTTCTAGTGTTAAGATATTCCATTCTAATTTTATTGTATAAAACTTCCATCTAAAATCTGCTGAAAAGAAACGGATGCATACCATTTATATTTTTTTAAATGCATACTGATATCCGACTTGCCCCTTGATGACATTCGAGCAATACTTCTAAATTCAAGAATACTCAATTTAATATTTTTTTAATTGAATCCATTTGTTTGAATTTGAATACTTATAGAACTGAAGTACTATAAGTAGCCTAACTATAGTTATGAAGTACTATAGTTATCCAATACAAATCATCCCATGTTTGCATTGGAGCCTCTTTTTTATTCCGATCCAATTTCTTTTAAGTACTTCTTGAGTTTGGATATAAGAATGCAATTCAAAGCTCATCCATAATCGAGAAAATTGCTAAAAAGATGGCATCCTTTCCCATCCTTCATTGTAAATCGAAGAGGATTGAGAATGGAACCATTAGACCGTTTGTCGAATGGGTTGAGGTTTCATAGCACCAGAGTATCCTGCAATCGGATACACAGTTCATGCTCCTTTTTACAAACCCATTGGCAAGGCCCCAATAGCTTGTAAAAAAAGAGGATTATAGAAACGAGCATTGACTGTAGTTAGATTGTTGGAGAAAGACAGACACAGGGTTCACTGGAATTCAGCACTCGACTGCACATGAGCATAAACTGGCACGTAACATTTGGGGGTATGGGGAGAACAATGTTTCCTATTGTAGAAAACACTGTTTTCAAATAGTGGATATCTGAATTTTCTTGAATTTCAGGAGGAGGGGAAGGGGGGGGGGGCAATTTTCCCGTCTTACCCTAAGTGAGTGAATGCCTATGCTGCTGTACTTGTAAGGAGCATGTACAAGAGACCCTTTCTGAACCAAGAAAGAGGAAGAGGCTCCAATGCCGAGATCCTCCCGCGACTGCAACATGAAAAGGATATAGGTTCCTTGAGTAAGATTTCTGCACTCAGTCGAGTGCCTGTTGTTTTGGAATGCTGGCCGAGATCATAGCAGGAACGGTCTGCACATCCCACACACTCGATCCAACCCTGAAAAAATAATGAACACGTTATGGATCCAATTATTATATAAACTCAAACAGAATAATGTAACGAAATGAATTGTTTCCTTTTTTGTAACAGCTCCGAAGGACAGTGATGGAAGTCGATTGTCTGAGGATGAACAGGATTCATACTCATTACTTGAAATGGAACTCCCAGAGTTTTCCATACACAGGGTGTAATATTACTGACATCATAACTTTAAAAATAAAAAAAAAATAGACGAAACACCCAAAATAACTTTTCTCTAACATATGCACAATCCTACTTCTCATACATCCTACTCCAATTGAATACAGGTCATTTTCTAGTAATATAAGTAATCTTTTTTATGTTTTCTGGTCTAACAAAATACTTTGGATGAATACCAAACAATTAGCACCAGGATGACCCAATCCCTATCAGGTCCCCTAGAATAGCTATGACATTCCTACGGGAAGGCTTCTAGGAGTCACCCTAGTAGCCGATAAAGCTTAGTCAAGAAAGAGAAATAACAAAGAACTAAACTTGTCGGAAAAAACACTCAAAATACTGGTGTTAAACAATAACGTAAATAAAAAACTTTGTAAAAAACACACATAAGATGTTATAGGTAAGAGGATACGCACGTTTCAACCAAAAATTGTTTTGGCCTTTGTCAGTCCCCAAAAAGGACTGATGAAGGCCAAAACAATTTTTGGTTGAAACGTGCGTATCCTCTTACCTATAACATCTTATGTGTGTTTTTTACAAAGTTTTTTATTTACGTTAACTAAACTTGTCTTTTCCAATCACCCAATGAGTTGCCTGAATGAAAGGATAGTCCCCCAATATTTGAAAATAGAATAAAAATGGCTTTTTTTTTTTTTTAACCAAAAAAAGTTTCCCAAGTGGCCGAATCTCGAACAGAGTCGCAAAAGTCGCCTTTTCAGTGGCTGCTGGACACCCAGCATATACATTTCTAATTGGAAACAGATCGACAGAAGGGATCCTTAATCAGTACTCCATTCACATTGGACTCCTTTACACTCTAAAACTGACTACAACTTTATCATCGGATACCACTAACAGAATACAACCTGCTTAGAAATTGAACCGAAACTGTAAAAGGAAATATAAGAATCTAGGATTTTACGGGTTATGTTTTAAATTTCCAGGATTTTATCAAAATAAGTACTTTTCCTGCAGGTTTTCATGAAGATGAGTACAAAAACAAATAAATGAATCGAAAAAGATAAATTCCTTGGGTTTTGCAGATGGAGGGTGTCCACCCCTGCCAGGTCAGTCATTCCGCAGGATTTCGACAAGCATAGGCTGCTGCAGCCATTTTTGATTTTCTTTGAATTTTGTATGTGGAAACCAGGCATGGGATTGGACAAGAAAAAAATTAGCTGAAATTTTCTCGATATTTCATAAGATATATTAGAATTAGATGTTTGTACAAGTATTCAATATGTATCTTCATACATTTACATTTCATACATTTTATATATATGTGAGCATTTTGCTCATTATTTTTCAATGGGAACATACAAGACTGCTTTTGACGGTGAAGTCGAGGCAATTACAGTAGCTCTAGCCCATCTAGACGCTTGCCCTTCAGGACCAGGTTGTCATTTTTTCAGATTCTCAGGCTGCTATTCAAGCCATTGCCAACTGCCTTCAGGCTCCCGACACTATGTCTATAGTGCCATGTACAACTTTAATAAGAGAAATGCACAATAAATACAAAACGATTGTCTTACAATGGATCCCCCATCCCACTGTGCTAACGAAAAAGCGGATGAGCTGGCCAAAAAGGGCTCTTTTGTCAAGCAGGCCCCATGCAATCGGGTTAGCTATAAGTCAGTCTCATCAAGAATGAATCCAATGTTTAAGACAACACATAGGGCATTACTGAAAGATCGAACGAAGGAAAAATCGTGGAGAAATGCCATCCTCAATCTCCCCGACTGTCCAAGAAGTAATGCAGTGGCTGCCTTTCGACTGGCATCTGGACATGACTGTTTATAGGCCCCTCTTGACCGCTTCAACCGGGTAGAGAGTCCTGCCTGCCCCCTCTGCCGCAGGGGTGCGACAATGGATGCCGACGCTATCCCCGTTGGCTCTGCTCTAACTAAGAACTGTATCTATTCCCGATACTGGGAGGCTAGAGATTCTTTGAACAGTTTAGTTGCCCGATTTTGCATTTTTAGTGCTTTTAATGTTTTAAATATTCTTAGTTTGTTTTGTTTCTCTGATCTCTGTACGGCAGGAACTTTTAGAACACTCTGTATTTGTAAGCAACTGTCAGTAGCTCGCAAAATAAAAACTATATTTAACTTTTTTTTTTTTTTTTTTTTTAAATTCGGGGGTTTAAAAACTGCAACTTTGCCAATTTTTACAAAATTGAAGGGTTTTTAAAATCTAATAAGTTTTCTGAAATAATAAAGATAAACAAAAAATTCAAATAGATTTCAAATTTGTTTACTCTTTCGAATCATTTTCAGTAAAATTTATAGTTCTATCTGCATTTTTGAAAATTAAGGAAAAGAGATAACTATGAAATTTTTATATGTGTTAGTATTACTTACTGACATGCTCTTGGGGGGGAAAAAAATTAGGCTGTTATTTTTTTTTTTTTTTTACTCGCTGAATTATAACAATTTTGAAAATTTTAAAAAATCTGCATTTTTGACAGCTTGTAACTCAAAAAACGGACCTGGTATCATCACAAAATTGGACATGGAAGGACATCTCTATACAATCTTCATAATCTGTAAATTTTATTCTGTTGTTTTGATGATTAATAAGATAGAGTTTTGGCAGTCAACCACAAAGGACTTGCTAAGCCAAATCTGCCATTAACAACTATTGAAAACCAAACCAAAATAAAAAGTAACATTCATTGATTCATTGAACGCTTTTATAAATCTATGAGCAACTAGTGGGGGCAGAGAAGAGGGAGTTGTTACCTTTGGTAGGTCTAATTTGCCATTGCACAACTACTGAAATGAAAAACATTGAATGCCTTTGTCTTATTTTTACATTTCTGTCTACATTTGACAGTATTTTAAACATGTAAGTCATGATATGCATTCCAGTGATATTTAATATTTAAAACATGCACAATACGCATATATTATTTATGTTGAAAAAAAATCTTGTACATTATATTTTCTAGATCTCTCGCATGTCTAAGACTTATTGAATCTAAAAATGTATCACAATGACTCAATCACTGTTGGTATCCCAGGATAGCTGGGACAGGCAAGCAGACAGTCCTCTCAGGATGGTTCTAGGAATCCGTCTGGTAGCAGATAACGGAGACGGAAGTAATAAACAAAATTTATCTTATTCCAACTGCCCAATCAGTTGCTAGAGTCAAGAAAAATTTGAGCAATCTATAAAAGTAGTACGAAAATGACATTTTTTAAACCAAAAAACGTATCCCAAGTTGCTTTATCTTTCTGGGTAGCCGTATGTATTGGGTAGCCTAAGTCTCCTTTTCTGTTGCCGGTGGACACTCTGGTATTATCAATGGCATGGTACTCACGTAGGACGTGTCAATTTCTGCATCCCAGCAGTCCGTGGCATAGTGCGCCATCTCGTTGGACATGTGCTGACGGAAACGGAGCCTGTCCCTATCGATTCCGGCGGACACCAGGAACAGGTAGATCCTCCCTATGAAGTAGCCCAACGTCTGATTGGCGATCACACCCTGCAAACATAAAACACAAAATGAGGACAGGAGAAAAAAAGATTAAAAGTCTAACCTATTTTAAAAATGGATGGGTTTCTAAAACTTATGACAACAGTATTCACGCTTCACTTCAACCCGTAGTTAAAACTCAACAGGTGGTCAGTCCAAGATTAATAGTCATTGTTAACCGGGAAGAAAGAGTTACTGGACCTATTTTGCTTTTTAGGGTTGAAATCAAAATGCTTGTGGGTCCAATGTCCAAAAAGCATTGCAAGTTCTCATTCTGTGGAACCCAATCATGCCCCCCCCCCCCTCCCTACAATCTCCCAGCCTTTACACCAGATTTTTTTTTGCCTGTATAGGAAATTTGCTGGATAGGAGAACCCATTCTTGAAAGTTCTCTTTCATCAAAGCTCTCGAGGTCGCTTCGAACACAGCACCCAGCCACCTGGAACAAACATAAAGGAAAAATAGGTGGAGAGAGCCATTGCACGGTCTCCACCCATGTCAGGAGGCAAAAATAGTATCCTCCCTTTGTCTCAAGTTTCAGGTTGCATGCCAAATGACGGCTACAGAAATACCACTTTACAATGGACATACCCGCTTCTCCTCAGTATTTCACCTCCCTTGCATCAGCCCTGCCTACAGTGAAATTGATTATCAACGGCTCTCAGAACAAATCCACTCCTTTTTGAGCTGTGTAGTAGTAACACCTTTGAAATTATCCACAGCTTATACCAGTGCCTTCTTTGCACTGGTATACCCTTGCACAACAGATAATGGGCATCTGTTCACCACCCGATTTTTTTCTTTTCAATGGACAAGCACTTCCTCATCAAGCATTTTTTGCCATTACTAAGACACCACAGGAAATGGAACCCTGACCCAAGTGTGATAGATTGGTTCTTGAGCCAGTACACCCTTTGACTTCTGATTGCAGTACTGAAAAGCTCTCAGCCCAGTGCCACATAGCTGCCAACCTATCTCGACTTAAAACAGGAAGATTAGGGTAAAAAAACAAGAAGATTCCCTGAAAAAAAAAGAGGAAGATTTTCCCAGGCAAGTTTAAACCATACAAAAAAAAATGCTAAACTGGATCATTTTTGTGAATAGCTATTACAAGCAGCATCTGCTTGTTTTGGCCCAAGTAAGGATTTGCAGAGCTTTTTGCAAATTAATTTTTCTTTTATCATCCACCATGATTGCAGAAAATTTAATTCTCGCACATTTATATATTTTTCCATTATTCTGAATTAGGAAACATCTTTCAAAATCATGGACCAGCAGCGTTGACTGGTCAATTGTGCTTTTTTAAACAATCACCCGGTATTTAACTCATGTGTCACATACAGTCGAAAAGTAATTTTAAACTTTACTACCGACTTGCTTTTGTAGTACTTTAGACTTTTTTTTTATGCTCCAGCAAAAGTGTCAGTGCCGTAAAAATAGGGAGGCATGGCGGGGCGAAAGCCCGGGGCCCCCACACGTAGGAGCCTCAAAATCCATACAGTTATTTTCCCAACGTTTCTTTTTTTTTTTTTTTTTTTTTATAACTTTTCAGATTTGCGCATCTAATATTCTAAACGGATCACCTAGCACTGTTTAAACAGAAAACAAATAAGCTTACTGCTTACAAAACAGCTAACAGCTCACCAACATATCCACTGTATTAAGCTATGTACAGCTGATTTGTAACAGTTAAATTTATATGCCAGTATTTTTAGAGTCAAAATTCCTTAACTATTGACCTTGGGTTCCCTTTATTTGTATTCTAGAAAAACATGATCTGGGCCTCAAAAGCCACTCTGAAGCAAACATCCCTTTTTTGGGGGGGGGGCTCTTATTTCTTAAAATTATCATATCACTTAGGTAATTTTAAGCAAAAGGCCTGTTTTTTCTTTTTTTTTGTAATTATTACTTACAAACATTTTATGCACTTACAAAGAATGTGCAGACACATAAATGGTGTACACTGACTTCCTGTAAGAGAAGGGAGTATGGAAGTAATATTATGTTAAAAGTGTTCACGCGGACTTTATGTTAAAAATGCATGGACAAAGGTTGGGGGAAGTTGAATCCCCCATACACTATTTGTGTACGCCACTGCGCATAGTACAGATATGGAGTTGAAGTTTTCTTCCACCCTTTTCTAGAAAAGGGTACTCAACTAAGTTTAGAGTAAGTCAATGCTCTCGACTAAGGGTACTAGAGTAAGTCAATGCTCGGAAAAAATTTTTTCCCTTTAATGAGGATCTAAATTAAGAATGGCATGGCATGACATACAAAACTCCAAATGCCAAATGGCATGAGCTGCTTTCTCTCGCATATTCTAAAACTCAAAATTAAACTACTTAAATTGACACTATGTCCTTTAATTTTTCCCCTCTTGCAAAATATTTTAATATTTTTTGGTCGCTGACTTGTGTAATAATCAGTGATTTGTACATTCTTTTTACATTCATTATACAAATGATTCAATAATTATTTGTATAAACACTCAAACTAAAGATGAAAATAAACCCTACATTTCAGCTGGAATGTAAAATCAATTAATTTCTTCAATATATGAATACTTTTTTTTTTTTTTTTTTTTTTTTTTTTTTTTTTAAAACAAATCAAGTGCTCCATTAATGACTGAAAACGCTTTTATTAGAAATAATACTACTTACATCACGAACACATAAGAGCTATATTGGTGATTTATTAATTCTCTTGGTGTTGTCTTGCGTTTTGTTAAGATAAAGCTATGCAAGAGTTATCCGCTTAGAAGGAGTGCAATGGAGAAAACCGTCCAAAACTTCGAACGACAGGACAAAACCCTGGACCTTCACACTTCAGCCATCTTACTATCTTGTATGTTGAGTGTTTTATCCACTCGTCCATGGTGGGGCCTAATTTAATAATTTTTTATCAAGTAATATAATTTTGTAATTATTTAAGATGCGGAGAACACAAAGTTCCATGAGAAAAGGGACGAAGCGTGAGGAAAAATAACTTTGTAAAGTTTTGAAACTAATCTACTTCTAGTCAATGACTTATTTATGACAAGTATACACTTTTGCCTGTTCTTATACCATTTGAAAAGTGTATCATAATCTATGATGCGTGCCGTATTTGTCTTCACTGTTCTATAAAACACTTCTTCGGAATTAAAATCTATATTTAAATCACCTACTAAAACTATTTTACAATATTCGCCAGGCGTTTTCTAACTATACTCAAAACATATTTATAATAAATGGTCGCGTTTTGGCACTCAGTTTAGCGATCATTTATCAAAAATTGCAAACCATGTGCGGCTTTCAACATTTTATTAACGCCTGCCCCCCCCCCTCCACGTTATCTTGGCAAACATATTTGAAAAGTGACTCGACTCGCTAATTGTACCAAAATCGTGTCTACACAAAAAGCAAGGTTGAAATTAATCGCACTCTATAGCGTAAACTCGGGCGTTGCAAGAGCGACCAAGTAGACGCTATAATTGACCTATGATCAGGCTAGCCGCAGCACATGGCGTTGTGAAAAAGTCCTACGAGAAATACAACGTTCGGTGACCACAAAAGATATGAAAAGAAAGGAAACCAAAGACTTACCCCAGCAGTAGTTCAGGGCTTGAAGATCGTCCGTGAGAGAGAAGGGAAACACACATGAAAGACAAACACTCTAACTAGACTTACTAACAGGAGAACTTTATTCATTGGCAGAATGCACGGTACATTAATCTTAGTACAAAAGAACATTCAATGGGGTTCAATTCAAGACGGAGATAGATTATATAGCATATTTCAAAAGGGCAAAATGGCGCACACGCCATGTAATTCGGTCAAATACTACAGAAAAAGGGGAGCTTGCAACCATTGTGTTTTTTTTTTAAAAATTAAACCGAAGTAATTTAACAAGGAGGGGATGTCTTATTTGCCCAACGGAGACTTATTCGGTCCTAAAACATTTACTACGGTACTGTTCCTGCCGCCTCCAGCAAAAGGCCACGTTGTTCGTGTTGGGGAGCGCTTCCTTAGCGCGTCGAACTTACGGGGTGAAAAAAGGTGAAGTGAAGTCTTTGATCTTTCCAGACGGCTCGTCATCGCCAATTTTCTCGGCAACCCCGGGCACACGTCACAGGCAGGGAGGAGGAAGCGCCGCGATTGGTTCAAAGGTAAGCGCGGGCAGAAAACCCCTGACGTCATCCGGGGAATGATGAAATATTTTGCCGCGGAGGAGATGGCCGGATTGCCAGTGGCGCTTATGATCCTCATTATGAAGAGTTGGCGAGATGCACGAAAATCGCAGTGACTGTTGAAGAAGGAACACGTGGTGCAAGCGTGCCGCCATATTGGAAGCACACAAAAAAAACTGGCTAGCCGGGGAAAACATTTTAAAAAGGAAAAGGGGGAAGAACCAGGAGTACACACATTGTAAAAATTAATACTTATGAAAGAAAATGCAAAACAGGAATACATGTGATATTTCCATCACACACTCTGGTGCTAATTATATTAAAAGAATAATTTTCAGACTAATAGAATATTATTAGTGTTTTCTGTTTGTTTCTTCGGTAGATTTTAGCAAATGTACTGAACCATTATAATTCTTATTTCTCCCAATGTCATACCCAGGTAAAGTAGCGCCCATGGCAGGTACCAAAATTGCACTTTCTTTTCTTAGTAAGAACGACACCGATCTCTTCATTTGTATATGACCATTCTTTGTTTCATGGTTTGTGCTGATTAAGCAAATGAAAAAACCATTACAAAGTTAGGTCACAATAAGTAGTCTTCTTGATTTTAACCTGTCCGCTCCCATCGTTACAAGGAGGCAATGGTAGCGATTCTCTCTTCTATTCTCATCGTTGCTTCCAGGCCTGGTTGTTACAATGCCCTTGTTTCGAGCAAGCGTTTGCGTTGCCCTACATCATAAGCATTCAAATACCCATACGGGAAGCAACGATGGGTACAGAAGGGTTATTGCCTCAATCTGGCAATAGAAATCTGCACCCCTTTTCAAGTGTCACACATGACACACGCCTATCTTGTTATATCTTAGATATACGCCACTGATTTCTCTTTAGTGTTGTATGCTGCCTGTTGTAAATTGTGTTCTTAAAGTGAATTTTTCAAAAATAGAAAATTTATTTATTTAAAATAGAGGTCCGATTTTTTTTTTTTTTTAAATAAATACCTATATTATGCCATATCTACTTATATTATGTCTAACCTATTTTCGTTTTTATCAAATGTAAGATTAAAAGGGCACCCATATTCACTCTCGCCCCTGGGCCTCGTAAACCCAAGTTATGGCACTAAAAAGTGTATGGGGAGTACAGCTCTTTTGCTCAAAAGCCCCAACCCAGGAGCAAGATTATGAGGACTGTGATAGTTCAGAAAGGCTGTGTTCAAATTGTGAGAATAACTGAAATCTTCAGACTTCTTACTTTAAAAAATATCCTGATATTTTTTTAACTTTAGCAGTATGTAAGTGAAAATGGCAGGAAAGTAAAAAAAGGGAAGATTTAATGTTCCTGCAGGAAGACAGAAGAAAAGTTCAAAATCAGGAAGTCTTCCTGGAAAACAGGAAGAGTTGGCAGCTATGCTGTTAGGCCAAGAACACGTGCCAGCTGAAGTTCTCGGAAGACACAGCTTAAAAATGCAAAATGGATGCAAGGAAGTAAACTTTTACAGGAAAAGTCTGACTGGGAATCTCTTTTGATCTGATATTAGCTCTTCTGGAAGGTTAAGATTTCCCACTTGGATATCATGCTCGGTTAGATTCAGTCAGGTTACCATGGGTGAAAACCATTCAAGCATTCGGCAAACAGTTTTCTGTTAATCGGCAGTCGAGGTAGAGGGTGAATACAGCTGTTAGGGTTGACAGATTTTGCTTAGGGGAGGAAAAAAGAGGAAACTTTTCTGTAAAACACTTGACAAAACACAAAAAATGATATAAATGACCCTTTATCTACTAACAATACTTAAAAGTACTGCAATAATAAAATTATTTTTGAAATAATTTCAATGTAGCCATTGTACCCCCCCCCCCCAAAAAAAAAAAAAAAAAAAAAAAAAAAAAACAGTACCTAATACATCACTGAATCGGCTTACATTAAGATTGCATTTTCTGTTAAAGTAAGATTGTTTTAAATGGACAGGGCTTTCTGCTCACTTTATAACAAAGTCAAACCAACAAAAAAATAAATAAACAAAATGCAATCATTATGTGAATTTTTAGATGTTGCTTTTAAGAGGATAGGATTCGATTTCCCAAAAGTGTGTCCTTTAAAGCAGTACGATTTTGTTGGTGCTATGCTCTTTAGAAGACCCATCCATAGCTCATGAAACAGTCATCAGACGAATAGCTTGTGTTTTATTCACTTTTCTTTTCTATTGCATGAATCAGTACGGCTCATGCATTGCCTAAGAGAAGATGCACAGATTTCATTGGCCATTCTTAATTCCACAGATAAAGGGTTCAAATTAAAATGGAGCATTGAGGGTAGAAGTTTCCTGTTTTTCCATCCTAAGGAGTGACCACACACATTACCTTCTGGACTGCTTCTTTGAGGGTGACGAGCGCAGGCGGCTGTCCGTCCATCTGATTGCACGCAGAGTACAACAGGACACTCAGATTCTCCACTCTCGAAAACTTGGGGTGGTCCTTGCAACGGGGGTCAACGAAGTGCTCTATCTCGGCCATCGTGAAATGCCTGAAATGGCAAGAACAAAGGATTTTGTAAGACGTGTGCATCCTTGGGAAAATATCCAGAAGAGTATTACCTCGTGATGGGCACAAATGAATGAAAGACTAACTGATTTTTAAATGGAGTCAAGATCACTGATTTTGAATCATCCATTCAAATGCTCAGCACAAAGCATTCCAAAATTATGGCTTCAGCTGCAAAAAGTGTTCCACTGCACTATAATTTACCAAATCTTCAAAAAAGGCTAGAAATGCTCCATTTTTGTTTCTTTTTTTGGTTTATTTTCCATAATAAAAATATGTTTTTATAACTATTAAAAATGAAACATTTTAACAAAACTTTTTTTTTACATTTTTTTATTATTGTAGTTTTTAGAATTTATTCTTTTATTATGTATATTTATGTCATTTCTCAGATTAAAATGTTAGACCGTATGGTACTGTCGGATATTTGTAAAATCAGGCTACTGCCCACTATCCAGGATATTGGTCAGATAGGCCAGATATCCATTGCATCCCTAAAGAAAATTAAAATATTCAAGCTTTCTTGTGCGAAATTCTTTGTACAATTTCCTGCAAATACCCCCCCCCCCCTTTTTTTAGAGACACATATGCTCAACACTCCTTTCTTTTTTAGAGAAGAATTCTAACCTCTTAACTTTTTGACTGTGTGCATAGGCCACAAAGTGAGTCATGTTAGATGGAATGGAAACTGATGATTTAGAATACATAAAATGGGTTTTTGGCCTAACAGATTCATAAAAAATATGTATACATTTTTATACTTTCAAACTTTCAGTAAAGATAGACATTTGGTTAAAAGTTTCCATGAAGTGAATAAATGATTTTACTAAATGGTTATAAATAAAATCTATTATTTTATTTATAAAATAGATAAATTATTAAATTTCATAACTTTGTATAAAAATGCTTGTGTTATACAACAATCATTTTTTTTTTTTTTCAATTTGTAAATATAAAACAGAACTCACACTATCCAATTAAATTTTTCTGTGCTGATAGTATTGTTATGTCGTAGGGAATAAATAACATTTGGACTAAGTAGAAAATTAACGGGTTTTTATTGTATTTAAAAGTTTTTTTTTTTTAAATGAAAATAATTAAAGAAAGTTTTATTTAGGATAATTTTGCCAAGAGAAATTAAGTTTTTGGGTATGTGAGGACATTATGGGGGTTTTGTGTCAGTTGGATTTGTAATTTAGAGATCCATGTGCTTGTCATTAATTGCATGCTAAATGACAGATACATATTTTTCTAAGTGAAATACCTGATATAGTTTCTTTCATAATGGGTTGCACATATGTTGAAAACTACCTTAATGATTTTGATAATGAATTTTACATTTAATAATTTTTTGTGTTTTTGGTGACTGACAATTTTTTTTGCGGCTGACAAATTTTTTTTTATATAACGATCTTCTAGTTCCCTTAATTAATATATTAACATTAATAAATTTTAACATTTTTAATTTATTACTAATTTTCTTTTGATTTACAACAATCACTACTGGGTAGCCATTTTCTTTTGGAATCAGTACGATCCCGGCAGATACATGCGTTCCCGCGTCTTTGACGTTGCCAGATTCAAGGAACAAGAATTTTTACGGCCGTTCACGATGTGTTTTACATCTTGCAAATAATTAATAAGGAGTTATTAAATTCAAATGGAAGTGCAAAGAATATTCGTTTACTAAAATAAACACATCGTTATTTACAAAGTAATTTTGGAGACCGTAATTACGAAGTCAATAAAGGGTGCTGACTTAAACATCAACTCCATGGCCAACATTTCGCTGCAGCAATCGAAGTCTGAGTACAATATTACCGAGAGTATGATGATTGCTATAAATATCAGAGCCAGAGGTGGCGTGGTTCTTCTTCGTTTTTTCTTCTTGGATTTCGTCGGAGTTACTTGTTAGACATCGGCTGAGAGAATGGTGCCAATGGACGGTGACTATGGAAGGAGCCACGGGAATGAGACCTGAGTGATGCTTTAAAAGGAGGGCCCTCGAATCATTAACCCATGGATAAGTCCTTTTTTTTTATGCATGCTTCTTTTAACTAACATATATTTGTCAGCCACTTTAATTTTTTTTTGTGTGACATGTGGGGTTAAGCCGGAAATGTAAGCTAATTTTTAAAGGCTAATAAGAGGCATTAATATGTGATATTTTCTGGTAATATTGTTTAATTTGATTAATATGGGGGTTAGTAAGATCAATTAAAATAAATTTTTGTAGTCTTTAGACTAAATGAAGTAGATGTTTAAGGATTAGAATTGAGGTTCTAGAGTGCCTCATGTGAATTGTTTTAGTATGTTCAGCAATAAGTTTTATGTTAAAAGATAATTGTAATTTGATAAAATTTGTTAAGCTAAATGTTATGTTTGTACATTATAATCGAGAATTATCAAAAATGTGAAAAAGTTGGGCAGATGTAAAAAGATTATAATACTTTAAGATCGCTTGTAAATATATTGTTAAGTGATAGCTGGTGCTTCAGGTGTTTAAATCTATTATAGTTGTTTAATGTTAATAAATGAACTGTTCATCTTATCTAGAGTTTTATTTCTTTTGTTTGTGTGCATTTTCTTTTTCACTCCAACTTCATAGGGTTTTTTGCAGAAATTTAGATATAACATGAACGGTTTTGTACAGCTTTTTAAATCTATACGATCACTACACCATATTAAGTTTATTTTTGTTGCTTTATTGAATCTATTTGTATTTTGGAAATTTAAGGAAATGGTTTACTTTACGGCAACTCCTTTTGAAACCGTCAAAGAATTTTAAAAGTTAATTTACTTAAAATGAAGTCAAATATTAAGATATTAAATTTGTCAACAACATTTTTTAACCCCAACAGTATTTAAACTCAAAGTACAAATTATTATATCAGTTGACTCAAATGTTAAATAGGATTCGAATCACTTGCATTTGTTTACATATTAACCATGGTTTATCTATGTACTTATTTTTAAAATAATAGCTTAAGGTATATTTTGTATGTCTTGTTTAAGATAGCGTGTTACTTTAATAAAGTGTCAATTAATGCACATTTATAATTTTTAGAACATCTTTAAATACATTGGATTTAAATTTAAAAAAAAATTAACATATAAAGAACCCTGCTATACAGAGTTTATCAACTGTGCTTTTATTTCGCAATCTCCCTCTATGATGAACAAACACACCCATCATCTGAGCACTCTTGGCCGGTCCATAAGTGTTCAGAACAGAGAAAGTCCACTGTATTTTAATAGTCATATAATGTGCAATGATTATGCAAAATTTACAAAGTGAGAGGGGGGGGATATTTTACAATGACAATGATGGATTCAACTAGCATTATTGTTATTTGAAACATTCCCTTAATTGTTGTCCAAAATCACAAAAATGCGGAAGAATCGCATCCCTGTAAAGTAGCAAACAAGTCATTGACTTACCTGACGCGAATGAGTCCCGAACGGGGGGATATCTCGTTCCTGAAGGCGTCCCCGATTTGGGCAACGGCAAAAGGCAGCCTGCCCTGGTTGAACTGCAGGAGGCGCTTGAAGTTCACAAAAATACCCTGGGCCGTCTCAGGGCGGAGGAATCTGAAACGCATTTAAAAGATGAATACTTGTTTGCTAAGTGAGGCTTTACAAACATGCAGGTTCTTTCACTCAAAGAAGCAGAAAGTGCTTAACCCTCTCGTCCCCCTGAACCTCATAGGAGGCTCTTACTTCAAATAGCAATATTTAAAGAGAAAACAAATGAATTGAGTATTTTTTCTTTCAGTGATATCCATATCATTCATTCAGGTAGAAAGTATAGGAGGCTCTTCACTCGATGGATCCATCGTGCCTAGATTGCAGTACGAGTCCATTGAGATCATTTTTGACAGTTTTCGCTTCATTGCTTCGCGAGAAAAATGAAGAAAATAGGGACGCTGCTTTTTGACCGTTTTTTTTCTTTTTAAGGTAAGTATAGTTTTTTTTGTTATTCATCAACATTTACCTAATAGGTGTACCCTTCTAAATTCATTTTAGCGTAACAAAAGGCTTCGAAAAGGCAGAAATGAATATTAGAGAAATCTAATAGGAATCGACATTAGAAAAAAATATTTTTGTGTGACTTATAATAGTATTTCAGATGCATTCAATGCTAGACAGATTTTTTTCTCTCTGATTTTTCATAATTCGGTGACGAGAGTGTTAAAAGTGCGACGTATGTCGCAGATCCATCACAGCTTTTGCAGAACATTTCATCTTTTAAAAGAAAGAAAAAATAGAAATGATAAGTTAGTATAAAGGGCACTTCCCTTTAATTGTTCTGCTAAGTCTTTCGTCTTCACTTTTTACATCTATTTTGTAATTTACAGTGATCCGTCAGACTTGCCTGCAGGATATTTCCAACTGTTTGAGATCATGTTGCAGAACACTGGATATAATTTTGCTTCTGGGCTTTCACCAGGGCCTTCTCTATTGTACTGCTCGGGCCTGCTACAGTGCTTTCCCCCCACTGTCCTACATCACGAAACCGGTCTTGCTTTCTCACCACGTGCAGCTTACTTTACCTAGGATTCAAGAATGTACTAGTCGGAAGTTCAGTGCAGCTAGGTATGTGTTAAAAGCATGTGATTAAAAGCTTCTAGAGTGTGAATATGAATAATATTTATAGGTGAAGTGCATTAAACTATGGATAATTTTGCCTTAATATTACAAGGTAAGTGATCTTTACCCTTTTTTTTAAAATTTAGTATAGCCTTTCTTTGACTTACTCAAGCTATCCTCAAAAGAAGAGCCACTTTTCAATGTATCGAGTTATAAGTCTAGGGGAATCTTAAATATTTTAAAACTAGGTACTTTAAAATAGAAATAATAGAGAGGATGTAATGTCTTTTCCTGTGCTTCATAATTTATTTCTTTTAATATATGTGTTTGTACGTTTATTTTTCGTAAAAGTAAAACTAAAAGGGTTATAATTTGATGCAGAGTCAATCATATATCTTTTAGTGTTATTTAATTAGAGCACATGGTGAAAAATGGTATGTATTCCTATAATTTCTAATTGAAGGCTATATGCAACATTCAAATATAGCTCTCATACACAAAAATTGCATTGTAACACGTGAAAATTATTATAAAATACTACTCGTTTAAGATTTTACCTCATTATTTTATGCTTTGTTACTTTATTCTTAAATGTATCATGAGTATTTAATCATTTTTATACACTTAATGTTAGCAACATTGCAAAGAAAACACCGGGAAAAGGCATTCTGAATGTTCCATTCTCTCTCATACATTTTGATTCGTTAATATACTGCTTTAAAAATTCTTCATTTTTTAAATGAAAGAATTGGGACTGCCTTTTGAAGGGGAAAAAATTGTTTCATGCGACTTGTTTAGGAAAGAAAATAAATCTCTTAAGTGACTTGAAATTTTTCAGGATGTCTCTTCACAAGCTATACTACACACAATAATTAGCGATAAATTATGCCAGTTATGGAACTCTGGGAAAATTCTTAAACGTAGAATTTCATTGGAATATTTTCTGAAGCATGACATATTTAGTATATACGTAATATAATAAGGTCACTACATAAAGGTTTCGATTTTTGCAGATGCCTCGTAGATTATTGCAAGCAGAGAAATGACCAAAATAAAGAAAAAAATGCTAAAAAGATGCAGAAAAAACTTTCAGCTGTCAACTCTGGGTGATTCATTTTCCTTAAAAAAAAAATCCATGTATAACTTTAACACTGTACAATTTTACAAATGCTTTTTTTGAAATTATTGATTAATAATATGCCAATTTAACTGAAAGAGAGTAAGTCAAATTTTTACTTTATTTTGCTGCCTTAATCTAGAGTATTTGAAAACAGTTTAAGCTGAAAGCTTTTTAAAGAATGACTGCTCAAGGATAAAATACATTTTTGTGTTACAATATTAATCAAATGTCACAAACTTTTCACCTTTTTTCAATTATTTTATGCTCACGTTATTCTAGAAAAATACAGTCATATGAATATTTTTTAATACACTATGATTAAAAAAAATGTGTATGAAAAATGTTAATACCACGCTTAAATTTGCTAAGTTGCCTCAAAATATTGTTGAATAAACATTGCAGAGTTGCCAACTTGGCAAGGTGAAAAATCAGGAGATTTTATTCTAAAAATCAGGAGACTTGTTTTTGGGTCTTGTCAACCTTGGTCCTATTAGGTAGTCAGTAGTTTGTAAAAAATTTAGCAACATGAAAAATTTAAGTTGTAAAATTAAAAATTGGGGTCAATTTTTTTACTTAAGGCATTGGAGGATTAAAGAAAACAATGTCAAACAAAAAATAATCAATTCAATGCTTTAGAACATGAAGCTGCACTTCTTTCACTATTATACATTGGTCAGTGAAGTCCGAACTTTATGATGTCACACATGCGTGGGTTCCTTCCCACAACAAAACTTAGAAAAAGATTTCAAATTCAAAAAATCGCATTTTTCATGTGATAAAAATCAGGAGAAAATGAGCAAATAATCAAAAATCAGGAGAAATGTATCCTAAATCAGGTTGGCAGGAAATCAATGAAAAATCAGGAGTCTCCTGTCTAAATCAGGAGAGTTGGCAACTCTGACATTGTATTTTCATATTTTGTATTGCTTCTTTAACACATATACATATGCAACATTTTCTATGTTATTATACTATTAACTTTGTTCAAAAAGGTTTTCTTAAAATAGGAAAATAGAAGGTTTGCACTTAAATAAATGTGTTCAACAACCAGTTAGGAACTATAGTAAAATAATATTTTTGTTAAAAATTGTCTGCTATCGTCAGTATGATATCAGCGTTTCAGAGTTGGATTTCCAATATGAATTTTTTGAAGAAAAATTATGCTAATGTTCACTTTTAATAATTTCTTTAAAGGCAATGCATTTATACTTACTCAAATCGCTTTATTCAGTTAGCTTTTTTCAGAATTGGTATATTTATTAAAGAGTTTGCAATGAAAAATTACATACCATCCATTTCGGTTATCTATACATGATTATTAAATTATTCTGAATTTAATTTAATAATGGTGAGCAATAAATATATTGTCAGAAGAAAGAAAACTATTTTTAAATCAAAAGGTTTCGCTAACGATTTCCATCATGTTTCTAAAAGAAAGTTGAAATAAACAAATAAGGCGATTACAAAATTATAATAATAACATTTTTCCTTTTAGTCAATAAATGTGCTACTGCTTTAAAAAGACTATTTTACCATTTTTTTCGTAATTAAACACTTCTAATTATCCCTCCGTTAAAGGTATTTGCTCAGTATTCCTTATCTCCAGCGGAACAAACCGGACTCATTTCTAGACCCCTTCTTTTCAAGGAGCAGGCCCGGTGAGTAGAATAGAGAAGGCCCTGCTTTCACTCACGAAGCAATAGAGCCTATTACAAATTTGTTGTTATTGTTGTGGGACTATGGCCAATTATCTACATGCAGGATCTAGGCCGATGGGTTGGGTGTCCTTCGTGGGGGGTCTTCCTAAGGGGTCATAACCCGTACGTACGATAAGCTATTACAAATTTCATACAGCAAATCAAGCAGTTTTAAAATATATCTGCACAGTGAAGCTAAAATAAAAACAATGTGGCATGTGGCAGTGAGTAAAAGATTAAGATGATGGCAAGTTCAGAATACATTTTGTTTATTCTTTAACACTAGAACCACTGGGCAGGTCATTTTGACCCAAAATAGAACTTGCTAACTTTTTTTTTTTTTTTTTTTAAATTTACCTCTCTCCCAAATATTACATGCAGGTTTATGCCAATGATAATAGCAGCTGTAGGAGCAATATTGTATTTTTTATTTTAATGTAATACTAACTATAATACAAATGTTAAGGTTAAACAAATGTCATTACAGTTCAAATACAATATTATTTATGGATTGGGACACGAATTTTACAAGATGGGTCAAATTGACCCAAACTGCAGTTCTAGATTTACCTCAAACACCACAGTTCTAGTGTTAAAATCATTAAGGATGATATGACTAGAAACTATTAATCATAGGCAAAGTTATGGCCGACACACAGTACTCATATTTATCTAAAGCACACCAGAGCCTACATTTGTAAAGTGTGGTGTTGTCACTATAATATCACTTTTCTTTGGTTAATAATTAATGTAATTTACCTCCACCCAGAACGTTTTAGTAATTTAAGATCTTTCTAGTTAAAAATTTAAATAACCACTGTGTAATTTCTTACTTTTGGGGGGCTGTTAATTATTTATTTTGTTTTGGCAGTGTAAAGTTTTCCCTTTTGTTTACTTTTTTTTGTAATTAAATTTTCTCTTCACCGGCCGTTTTTTGCCTTCAGGGTGTTTAAAATTAATGTTCAACTTTTAATTGCCGTTCTGTGGGTAATCAGCACTTTAAAATATAGTGGCTATGCTTCATATCTCCCTTTTCATTAAAGTTGTTTTGATGGGATTTTTTAATTTTAAATTAATTTTCGTAACTTCCCGTAATCCTGCTTTTCCTTTTTTTTTTTAATTACTTTATTTCTCCGGTTAGGCATCTTCCTGTGAATTTTCAATAATTTTTTTCATCTTTTAAGTTTTGCTTACAATTTCATGTTATTGCATCATTTTCTGTGCCTGTTGCATCAGATCTCAGAGAGGACGCTATCTTTCCCGCGCTTTTCCTCCGAAATTGTTCTAGAAGCTTCTTTTTCCCCCCTCTTGCGATCCAGATCGGACGATCCCGGAATGACTTTAGGTGCACTCTCTGCTCTGATTGGCTGAGGGTAGCGGTTCCGGAGTGAGGAGGAGAGGCAAGCGCGCGATTTTTTGGGCAGTTGCACCTACATCCTCTGCATCTCCAAGCGTATCTTGTGGCTCTAGGAGCAAAATAATCTTCCTTCTAGATAACCCCGAGCCTGGGTGTTCAAGACGGACTAATGATGTTGCCATAAGCAACAAGTTACAAAAAAAAAACAACAAAAAAAAAAAAAAAAACACGATGGATCCTGTGTAATTATCAAAAATTTTTTTTGGGTGAAAGAGCACCCCAACGCCAGCCCAGTCCTGCCCTGCTGCCACATCTGAAATGAAGATCTGCTAGATACCAGCACCTGGATGCCCCGCCGATGGAGATGCTGAATTAGTGAGATTGCCTCCCACTTACCCCCGGAGCATGAACCATCAGCAAGCCTAAATTTCGGAGCATGGATTTGCCGTTCCGGCACTTGTGCTGACGGTGCTTCTAGATGCCACCCTGATCCCATCCCACTGATGGATTCAGCGCGCCTGCAAATGGTGAGGTACCCTTTTTCCAATTTATAATTGCATTTTGGCAAGCATCCCAGCCGTCTTCTTCAACCACATGGGACTGTTGCTGGGGCGATCCACAGGAGTCAAAGATGAATGACAGACGCGGAGGAGAGCGGTGCTGATGTGGGCGTGCTTCTGCGCCATTTTTTTTTTCCCCTTTAAATTTTTTTTTCTTAAATGTACCCCCTCTTTTTCCTTTTACGTTTGTTTAGGTGTCATTTTTTTTTTTTTTCTTTTGAGCCTATATTTTTTGTCTTGTTTAAATTTCTTTTGACCATCGGTCTTTCTAAAAAAAAAATTATAAAATAGGGATTGAATGTATTTTGTTGAAGTGTACCATTCTGTAATGTGATAATTCCCTTACAAGAGTAGCATCTAAGCTTAAATATTGTAAATTGTGAATTTCAAGCAAAACATGATTATCTACTGAATTAAAATTTTTGGTTTGCAACCATGGGTACCCAGGGGTTATACATTTTTATCTTTTACCAACATCTATGAGTGCTACCTGATCTCTTTTGCAGCACTGAAGCAGGTGTTAATTTGATCAAAATCTTTAGTAATTGTTTTAATTAAGCTGTGAGTTGTGCCATAGAAATGTGTGTAAATTTTCACCTCATGTTTCACGGTTCATTGTTATTTGCTGCTGAGACTTGCTTAAATTGTTAAGGTATTCATTGTGCTGCATATTAAGTTTAAACGTTTTTTTTACTTGATCTGGTATGTTAATTGGTTAAATAAAATGTTTCAATCCCATCTTTTGGTTCTCTTTACTTTGACAACAATCAACACTAAGGGCGGCAAGAGAAAAATCCTGGGTTATTGTCATCATTCATAACAACGCATTACTGATTTGTTATCCTTTTTTTAGCTGTGAAATTTAATTGTGGTGTTCCAAATAGGAACAACACTACAAAATGGGATAGGGACATAGACTACAAATGGGATAGGGATAGGGACACTACAAAATGGGACCAGGATATTTTGTAGTGTTGTTCCTATTTGGAACACCACAATTAAATTTCACAGCTAAAAAAAGGATAACAAATCAGTAATGCGTTGTTATGAATGATGACAATAACCCAGGATTTTTCTCTTGCCGCCCTTAGTGTTGATTGTTGTCAAAGTAAAGAGAACCAAAAGATGGGATTGAAACATTTTATTTAACCAATTAACATACCAGATCAAGTAAAAAAAACGTTTAAACTTAATATGCAGCACAATGAATACCTTAACAATTTAAACAAGTCTCAGCAGCAAATAACAATGAACCGTGAAACATGAGGTGAAAATTTACACACATTTCTATGGCACAACTCACAGCTTAATTAAAACAATTACTAAAGATTTTGATCAAATTAACACCTGCTTCAGTGCTGCAAAAGAGATCAGGTAGCACTCATAGACGTTGGTAAAAGATAAAAATGTATAACCCCTGGGTACCCATGGTTGCAAACCAAAAATTTTAATTCAGTAGATAATCATGTTTTGCTTGAAATTCACAATTTACAATATTTAAGCTTAGATGCTACTCTTGTAAGGGAATTATCACATTACAGAATGGTACACTTCAACAAAATACATTCAATCCCTATTTTATAATTTTTTTTTTAGAAAGACCGATGGTCAAAAGAAATTTAAACAAGACAAAAAATATAGGCTCAAAAGAAAAAAAAAAAAAAATGACACCTAAACAAACGTAAAAGGAAAAAGAGGGGGTACATTTAAGAAAAAAAAATTTAAAGGGGAAAAAAAAAATGGCGCAGAAGCACGCCCACATCAGCACCGCTCTCCTCCGCGTCTGTCATTCATCTTTGACTCCTGTGGATCGCCCCAGCAACAGTCCCATGTGGTTGAAGAAGACGGCTGGGATGCTTGCCAAAATGCAATTATAAATTGGAAAAAGGGTACCTCACCATTTGCAGGCGCGCTGAATCCATCAGTGGGATGGGATCAGGGTGGCATCTAGAAGCACCGTCAGCACAAGTGCCGGAACGGCAAATCCATGCTCCGAAATTTAGGCTTGCTGATGGTTCATGCTCCGGGGGTAAGTGGGAGGCAATCTCACTAATTCAGCATCTCCATCGGCGGGGCATCCAGGTGCTGGTATCTAGCAGATCTTCATTTCAGATGTGGCAGCAGGGCAGGACTGGGCTGGCGTTGGGGTGCTCTTTCACCCCAAAAAAAATTTTGATAATTACACAGGATCCATCGTGTTTTTTTTTTTTTTTTGTTTTTTTTTGTAACTTGTTGCTTATGGCAACATCATTAGTCCGTCTTGAACACCCAGGCTCGGGGTTATCTAGAAAACCACGAGCCCGAGGGGGGGAAGATTATTTTGCTCCTAGAGCCACAAGATGCACCTACATCCTCTGCATCTCCAAGCGTAACTGCCCAAAAAATCGCGCGCTTGCCTCTCCTCCTCACTCCGGAACCGCTACCCTCAGCCAATCAGAGCAGAGAGTGCACCTAAAGTCATTCTGGGATCGTCCGATCTGGACCGCAAGAGGGGGGGAAAAAGAAGCTTCTAGAACAATTTCGGAGGAAAAGCGCGGGAAAGATAGCGTCCTCTCTGAGATCTGATGCAACAGGCACAGAAAATGATGCAATAGCATGAAATTGTAAGCAAAACTTAAAAGATGAAAAAAATTATTGAAAATTCACAGGAAGATGCCTAACCGGAGAAATAAAGTAATTAAAAAAAAAAAAGGAAAAGCAGGATTACGGGAAGTTACGAAAATTAATTTAAAATTAAAAAATCCCATCAAAACAACTTTAATGAAAAGGGAGATATGAAGTATAGCCACTATATTTTAAAGTGCTGATTACCCACAGAACGGCAATTAAAAGTTGAACATTAATTTTAAACACCCTGAAGGCAAAAAACGGCCGGTGAAGAGAAAATTTAATCACAAAAAAAAGTAAACAAAAGGGAAAACTTTACACTGCCAAAACAAAATAAATAATTAACAGCCCCCCAAAAGTAAGAAATTACACAGTGGTTATTTAAATTTTTAACTAGAAAGATCTTAAATTACTAAAACGTTCTGGGTGGAGGTAAATTACATTAATTATTAACCAAAGAAAAGTGATATTATAGTGACAACACCACAAAAGATAGCTAACAAAAATAACCTACATAAAATATGTGCCATTGTGATTTCAAACCCGGAGGTGACTCCTTCCTAAACAAATATAACTAAGTTGTCAGAAATACTGTCACGCTGCAGTGTCAGCTGGAGGCAGAAGCAAAAGCACAAGCTATACTTTTGCACCCACATTTAGGCTCGTTGAAGGGAGCAGTGAGCATACAGGTAAGGGAACTGGACATGACGTGGAGAATTGCCATCCCAGACAGGTTTCCTACTCTATTCCTGAAACAAACTTTCCCAGGTTTTCCAGACATTCATTTAGGAGTTGTTGTTTCAGTAGAGCCTGTCATAAAATGATTCTCACCCAGGCTGACATTGGATACTCTTTTGTTAGATAGGATCCAATGTAACACGATGTCGTAAGAAAAACACTATGACCTACCGCCAATGCGTCGCCTTCTGTTTTGGCACAAAGTCAACAAGGAAAAACATACTACTGACTTTCTTTATCAGAATCTGTTTTTTTTTTTTTTTTTTTTTTTAATTTGTACCAGCTCATCAGGAAAACAGCTCTCTCTGAGCCATTTTCCCAAATTAATAATTTTACACATACCCAATAAAAAAGAAAAAAGGGTGGGGGAAAACCTCTCCGTTTTAACAAAGTAAATGAAAAAGGGTCCCCATCCATAGAGATACGAAAACTGGCCTGCAAGTTGAAAAATGCTCTGAATGCATGTTCTGAACAATATACAGTAGAGAGCCAGAAATCCGCACAGCTTGGGACCAAGGCTTGTGCGGATTTTAGGAGTTTGCAGATTTGAGGCCATAAAAGACAAATCCTATTACATTTCAGACTTGAATAGA
Organism: Cheiracanthium punctorium; assembly: GCA_038373885.1. NCBI lineage: Eukaryota > Metazoa > Arthropoda > Arachnida > Araneae > Cheiracanthiidae > Cheiracanthium > Cheiracanthium punctorium. Next base: position 335,633 of record JAWZYV010014716.1, on the reverse strand, counting down.
GGAGAATACAATTACAATGAAATAAAAACACAGTCAAAAGTATTTCATTTATATTTTCACTTTAAATACAAAAGCATAGGAGAAAAAAGAAATTACATGAAGACTAGCAAAGCAAATGGTTTCAAAATTTCCTTTCTCTAATTTTGAAAACATGATTTGTTTTAAAATATTTTTTCTCTACTTTGTTTCTTTCTTTCTTTAATTTATTTAATTTTGCAAATTGTATAACTGTTTAAATATGCAGTTTAAACAATAACTGTTTAAACTGCATATTTTCATCAGAATATTTAAACAGAATTATGATTAATTTTTGTTTTGTTATAGAACCTAGCTGTTGTAAAAATTGAGGGTATTCTTTTCTTAACTTTCAACTTTTATCAAATGGATTTTTTTATTATTATTATTATCCAAGTTTTAGATCATCATCAGAATCCTATTTATCTGAATTCAAGAAACTTTTCAACAATTTCTTCATTGGTAGAATACTGCGAATTTCATTATTTATATCAGAGAAGGTGTGCGGAACTGTATATAAAAAGATAAAGATATCGACAACTTTCTCCTATTTGAAGTCGGTTACTTCAAAAGCATCCAAGTGTTCAGATGACACAGAGTGAGATGGGTGCTGAAGTCGATTTTAACACGGGAGTCCAGCTAAAACCTTCCTGTCGCTCAGTAGTCACCCTTTGCCATAAGAGCAATGGGTCGAATCCCCCATTCATTTCAATGGGTGATTCGACGGAGGATACAGTCACCATTGGTCGGATATTCTCCTCGGATATGAGACACAAACAATGGGTCTCCTATCTGTATCGGCTGGATAGGAGAAGCAAATGATCTGTTTTTATATCAGTAGATCCAGCTTTTTCATCTCTTCAAATGGCTATAGGCAGTTTTACTGTTATACAGAGCATTGCGGTAGATAGTCCAAAACAGCCTATAATAATAGCAGGGTTCCCACTCAATTTCTGAAAAAATATTCCCCGACTTTTCCAGACCATCATGTGATAAAAATCCAGACTATTTTTTATGCTTATAACGTCAACTTTGCATATGTTCTTTAATATTTTTAGCCTCCCAAAGTAAGGTTAAACGTTGTTTGTTTAAAAACACTGATTTTCCAGTCCAAATTATATGACTTTCCAGGTTTTGGGACAAAATTTGTAATTTTCCCCGACTTCTCGCTGACCAGTGGGAACCCTGTATAGGGTGTCCACTCTTGTGAGGTGACCAAAACAGTCGCATGAGCAGCCTTACACACCTAAAAGAATTGAAAAATATCACACTTTTTAAAAATTTCAACAGCCAAAAGGGTAGCACCTTTTTGAAAGTTTAAATCAAAAATATATGGCTCAATCCTAAAATGCACAAGAGGATGACATTCACACAAACAAAAGATGAAATTCTCAATTTAAACTTTTTACTGGCTCATTGTTTTCTTCTGCTCTCTAAAGCCCATATCACACACCTTCCCCATCTTCAATTCAAGCAACACTTTCGTTGAACTGTTTTCCACAACAGTTGGGTGAAAAGGATTGTGCGATATGTATGTTCAACATTCGCAACTTTTCCCACCTGGTACGGGGAAAATTGAGTATTTCATTCAACTTCTCCAATAGACCCATCACGAGCAAGCCAACGGAGAGGCGGCAGTGACATCACAGATTCGCTCATTCCCTTTTCAAGTCAAACCAGTTGAGTGAAAGAGTCGGACAAGTTGAACGAAATACTGGACATACAACTACACTTCTCATACATACAACTACACTTCTCATACATCATACACGGATTGAATACAAGGATAACATAAAAAAATTTCTAGAGAAATTTTTAAAAAGTGAAACAAGTCCATTAAAAAAAACTGTTTATATTATATTTTCTATTTTTTTCGCACACATAATAAATACAAGAATTTATCGTGATGTCCAAATCCCTGCTCAGTCCCCTAGAATAGTCGTGACGACAAGTGGACAGTCCTAAGGAGTTTTCTAGGACAGAGGATCCATGCTTTAGAAGAACCACAAAAAACAAAACATGTCCCTTTCTGATCGCCCTTTTAGCTGTTTTAACCTCTTCACCCATGAGAATTTGGATCCCCAAAAAACAGCAGAACCCTTTCATTCCCCTACTTTTTAACTGAAGAGCACGTCTTGTCTTTTGTGCGGTAGATGGGAGGAATTATCACTGACCCCAGAAGTCTCCGAACAAAATGCAAATCTGGATGCCGAGTACTGTTCAATCGACGACGACTCTCTCTTCAGCCAATGATCTACTAACCTGACTCTCCCTCAGTATACAAAAAAATAAATAAAAGACTCCCGCCTCAAGAAATTCCTTATCCATCTTCAATGAAGAGTGAATAGATTTCCCGTCAAAAGACGGGAAAGAAGTCTTGAGTAAACAACTTGTACCAGTGCTGTTCTTTAGTTAGACTTGTTTTTGGGTACAACAGTTGTACTGCCAGAGTCAGAAGGTTAAGTTGCCAAATATTTGAAAAGAGGATGAAAATGGCATTTTTTTTTTTAAATCCAAAAAGTTTTTCATGTTGCCTCATTTTTAAATTAGAAGGAAAGGTCTCCTTTTCAGCTGCCAGTGGGCAGGTTGTCCGGCACACTGGATAAATTCATATCATTTTTTAGGAGACAACCCGGTCGCAGAAACCGTGCAACGCCCATCGCAGGTTCTGTAGAAGGTCTGCAGATTATTTCAAAAGTTCACATTGAACGATATCACCGACTGTACCCAGAGATTTAATATCAAATCTTTCCCATCCTTTTTGTGAATCATTATATTTTCGTTCATTGCAAGCCTTTAGGCTAACTTTTGTATCCACAGTTAAAAGGATAGTTTCGCCAAAATAGTCTTTCTTTTGGGAGAGTTTTTATTTTTCGACCAAGTTTTGAAATTATGTTGCATTAAAATATAAAACGCATTTATAAAATTCATTCAAATGCTATGGAAAAAAGTGGTTGAAAGGATTGGTTGGCTAGTACTCGCAGAAAATTTTACAAAAAAAGGGGGGAGGGGCGTCCTTCTAAAACGGGTTAATATAAATTATGTAACGGAACAAGAAACATCGACACAACTCAAAACTGTAGGCAAAACGAATGCTCTAAATTGTGCAAATGCTGCCTATTTGACATAGAAGATGAATGTGCTGATGCATTTTGTGGCTAACCTGCTACGTACAAGCAGTTTACCTTGCAGACTATTTTTGTATTTTTAAATCTGCATTGCAGACTAGTACAGAAAATTCTGCGAATGAGGGGAAACCATCTGCAAAGGATGGTACTTTCCTCGAGACCGAAGGGTCAGTGAACAACCACCGTGCAAAGGAGGAGGACATACCCTTTGATGTTTCCGGTGGGTCCAATGGAAGTGGCAAACATGAGGTTGAACTCCATGGCATCGGAGAGGTCGTTCCCATTGGTGGGAGACTTGATGTCAAATCTCCTCAGCAAGGCATTCATCTCCTCTTTTGAACAGCCATCCAGCTTAAAAAAAAAAAAAAAAAAAAAATTAATAATGAAGCATCATTACCTCAGGATTCATATTCCAATTTAAAAACATAATTCCTTTAACCCTTTGAGGCACAACTCTTTCCCAATGCTGAAAAAAGGGCAGCCGTGGCCATCGCTCGACTTAAAGAACTGCAAGAGGATGGACGATCGAAACGTTCATCGAGTGCCACACATCGAGAGACTGTTTTTTGACGCAGCTGGCTGTGCTGGGCACAGCCAGCTGTCGTCAAAAAAAGGGTCTCTCGATCTGTGGCATGCGATGAATGTTCGATCGTCCGCTCTCTTGCGGGTCGTTCAGTCGAGCGATGGCAGCGCCTGCCCTTTTTTTCAGCATTGGGAATCGATCCAGCTGTTCTTTGCATTCTTCCATTTTTCAGCAGATGTTCGTGCTGTTCAAAAGAATCATGACCATTTTTTTTACGGGAAAATACGTGCTCAAAAGTAAAGGATTCTCGTGGAGCTAGGTTACCCGCCACTATTTTGATAGAAATCCAATCGATTCTTCGTAACTGGCAGCAGTCAAAACGCCAGAGTTGGGTGATCCCAGAGCGGGATCACTGCGCCTTAAAGGGTTAATGTAACATTGAAGAACATACATGATTGGGTTCTGTGAAGCTAGACTTAAATGTATCCATGCCTATTATCGGATGGATAAGTATAGGTTGTGCACGCAGCGCGGATGTGGGAGACAGGACAAAGCCTACTTTCAACTACTTTTATTTGTTTTTCTTGAAGAATCAATAAGTGCATTTCTAGAGACTATTTCTATGTCTGTTTCTTAATGTCAACCACCATCCCACAAGGTTGGCTTAGTAACAAACCTGGGCTGTGAGAAAAGGACGTCATTCATTTTCTTTCTTGTTTCTATGAATTTTAGTGACTTGACACTGTGGTACCTATAGAACAGTTTATCCCATCCTTTGAAACTACATTTTTCAGAAGACCGTAGAGTTCAAAACGGGATCTTAAAACGTAGAAAAATGGTCAAGGAATAGGAAAATGATTTGAACATAAGCTAAGTTTGACCGCTGTTGTTTGTTTCATAGAGTGTTGGTGTCAAATTGAATGAATATCTATTCCGATTGTTGACAGTAAAAGATGAATATGCATCTCATACATATTTCATTGAGTAGTGTATATTTATTTTAAGATTTAGGGTACATGGCAGGAAAAAATGCCAAAAAATCTGGGTGCAATAGAAAAATCGCTATAGAGAGTGGCTACTCATTCAATAGAGTGAAATTCCCCGACTTTTCCAGGTATCATAAAAGAAATTCCCATAGCTGCCAATCTTCCAAGAAAAGAATAAGGAACACAGCACGTGATAATAAAATCTGAAATAAGGAGCACAGTGCGTGGTCATGAAATGTATGATTAAATATACAACTAAAAATCTTACATTAACAGAATTAAATTATCATGTATAGAGAGATGATGTGCCTACATAATCATTCATTTATAAAAATAAAATATTCTTAACTTAGCTCAATTTCTACAATAGACTTAAATGCTTTACCAAAAGCTAAAACTGTACATGATTTTCCTTTTTTCTTTTAATTTTTAAAAATCCTTACACAGAAGCTGAAAAATGGAACATTTTGGCTTAAAAACGTATTTACGGAACAAAGCTCAAAAGACGAAACGGATCCGTATCCCCCTTTATCCGTATAAAACCCGTACACTTGGCAGCTATGAATTCCAGTCAACAGCAGATACACCTTGCACAGGGGCGTAGCCAGAAATTTTTCATGGGGGGGTTATGACTACTGCAACTAATATATATGTATACGTGTGTGTGATAATGTAGTGAAGAATACACATTTTGTATGGCAAAAAATTCCTCATGGGGGGGGGGGGGTTATGACCCCCCTAACACCCCCCTTGGCTACGCCTCTGACCTTGCACAATGTGTAAAACATACAAATAGGTGTATATGAGAGGTAACTCCCTTAATCCGCACAAGTTGGAACGAATGGTATTGAGTATTATAGAATTTTGGGGATTACCGGTCTTTGCTTTTTTTTTATATTTTAATGCTATTTTATTTAAATAAAGGTTTTTAATAGAAATACTTTGTTTTACATGATTATTTCATTTATATAAAAAGCTTATTAAATGATAATTTATCATATATTATACACAGAAATCAGTGTTTTCTTTATGAGATTTTTTAACTCGAAACTCATGAACGAAAAAGATTAGAACAAAAGAAAGAAAAACTTTTCTTGTTTGATTGAGAAATTAATAGTATTATATATATATATATATATATAAATAAATGTCTAAATATTTTTCTAGGTAAAATTTTAGAATCTTCCTGGTCTGACAGTGCTGCCTTGATAAACAGAAGTGGAATGGAGTCAGAAACACACACTCTCATCCTATTAGCTGCAGACTGACAGGAACAAAACTCATAAGATTTTTTAATTTAAAAAAAAAATGAAGGGGGAAAACATTTAATGTATTGTAGTTAAAAAAAAAAATCTAAATGCAGCAATTTCTCCTATTTTTGAAATTGGGGAGAGGAAAGGGAATCGCAGATCAATAAAAATATTTTTCTGTTGAGATAAATTTTTGAATTTTTTATTTAATTAAAAAATAATTAAAGCTGCATTCACTTAAAACTATCCTTTTTTATTCAGCCATGCAAAATCAACCTAATGCAAATCTACATCCTTTTTAAATCACAAAATGAATGTGATAATTTCTCAGCTTTGCAATAAACTTCCAGAAACATTTAAAATTTGAGAAACTAGAAACTTATAAAACGAATTGAAATACACGTTTGTGTACTTTATAACTGCATTACTGTACTGCATTAAAGATATGAATAAAGAAATACTTAAATACTCATTTGCCAAAAGGATACAAAAAATGGAATTTAGGAACAATGAAACATGATAAGTCTTTATATAAGCCATGTATTGTTAAAATAAATAAATAAATAAAAATTGCAGATAACTAAAACCCAGGAGTCTATGGAAGATTTTCAACCCTGATGGAGATGGTGGAAAATTCCCTGACATTTTTTATCTCTTGGTAAATTTGCTGACTTTTTCTGGTCTTCCAGGTAGCATAGCAACCCTGGCTGTAAAAACAGGTGGGGGGGGGGGGGAGAGATTCTTGGTATGGAAAAAAAATCTACACGATTTTTGGGTGGGTGGAAAATGGTAATTACTTTTTGAGCATTTAATTTATGATTTCATGCATTTTATGCAACTCTAATTTTTCTTCAGCTGAGAGGCAATTTTATTGAAGATTATATTTTGTCACAAGATGACTCAGAACTGCGGAATAATGAAACTACGCTGAGAATTTTTTTAAGGGTGACTAGAAGAGAATGGGACATTTTAAAGGGTCTTCTGAAAAATTAAGGGCTTTTCAGGGGCCCCTAAACTGATTTTACAAATGAGTTCTAGAAAGTTCTAGAGACAAACATACACAGACATGCAAAAAATATGTATGGACTAGCTGCATACCCATTCATCATACGGAAGGAATCAAATGCTTTTCTTACTTATGTAATAAATTAATTCCATCTTTACAAAATTACAAAATATGAAAAATTCTTTGACTTTTGACACAAGCTTTGCCTTACAGATGGTATATAGTGAAACTACAAAAGATAACTAAAAAAGTATGCCAGCGTTATTTGCGATCAAAGAGAACGCAAACAGAGTTTTGCAAACAAATCTATTCATTTTCAAAGTGCTTCTGCAGGATAAACTTGTGTTTTTCTGGTTTAAGTTCTAAAATCACGTCACAATTTTTCTTCTAATGAGTGTGCTGTATTTTTCTTCCTTGTTCCATAAAACACTTCTTTGGAATTGAAATCTATAATAAAATAGTTTTACAATCTCCACCAATCTAATCTACAATCTACAATCTTCACCATTAATAAATACTGTTTGGAATGTTCGCGATAATCCATGAGTGTGCCGTGTTTGTCTTTTTTGTTCCACAAAACAATTCTTTAAAATTGAAATTTATATTAAAATCGCCTACCAAAACTGTTTAACAATCTTCACAGAACATATTCTAAATATACTTCACCTTTGTAAATACTGTTCTGAAAAGAATCATAATCCGTGAGTGTACCGTATTTGTCTTCCCTGTTCCATAAAAAATTTCTTTGGAACTAAAATCTATATTAAAATCGCTCACTAAAACTGTTTTACAATCTTCACCAGGCATTTCCTAACTATACCATATTTGTCTTCCCTGTTCCATAAAACACTTCTTTGGAACTAAAAATCTATATTAAAATCGCTCACTAAAACTGTTTTGCAATCTTCACCAGGCATATTCTAACTATACTTTTCCTTGGTAATAAAGTATCGCGTTTGCCAGTTTCTAGCCAAATCTGGAAGAATCACCAAGGTTAGTTCAGTTGTGAAGATTTATTTTTTGGTATCAAACTAGATGATAAATTATCAAAAATTTAAAACCATGGGGACTTTCAATATTCGATTCTCCCTACCTAATTAGTTAGTAAAAAGTCAGCACATTTCTTAAAAAAGAAAGAAATTGAAAATGCAAAGGAAACATGTTCGCATAGTGTCCACAAAAAAAAAAAAAAAAAAAAAAAAAAAGATTTTAATAGCACTCCAGTGCTAATAATAACACTCTAGTTCTAAAAAAACCTTCTAATAGATTTCAAAAGCGATCGTGAAAATTCGTAAATGATAATATGTAACCTTAAATTTTAATCAATGGCAACTCTTCAGGCAATTGAAAGTATAAGAATATGCGGAATTATTTCGTGCATGGCGTATGTTTTGCTTGAGAGTCTGTCATCATGGTTGAGTTTTGGAAGCGGTTTTAAACTCATTACATCACAATGACGTAGATTTCATAAGAGAAACTTGGAGTCACATTTGAAAAAAGTTTTATTTATTTATTTTTTTCAAGTGGCAGGTATTCAGTTTACAATGTCATGACGGCAAAAATCGCAAGCTTAATGTCAAACAAAATCTTAAAGTAGAAGCTGTTGAATTCAAAATCCTTTTTTACTTAAAAATTTATAAAAAATCTCCTAATTTATATTTTCCTCCCGTTTTTCTTTTAAAAGAGGGTGAAATGAATGTTCCGTCCTTTGCCAAAATATCAAAAAGCTCAGACTAATAGAATTCAAAATGCAGCAGTTTAAAAATTATTTTATGAAACCTTTCATCAAAAGTTATATTTCTTTAAAAAATAAAATCTTCAGATTGTGTTGCATATTCAGAAAATACTGTTTTTTTTTTTTTTTTTTAAAGAAAATTTTCTCCTCTATCTGATGATGCAAATGACGTTTTGCTGCAACTGTACCACTGCTATTAAGCATTAGGTGACAAAAAATGCAAAACAATCATTTAAAAAAATAAAATAAAAAGATTTCTGATACAAATTTCAAAAAAATTGCTTCGAAGTGCATTAGGACCTGTTCTAGTGAAGCTGCATGCAAAATTGAGTAAGTCTGTGACCACCCATCTCGGCACTATGCGATCGAAAGGGATGCATAAGAAGATCGGAGGTCACACGCCTACATAGCCAGCCAGTCCGCTACATACATATTTTTACTCTCAGATTTTATTATATAAGATACACACATATCTTCAGTATTACCTTAACAATAATTTCTTCATACTCATTTTTCTGTTCATTGGTTGTGTTTTTATCAGATGCCAGTTTTTCAAGGTGATCTGCAAGGAAAGAAAAACATATTAATAATTGTTATTTTTGATTTTAAATCAGAACAACTCATTTTATGGGTCAAAGGACTGGGTGCATACACGGGACGTCTCCAAAAGATTTATTTATCAAAAGCCAGTCATTTAGCCCCTAGGCAATTCAGGGTTTTAAAAAACCCAACACGGGTGGGTTTTATTGGGCATTTTTAAGATTTTTTTATAGTATAACACTTTTTGGATTTAAATTTTATGGTTTTATTTCAATACAGAATAGTTTTAGTGTAAAAGAAAACTTTCATTACAAAATAATAATTAATTAATTAATTAAAATGTAAAAAATAACTTCAACTTTAATGCAGTACTATCATTTTCTGCTGTCGTTTATAAAGGGCTCCTAATTCGTTTTATGACCATAGATAAAATTATATTATTGTTCACATAGAAAAATAGGTTGTTTTTGATTGACTGTTTTCTATTACTTTTAAATTTATGAACTTTTAAATTTTTTTTACCTTTATGTTTTTTAAGTCATGGTTATATTTTCTAGTCAGAATGTAAGTCAGTAAAGCCTTTGCAGGCCAACTTACTGCAGAACTACTATTTATTTAGTAATTTTCTTTATAGTTATTCATTTTTGCTTTGAATATATATTCCTTTAAAAAATCTAGAATTAATATGTCTGATATTAAATCCCACATAAACAATGTGTAATGAATCAGATTTATATTTCACAGTACTAAAGTAATGCATCAACTAATAGAATACAGGATGGTTTCCTGAACCTGAATTCATTCTTGAGATGCTTGCTTGTAAGCTGTAAGAGAGAGACATGTCCCATTTTTCTCTTATCTGTGAAAGGATTTTTTTTTGTGTCACTATACTGATAATTACATATTTTATTCGTATTTAAAAACTTATTTATTAAAGAGATAAATTACTAAGTTATCCCTACCTGCATTCTACACCTGTTCATTTCAAAACAAATACTGCAGATAGAATTGGCTCAAAGTATTATTTTTAAAAAGCTTATTATTCATTATGTTGCAGTTGGAAAAATAATTATAAAAAATCTGATGTGTCCAACACATGACTTCCTTGCACGTCTATTAAATCAAAAATGTTTTTTACGCACTTCCTCTAAACTTATTTGTTTGAAAGATATAAAATATCAATAATAGTAAGATATAGCGATTTCTAGCCAAACATTTCGATATCGCCAAGCTGAGTTCAATTTGAAAGATTTCTTTCTGACACTTTATTTGGCGATATTTCACCAAAAGCCGGCAAACTTGAAATAGTTTGCGAGATTTTGGGGATAGCCAAAGTAGTCATTGACCACAGACTTTCAATGAATTGAATGCATCCATACACCTTAATGTATTTAAAGTCATTTGGCTCACCCTGTAAATAAATTCCCAGTCGATTGCTGTCAAAAAAGATATTGAAAACCGTTAGATATTATAATATAGTTCTAAATACAAAAGTTCAAAATTCTACGGGTTAAAGTTTTAGAGTTATACAAAATACGAAATAATTTTTGGCGCCAAATTTGGCGATATTTCGGCGAAACTCGTCAATGTCGACATTTGGCGAGATATTAAGCATGGACCAACAATGACAGATTATCACCATTTGGCGATATTTTGCCAAAACTCGCCAAGAACGATGACAAATGGCGATACTTTGGGCATGGACCAAATGACTGACTATCGCCAAATTTGGCGACATTTCGGCAAAACTCGCCAAGGTCGAGGACTGATGCCGAGATTTTGGGCATGTACCAAACAATGACTGTCTACAATTGTATTATATTGAAGATGTCCATAGACATTAAAGTACTGAAATTCTTTTTGGTGGTCCTGTAAATAAACTCTCCAGTAGATTTTAACCAAAAATCGAGATGCACAACTAGATGTTACAACAATCTTATATATGAAATTTCATAATAGTTTTTGAGATTTGAGAGTTAAATATCAAATCTCAACATTCTACGACCCATAGTTTTTGAGATATGCGAGTTACATACATACGTACGTACAGACGGCATGGAAAAACTGACCACAATAAACTTGCCGCTGGTCAAAATGAGTTGCAGACGTGTTAATATGATCGTGCATGCTAGCCTACGATGAGATGCATCGAAAAAATTCTTAAAATTAAATTTAGAGGTAGTCAAAATCGGATTTTTTGTCGAAATTTGGCCCCCAAAATTTTTCGGATCACATTACTTCCTTATACTACGTACAAGGAAGTAAAAAATTAAACTGGCATATTTATATTTATCTAATATAATGCACTAAGTTATGTAGGTAATATTATATGTATTTAATGTAAAATAACAAATGATTTAAATGAAAGAAAGGAAAAATTTTGATAATTTTTAATAAAACCACAAAAACACCACTTCTGTGTGGGTTTTATTGGGTTTGTGGGCGGGTCTGAAACCCTGAGGCAATTAGACCACGGGATCTCCAATACGTCACCACTTGACTAGACAGTGTCGGGCACTCATCCAAATGCAAAGCAGTCCTATCCTAGCCCATCACACAAAGAGAACATACAGGAGAGTCAACACTGCTTGAGCAAAATAGATGGGCACAAAGACCCTCCTACCCAGTCAGGAGTTTAAAAAGTGGCAGCTGAGTCAGGAGCAAGCTGTGGTCTGCAGAAGAGTATGCTCCAAGGTTTACCATTCGAAAGATGCAAAGATGTCTCAAGAGAGAAAGCACGTGGCAATACTAGCCATTTCCAATTTGGCTGAATGGAATCCAAGTTCCCATAAGATCCCCCCTTGGCACTCAGCATTTTTAAAAAGAGACTTTAATAGATAATTCTAATAGTAGTATAAAATTTGTACATTTTTTCAATAAAAACAAATGATTAAAATAAATATGTTATACAGTAGAAGACCCAAAATCCACTCTGTCTGTTCAATGTAAACAATGAAATCTGCCCTGTCAGCTGCAAGTTCAGAAAACGACACTATAATCACAAAGCAAAACTAAATAAGCTATTCACACTTGAAAAAGATATTTTATGAGTTTGTGAGCTCTGATGGTAACATTGATATCCTTCAAATGACTGACAATGACATAATTAACACTGAATTAGGGTCACATGACACAGACTCTGACACAGTAACAGGTGAGGATGATCAAAAAGTTAATAAAATAACATTTAATGAAGGCTCTAAGAAAGAAATATCTCAGATTTGTAGAGCTGCAAAGCTGTGTTACAGAACAGGAAATAATGAAAAAAAAAAAAAACTATATAATTTAAAAGCAAAGTGACAAATAGTTAAAATCAACTAAAAACAGGTAAAAACACATTAAAATCCGTATGTAACACTATCGGTGGCAGCCACCACCTTCTTCAGCACAGGTCTTGGTTCTAAATGGCCAGCTCTCTTCCTCAGCAGGGCGTTCCACCCAGGATCGATCTGCGCATGCGTCATATCATTCACAGCGCCATCTGTGGTTATAATCTGCAGGGCCTCCATATTTAGGGCATAATGACTGTTTTTGTAATTGGCGAGTTTTTGGCTAGCTATTGTTAAAGTTGATTTCTATGGGGTGTTCCTGGGCTATTTTTGCGAGGGCAGTAGTGGTTTTATTGAATTTAATGTCAGTTTGATGTTCCTTTTTTCGGTCTTTGATTTTTCATTTTGTCATGCCAATACAGTAGCCCTGTTTATTGGTACTATTGTCTGTAAAGCTTAGTTTATAAATACCGACGGTTTCATCAGGATTGATATTATCTTTATCACTGCGAATGCGTTTGAAAATATTTTGATTGGGTTTTATGGGTATTTTGATATTTTTCTTTGCGGCTTCATTTGTGATTTTTAGGGCAGCTCCCCTGCAGTAGGGAATGGCATTGGTAAATTTTAGTTTCGGATTTTGATAGTTATTAATTTGTTCCAGTTTTTTGATTCTCTTCTTAAAAAAGTTTTTTACTATTGAATTTGGGTACCCTGCGTTTTTACATTGTGTTTTGATAAACAGGAGTTCTTCATTGAGGAGTGTTTCGTTTGAGCATACTGTAATTGCGCGATTGACATAGGATCGTATGGCGGCTATTTTAAATTTGTATGGAGTTTTTGAATTAAAATGTACTATTTCGTTATTATTGGTGGCTTTTCTAAAAACTGTAGTATTAATATTATTCATCATATCTCTATTGAATTTGACATCTAGGTAGTTAATGGTGGCATTTTCCTCTATTTCTATGGTGAATTGTATGTTATTGTCTACTGAGTTGATTTCTTTGAGGAGATTATCAGTTTCATTTTTGTTAACTATTGCAAAGATATCGTCTACGTAGTGAAACCAAGTTTTTATGTGGTTGGATAATTTATCAAATATGGCCCTCTCCACTAGCCGCATTTTCCAGTCTGCTATGACACCTGATATCGGCGACCCCATAGGCACGCCTTTCTTTTGTTTGTTTAAATTATGATTAAACTGAAAATATGAGTTGTGAAGGACAAGATTAAGTGCGCTATTTAATGTAGTGGAAGTAGAGCTATTATTAATGTTGGAGGTGATTTGTTTATTGCATTCATTTCTTGGATATCTATGGAGGGGTAGAGGTTAGTAACGTCAAAACTGACGAAGCATTCCTGGGAGTTTATTGTAATATCTTTAATGCGTCGAATAAAGTCTTCAGTTGAGGCTAAGATATTGTTACTTTGGGGCATGAGATCTTGTAAGATGGGTTTTAGATATTTTTCCAGGTCATAAGTTGGTCCTTCACATTTACTGACTATTGGTCTTAAAGAGGGAGGGGTTTTATGGTCCTTGTATTTAGCAAAAATTCTTGGGGCTATGGGGGCAAAATTAGTTAAAGTGGGTTGTCCGTTAGCTGGCCAGGATCCATTTTTGATTAATTCTTTGACTTTATTGAAAATTTTTCCTGTTGGGTCTTTTGGTAATTTTTCTATTTGTAGTTTATTAATGGTTTCTTCCATCTGGGTGAGATAATAATTTTTATTCATTATTACTATTTTGCCGGATTTATCTGAGCTTAAGCAAGTTATATTATTGTTTTTCTTTAAGTCATTTATGCATCGGCGGCGTTGCGGGAGGGGGAGTTAAGTTTGTTGATAAGTTCTTGTTGGGCTATAATTCTTAAGTAGTTTTTGTCTGTAGGGGGGAGGTCGGCTATTGCGGTTTCAATGCTGGCTATTGAATCAAAAATGTTTATATTATCATCCAGGATATATTTAGGCCATTTAGAACCAAGACCTGTGCTGAAGAAGGTGGTGGCTGCCACCGATAGTGCTACATACGGATTTTAATGTGTTTTTACCTGTTTTCAGTTGAAAAAAACTATAATTAGAACATCCCAAAGGCCTAAACTTCTATTGAATATACATGTTTAAATAAATTGTACTATAATTTCATAATTTTGTATATTGTACTAGCAGCTAAACCCGGCGTTGCTCGGGTTAAAATACACCGCATGTTTAATGGTATAAAAAACATTTAAGGATCCATTTTTTAACGTAGATAATTTAGATTTCTATCTTAGATATTGAGAGACTTATTCGACCATTAAACATGCGGAGTATAGAAAGTATATAAAATTATTTAACTAATTGAAATAATTATAAATGAAAATAAGAAACACCTTAGTAAATCGAAAATTTATGTTTTATTTACACAATTATTTACATATTATATTATACATATTACATATGGCAAATACATATACACATTACATATTATACTATACATTTACACTCTTTATTTTTATTACATTTTTAAAAATTTCTTTTTACAATACTTGCTTATAGACTACATTTATGGTTTTATTGTCCGTACTGTAAATGAACAAATTTCGAGGTGATCCTACACGTGAGCATGCAACCTATAATTGGCCGTGTGCAAAGCATGGTTCCTTCAAGTCAACGCCACAGTATTGGAATGTTTGGCCCTGTGCTTTGTAGATAGTCATGCTGTAAGCCAACTTCACTGGGAATAGTAAGCGTTTAAAAGTAAAGGGCCATCCATTTGATATTAAAGGTATCTGTGGTATAAATACTATTTGTCTTTTTTCTTTACCAGCCATTATACTGGCTTCGATGATGTTATTTTGTAGCTGTTTGCTGCAGAATCTCGTACCATAACACAATTTCGGCGAATTCAGATTTTGTAATAAAATAATTGAAAAACCAACTTTTAACTTAAGGCAGTGTAATGGCATTCCTGGAACATTTAATGAATTTAAAAATTCAATAGGGAAATAAACGCTTTCTTGTTCATCAGTCATTGTATCAATTGACATTCGTCTTGTCGCGTAAATCTTGAAGTGTTCTATTGAGTGCTTCTAGTGATTTTCTATGGGCCATTGTGCTTTCGTCCCATATAATGGCTTTGAACTGTTTCAATATTTGTACACGTGCTGATGATTTTCTGATGTCACATACCGGAAATACATAGTCAGCTACATTTAATGGTAATTTTAAACCAGAATGTGCTGTTCGTCCACCATCCATAAGTGTTGCCGCTATCCCAGATGATGCTAGGGCGAGAACGATTTCTTTATTTGCACGGATTTCAGCGAGAATTAAATTTATCAAAAATGTTTTCTTGGTGCCGCCAGGTGCATCTAAAAATATTATACTACCTTGCTGTTTTTTTATAATAATCCATTATTATATCATATGCTTATTTTTGACTTTCAATTAATAAGGGTTTATTGTGTTGGATGTAAAGCCTCAATTCACCGATATTATAATTTGTTTCTCTTAAAAATTCACTATTCATAGCATCCAAATGACTTCGTTTAGGAGATTGAACACCTAGTTGTATTAATGTTTGGTTAGAAATTGCTAAACATTTATCTTCAATCAATACCAAAGCTTTGTTAAAAATTTCTTCATTAAAATTAATTTCTAAGTCCGAATTTCATTGTCGTAAATCAGCCAAGATGTCATCGCTCATATATTCTCGATATTTTAGCCATAGTTGATTTGGATTAGAAGGATTACATGTAGTTAATATAATTGAGAATAGCTCACGAATTTGACTCGCTGATGCCGTTTAGGCTGCTTCATTCATAGTTAACTCCCAATCATTGTCGTTTTCTAGTAGACCCAATCTTTGACTTGCTTCGCAATATGTCTCACAAATGTAACCATTGACAGTTTTTAAGTTTTCAAAACACGTTGGACCACGAATACTCTCAAGTAATAAATGTAGATAGAAACATTCGGCGTTTTTTGGATGCACTGTGTAGACTCACTCTTAATTTCAATTAATCTTTACTCGACTGCAAACACGATCAAACTGACGAAAAGTCACTGAATTTCGGTTTATATACCATAACAGATCGAAATTGCTAGTACCAGAACACTCTAGAATATTCAAATAATTTGTTCTTTTTCACTTGTTAAAATAACTTTAATTTGTTTCAGGTAAAATGGCTCTCAGACGATAATTGCTTGAGATTCAGTTTTCCTGCTGCTGATATGGCAACAGACGATAAACATTAAATTTTAATATTTTATTGGATTTGAAATTCAGAAGTTCTCATGAGTTAGAAAAGGACAGATATATATATTTTCACATTTTCGCCACCCACAACCACCCACTTCCACCGATCGCGACCAAACTCCCTTACTTTCACCGTGAGACCAAGGGGTATTTACCACCCAAACGGGAAATTAATTCGAGTTGGTGGTGATAGAGAAAACCCTGTCTTTACAAACGAACATTAGCATTTTATATATATATTAAGATTATCCCTCTGTATTTTTATGCCATGATTCTGATTATAAGTAACATGTGATCTTTATTGTTGTTTTTTTATGGGTGGGGTGCAGGGAAATAGAATAAATTTCCTAATATAACCCAAAATCCGCAAAATTTTAAAATCTGCACAAGGTCTGGAACCAAGCTGTGTGGATTTTGGGTTTTCTACTGTATAATAGAAAAAAGTTTTTGAATTACGAGGTGGAAACAACCCCTGAGGACGAGCCACCATTAGAAATGCTTCCAATGCCGTCCTATAGATAAGCTATTTTAGACAAAAGACAAATGGTGACCACCCGCCATCCGGTTGGTACAGATTTCAAAGCTTTTGTCTTTCTATCTATAGTCCTCTTCCCTATGCGACTACACTGAAACCTCTCTAAAAGATCCTATATTTCGGGCTATTCATCTTCCTCTCATTAAAGGACCCCTATTTATCCTCCACCTCCCTAAAAGACCCTTTTTCAACTTTCCAATTGAAGGATAGGATGGACTCCACCGGGAAAAATCTGTAAAATAAAAAAGGCTGGTGGGCATGTAAGAAAGACTTCAGTCCTCTTTCGTGGAAATGTCTTTGCAGGTGGTTTTCGGTGAGGAGAGAAAAGGAATCGTCAAGATTCCAGTTTTAACTCAAATTCATAGCTTTTGTTTTAAAAGAGATTGTCTAGCAGGTGGAAAAATTTTGTTTTAAAGTTGTACAGACATGACATAGAATAAATGAGTTCAACAACTGTCTTTTGCAGTACACATATTGCACGAAACTTTGTTTTTCTGATCATGGATCCGGAGACTAGCTCATTCCAAATGCCCAATTTTGTACAGTCCAGACAGTGGTCGATCTAGGAAGGTTTCACTGTATTTGCATCACAACAGGGCCGTATCCAAGGGGGGGGGAGGGGGAGTTATAGGGTTGAACCCCCCCACCCCAAATTTTACTGCATACTTATTTTCAGAAAGTATTTTCCTTAGTACATAGTTTTACACAAATAGTCCACTAAAAAGTTAAGTTTCTTCTAGAAAGCTACATTTAACCTATATGCATGCACAGAATTTACATTTAAACAATGTTTTGGGCCAACCCCACACCTTTTCGGAAAAAAAGTGTAGTTTTGCCCTCTCCCACATCAAAAAAAAGTTTTGTTCTGCTAAACGTCATTTCTATCGTCTAAACATATTTTATCATCTGCTACACCAAACTGGGTGAACAAGTTTCCAAAACTGCCATTCAGTTCGAACGATACATTCATCTTCCCATTGTATTTCTATTGTATTATAGTGCTGTAAAAGTAACAAAAATATTAATACCAGTATGTATTCGTTACTCTAAATTCATTACCGGTTACTAAGTATTCGTTACTCGTTACTAGTTCGAACGCGAGAAACAAGTCTTATAGCGCATACCTAGAGGAGGGGGGGGCTGCAGCCCTCCTTTCCTGAATCTGACCCTTGACTTAGCTTACAATGTGTTATTTATTTACAACTGGAACTTAGCAATTTGATACACACACACACCACTCCTGAAATAAAATACTGGCTACACCACTGTACCAGTGGCGGATTAATGCAAGTTTCTCAGGGGGGGGGGGGGGAGAGTTTAGTTTGTCAGTGGGGGCGGTTAGTTAGAAGATTGACATATACGTCCATTTTATGGAAGTAAAATAGGATCTTTTACATTAATTTCTTTTGTCTTGGGAGGGGGGGGGGGGTCGCCCCCTCTTAAATCCGCCCTTGCACTGTACATAGCATTACGTACGATTACGAATGTTTAAAATACTACATACAATTACATTTTTGTTTAAAAACAAATAAAAACATCATGCATTATTTTTTTACTTTAAAGCGCAAGAGTTGCATTTAGAGCTTATTTTATCTGATTAATAGATGTTTTTATACAAATGTATTGTTTTATACAATGTTAAATTATCCGAATAACTCAGATGGTGCCCATCGAAATCTTCCAAAAACATGCACCCCCCCATAGTCTCCCTTCCCCTTTTTTTAATTCTGAACACTGGTTTAACCTGTTCATTCTCATCTTAAAAGGTATAACGGAAAATCTTGTGCCTAGTGTTGCTACTGCGCGTGGATTCTTGAAAGATGGGGGTCAAGTCACCCCCC
Source organism: Cheiracanthium punctorium (assembly GCA_038373885.1). NCBI lineage: Eukaryota > Metazoa > Arthropoda > Arachnida > Araneae > Cheiracanthiidae > Cheiracanthium > Cheiracanthium punctorium. Next base: position 316,565 of record JAWZYV010014716.1, on the reverse strand, counting down.
TCCTCCTTAGACGTCAACATTTCAAAAACATACTGAACTTTTTTGAATTATTTTAATACCAGTGGCCCATGGGTGGGCATTGAAATCCCGGTTCCCTCTCGAAATTTTTGTTTAAAACGAAACGATAACTTTAAAAAAATGTGTTTTAAGTTTACATGCCTAATATTTTTTTATTTTATTTATTTATTTTTTAATTTTTTGGAAATAATATTTTAAATAATAAAAATGCATGAATTCATTTACTTTATAAAAATATTTTTTAAGGCTTACTTAAATAACTTGTTATTTATTACTCATTTTTTGGGTTCTAGCTCAAGCATTTAAAAGTTCTGAATCCTTTGGGACAAACCTGAAAAATAATTCTGATTACATCACTATTTAGTACTAAAATGTCAGAAAGCAAGAGCACCCCCTTACTGCACTAACGTGCTTCTATTCTTATAGATATTGCTCTACAATTGCAAGAACACACCCCTTTCTCCCCCCCCCCCCAAAAAAATCTGATATTGGCACCCACGCATAACATACTATATACCGTACATCCCCGCATTGTATAAAAGACACCATGTCTAATCCCATATCATAATGGAGCAGCAGATACTGCATCTATTCGATATTACATCATCAGTAACTGAAACAAAACATACAGATCTTTCAAACCTCATCCAAACGAGACCATTCGGCACATGTGAAACACAACCCTTAGTAGTCAGTAACGAAAGCAGAGCATATTGCTACTGCTACTCAAATACCTCAAATATCAAGACTGATTTTCCCCTTCAAACCGCGATCCGAAATCCAGTAACAAATAACAGAAAATATAAGTACTCGATTACCGGAACTGGTTTTTTCCCTTGTATTCGAAGCTCGAAGCTGCTCGATCCGAAAGCGCGCAGTAACGGTATCAGCCGTAAAGTAGCAATTTGTTATTTTGAGTCTGAGTGATTATCCGTATGTCAGTAACGAATACATGCGATTTCTTACAGCTCTATTGTATTATACCCAAAAAAAGGATGTTTAGAAACCTCAATTTTAACTATATTTAATCACTTCAAAACTTAATAGTATACTGCTGGAAGATTCAGAGTGGAATGTTCGTTTGACTAGTCTATACTTTTTATGATTATTCATGTACACAGGCATGAAAGTACAAGCTGATCAAAAAAGCTAAACTCTACCCGAATACAAAATTTAACGTGAAAATAAATTATATATATATATACACATATGTGTATATATAATACATATATATATATATATATATATATATATATATATATATATGCACGTATACATTTTCTCACCAGCCAGTACACTATATTCTTATAAGAAGGGTCTATTTATGGTGGAAAAAAAGGTAACCAAATTCTTACAGATTGAAAAACAACTGTTTTTGTACAGTAATTTCTTCCAGTAATATATCACTCCATTCTTAAATACGATAACACAAAATTTCCCCCCCATTTTCTATACATGATAAAAATACATTAAAAAGTGTTGAAATCAAAATGTTTTCAAAAACTTTCTTTTTTTTCTATTATTGCAGTTTTGATTTTATTCATTTATTTATTATTATTATTAAAGTGACCATTTTTTCTGAACCTAAAATCAGGACATTCCTAAACCAGTGTCGAGAGGGATAGAAATCAATCCCGACCCCCCCCCCCCCCCAATAACAATTATGTAATCAAAGATTATATTCTTGCTAAACTCCAAGCACACTTTAATTCAACCTAATACTTCAAATTTTGATGCAAAACAATAAACTAAATGCAGCTTGCTCTTGGCTTGTAATTCAAGGTCAGAAGACACGTTACTAATTTAATACATCTACGAAACATTAACTGCTACACTTTTACGTTGAGTCGTAAAATATAATGTCATTAAATTCTCATAAAATAACGTCTAATTATTACTAAATCTATATCGCATATATATATATATATATATCCCCTACTTTTATTTCTATTTCTTCTTCATGATCCATAACTTTTGCCGGTAGTTTGACTTTAATAGATTTATTCAACCACTCGAATTTAAATTTATTTTTTTCGCTCGCATCTACTGAGCAAGCTTTATGCTCATTGTTTAAATTAATATCCATTTTTATAATGTTATCTTGGTTAACTAACAAAAGATCATCTTCACAAACTGATGAACGAAGAACGCAATTTCCCACATGCATTTCAGAGCGTGTGCGGTACAATTCCAAACACACGACAAATAAAAGTAGCAGTAGAAGTTGTTCACATAACAGCCGTTATCAGTCATCCTGTAATTCAAGTTCGGCGATTTCCACGTGCGAGTTCAACAGTAAGGCGTGACCTACTTTCAACCTGCGCGATCGTCATTCGGCTGATTGGCACAAGTTACGCCTTTCTCCATTCCGCTGAACCAATAATTTAGGGTGATAGATACGATCTGTAGGCTTAGGAACGCATCTTTGTTTACTGCATGGTTTACTGTGAAGGAGAAAAAATGGCGTCGTTCGTTCCGCCCCCCCCCCACATTTTTCGGTCGCGATTTCTCGACAGTTTTGCATCGATCTCAGAAACAGCCTCAAAGACATTGAAAAAAGCGGATTTCTGCTTAAAAGCGGAACTCTTTCATGCCTGATGTACACTTTTCTTCAATAAAATAAATTAACAGTTTTTATTGGAATTGCTTTTTTATTTAATTACATTTATTGATTTCAATCTTCTAAAAAGCTACATTTAACCTACCATGCACACATTTATGTTTGAAAAATGATTCTGGTGACACCCCCCCCCCCCCCAAAAAAAAGTCTAGTTACAACCCGGCATCACAGAATCAGTTTTCTCAACCATTTTCCTATAATTTCCCGGCTGGTGTGGAGAGTGGAGTACATTTTCAGTCAATCTAGAAATAATACCTTTAATGAGATGGTCGAGCCTGAAGCATTCTCCCGTTTTCAAATCTTTCACCATGAAGTCTGCAAAACGATCCACATGCCCGGATGCCCTGCAAACAAAGAAATCACACGACATTGCTTAACATTTATAAAAAAGGACAATTTATTCCACTATAAAGCGGGTGTTCAGTAAAAAAAGGCACCTTACTATATTCCTATGAGGCAGAGCACTCTTTGAAATTCGCATGGCTTGGAGCCAAGGGGTTTGAGGATTACAGTTTCTGCAGATTATATCTGTTACACCGAAACATATAGGTAAAAATTAGGGTATTGGGTTAATAGCCATTGGCCAGTAGCTCTCCATTTTTTTAATGAATGGCCACACATTCGTGGAATTTTTTTTGTATAAAATTTAAATAATTTATTTTATTAGCATTAAAAATCAATTTAATAAATTACAAATTACATTCATTATTAAAAAATAAAAAAAATTTTTATTTCTATAAAATTTAAATAATTTATTTTATTAACATTACAAATCAATTTAACGAATTACATTCATTATCAAACAAAATTAAATATTATTGAAAAGTACTAATTTATAAAAATAAACAACTTTTTACTATGAATGTGAATCAAGTCGGAAAGAATCCTTGAAAGAAATCAAGATATCTTTGAAATCGTGCAAAATAATACGTATCTAAATTAACTTTATGTTTGTTGAATAAAAGTTACGAATAGATTTAGATTACATTTCACAACTCTATGGTATAACATAAAACAGGGTATTCAAGACAGTGATAGAGCTGTATTCGTAGTGAGTCCAAGCCTGCCGTTCATAAAAGAGTTTTTAACTATGAAAGTTCGGGGCATCCACATTTGACAGCATCAGAACACCCGAAGTGAATGGCAGATGTAGGATCCAAAGTCTCTCAAGTGCTTTATGGATGGCTTCATTTGCATTCTATACTGAAGAGTGTCTTTGGCCGGCCCATTGACAATGACCTGCCATCCAAAGTGTGGTTAACACCACTCCACACATGTTCCATTCCAGCAGCCATCACAACCTTGTGACGTATCCCTTGAATGAAACCTTCCCATTATTTTAAAACTGTTGAATTTAAGCATAAATATTGCTGAAACATACGTCAGTAGGAGAATGGCAACTCAAGTGAAGACCCATGGCAACTTTTTTTTTATCGGCATATGGCAAGCGGCAACTGCTCATTTTTACTTTATACTGATACTGGTAGCCTATATGCAACCATCTTTACATTTTTACATTTCTAAATGTTATAGGGAAGTCACAAAACCATTAATGAATGAAAAACATTTTTAAAACAACATGGATTAAAGGGGGGGGGGGGAGGGAAACAGGCTTCCAATGGTAAGTTTTTTAATTATTTTACAAATGCTAATCACCCAATTATTTGATAACTGTCATGTATATGTAAGAAAAGGTATGCTTTTTCGATACCTTTTCTTACATATAATACAAATACAAATCTGTTTTTGTTTTTTTTTAATATCTCATAAGATTTTTTTTTTTTTTTAATTATTACTCATAGTCAGTTTTCTCCATGTAATCAGTATTTAAAAAGTTATTTTATTTTAGAAACGCTTACTGAAAATAAACAAGTAAAGTAGGGGGTTAAAATTAGTGTGAAGCAGCATCAATGGTGGTACGGTTAGAAAGGGAAGTAGGAAAAAACTTGACAACCTGTGGCAAACTATGAAAAGGGAATCCATTGGGTCAAGGAAAGAAAAATGTCTCTTTCGAAAAAGTTGTACTCATTATGTTTTCCAATGACGACCTCTTTGTGGGGAAATATTTTTAAAAACGGAATGTTTTGAATCATAAACAACAGGCTAACAGGGTGACGGCCTTCAGAAATGGGACCCTCCTTGTGATAGAGCAGTGGTTCCCAACTTGTTTTTAATCGCGACCCCTTTCAGATTTTTCAAAAATGTTCGCGACACCCCCCTCCCTCTTCCATCCATCATGTTTGACCAATAAGACAAAAAAAAAAAAAAAAAAAAAAAAAAAAAAAGAAAACCGATACCTTTCTTACTGCTAAAAGGTAAAGAGAACATAAAATATTCAGCCTTCAGCTGAAATTAGTTTCCCCTCCGCTAAAGAGGTTTTTTGACAGAACCTTTTAATTTGTATTGGCAGCCATGTACAGGATGTATTTGCATGTAAATCAAACGGGGAGAAACCAACCGTTCTTCCAGTGGTGTCAAGTATTTTAAACAATCCGGTATTTCGGGGAATTCGAAGCCATTGCTTATAGCTAATTCTGGTATTGTCAATTTAATCAAACAATCGTAACATGTTTTGCAAAATTTGCCAATATCATCGATATCTTTGTAAAAGACTAGTTTTATAAAGTCCGTTGTCGCTCCTTTGGACAGTAAAGTTGTTTTGGAATGGGTTCTTATTGACTTTTTGAACCACAGTCGATCACAACAATAGCATTGGTGGATTGGACCATCAGCAACAGCTTCGAAAAATTTCTCAGCTAATTTACGAAATTCTAGTTCTTCACACCTTACATTTAGATCAGTATCTGTTCTTGGTCTTTTCGATGGTATATCTAGACAGAGTCGTAAACGTTTTCTGTCTTGTCTTCTGGATTTGGATTCCGCTTCTTGAGCACGAAAATCTGGATCTTCCCTTTTTCTTTGCATAAATAGACGGTTAGTTTCACGATGACTTTCTTCCGGATTAGACAACTGGCGAGGACGGCCAGCGCGGCCTTGAAAAACAGTCCCGGGTATATTCTTCTGATATTTAACGATGTAATACTGAACAGTAGAGCGTGAAATACCAAGCCTACGAGCTATTTCACACTGATCCCGCAAAAATGAAAATTTTAGAAATGCCACGACAGAACACCACCACTTGCTCCGAGGAGGGACAAAAGTTTGAACGCGACTCTGGAAACAAATCCAAGTTCTGAAAAATGAAATCGGAACCTCGGGAACTTGACAGCCAGTCGCAGACACTCTGACAAAATCTTACAGTTTCCCCTTTTGTTTCATCTGACGTTACTTTGAAATTTTTCAAGTATCCATTATTCCAATCATGTGTCGGATCTTGGTGTGTTTCAAATTTCCGTGAGATCTGTAAGATTTTATTTACTATCAATTATCATCCACGACTTTTTTCGTCTGCCGAAAACTATTACCCTCTTTAGCGGAGGGTAAAAAAAAAAAAAAAAATGAATAATGAAAAAAATATATTTTGGGGTTTAAAAATGATTATCTTTTTATTCCGTACTGATTATTATAAGGACGACTGAGGTTGTATTTGGCTGACAAGTTATGCTATCCTTGGCTGAATATTGTTCAAAGCCAGCCGCATCTTGGACATCTAATTTATTCCTGCCTTTTGTCTTAATCTGCAAAAGAGTTGAAAATTCAACTGGCACATGGCAAATGGCACCAACATTTGACGCGAAAGCTTAGAAATTATCGGATATGAGTGACGCAAAACACACAACATTGAATTAACGAATTTTCTTGGAATAAACTGCGTGCTGAGGAGTCATTTTGCAAAATCAAAAATTCGTCCTGCGCTTCATCAGGAAGATCAACGACATCTAAAGATGTGTGAAGTGGATTTCGCACTCTTGTTCATTGTGAGCTCTGGGATATATCTTTGAATTTCAGATTGAAGAGCTTCAAGGTGGTTAATAATTTCTCACCTTAAATGAACTGCGGTTTCTATTTTCGATACTTCCGCCTTAGTGCACACGTTTTAAAAATGTCTTAACACTCCTGGATATACTTTACGACGACAGTTTTTGAAGATTGGATGCAAGCGCCCTGATGAGAAAAAGGAGAAAGCGTGTCTCATGTCAGAGAAACGTGGTAATATTTTGCCATTCATTTCCCACAAAATCGGTCTGCGGCGACCCCCGAGAAAAAGCATGGTGACCCACTTGGGGGTTGCGACCCCCTGGTTGGGAACCACTGTGATAGAGAAACCCAGCCAGGATGAGAGATTTTGAGAAGCCTGGGAAGCCAAAAGGCCAAACACAAACAACAAAAACCCCCAAAAGAAAGTGGAAGCTTTAAAAGATGAAACAACTAAAGCTCAGTAAAATAACACACCTAAAAAGAGACTTACTTTCAATACACGTATTTCAATAGAATACATGTAATAAAAATTCAATAGAAAACGTTACTATTAGTACTGTTACTAGTTGACGGATAGTACTGTTATTTCAATAGAAAAATGTTCACGTTTCATCCGCTGCGAAAAGGCAGCTCACACACGACAGCGGAAGTCGAATGAGTACTGGAAGAGTCAACAGAGGAAAAAGGGAAATGGGAAGTGGTTGCCCATCGGAAGAAGGAAAAGCAGGGAGGAGGAAAAAAGAAAACAAAACAAAAAAACAGAAGGGTCGATAAAAATAAGTAAAAGAACATAAAAAACATAGACAGAACAAAATAACAATAAAGCACAGTCGGCACAGAATTCTTTTTTTTTTATCATCTAATTATTAAATAATATTAAACACTTAATATAAATACACACCTACAAAACAAACAAACACAACGAGGGAATTCCGATCCAGGAATTTTTTCCAGGGTCCCCTTTTTGTGAATTTTCATACCCATTTTTGCAAAAGACAGTTACTTTTTTTCCCCTCAAATAATTTACAAAACGAATTAAACGATGCAGTCCAATGTCAATGAAGTTGGACTGTATTTTTGGGAAGGGGCCATTTCAATTGTTTCTAATTTTGTGAAAAGGGCTGTTTTTGAATCGATCGTCAGTTTGCGAAGGGGCGCTAAAATGGACCCAAGCTTCGTCCGCATGGATCCCTGGCCCTGTTGCATGTGTGAGGACGAGGGATGCACTGAATATTCGGCAGACAAACCGAATATTCAGTTTGGCCGAATACTTTAATATTCGGCAACCGAATACTAAACAAATTTTAATATTCAACATTCGGTAAAGAAACACATTTTTTTTTTTTCAATACCATGAATGAAAGTTATAGTACAGTACCACAGTACAAAATTAAATTCAAATTGCTACTGACTCATATCCTATTCATAGTAAGTTTAATGTAAGAGAAAACACACAGATGCTTAATTTAATTATTGTTGCTTTGCAATTTTCTTAAATCTTAGGACACATTACATTAGCCTTACTATGACTCACTCATTTAAGCATGAAACAGTCACCGGGAAAATGAACCTCAGTATTAAGTGTTCATGAATAAGTCCAGTCAATGAACTGCTAATATTGAATGAAATAGGCAGGTTTAAAAGAATGATTGCAATTTCACGAATATTTAAAAAGGCGATTCATAATATATAAAAGAAACACTTGGATATTCAATTTTGCGGTACTTTCATTTCTTAAGTTTCACACCCTATGAATATTAAATATTGTTTAAAAAGAAACTCATTCAATGAATCTGTGTACAAAGGTTAATAACAGTTTAATAAATTTTAACCAAATATTCGGTATTCGGTGCATCCCTAGTGATGACGCATCGCTACTCACTTGAGGACGCTCTCCGGTGTGAGTATGGTGCAGTCCACTTCGAGCATCTGCTCCTCCAGAATGAAGTGCGTCTTCCACAGGTCCAGGAGGTTGCTCTTCATGGCCGATCCCATGGGGCCGTAGTCGAACAGACCCGTCACACCTTGAGAACAAGATAAGAGGAAAGCATTTTTCAGAGAAAAACAAGCAATATATATATGTAATAATAAAATAAACTTTTCTAATTTAACCTAATTTAATTTAATGTTATTTGAAAAAGCCTTCTTTAATCTCTACTACTCTTACTGTAAAATTTGTTTCTCGGCCATACAAATATTACATTCAGAGACAATTTTTGGGAGTTCGATAAGGAGTCAAATGGTTGAATGAACAGTATCTGCAGTTTTCTGCGGTTTCGTTGCTGTGCACTTTAGGAACTCCTAAGTAAGCAAATATTTCTCATGGCTTGATGGACAATCTAGTTAACTCATAACGTTTGAGAGTAACGCCTTCGCGATCGTGCTGTGCCCTGCCAGCAGGTGTAGTCACTAGGGGAGTATTTAAGCAAGAGCAAGGAATTTTCAGGAGCTTAGCCTTAGCTTCGAGATTTGGCTTTTAGACTGCGATGTAAGAAGATAGCCACGGAACTAATAAGGTTGCCGGCCTGACTCCTGCCCTCTGTCCAAACTTTGAAACAAACGATTCAACCTAGAACCCCAATGGATTTGTGTCGATCATTTCAACAAGGGATGGTGTAAGGCCATTCCTTACACATATATATATATAAAAAAATTAAGTCAATTCCTACTTAGGTCAACAAAATTTTTTTTTTATTTTAGTTACTTTTTATTATGTTAATTAATTAATTTTTATTAATGAATGAGTATTTGAAAAAACTCTATTAACATCCAGTGCCATCCAATACAAGTTATAAAAAAAATATTTGAACTTGATTGGATGAATAAAAAATATTTTATGAACGATTAAAAAATTTGAATAAGATATATAAATATAGATAGGGAGAGTGTGAGCTAATAGTAGGAATTGAGAAAAAAAAAACCACACAACTGGCTGGTACAGTGAAACATGCATATAAGGATAAACCTGTTTATGATGATCATTTCTTTGGTCCCGACAAAATTCCTACTTGCTTAATGTAGTTTGAGACTGCCTACAGTGATATTCACCTTTTGCAAGCACTTGTCTATAACGATCCTTTTAAGTTTTACAAATACATATAACCCGATTCTTTTTCATCTGGAATATCAAACACTACCCATGGTTCAGAATATGGGATCATAAAAGACTGCAGTATGGGAGTGGGAAAAAGTAAGCCTTCTCAGTCATCCAGTGCCTCGCCCCTGTTGGATTTTGATGCGCTAAAGCCAGTCGCGTAGCCAGCGGGGGGCGATAGAGGGGTCATCTCCCCCCATGAAGAATTTTTTACCATACAAAATGTATATTCTTTACTCCCTTATCACACACACGTATACATATATGTGAGTTGCAGTAGTCCTAACCCCTCCCCATGAAAAATTTCTGGCTAAGCCAGTGGCCAAAGCGAAAGCCTTTATTCTGTGCAGTGGCATAAAACATTGGCATTTGTAAAAACGTGTTACTTTTTTCGTAATGCTACAAAGAAATAAACGGTTGCACCTTTTATACATAGTTCCATGTATACTGCTAGTACAATATCTCAAATTGACATCTTATACAATCCTAAAAGAAAGTGCAATAGAGTCCATTCAAAATTAAAAGAAGGTAATTAATATTCATGTAGAGCTTCACTTCTATACAACAGATTCATCACTCGATCTTCTTTTACAAGCTGTATACATGGGTGACTGAAATGTTATTTCTGCTTAGGAAGTAGATTTTATCTTTATTTTCAAAATTAAGAAAAACCTTCAGTGCTCAACCTGTCTACAAAGATGAACTGTTGATAATGATCTTTTATTGAGGCCCCTACAACAGCGTTATATGCAGGTTTCATTGTATTATGCATTGAATACTATACAGTAGATTAAAGCTACCCTGGTACATCGGAGCGGCCATTTATTTGGGGCAAAAGTCTAGGAACAAAAACAAATGGCCCCAATACTAGGTGAGATTTCATAAATAGGAAACTTTGTGTGTTTTCCCATCTTATCTATAGGAGATGCAATACACCAGAAGGCAACATATGGGAAACTGCACACAATATAAGGATGAATTCAAAATTTTAAAAATTTAAAAATATTTAGAAAAGAAAAGTGAATAATTAAAATAGGATGATTGCACAAAAATACATAAATAGTCAAAAAAAGTTTTTTTTTTTTTTTTTTTAACGAGATCTTACTTACGTGGTTAGTTATTTATGAATCACAGAAACAAAATGGCAGCTGATCTGAAGCGTTACCACATTAACAATACACAAAACTCCAATTTTCATGTTGATTGCCAACTTGTCAATTGATTATGTGGGATTATGGCAATGCTACACTAGAGCGATCTGCCAAGGGTGGGGGTGACTTAGTAGGAGGACTTTCTAAGGGGTTCTGATACGTATTCACGTTCCATCTGGAGAAAACCTACCAAAACTCCAGAACGTTCGATCAACAGCCCCACAATGGGACCCGAACCCGGGACCTTCACACTTTGGCTGTCTACCCTTTTCAGTGCCATGGTGAGGCCGCCCAATTGTCAAAGCAGTGGATTAAGCCAGGATCCAACCAAACAATTGAATACAGTATTTTTACTGGGTTAGTTGGCACAAAATGGCATTCATTTGGGACAGCTGAAAAAATTCATTTATGCTTACTTTTGAAAGTGTTTTTTTTTTTAATGGCAAGTACACGGCACAACACATATCTTCACACAAAAGGAAAGGAAGAAATGAACATATAGATGGAAAGAGATTGGCTAATCCCTCCGCTTGAGTCTGGCAATTTAATCCTTTCCTCCCATAAGGAAACAGGAAGTCAAGGTGTCAAAATCCTCTCCAGAGTTGCCCAAAAGGTATTGTGCTGTAAGCAGGATGATTTTCCTGCTTTCAATGAAACACTTAGATTGATTCAAAGAAATTCTTGCATTTGGAATGGATATCATGGCCAGATTGAGCCACAACACCCTGCTGCAACTTTTACAAACATCTTGCTATGAACACAAATGGGCATGCTTAAACCAGTTTGAATTTCAAAACATACTTTTCATCCATTATTTAGACAAAGCAACATAGTTGTCAAATGCCCGTGATTTAATAATTTATTGAGACAAAATAATAATAATTAAGAAAATCTTAAACACTTTTAGATTTTAAGTACGCACTCAAGTTCCACATATTAAAAGCGTATCATAATCCATGCGTCTTCCCAATTTTCTTTCCTTATTCTATTCAGTTCAAAAGTGTATCATGATTCATGACTGTGAAGTATTTTTCTCCCTTGTTCCCATCTTTGGAATCGAAATCTATCTTAAAATCGCCTACTCAAACTATTTTATAATCTCATATTCAAACTGTACTTCACCGCTTTAAATACTATTCAGAATGTGCATCCTAATCCATGAGTGTGCCGTGTTTGTCTTTCTTGGGTTGATGTCTACTTTAACACTCCGACTCTCGCCAAGGTGGCAATCATTAACCCTATGCAGCTAATACGACAATTTTCTGTATATATATGCCAACCATAATTTAGAATTAAAATGGAGATTTAAAAAACATGTAAGTACAACATTCCATTACTTAGTTATTTATTTTGGGTTGCCAATGAAAGTAGTTTTAAGAATTAGGTGTCTTCCAATTCTTTAATGGGTGCATTTATCACTTCATACACTTGTTCACTTCAGTGGGTTGATTCGTACTTTAGCCCGGCCCCTCTTGCCAGGAGGCGATCACTATACATATTCAGTTACCATGGTGACTTTTTTATTTATGTGGCAACCGTAATTTAAAAAGGGTGGTTTGGAACAACCTGTACATACAGTATTACTTATTTGTTTATTTATTTATTTGGGTGGCCAGTTAATGTAGTTTTAATAATTAAGAGTCTTTAAATTCCTTAAGTGGTGCGTTTATCACTAATAATATGTTCACCTAGTTCTTTGGAAGTGTTGAAGTTCACCAAAGTGCGGTGATTTTTTAGGTTGGGGATGGATCCCCCCACCTCAGTATTATCCTGCAAACACATCTGAACAGATCTTCACCGTGATACTTCATGTCTACAAAACCTCTCTGCAAAGTCGCATACACAAAAATCAGGGCATGCACAAAATAGCACCCTAGTGCTAAAAAACATAAAGAACAGGCAGACAACTTTGGAAGACTTTTTCAATTGTCCTATTTTAATGATTTGTTTAAAATACTGTTCGAATAAACCACTGTTATTTAAATGTGTGCCTGCAAAAGTAAATATTCATTTTAGTACATAATAAAATTAAAATTTTGATTTTAATTCTTTTAATTTACTGTCAATCAAAATAGCATCTGTCCCAAAGTGATCATTAAGTGCTACCTACTGCAATAGGCAACAGCATTTTAATACAAAGGGCATTCCATAAAAACTGAGTGTTATTTTTTTACGTAGTGGCAACACCACGAAACTAAAAAATAGAAGTGTGGGCGATTTTTTCAAACTATTAACTGTACATTTATACAAAATTCTAAATGAAGCGGACGATTTTATTTTCCTAGTTCCGTGCTTATTTAAAGAACTGTTTTATTTGCCCTACAGAAATGGAGATAAGTGATCCCATTACATCAAGATAATGCCCGCCCGCATGTCGCTACTTCTGTTCAGCAATATCATAGTCAATGCAATATTAAAATCATGCCCCATCCCCCTTACAGTCCAGATCTCGCACCAGGTGATTTCTGGCTGTTTCCAATGTTGAAGGAGAAGCTCCCTGGCAGAAAATGGAACCCAGATTCCGAAGTTAATTCAGCAGTGGAGGGTTCTTTGAAGCAGCTTCCAGAAAAGGGCTTCTCTACCTGTTCTGAAAAGTGGGGTGAAGGATGGGACCATTGCATATCCTCTGACGGAAGGTATTTTGAAAAAGAATGATGTATTTTTTGCTGTCAATATATTTCTTGATTTTTTATGATTTTACTCTCAGTTTTTATGGAATGCCCTTTGTACTTCATTTAAAATGAACCTTTATGGCCTAGGGTGATTTATATATTTTTTCTTTTAAAGACGGCAGTCATTCAGAAAAAATGCATGTTGGATCGAAATCCTGAAGGGAATACCTCCATAAATCTCAAAGGAGGGTGCATAGTAGAACCTCCTCTTGATAAGGTCTTCCATCCGGCTCCGGTCAAAATTATCTTTCGGAGGAGCTAGCTCCACTTCCTTAAAAGGAAAAGAAAGTAAGTAAATCAGTTCAAATGACGGCTTTAAACAATAGTTAAAACATTTCAAAGATTTGCCAATTCAAAAACATTAAAAGATATATTTTGGCACACCATTCGACCAAGATTCAGGGATGTGATTAGGCAAGAAAAAAATTACCTGAAATGTTTTTGGTCTGGGGGGGGGGGGGAGGAATAAAATTTTTGAAAATTTTAAAAGGTATAATGTATGTTAGCACAGTGTTATCCAATAATCATGTTTTCATAATATGGAATGAATGATAAAAATTACATATTAGGTGTATAAGTATATTATACGTCTGTTATTAACAAATACACAATACCAAAAGAATCGGGTGCTTTAATATCACTCATTAACGATACACTATGTGGCGTTTTAAAAAGTGACACGCTCGGCAGCCCATCGGATGAATCCCATGGATGTTTCTAGTTGCATGTTTTCTATTGGCTTACTTACTTACTTCAGTCCTCTGCGGAAATACACGATTATCATACGAAAGTACTTTAATTAAAACCAGATTGAAATTCGCTGAAGATCTGAAAAGATTAAAAATCGCAGAAGTTCTGAAAATGTTAAAATTCGCAGAAGTCCTCTAATCAGCTATTTAAAATGAGCGGATTTCCGCTAATTCACGGAAAAATCACATGCCTGAAGATTCAATAGATTTTCAAGAAACCCAGATATTTAGAAAATGGAAGAGCGGAAACAACAACAAAAAAAAAAATAGGCAGTTGCATAGGTATACCATGGAGACAGAAGGAAAGGAGATGTCTCAATCATGGATCCTAAATGCATATCTTTTGAGTTATCATCCATTCAATAAAGCTGGCCATTAAAATAAATAATCAGGCATGAAAGTACAAATCAGCAAAAAAGACTGAACTGTGCTCGCGATACAGAAATTAAATTGCAACACAATGAATGCATTACCTACTTTGTCACTGTTATTTATTTTCTACTAGCTGAAGTTTACCGTTCTTCACACGGAATGGATAGTGTTAAACCAACCAATACAAATGGAAAATAAGTAAAGAAATATTAAACATCGGGAAAAAAAACACTCAAAATATTGGTGTTAAACGAAAAAGTAAGTAAAAAACTTTGTAAAAAACACACATAAGATGTTACAGGTAAGTAGATATGTACGTTTCGACCAAAAATTGTTTGGGTCTTCCTCGGTCAAAGCCCTCCGGCACAAGGAACCGAGGGCAGTTCCCTCAGTTACTTTATTACAGTTTTAAAAAAAAAAAAAATTCTTGTGGAATTTTATTTTAAGAACAAAATAGCACATTTAGTCATAATTGGGTCATTACCTTCTCAATTTTTTTATTTTGTTACATCAGTCACACACCTTTTAAGCTTAAAGTGTTCATTTATCATAAAAAATAAAAATATATTTTAAAAACTGCGGAATAGTCTTAAAATTCATTATATTAAAAAATTGATCTTTAAATATTGTTTGTGCCTTTTCAAGTTTTAGAGGAATTAAGATTAGTATCAAGGTGTTAATATACGTGGAGCAGAAACGTTACATTAGTCACAATGACAATTTTTAAAAATAAATACCTGTAAACTTTTATTTTTAAGGAATTTTTTTATGTTACTAATAAAAAAAATCATAATTACACTTATAATAGCCACTTAGAACAAAATATTATCTTAACTTTTTGTGTTTTAAGCAAGAAATGTAATGAAATCGGATCTAAATGTTACATTAGTCACCTTGGAATGACCCACAATAATCTTATCGGTAAAGTTTGAATAAACATTTTAAGCTAAAATACAGTATGGAACCTCTTATCCAGAATCATTTTTCAATGAATTCAATTCCTATTTTTTTCCCGAGAGAAAAGCAAAAAAGAGTTTTTTTTAAACATTTCTTATGTTTTTGTTTTTTATTTTGAGTACTACTAGAATTTATATAGTTTCTAATGCTGGAATTTATAAAATAAGCGGTACAGCTTTAGTATGGTCCCTTTGGCGCGATTTATTTTTGGCGACGTTTTTGGCACGATAACGGCGCCAATATGGTAACCCCTCCGGCGGATGCTCCGGAGCGGAGGATCTGAATATGGCAACCCTAGGTGCGTGACGTCATTCATCCGTGACGTCGCGGTTTCGCTCCAGCGAATAGGGAGCGTTTGTTCCTTTCTTAAAGTTTTGGAGACCCCTTTGCCAGTATTTCGCGCGGGAGCTTCGAGTTGTGGAACCGCCATTATGCTTTATGGTTTTATTTTAATGGCTTTATTTTAGATTAAATTTTATTATTTAATTATTACTGAAATTTAAAATGGATATTCAGGTTCATACTGACTGTTTATATGCAGTTTTGTATGAATAAACATTCTTTTGATAGTACGTTTCAGGTTAATATGTTCGTTCCCAATATTTTATTTGTTAAGGGTAGAAGCAACAAATAATTACGTTATTAATATTTGATACAGTGAAATAATTTTAGATATTTTGATTTTATTATTTCCATATTGTAATAACTTAGGGATTTTAATCAAGGTATGTGATAAGCATTGTTTGTTTTTATTTATTATTACCTTTGTTTATTTGTTAATGCTAGGAGCAACAAATAATTCCGTTATTAATATAATATTTGATATTTTGATTTTATTATTTCAATATTGAAACAATTTAGCGATTTTAATTAAGGTATGAGATAAGCATTGTTCGTTATGATTTGAATTAGTTCTTTATTTTGCTTACGTAGTCTTGTCAGAATGCTAAAATGTATTTTAATTTTTTTGTCTTTTTTATTTGTTATTTTTGTGAGGTATTGCCTTTAGAATATTATTTGTTTGCATTGTTTAATTTAATCTACTCAAAAGAGAAAGGGGGGGCAGAGCCCCCCCTCACGCAAAAAGAAAAGTTATTAAATTTTATTCAACCGAATCTATATGTACATGTAAGCTTGTTATCTGTTTAATTTTTTTTCATAAAAATATTTAAAAGCTATTAAAATAAATCATAGCAAAATTAACGGCGACGATCAACTATCTCGGAACCAGCGCCATCCGATCCGCCATATTGTTTACAATTGGCATCGGCAAGGCAAACTTGGGTTGGCGACAAGATTTTGTCGCCAAATCAAAAAATCGCCAAAAAGGGACCATACTAAAGCTGTTCCAAATAAGCAATCTGGTAAGTTATTTTATACATTTTTTTAGTGTGTGACTCAGTTTTCAAGAAGTTATCCTATATTGACTACTTTCTCTCTCAATGATTATTATTTACCTCAATCCTATTAAGAATTTTTTATATTATTTTTCTAGTATATTAACAATTAATATTTAATTCTAATCAAAAATAGAGAGTAACATTTATGCTACCCATCCAATCAGTAGATTTCACGCTAATCCCCAACCCATTATCCAGAAAATTCAGTTATCCAGAGTACACCTGGTCCCAACCATTCCGGATAACAGGTTCTATACTGTAGATAGGTATTGGAAGTAAAAATAAGAAGATTTTTTAAAATATACATTATCACTCATCCTTTGCTTATTTTTCTCGTGTCCCCCCCCCCCCCCAGGAGGCAGCGCCTCACGGGTTGGGAAACACTGTTTTAGGCAAACACTTTTAAGAACTAGATGGACTCAGGTTCTTATTGGATAATGGTGTTGATATGCAAATGTTACCTTATCTTCGAGAAGCTTTTTCCTGGATTTCAATTCATTCACGGCCTTCTTGATGTCCAGCTCGGGTGCACCAGACTCTTTCAGCGAGCGTATCAGATCACCCTGAAACACAACCCATCATCATCATCCACGAGGGCCGATCCAATAATAATACGACTAGCAATGGCAGGGAGAAAAAGCATCCAGAAATTTTAAACAGACAAAAACATCTATTGATAATTCAGACTTTTTTTTTTCAACTGGACAGGAGCACTTACAATGGCGGCTCCTCCATTGGAGCCCATGAGCACGTGAACCCCCAAAGGAAAAACTAAAGAATAAACACATTCAATTTAAAACAAATATTAAGCACACTTCTAGATTTATGTGAATTTAAAACGGGAGTTTGACTCTCTTTCCTCACTATTATTAAATACGCTTATTATAGCTAACACACTATAGTATAGGTTACTACAGCAACAGCAGTCTTAAATCCATTGCACGTGCGAACGGAAAATTTTTCCCCTGAACCGCTCTATGGTATGAGAAGCCGAGGCAGCTGGGAAAGTGTATGGCACTGATGAAATCATTCCGTTCGCACTCTTTCATCGTGCACACAGGTCCATTTTTTTGCGGTATAGCTTCCAGATTTTCAATGGGTTTGTTACGTTTGGTTAGTTAATTCATTTTTTTAATATTTTCTTTATTTCTATCATTTTTCTCTACATTATTTTTTGGCAAACTAGTGTAAATTAGTTAAAAGTTTTTATTTGGGAATACCTTATTCCCCCGTACACGCTATATATTTCGATTACACACATAACCATCTTCAGTCATTTCTGGATCTCTCACTAATGGCGGCTTCTTTTTATATCTTCTTCGTTCTTCTTCTTGAAAGTTCGGTGAATGAAACACAAAAAAAAAAAAAAAAAAAAAAAGAAGCCGCCATTAGTGAGAGATCCAGAAACGACTGAAGATGGTTATGTGTGTAACCAAAATATATATCATGAACGGGGGAATAAGGTATTCCCAAATAAAAACTTTTAACTAATAAATCCGCCGTATTAAATAATGTTTTAAATGTTTTTATAGTGTAAATTAATTTAGATGGGAGTGAAAGACATGTTTTGGAGCTAAAGCAATGGCATTTTTCAATAGTATCCTTTGAAAAAAATTTGTAATAAAATAAATCAAGACAGTACCTTTGCTAAAACTTATCTTGGTGATGAAATGCAAGACGAAAGATGCAAGGCCATACACAGGAGGGGGGACCAGACCCCCTAGTCCCCCCGGAAATTTAAAATTTTGTTAAGAAAACAATAATAATGTAGCCTTTTTGTGAAAAATTTAGTCTTTTTCAGCCCCTCAGTTTTTATCTCAGTTTATCTCTAAAATAAAATTTTAAAACCTTTTTCCCCCCTTCAGCTTCTCCAAGCTCTTTTGCAATGGCCTGAATTTTTTGGGTGGCCACCTCATCTTTAGTGGAACAAGCCTGAAATTATAACAAATGCAACTGCATTTTACACACATGTTTGGTTTCTATGAAATTATTATTCAGATGCCAAATTTTAAAAGTTTGGTATAAAATCGTAAAAATCGGTGGAAAAGTGCCAAAAAAGGGAGTTTTGTGTAAAATCGTAAAAATAGATGGGAAAAGCATAAAAAAAATGGCAGATTCACATAAAAATGGTGAAAAAGTGCAACCTTCAAACTCAAAGCACACAAATTGGCAAGTATGAATAGGTAAATTTAAGCTGTCCTAATGATTTTACTCTTTCTTCATGTGTTGAACATATAAAAGTGTGGTGGAATTTGTATTTTAAAATACCAAATTATTTCATTTAATAAAATCTACACTTTTTCAAAAGTTGTGTAAGAATGTCATTATGCTTTATTTCAGCAAAAACACGAAAAATTCCGTTTTATAATGGGGGGGGGGAGGAATCTGTCGATTTAAAATAGATTGACGTTTCCTATGCACCTGTCTCTTCTGAAGAAGGAATCCAGTTCTACTTTAAGGATACTATCAATGAATCATCCGAAAATCAAAGTTCTTCATCTGCTAATGTAACTGTTGGTGATTTTGCCACTGTTAAAGTGCAAGGTAAAAACAGAACAGTCAAATTTGTTGCTCAAGTAACCGAAATCGAAAAACAAACCAAGAATGTGCATGTTGTTTTTCTATCATGGTCTGGTGGATTAAAAACTTTCAAATACAACATGGTCCAGACTCTTTTCAGAGCAAAAAAAATAAGCACTTTTTAAGGACCCCAAAATTTTCTTAAGTAGGGTCTATCCACAAATGATGTCACGCTTGGAGGAAAGGAGGGCTGTGAAATTGTGACGAGGGGGGAGGGGGGGGGACAAGATGTGTGACATACATTTACATTAAAATAAAAACATTTAAAATCAGAAAATTAAATTTGATTTCTAGCATAGTGCTTTGTTTTTAAACTGTAAGTATATGTATATGTAATACAGCATGACATGAGCCAAGGGTGGTATGGTGAAGTGTGAGCAGGAGGCAAAGAATATTTTTAAAAAAGCGTGACATCATTTATGGACAACCCCTTATGACCAAACTTTAGATTTTCTTATTGTAAAGTTGGCAGGTTGTTGCTTTAAGTGCAAATGTGCCAATTTTCCAAAATTGAAAAGCCCACAATTTCTTGCACATGTATGTACAAGCAATTGATACAGACAAAATAATTCCTTTTTTTTCTCTCAAGTAACATGTATGTCCATATACCGTAATTTATGGCAGAAACGCTGCATCCATCGCACCCACGAAAATGAGCTTAATTAACTAGAAAATTATCAGAAATGCCGCACCCGTTATCCCCTCCCTCCGAAAAAAAAAAAAAAAAAAAAAAAGAAACATCGCACTGGGATGTATTTCGGGGGGGGGGGGGGGGGATAAGCGGTAAAAATATCTCCTTTCCCATATGTTTTAAAGTATTTACCGCTATTTTACGAAACTTACAATTTCCATTTTCAAATAATCAGTGTTCGATTTTATATAAAACATCAGTTTTTATATTCACAAAGGTGAATTTATAGAAATAAATAAATAACTTGTAAAAACTTCTTGCATTCGCAAAAAGTTCGGACAGTATAGCACATGCTGATAAAGTGAAACAGCGATCCGATGAGCAGGCTCCAGTCAAAAGTAAACATTTTTTTTTTTTCTCGGCGGACGGCCAGCTGTTGATTACGTAATGAGTGTGCTTCAGCGAATTGTTTGTTTTAAGCTTTGAATGTTCTTTGTTGTTGATATTTCTATTCATTTATTACTTTTGATATTTATAACATTAGGGTTTATTTTAAAAGCACTCAGCATTTCCTGAGCTTGCCAATTACTTGTAGTGTAGTTGAGTTTTTCCTTTAATTATAGTGTAAGGCAGTGTTTATTCGGTACAGGGCGCAAAGCCACACAGCCAAAAAACAGAAATAACTTATAGATAAACTTTTAGATGAACTTTTTTTTTTGGGGGGGGGGTGTAGAATGGTTAAACTCGCATCGGGCGCAACAGACTAGTTTTGGTTGAGATTCAGTATTTTAAGAACAATCAGGCCCGGACTGGCTCCTAAGGGGGCCCTTGGCTATTGAAAAGGGGCTCCAACGTATGACGTCATCGCATTACGGTACGATCAATATGAACGCAGCTTGAGGCAGGAAAAAGGAACGAAAAGTTTTGATGCAAGTCGATTTTACGGTCGATTACCACTAGAAATTAAGCACTTTTTAAGCACCTTGCGGCTATACTGAGAAACTTTAAGGATATAGGTAAAGAATTAAGTACTTTTTAAGCACTTTTTAAAGGCCTTAAAAATGAAAAAAAAAAGTAAGTACTTTTTAAGGTATTTTAAGCATTGTCCGAACCATGTACAACTACAAAGATAAAGCATGGGTTCATATATCAGATATTATAACAGTGCTACCAACTCCAACATTAAACAACCGAAATATTACCTTTGACAACGATATTTTACTGTAACTGTTTATAAAATCTGTAAGATGTCCCCTCTGTTACATTTCATTATTTGCATCTAAATAAAATGTGCTTGCAATTCATACAACCCCATAGTCAATTGTTTTACCTTGAAATGTGTTGCTTTAAAAAAAATTTTTTTAGGGAGTTTCAAATCACAGAATTTGACATGAATTACAGTTCAAGTCAAAAATGAAGGATTTTATTTGTCCCCTCTGTTACATACCATTTTAATTAATTTATCATTAAAGTACCAAGTTTTTATTAATATTTCGAGTCATTTAACTAAACATTGCTCTTTAAGGTAACATATAATTGTAGATGTTTTTTGGTCTTCAGAATTTTTTAATAAGTTTTAAAGTAAAATACGTATGTGATTTCCCCTCTGTTATGCTTGGAATTCAACTCATATTTAAGGTTTTAAACAAATAGTGTACCACTGATGCATTTAAAATTGAATGTGTTTTTAGATCTAATTAAAAAATGATTTCATAGGACGCATCCATTTTCAAAATTTGCATTAAAGCTTCTTTATTGTCACTTTTAAAATAAGTTTAAAATTTTGCCTTTATCTTGTTTAAGAAGCTTTTCGGCGTTGCCTTTTCTATCCAGAAAAGAAATTTTTACAATTTTTCTCATGATCATACTTTTTTTACGTTAAACACTTGTCAATTGCGAGTGAGGTAATGCCGCCGTCGTTCCGGATTGCAGGGAGGGGCCTTTTCCTTAGGAGTGCTCCCACAGAAAACTGGAATGGCTGACTCCGTGTTCACATCTCCATTCTAAAATAAAATTCTACTACCACTTGTCGGACATGCTATGCATGGGGATGCTCCGGAAAAAAACAATCGATAGATACTCAGCTGCTTTATAATTCTAAACTAGGATGCAATTGATCTCAGGATTGGAGTAGGTAAACATCCACTAGGGAAGCCCCGAAGAAAATAGAGAAGCCAAGATGATTATGTCATGTATGACCGATGGAAATAAATAACTTACTTGCTCTTTGACCGCTAGCCGGAAAGGTAGCAGCGTTCGTTCGACTTCGGAAGCATCCATCCTGACAGGCTTAACGTTAACACTTTTTTTTTTCTTCTGATTCCAGTGGGGAGGCAATTTGTCGCGATGACTAGCCGAACTTTTGCACCGCGTTAAAACAACTGGAATGTGAGAAAACTTAAAGCGTCGACTGAGGACGTGGAAACAACAAATAAATGACGTTACCATGGACAACACATGCCGATCAGGAATTCTCCAAAATATTCGGCCTTCTGTTGCCAATCCCTACAATCAAAATAAATCATTTGTTTACGTACCTAACTTCTAGGGACTAGAAACAGAACGCGGACAGATTCCCATTGGCTCCGGAGACAGGACGAGACAACGTCACTGTACTCAACATGGTTTTAACGATAATAATTATTTCTTGTATGGCGCATTATCAGTAATTAATGATACAATCCATATAAAAACCAGTGTCTGCAAGTGAAGGTCTCGGCAGCCAATCAAATTCGTCCCGTTGCTATTTCTAGCCGCCTATTCACATAAGAGATTAGTTCAATGCTGCCATCTAGTGATGACAAAGCAAGGAATTCCTCGAAGATAGTATTTTTTTCCTAACCCCTTAAGCTCTTTATAATGACTAGTGATCGCCCAGTGGTCGAAATTCGACCATAGTATATTAAACCTCTATATAATCATTGCTTATACCTCAATAGTCATTGCTTATAAAGATATTTTGTTCTATTACGTCAGTTGCGAGCGTGTACAAATACCCCAAGTAACACACCAATGTTGTTTCAATGTGAACTTTCAATGTCGTTTCCACATGATTTTGTTCAGTTTTCTCCACATTGTTTCAGCATGAACATTGATATAATATTGAAACAACATTGTGAAATCACAAGAGGAAAACAAATCAAAAAACAAGATTTTATTTCTTTCATGCAGAATCATTAAAATCATACGGAAATTTAAGAAAAACAAAATTGTTGATAATTATCTATTTGAAAACATCAATTTAATTCGTATTTACTGTTGTAAAAATGCATTGTGACAATGCTAACCAGAAAATCACATTGAAATAACATGATTGTGTTGCTTGGGGAATTAAAACGATGTTTTTAAGAAGATAATTATCAAGTTTTATTTTTCGTAAATTTTCGTATGATTTTAATAATTCTGCATGAAAGAAATAAAATCTTGTCTTTTTATTTGTTTTCCTTTTGTGATTTCACAATGTTGTTTCAATATCATATCAATATCCATGCTGAAACAATGTGGAGAAAACTAAACAAAATCATATGGAAACGACATTGAAAGTTCACATTGAAACAACATTTTGTATATTAGCATTTCACATTTAAGCCACATTGAAACAACATTGTTGTGTTTCTTGGGACATCATTATGCATTAATTTTTCAGCCATTTGAAAAATGTAAACGATAGGAGAAATGAGGTATAACTTGGCTAAGCCATATTTAAAAAACGGCGATGTGTTTCTTGACATTTCCCTGTTTATTTTATTTACTTTATTTATTTATTTATTTATTTTATTGCTATACTGGCCAGCAGTGGCGTAGACAGAAATTTTTCATGGGGGAGGGATTACGACTACTGTAACTCGCATATATCATACACGTGTGCGATAAGGGGGTGAAGAATATAACATTTTGGATAGCAAAAAATTTCTCATGGGGGGGTTATGACCCCCCTATAACCCCCTTAGCTATGCCACTGCTGGTCAGGTTTCGTCAAGGCTACACAGTTATCTCGTCTGTCTTTTCCACTCCACTCGACTTTCCGAACACTTACGATTAAGATCATTACCAAGAATTTAAATAAATTTTAATCGATGAATAATTCAAACATATATGCCAAATTGAAGCTCAATCGAATGCACTGTTTAAACGCTAGCGCACTTTCAAGAATGTCTCCCCATAGGCCATAATGTAAAAGAAATCTTTGTCGTAGCCCTGTAGAAAAACCATAAGTTCTACACACACCAAAATCAATATCGGTCTTATGATGGTGGTTTATAACATGTATACCCAATTTGAGCTCAATCGAATGTACCGTTTAAACGCTAGCGCACTTTCAAGAATGTCTCCCCATAGGCCATAATGTAAAAGAAATCTTTGTCGTAGCCCTGTAGAAAAACTATAAGTCCTATACACATCAAATTCAATATCGGTCTTATGAGGGTGATTTATAACATGTATACTCAATTTGAGCTCAATCGAAAGTACCGTTTAAACGCTAGCGTACTTTCAAGAATTTTCCCCCATAGGCCATAATGTAAAAGAAATCTTTGTCGTAGCCCTGTAGAAAAACTATAAGTCCTACACACACCAAAATCAATATCGGTCTTATGATGGTGGTTTATAACATGTATACCCAATTTTAGCTCAATCGAATATACCGTTTAAACGCTAGCATACTTTCAAGAATTTTCCCCCATAGACCATAATGTAAAAGAAATCTTTGTCGTAGCCCTGTAGAAAAACTATAAGTCCTATACACACCCAAATCAATACCGGTCTTGCGACGGTAGTTTATAACATATATACCCAATTTGAGCACAATCGAATGCCCCGTTCAGGAGCTATCGTGTTCACTCACATACACACAAACACACATACACACACACACACACACATACACACATACATACATACATCTCGTAAAAATAGCATAAATCAATTCAGAAGACCTCAAAACGTGTCAATACACCAAAATCTCGAATTCGAATTTTTTCATGATTACAATACTTTCCTTACATGGTACATGTTCGGAAAGTAAAAATTAATATAAAATCTCAAACCATGGAATGATTGAACACTACTTTTCTGCGACGTACAATCGAAAAACTGGCTGCTTCAATAATGTTCAAATTATTTCGAATGTTTGTCCTTGAGATTTCGTTTTTGTCATCGCAAATACAGGTATAATTGGAAATTGGTTTTTTTTCAGAGATAAGTGAAAGATAAAATAGCTCGGGAATATGTTGTACGTGGGACCTATTCCGAATTATCCGTTTATTTGGAATCCAAATATTCCTACTGCATGTGGTTCCAGTTAAAATATCACAATCAATAACATTACGGTGCATAACATTGAAGCGCATTCTTGTTCCATTGATTAATGGTTCCTTTGTACGGAAATGGGTTAGTTGCACCGGGTGAAAGGAGAGAGCAAGTTGCACCGCTGATTAATTTAATCGACCACCGCGAAATGGGAGGGAGGGGGACAATCATAGAGGAACCCTTCGGTCTCGCAAAAGGCCAGCAGCAGCCATGGGCGCCGGCAGAATATTTCCCAGGGGAGGCAAAGTCTACTCAAGAGGGGGCAAAGACTACACAAGAGGGGGCAAAACTACTTCAACGTATGGTTACCATGTTGGAAAGAGTAAAAAAGCAAGGGAAAACACTGCATACAAAAATCCAGGGGGGGCCATCGCCCCCCCCCCTTGCCCTATGCTGCCGGCGCCCATTGCAGCAGCATATATTCGAAGAGGCCCTACCGCGACAGCCGGACGTAGTGATGTTTTTTGTGTCTCGCAAAGAGCCACCAGTAGCATATTTTAGAGGCGGGCCCCTACAGCGATAGCCGAACGCAGGGATTTTTTTTTTTCAGGTATCACAAACACCAGCGGTAGCATATTTTCGAGGGAGTAAGATATAGATTCCGGTGCAACTTGCCATTCGATTTGATTGATAGCTGTTGGCGCAGGTGCAATTGACCCTCGTCCGTTTGTATTATTTAAGCTTCTGATCAGTAAAACTATGCAATTAACTTTCAACACTAACATACGTATGTGGTGGCAAACTGTGATACTTTTCGATTAGCCGGGCGTAAATACCGCCACCATTTTTTTCTTGGCGATATTAAAAGACTACTTCTAAAACATCGTTGTTCCCCAAAACAAAGCCGAAAATGTTAATCAGTATACAAAAAAGTACTTATATACAAATTACAATGTATAAAAGTATCAATATACTGAAAAGAAATTTGTATATTTATTGGATGAATCGTTTTTTAAAAATATGGAAATGGGAAAAACATATGGAATTAAACTAAAATTCCAAAATATAGAAATGCGGAAGAAAGAACTCTCTATTGGAAAGGATGCTCAGTGATTCTCGTTAGGTTTGTTCGCAACTGGCGCAGATTTGAATTAGTGGGCTTTTTATCGGCTGACTTAAAATTATCCAAATCATTAACAGTCAAAGAACTCAAAACTCTACTAGATAATTATTGATTTTACTGTCATCATGGCAAATTATTTTATCGTAGCATGATATGTTTTCAGTTCACCCTGTATTAAGTATATCGGTATTAATAAATGTACAATCATCATTTTTAGGTGCTAAAATAACTAATTTACATATGTTGTCCGAAAGTTATGTTTTGTCGGAAAAATAAGGAATTAATTGTGAAAATTTAAATATTAAAAAGTTGTTTTCAATTTAATTAGTTTTAATTATCGTGAATGAACATGACACCCGATAAGCAATCCACGATTTACAATGATCGAATATGCTGCCGACATGACATGAACGCTCACAATGATACCTTGGAATCAGCCAGTCTCCTTTTTCTATGTGTACCATCCTATTTTCAAAAACTTTATCTGAACATTTTTGCAGAGGTGTAGCTAGAGTTTCCAATCCCCGAGGACAACTGAACATTTTGCGCCCCCCGCCCCTATATACCAAAATGCAATGGAAAAAGTTTTATACACAATTTGGCGCCCCTTAAGTGCGATGAACGGGGACAGATGCCCCTTCTTGCCCCCTCTAGCTACGCCACTGTTTTTTTTAATGAATACTTATTTGCAATAGGAGTATTCCGAACATGGGAACATATTTAAGGTCTGTTTTCCCCAGCCAGCCAGGATACATCGAACTAACGTCGAAGTCGACGTAGTTTAGACGTAATCATCGACGTCAGAAATCCTTGGACATGTCGGACCTGTTTACCCGCCAAGCGCTGAACTTGGACACCCGTCGCCTGATGCTTGGAAAATGAATTCTTTAAAGCTCTTTGGTCGAGCGATGGTAACCACCAGTACGTGGAAGGTCGTAGAAACCCACCTCCTGAACTGGCAAGATAGACTCCGGACTTGATACAAGGATATATACAGAAAGGGGCTTTTGTTTGTTGGGTGATGCTAGAAGCGTGTCCAACGTCGTCCAATGATTTAGACTCCGTCTATTTCGCACAGAGTTCTGTTGAGTGGACTTACACTATGAGGATCAGACTCCGGCCATTGGAGCTCAGAGTTCTGTTAGCACTACGAGACTGAAGGCTGAGTTTTAGACTCCACGAAAACCACATAGAGTTCTAAATACTGGACACGTAGTGGAACTGATTCCGGCTTCTGAGACAACTTTCGAAAGATCATCAGACTTCTGGAGGATGCACGCTTGAAAAAAGGAGACTGGACGGGACAGAGAGTGTCCCCTTCCCTTGGGAGAGCGAGGATGGATGCTCGTGGGGGTTTCACGAGCTGGGCTGCATTGTGACAGACTCCAGTCAGAGGCTCGTAGTGTTGTGTACGAAGGCGAGGAGTAAAATCTCCTGTCTAGAGCACATGAAGCTCAGTAGGGGAAGACACTTAGCTGTGGGGACTTGGCTCAGACTCCGGTCAGCAACACACAGGGTTGAGTAAAAGAGAAGCTGAAGGAGACTGAGGGCGCGTTTGATAATTTATCGGTTGTGCACCGGTGCATGACCAGAGCGTTCGAAAAGGCGGAGCTCTAAAAATAACCGCGTCCGAAAACGTTTCGGTCATGTAGCGGTTATCTGCTCAGCGTGACCAGAGCGCAGCCAGAATGACCCTGCTATCGAAGTGGGTTATTCCGGTTATTAGAGAAGTGTTGTTCATTTACATTTTCTTGGCTTGGCATCCGATGTGGTAAGGATGACCGAAACCGGTTGACGACCGTGACGTCACTTAACCGAAGAATAACCGCAACCGGTAGCACCTGTGCATAACCAACCGGTGAATTATCAAACGGGCCGTGAGACCCCGGAAGAGGCACGCAGAGTTCTGATCCAGAGGAGAATACCTGGGATCAAGGAAAACCTGGAGGTGCACGTTGTAGATGACTGCTTGGAGAGGTCACGAGGCTTTAACAGTATAGACGGCGTATTAACCGCAAGGGGTGACCGTGAGAAATGACAATCGCTTTACTATAAGTCGGAAACATGGACTTAGATTGGAAAGGACCTACATCGGCAATAGAATTCCTTCTCTGAAAACGGACCTTGAGGATGGGCATGGGATGGATTGATTAGGAGATTATCTGATGCTGCCATCTAGCGGCAATAGTTGTAAACAATTTGTCAAGAAAACTTTTTCCATAAATTAGGAGTCGATGTATCAATTTTATTAATTATTTATTTATATTTCGAAATTGAAAAAATATAATAAAGCTTTTAAAAAGAAATAATAAAAGTTATGTATGCATATTTAAATAGTTTTTGTGGTAATCCTCAAGGCTTTTGTAGCTATTTAAACTGCATTTTAAAGATTCATAAATATTTTTTTCTTTTAGTGCTTCATTACACCTCACCACCAACTTTTTTGTGACACTAGGAGAAGTTGAAAGTTTTATTATATTATTTTTATAATTTCACTATTCCTGTTATAATATTTCAAGAAGAAGTTATAAAAAAGAAGAGGTTATAATGTTATATTATTTAAAGAAGAGGTTATAACAGGAAATATTAAGAAAAGAAGTATTATTTAAAGAAGAATTATTTAAAGAAAGAAGTGTTATTTAAAGAAATATTATTTAAAGAAGAGGTTATAATGTTATATTTTTCAAAGAAGAGGTTATAAAAAAGATGAGGTTATAACAGGAATAATAAAATTATTCACTCCAAGCTGTATCAATATCAGGGAATTTGCAGAAATGAGTTGGATGAATTCTGTGATCCGAAATGAATGAATGATCCATTAGGCTAAGTGGACTCTAAGCCTACGGGTTCTGACCGTTTCAGAATCCCGCATGGAGGCAAGTCAAAGCGAAAAAGTATCACTACAATCCACTTATAAAAATTTTAAAATGCCCTATTGAATGTATGAGAGATTCTATGAATAGGAAATATCTATAGCTACAGGTCACTTATTAGCCGTAACAGCCGTATGAAAAATGGGAGGCAGATGGAGGTTATTGCAAGGGGCCCCATTTTCAGTGATGTGGGGTGGGTAAATACCCACTGGGTAGCTAAATATTTTTTGGGTATTTACCCAAGGCCTGGGTAAATACCCAAAAACTGGGTATTTTCAACTTAGACTGGAATAACTGTTCTTAACAACATTTATGATTAATACCAATTAGATTTCTATTATTGTTTCGTTTTTTTAATACAAAGTTTTTAATTTTAATTTGACTTCATTATGAGTATTTTTGTAGTGTTTTTTTTTTTATTATTACTAAGCGTTTGACTATTTGGCATAAACTACTTTGTCAGTCATACCGCATTTTTTTCACTAACTTTAATAATGAAGAGTTTTTATGGTAGTCCTTAAATTGTTTTGTGCAAGTGACAGCTTTGGCAATATTTTTCATGTGTTACATTGATTAATATACCTCATAGCTTATTTTAAGTTTACTATTATATCCCATAGCTTATTTTATGTTTATTATTTTTTAAACTGCGATAGTTTATTATGGTTTGCTATTGAAGGGGAGAAGGGACCCTATGCATCTTATGATTGATTTAATGATCACTCAAATAAAAATGACATGCAAATAGTTACAAAACTAGTAGTTATAAGTAATAGGTTTAAAAACATATTTTTACGGTCCATTTAAACTTTTATGAATATTTCAGATGGATGAACAAAACATTTCTATTAAAAAACATTAATACCCATTTTTTATAATAAAATTTCCGTTTAACGAATTTTTCAGAATTACAAATTTGATTTTCGGTCTCCTGAGATTCCTATTCGTAATTCAGATTTGACTGTCTGTATATATTTAGCATAGTTGAATTTCTCTCCCTTTTTTCAAATTGTCCAATACACCGCTCCTTGTTATTATTCCTATTTGGAATTTTATTGCAACAGTTATATTTATAGGCTATATTTAATCCAGTATTTTATTCAACATGCATCCTATAGCTTCTTTTCATAATTATATTTTTTGAAGTTTTATGAAATTAAAAAGTTGTAAAGGGTTCCTAAGTGTCTCGTTTTTCTTTTTCTTTCTTTCTTTCTTTTTTTTTTTTTACTTATATATGTGTGTGTGTGTGTGTGTGAATATCCTTACCCACCCATACAAGCTTTTTTTAAACAATAATGTTAATTCAAAAATAAATACCCATTTTGGGTATATACCCTTGAAAATAAATACCCGGGTATTTTTTTCTTCTGCCCCGGGCCCACAGTGGTCTAGATCGGGCCCTGCCGAACTCATCTCTATCGTCCCTTCCACTTCGAATGATCCAAGAATCCAAGTTCGACAGCAGTCCAACGAAAACCATAAAGATTCAAAAATTCCGTCACAAAGACGAACCGTTGCAGCATCGCGTCATTGGACTACGCCGAAACAAAATAAAGAATGGGGTTGAGAAGAAGGTGCCTCGGAAATCCCTTTCTGAAGCGTATCGATTCTCCATCCGTGAAAAGGTCGCCTCTGAACAGAACAAGACGCGAGTCCCTGAACTGACCGCTGGTCCAAGGCCGCGTGCGAGAAGAGACCAGCAGCGAGGAAGAGGGGAATCTTCCTCTTTTGGGACGGACGGAAGGAGCTTCTCCGTTGAGGTGAGTTCACTTTCTTCTTCCTAACACACCCTCCTCAGTGCCGTAGCTACAGTAGCGTAGCCAGAAAAAAAATTTAGGGGGGGGGTTAGGCCTGATGTAACGGGTAATCTACATTATGGATCGCATTCTTCATGTCAATAATAGAGCTGTGCTAAATTTTAGGGGGGGGTTCTGACACCCAAACCCCCCCTCGCTACGCCATTGCGTAGCTAGCAGAGTCTTATTATCGCATGCACAAATCGGGACTTTGCCCAGGGCCCCCAATATCAAATGTTGTTCTGAAATATTCTTTTCTATATCAAAATTTTATGAAAAATAAAACCCATTTCATAGATGGGGACCCTCCAATTCATCCCTGCCCGGGGCACCCGTGGGTCATCATCAGGCTCTGGTAGCTAGAGAGGGCAAGGAGGGGCCTCTGTCCCCGGGCGCAGCACCCGAGGGGATACCCATTGTACATTTAAAAAAAAATTCCCCATTCCATTTTGACAAATAGGAGGGGGCGTCAAAATGTCAGGGGTCCCCGGGCTCTGAAAACTCTAGCTACACCTCAGATCCTCCTGTCTCGTCTCCGGCCGGAGGGAGAGGGTCTGCCAGGGCCGAGGGATCACCCTCCGGCCCCTTTCAGGATCCCGTGCAGCGTGTTAGGATCGGACACTGAAAGGGTCATTTCAGTGCGTAGGAGCTTCTGCCAGTATGAGAAGGCTTTAAAGAAAAAGGAGGCAAATCTGAAACATTTTCATACTTTGAATACGCACTGAAGTGCGCTCTCTATTAAAAGCGTATCCTAATGGATGCATCGTCCCTCTTTTTCTTCCTTTATTCCATACTAGCCGCCTCCGGCGACCCGTTGGTTCGCCATTTAAATAAATCTCGTTCGGAGAAAATCCTGTTCCTCACCGGCTTCCTTGGCACTGAAATCTCTCAGATTCTGAATGGAATTTAAAATGAAGAGGGTTACAAATAGGAGCGGTCCTAGATTAAGTGTGGCGCCCCTTGCTAATGCAAAAAAGACACTCCTTGTATGCTCTACTTAGTTTTTGAGTTCGAATGACGGCCCTTCGAAGCCGGCGCCCCGATGCGATGCTTACCGTGTCGGGTCGCCCCTGGTTACAAAAATAAGAGGGTTCAATGATAAAAAACCTACAAAAAGGAACACATTATTTTCGTCCTATATTAATTCTGAAGAGCTTCTGGATAGACTGGCCTTTATAAAAAAAAAAAAAAAAAAACGGAAAGGGAAAAAAAAGTAAGAAAATCTGAAACACTTTCAGATTTTAAACACGTGCTATGTATTAAAAGCGTATTATAATCCATGGGTCTTCCCTATTTTCTCTCCTTATTCCATTAAGTTGTTAAGTATATCATTATTGATGAGTGTGATGAAACACAATTAAAATGGATATTTCTAACAATTTTCTTTCTGGATGTAATACATGAGAAATAGATGGTAAAAAGCTGCGTAGAAAAATGTACCTTCGAACTGAAATAAAGTTTAAAAACTCATTCAGGTGTATTCATAATTCAAGTAGCAAAAGTAGACGATAAATAGCGCTTGGCGCTAGAATTACATCTTCTCAAAATCGCACATCGACGTCAACCCTTTTGTTTTTCGCCAAATTAAAAAGTTGCTTTCGGAAAATTTCCAAATTCTATTTTTCTTTTGAGTCTAAAACATTTCATTCCTGCTCTGATTTCCTATGCACACGGTAATTTAATTAAAAAATAACTTTACAAATAATTTAATCTAAAAAAATTGATATTCTTTTATTTTTATTTCAAGAGTCTGAATTATTTAATAAATTCGCCAAACATGGCACCCTAGACAGCTAAATTCTCCCTCTTTCCACTGCAGGGTTACCATTGCGAAATGGCGAGAACAAAAAGGATCCTTTTGCGACACATTTTTTATCGATATCTCCTAAAATAATTCGAATTTCGAAAAAATCGCTTCGAGGTGCGTCGAGTGCCGTCTTGGAGAATTACCGTACAAAATTGGGTTGGTCTACGATCACTCGTTTCGGAGCTACGCGAGACACAGACAGACAGACAAACGGACAGTTTACAGATTGCTTTATTTATATAGATTAAGTTGGAAAGTGTGTATCACGATTCATGAGTGTGCCTTAATTTTCTTCCTTGTTCCGTAAAACCCACCTTTGGAATCGAAATCTGTCTTAAAATCTCCTACTAAAACTATTTCTACAATCTTCGCCCAGTATATTCCGAGAATACTTCACCGTGTTAAGTAGTGTTTCGAATGGGCATCCTAATTCATGAGTCTGCCGTGTTTGTCTTTCTTGGGTGATCCCCACTGGAACGCCCCGACTCTTGCCTAGGTGGCGAACCTTAAACATAGGCAGACGATAGCATTGTTGTACCGTCATTTAGAATTAAAATGGCGATTTGGAACAACGTGCAAGTACAGCATTCCGTTACATTTTTATTTATTTTGGGTTGTCAATGAATCAGTGGCGTAGCGAGGGGGGGGGGTTGGGTGTCAGAACCCCCCCCCCCCCTAAAATTTAGCTGAGTTCTATTATTGACATGAAGAATGCTATCCATAATGTAGATTATCCGTTACATCAGTGCCTAAACCCCCCCTAAAACTTTTTTCTGGCTACGCTACTGCAATGAATGTAGTTTTAAGAATGAAGTGTCTTCGAACACCCTAACGGGTGCGTTTATCGCTCATTTGTTTACTTTAGTTTTTATCTCTTTCTTTTGGAAGCGTTGAAACTTGCGCGTCTCAACTCCCGGAGACTCAAGACCAGTGATGTAAAATACCAATCAATAGACGTTCAGAGAACTTGTGTGTGTTTGCTGGGAAGTGACCCTTTTTTCTGAACCGAAAATCAGGACACATCTAAACCGCAGAGTCGGGAGGGGTCAAAATCAATCCCGAACAAACAGATTTTTTTTTCCCTTCGCATAATCTGATTTTCTACTTTTATGAGAAAAATGAGTTGAAAAAATAGGGCGAATATACAAATAAAATAGGCCTATTACATAAATTTAGGTTTTAAGTCATTTTATTGTTCATTTTTGGATCCATTTCCAAAATAGTTTACTTCAGAATAACCATCCATTGATTATAGATATGTATTAATACATATTAAAAAACAAAACAATCATTTTCACCCATAGAAGAAAACCGGTATTAAAGACAAGTAACAAAAAACTTTGTAAATAGCACAATCATTTTCATGCGTATTGATTCCCAATTTATTTTACATTTATTTTTTCTAAATAAAGCAGGACTTTGACGGGACAGGAATGGAAAAGCGGGACATTTTAGGGTTCTGTGGGGACAGCGGGACCCAGGGGCGTAGCCAGGGCGATATCTCCCCCCCCGAAATTTTTGGAATAGTGATGAAATTCCGTCTATTTATACGCATATAAGTTCATATCCCCCCCCCCCGAAAAATTTCCAGGAGCATATCCCCCCCCCCCAAAAAAAAAATTTCCTGGTTACGCGCCTGGCGGGACCTATAGGTAAAAATCAAGAACCAACTCAGGGGTGCCGTGCTCATAGCGTACACCCCATCAAGGGTGCTTGTAGCGTACATGTGGTGCTCGTAGCGTACATCTCCCCCTCCATCTGTTTCCGTTCTCACCACAGCCAATCCGACTCAATGTAGACCTACTTTAGTAGCGGCCATTTTAGTCCACAAAATCGTAGTTTAGAAAACAATAAAATATGGGGAAAAAACCACCTTCTTTAGCAAGAAAATTGAGTTGCTGGTCATCCTGTTGCTGTTCTCTTGTTTAAAGGTGTGCAAGCAATCTGTGTACATAATGTATTATACTAGAAACCTCTTAAAATGATAAAAAACCATCATTTAAAAATATATTGCTATTTAAACTATTCATTTTTCTATCTGTATAAATGCCTTCTTGCTGCGTTCCCGGCTGAAAATCAAGCTATCAGAAAGAAGAAAATGTAAAAGTGTACAGGCATTAGACGATTTTACGGGGGGGGGGTAATTACCCCTCCCAGGATTTTGAAAACGAAAGTGAAAAAAATAATTCTGCATAGGAAATTCACAATCGCGAATAGAGTCCGAGCCCGTCTCATTTTAGTAGGGGGGGGGGGAAACAATTTTGATCGATGGGGTCGAAGATGCATGGTTATTACTTTTGGGATTTACATACTTCATCAATTATTTGATTAATTAAACACTTATTTCACATTTGATGATTGATTAAACATTTTATTCACATATATGAAGTGTATTGTGCAGTCAAAGGTGACCCTTTTCCTCTCCATGTCCCCCAGTAGTCACTCCTTCTCTGAGGCACTGAGTTTATATAAATTATAAAATAAGTGGGGGGGGGTTATATAAAATTATAAACCCCCTCCCAGACTGCAACTGTAGAACCGCCCTTGTATACAGGTTCCCGCAAGATGAACAAAGAAGGGCGGAATGAATGCGTAGGATTCCTAGAAATAGTTGGACGAAAAACAAAAATACATATGATTGTATATTGTGTAAGACCTTTATAAGATATAAATTTATCTTATAAAGCTTTAAAAAATTATTTTTAACTTTTTACATTATAATATGAATACTTTTTACTAATTTAATGGCAATTTGGTAAAGGGCTGAAGTATGTAGATCTAGGGTTCTGGCCTACAGCGCGACTGTTTTCAGTAGTTGTAACCTGAATAAGCGCTAGAACCCCCCAAAAAGTTCTACGCTCAAGGCATGCCTTAATTAAGCAGGCAGCCCTCATGTAGATCTGCCTTAAACACTAAATCAAAATAACTCACATGATAACTTACACTGAAAGTAAAAAGTTTTATAGTTTTAATATTAAATAAAAATCATTATTTCTTCCAGCCCAATACCCTATTAGAGAAGGTGTCTTACGAGCACTGACCTAGGGTTTTCTTCTTTAAATATTGATCTTAGACCTATATAATTAATTACAAAGTTACTTTATTGTGTCGAATAAAATTTTCAGGAATGTAAGTAATGTAAGTAAATACAAACTTTTACTTTTTATACAGCCCTCTCACACAAATTCCCAATAAATAAAATATACTCCCTTGCATTAATGAGGTGATGTAGAAAGTTTAAGCTTTCTCATCAGAAGGCTTACAGATGTTCAATCAATGTCTGCGAGGGGCAATAAGCTTTCCAATATCAAAAATAGTAAACATATAACTATTAAAACTATTCAAACAAAGCTAATTAACTATTAATTTTAATCACAGTTATAGATACCCAATATTTTACATTTTAAGAAATGAATTTTAAATCATTTTAAGCCAGTTTCCTTCAAGAAGTCTTGCTGTTTTTTTTTTTTCAGCATTTAAAAAGTTGTCTAAAAACATTACAATTACACTAACATTTAATTTAAAAAAGATTTTTAAAAAGTTGTTTTTGACTTATTAATACCATAACTTAATTTTTAAAAAGGCATCTTTAAAATAAGAGTACCAATGTTTAAATTGATTATTTTCAGAAATAAAAATATTATATAAATATATATACTTATAAATCTTCCTCATTTTAAAATTTATTATTTAAAAACAAAGAGCTAACAAGAAAAATTACCATGAATCAGAATAAACTCTTGCACTTATAAAAAGAAAACCAGTAATAATAATCAATAGCTCAACGCTAGGTCTCCCTCAATCCGACCGAGCTCAGTAACTTAGCAATTCAGTAGGTTTGGGGGGGAGGGGGATTCTGGAAACTGAAAGACATCGATATATGATTATTTTTAGAGGTGTTCCGGATATCCGTATCCGTATCCACGGATGAAAATAAAATATCCGGATCCGCATGTTTTAGCGGATCTTTTAACGATATTTCAGAATAAATGAAATAAAGAAAACAAAATTATTTCGTTATTATTTTTTTTTTTTTTATAATTAAACATAACGTGTTTACTTACGTAATAGTCGCCCTCGCATAATAGTTTCACCCCCGTTTTGAAGCAAACAAAATTTCTAAAAATATTTTTCCTCTAGAAAAGCCGCAGTCACGTATTCGACATTTATGTCTATAAAAAATATTACTATAATAAAAATATTACTAAACAGAAAAATGCCTCTTTTTGCGTCTGAGATACCTTTTGCTTTACTTTAATGTTTTATAGCCAGCACTGTTTTTAATATTTGAAGCTCTATCCAGTATTCGAACACGCTAAAAGACATTCTGAAATATACACCGCTTGATACAATTTTTTATTTTAAACACTTCATTATAATTGGGAATCGGCCGTAAAACAGTTCCTTAAAAAAATATAAAAAAAATTACAATGACTTTTTCTTGACTTGATTTAAACTTCACCTTATTTGTTCAAAATAAATTGTAGTAATAAAATCTACAATTTTGTGGACTAAAATGACCGCTACTCAAGTAGATCTATATTTAGCTGGATTTGACTTTTTATTTCTTCTTTTCAATTATTACTGTGGTGAAAACAGGTGGCGGGGATGATGTACGCTACGAGCACCACATGTACGCTACAAGCACGCTTGATGGGGTGTACGCTATGAGCACGTACGCTACGAGCACGGAACCAAATCAGGACTGCCCCGCAAAAGCAGGACGCCTGGTCACTTTATGTTAGTCACGTGTTTAGTACCAAATGTATCTGAATTCCTATTTACCACTTACTAACTCATGTAGTAACTGAACGATAGGTTTAGTAGCTACTCAATCTATCTGAATCTATTTCAGCGTGCCACGAGGATGCATCCATTATCCCGAATGGATTATCTTTTTAAATGTCGTTTCTCAAACAGGGGAAATTGAACTGTTTTTCACCTCCCTGCAGGGGGCCCGATTAACCTTGGAAGCTCAGTCTCATTTCGGGGCCCCCTTCCCCTTTTTGTTTGGATTAAGAAAAGTTCTAAATGATTTTCTTTGATAAAAATATTTTCTTTGCTAGAAGGATATTTCATTGATTTAATGAGGTCTAATGATTTTATTGGATAAAATATTTTTTTCATTCATTTCATTTGAAATTTACCTTTGATAAAAATGTTATTCATTAATCTACGCAATAGTTTACTTCATTGTAATGAGATTTTACAGTGTTTCTAAAATTACTTTTTAAAAGTAAACTAAAAACATTACTACTGTAACATTCAACTCTATGGATTGAGTCCTATATTTTTCACAAGACATGGGGCTTTTTTCGGGAATTCTTTGTTAGTTTGGATGACGACATCCTAAAAATCACAACATGGAAGTTCAGAATTAATTTTGACGATGTTTAATATTACATATTGAAAGCTTACTCCTTTCTACCGACCCAATGTTTTCGATAATAGAAATTTTTCTCTCAACTGGAGCTGATGTCCCAGGTATGGACATCGCAAACTGAACTCATTTTGAAATGTTGCAATATGGAATATCAAGGATTCTAAAATAGCTTTCCACTTCTCTTCATTAAAAATCTTTAGAATAACTTAAAAGATCGTTTCAACACAAAGTTCTGAATTTTTATCCGTTTTACGATCATTTTTGGTAAGGATGCACCGAATATTCGGTATACTGCCTATTCGGCAGATAAAGCGAATATTCGGTTCGGCCGAATACTTAAATATTCGGCAACCGAATAGTAAACAAATTTAAGTACCTTGGTAAACAAATACATATTTTTTATATCATGAATGAAAGATGTAGTATAGTACCATAGTACTAAATGGATTCAAGTTGTTACTTACTAATGTCACATGTGAATATGCGTTAGAAACCCTTAGAAAGTCCATCTACCAAGGCATCCCCCATTTTTGGCAGATCGCCCTAACGTAGCGTTACCACAATCACACCAAAGACTAATATCACAATGAAATTAGTTTTAATGTAAGAGAAAACACTCATGCTAAATTTAAATTTTGTTGCTTTTCAATTTTTCTTAAATCTTATGACACATTATATTAACCTTGCTTTTCCTGACTCATTTAAATTTGAAACAGTCACCAGTTAAAAAAACCTCATAACATTAAGTGTTCATAAATATGTAAAGTCGATGAACAGCTCATTTTTATAATAAAATAGGCAGGTAAAATATGACCAGCATTTCCCTAATATTTAAAAGAGTTATTAATACTATATAAAGGAAACACTTGGATATTAAATTTTCTAGCCTTTTAATTGATGAAGTTTTACACAATATGAAATATTGTTTAAGAACAAACTAATCAAATGGATCATTGCCATCCAAGTTTAATAACGGTTTAATAAGTTTCCTAAATTTTAACCAAGTGTTCGGTATTCGGCCGAATATTCGGTTAGAATTTTAACCGATTATTCGGTATTCGTTATTCGGCAAATCGGTGCATCCCTAATATTCCCGCGGGAACGGGATCCAGCGGGATTCCGCATAAATATTTGCGGGATTAAATCCCGCGGGATTGAAACTGAAAAATAAATTATTATTCTTACAATTTCACGATCCTCAACTGGCCAAAAATGTTTGTATAAGATGAAGAATAAGAACCAGTAATCTTGGGCGCTCTTACCTATTGGCAGGTAGACGCCTCAGTCCCCCCCCCTAGCTCCCCTATTGTTATGATGGACGTACTGGTATAACGCAGACGTGCTTCCACACTCAACAGTGTATCTTTCTGGGACAGAACCCTCGACTTGTCTCCCCCCCCCTCCATTCACAACCCTACAGCTGCCTATGCTAGTGATATCTTTAAAGATGAACCTCGGTTAACCGCTAAAAAATGGATGGCTCCTTCAGGGTTTCATACAAAGAAAAAAAAAATGTTGTTAAGCGCTTTTGTATATTTTCTATCCAAATTAGATAAAGACTATGAAGACGAGTGCCTCTTTACGTTGTCTTTTTACATTCTTCTTCTTTAGCAACTAAGAAATAGCTTAGCATATTATTATGAATAGCTTGACAATAATTTATGTAACGTACTGTATTCATTATCAAATAAGATAATTATTATTAAAGTTAAACTTCATAGAGCAATCTGACTTTTTCCTACTTTTCTCCATCGAAATCCATTTTGAGTTGAATGAAATATTAATCCCGCGGAGAGAAAAACAGTGCATTCCCTAGTCCCCTTCCAATTATGAGGGGAAGCTCAAGCTTCTCGAGCCTTTTTGCTAATCATCTCCTTGTTATGCTATTTGAGAGTGGCTCTTGTCAGTTAAAACACCCGGGAACGCTTTCAGAATATCGGATGGACTGGCGATTGTGTGTCGTTATTGTTGTGTTTGGAACATTTGTTTTCGGTTTCAGATTTTCGTCGAGCTCAAGGCTACCACACAAGAGGTAGCTTTCACAGAGAGAGGGGAACTGAGATGAGTGGGTGACGCACTCTTCCGCGATGAATAGCCACGATGGATCCTTTAGTTTATAAATAAGTATAATATGTGCTAACCAAAAAAGTACCTCAACCCTTCAACGCGCAGGGATCCGGCTCTGGGAACACCCCACTCGGACGTTTGGACTGTTGCCCGTCACGAAGAATAGATTGGATTTCTATTCAAAGAGTGGCGGGTGACCTAGTTCCACGAGAATCCTTTACATTTTAGTACGTCATCTTCCGTAAAAAAAAGGGTCACGATTCTTTTGAACAGCACTGACATCTGCTGAAAAATGGAAGAATGCGAGAACAGCTGGATGGATTGTCCAATGCTGAAAAAAGGGCAGGCGATGCCATCGCTCGACTGAACGACCCACAAGAGGGCGGACGATCGAAACGTTCATCGCGTGCCACAGATCGACAGACCCTTTTTGGACGCAGCTGGCTATCGGGAAAGGGTTGCACTTCAAAGGGTTAAATAAATACAATCGAATTTTTCAAATTCAAAATCGACGGGACTTCACCGATTCTGGATAACAGAAACTTCCAGATTATAAAAATCCTGCAGTATCTCTCAATTAAAAAAAAAAAAAAAGTAAGGGCCGCTGTCAAAAGCTTGTTGACCTATCTTCTCCTAAACCGTGGGGATTTGAATTTCGAGAAACATGTCCACGGATTCGGAAAATTCCGAGGAAACTGATAAGCTGACTTAAATTTCGAAAATCGAATTATTTTAGAAGATATTCATAAAAAAACTGAAAAAATAAACAAAATGGTTGCCAGATTTGGCATAAAATCGTTCATTCTTTTGCAACAAAGCCATTCCAAGTATGTAGAATCGCGTGAAATTCACAAACATGAAGTCGAATGACACCCATATTACGCCCAATTAAAAAGTATATGAA
Source organism: Cheiracanthium punctorium (assembly GCA_038373885.1). Lineage (NCBI taxonomy): Eukaryota > Metazoa > Arthropoda > Arachnida > Araneae > Cheiracanthiidae > Cheiracanthium > Cheiracanthium punctorium. Next base: position 275,242 of record JAWZYV010014716.1, on the reverse strand, counting down.
ATAAATAACTCAAAGTGCGTTACACAAAGTGGACCCTTTTCAAATAGCAAGTTCGCTTAGACAACAGGAATTTAGAATTCGCGACTATTCGTTTCTCCAAAACAGAATAACTCATTGTAAATGATTTTAAAAGTGCCATCTTGGCATTAGGAATAATCTGGCAAAATGGTATCTTTCCAATCAGGGTGAACTTCGCGTTCCAGAATGTTAGAACCCAGTATCTTGAAAATGAAAAATAATTAAAATCCAGATTATTTTAAGCCGGTTCGGTCCTGCTGGAGTATTTGCTAACAGTAGACATATTAGGCGGCGTTAACAATGCCATTATATACACTTTGGATATTTGCCAGCACGGCGAGAGGATATAATTTGTGGTGCTCAATACACCGCAAAGGATTATGTATATGAAAATATGGATAACGGTTGTCCTGGAACTTAACTTGAGCAGTAATTATAGATTGTGAGCATGTGTCCATCGCCAAATAATGAAAAATCGCCATGGGTGGTAAGCTATCCTACCTGTTCCGAAGTTTTTATCAAAGAAAACTTTTAAACTACTGTTTTCTTAGAGCTAATTATTAACTATACATATACGCAAGTCGCCAAATTATGAAAAATCGCCATGGGTGGCAAATATGTAAGGTGTCTAATAGATTTTACATGATTAAAAATACAGCTGAAACAGATGTTCTGATTTTATTACGCTTTAGCTCCTAATTAATATAACTTTTGAATGGCAACATTAAATATCATTTTGTTTCTGTGGAGTGCAAATAATTTTTCCAGCGATTATACGCGGGGTCCGCACTCCAGGTGGAATATAGCTCAGGACCCGTACAGCACGGATTCCTATAACAAAATATCTACTGTGTTATGGGGAGGGGGGGGGGCTCCACTGTCATGTCAAGTTTAATTTTCATGTACCAATGAATGAACATGCAAGAAACAAGCAATTTGCAGCTCAGTAACATTCTATCCATTCGATCCAATCTTAGGGTTTTGTCTGATAAGTTATGTCTTTTTACGAATAAGCCTTATTAGTGGCCGATGCCTCATTCAAAAAGCGAGCGTAGCGAGTCTAGGGGCCTTGGCCCCTAGTTAATTATAAAAAAATGGTTATAATCAGGTAAAGTTAAAAAAAAAAAGACTTACCCTTTTTTTTTTAATAGAAAATTGCGTTAAAATTAAATACATTGACCGAGAAATGACCCAATAGAAAGATGGTATTCTTTTAAACATTTTTAATAAAATCTTTAAAAAGATTTTCGTTCGAATACCGATTTATTGTTATTTGAAGGTCTAATTTCGTCTTGATAATTGGAAATCCAAATTTAAGAAATTCTACTGTATTTAAAAATAACCAATGAGGATATATTGAAAAGGAAAATGGGAAACAGATAAAAGTTTAAACACGCATGCGCGAAATCGCTAATAACCATTGGAGGAAATGTACGATTCTAAAGGAGACAACAAAGCTAGTCGAAACGGAATTCTACTTCAGCGTTACGACATTTGAGGCAGGAAAGACGTTAGGGGCAGTAAAGATAGGGATCCTAAAAGTAGTAAGTAAAGACACTAATGGAAACGGAGCTTCAGTGTGTTAGGTTCTTGGAAAAGACGTAGGTTTTATCCAAAGAGGGTGACCCCCCCCCCTCCTGGTCTATTTGGGACTAGGGTCATTCCATGCCCATTCAACTCATTTAGAACTGATATCTCGGATTTTCACGAATTCTTGGCGTGCATCAATATGTCATGGACTTAAGAAAAAATACCGAATTTCAGCTGTGTAGCACAATTATTGCTGAAGTTATTCAATTTAAAAGATTTAAATTTTTATGAAAAAAAAATGACATGACTTGGCACATTTAGTTGCTTGTAGGCTGGCAACCCATGAAGATACAAACATGGGAGTGGTCTCGTTTTAAAGCTCTTGAATGGTGCTTTAATACGATATGCCACAAGATAGGGCTACAGTTTTTTTAAAAATTAAATATTTAAATTTTTCAAAAAGTGGCAATTTAAAAAATTTCAAAGTATTATGAAAAATAGTTTTTGACGTCTAAATACAAATAGCAAAATTCTATCATGGGATCTCAATGCGATCAGGAGATACAGGGCTCATAGAAATACACATTTTGGAAAAAAAAAAAAAAAAAAAAAAAAGAGTCAGTTCATTGAATGAAGGCAGTGGCTATTACTTTTACATTGTCTTTTTAATTGAGAAAGGTCACATAGAACTGACCATTATTACTTGTTGGACTTCAGTTGAACGTAGAACCTCTTCCCTTTTTTGAAACCAGTTTAAAAAAAAATGGATTTTCCCCACCCATGGCCGAGCGTATAGCGCTCTTCACTAGCAGACGGAAGGTGCCTGGTTTAAATCCAGGTTGCATCCGCCGCTCGGAATTTCCCGTGTTTTTCTTTTCCATAACTTCGCGTACATAGGGGCTAGGACCCCTTAGAAAGACCCCCCCCTACGGAGAGCGCTCCCCTCGAACCAGATCCCTAGAGTAGATAATCGACCGTCATCTCAAAAAAAAAAAAAAAAAAAAAAAAAAAAAAAAAAAAACCGAAAGATAGAAAGAAAAAATGCGAAAAACACATGACTTCTTTTAATGACTATTAAATTATTTTTCATGTGCTCCATTGAAACTTATTTAATTTGAGATTAGGATACTACAAACATGCATTTTTATACGTTTTCTAAAATGCAGCAAAAAAAAAAAAAAAAAAAAAAAGGGAATTTCTTAATATAAGGACTATAATGAAAATTATTCATTTAAAAACGTATTTAGAAAATTCTTGATTTCTTGGAAACTACGGGGAAGTTTTTTTTTTTTTTTTTTTTTTTTTACTACACACATCCCCAATTCCCAATCGACTCCCCCCCCCCCCACTGGTCCGATGTCCGGAATGTGTGCTTAGTGTGTGTGCGTGTGTATGACTATGCGACGAGTGATGCGTTGACCCTTTCTCCATTCCAGATGACCGGAACCCTCCTGACCCTGCTCTACGTCACGGCGCTCATCTGCTATGGCTGGGGTAAGTCTCTTCTGACTTTTTTTTTAAATCTTAAGTTCTTTTACGAGCCAATGAACCAACCGCCTATCTGAGAACCCCTCCCCCCCCACGTCGCGAAAATGAGTTCGCATTTAGAGCCCGATCCAAACAACTGAGGGCTCCGGGCAGAAGAAAAAAATGGGGCCTCTTAACCCTTTAACGCGCAGTGTTCCTGCTCTGGGTCTGGGAACACCCAACTCTGACGATTTGACTGTGGCCAGTCACGAAGAATAGATTGGATTCCTATAAAAAGAGTGGCGGATGACAGAGCTCCACGAGAATCCTTTACTTTTGAGCCCGTCATTTCCCGTAACAAAAAGGGTCACGATTATTTTTTTAGCACTGACATCTGCTGAAAAATGGAAGAGTGCGAGAACAGCTGGATATATTGCCCAATGCTGAAAAAAGGGCAGCCGTGGCCATCGCTCGACTGAACTACCAGCAAGAGGGCGGACGATCGAAACGTTCATCGCGTGCCACAGATCTAGAGACCCTTTTTTGACGACAGCTGGCTGTGCACAGCCGGCTGTCAGTTTGCATTTAATATATTAAGCAGAAATTTTGCATTTTAATATATTAAACTAAAAGAATTATAAATAACTGAAATTTTTTTAAATAAATGTAAAAAATATTAGTAATTAATTAAAAATTAATTAATTTTTTAATTTCGAAAAAATGCTCCATGCGTTCTAATTTTAACTTTTTTTAAGCTAATTTTGTTTTATAACAGCATAAAAAATACATTTAAAAAAAAGCCTGTGTATTGGTTTTTGAATCGACCGAGTAGTTAATTTTTTAGAAATAGTATTTTCATAGATATATACCAAATTTTCCCGAATTTTTTCAGTTTTCGAAAATAAAAGCGAAATTTCATAATCGAAATTTTGACCCTATTTAAAAAGGATACACAGATTTGTTATAATATATGAGAAGAATGTCTGTAGTCCATTTTGTACAATTCCGACCAAAATTAAGACGCATGGAGCATTTCGAAGGCAAGAAAATGACAAAAAACTTGATTTGGAGAAAATCCAATTTAAAGTGTCATTTTCCACTCACCTTTAATATCGTCACTTCTGAATAATTTTATTTATGATTTTACCTTAACAAAACATATTTTTAAAATAACTTCATTCAAATATTAGCTTATTTTGTAAAACGTTCAATAAAAATGGTCACGTGTTTATTGACGCGTTTGTTTGCATTTTTGTGGACATTTAACAGTTCCTTTAATTTTTGTTAAACCCTAATATCTGTTTTTTTTTTTTAAATTGTCGTAGACATACGCGTTTTTTTCTCCATGGTTCAGCTTTAGCTGAAGAATATTAGTTTGTAAAAAAATACATTTTTTTTTGGGGGGGGGGGCAATTTTGATGATTTGGGTGTAAACCGTCCCCTTAAAAATAATGAAAATGGATAAAACTTTTGCCTGAATATATAGGCTCCTTAATTGCATATAGAAGTTATTGACTAGTAAGATATTGAGTGCATCCGTATAATAGCCTTTCTTATTTATATATATATTACTGACTTCAAAGATTTCTAAGTTTCTCTCTATTCTAAAAAATAAGTAAGGGCCGCTGTCGTCGCCGCTGTCAAAAGCTTCTTCGCCTATCTTCTCCTAAACCGTGGGGATTTGAATTTCGAGAAACATGTCCACGGATTCGGAAAATTCCGAGGAAACTGATAAGCTGACTTAAATTTCGAAAATCGAATTATTTCAGAAGATATTAATAAAAAAACGGAAAAAATAAACATAACGGTTGCCAGATTTGGCATAACAAAAATCGTTCATTCCTTTGCAACAAAGCCATTTCAAGTATGTAGAATCGCGTGAAATCCAGAACTAAAGTCGAATGACACCCATATTACGCCCAATTAAAAAGTATATGAAATAAATAACTCAATGTGCGTTACACGAAGTTGACCCTTTTCAAATAGTCAGTTCGCTTAGACAACAGAAGTTTAGAATTCGCGACTATTCGTTTTTCCAAAACAGAATAACTCATTGTAAATGATTTTAAAAGTGCCATCTTGGCATTAGGAATAATCTGGCAAAATGGTATCTTTGCAAGTAGGGTGAACTCTGCGTTCCAGAATGTTTCAACCCAGTATCTTGAAAATGAAAAATAATTAAAATCCAGATTATTTTAAGCCGGTTCGGTCCTGCTGGAGTATTTGCTAACAGTAGACATATTAGGCGGCGTTAACAATGCCATTATATACACTTTGGATATTTGCCAGCACGGCGAGAGGATATAATTTGTGGTGCTCAATACACCGCAAAGGATTATGTATATGAAAATATGGATAACGGTTGTCCTGGAACTTAACTTGAGCAGTAATTATAGATTGTGAGCATGTGTCCATCGCCAAATAATGAAAAATTGCCATGGGTGGTAAGCTATCCTACCTGTTCCGAAATTTTTATCAAAGAAAACTTTTAAACTACTGTTTTCTTAGAGCTAATTATTAACTATACATATACGTGAGTCGCCAAACAATGAAAAATCGCCATGGGTAGCCAATACGCAAGGTGTCCAACAGGTTTTACTTAATTAAAAATACAGCTGAAACAGATGTTGTGATGTTATTACACTTTAGCTCCTAATTAATATTAACATTTGAATGGCAACATTAAATATCATTGTATTTCTGAGGAGTACCAATAATTTTTCCAGCTATTATACGCGGAGTCCGCACTCCAGGTGGAGTATAGCTCAGGACGCGTACAACACGGATTCCTATAACAAAATATCTACCGTGTTATGGGGAGGGGGGGGGTTCCACTGTAGTGTGAAGTATAATATTCATGTACCAATGAATGAACATGCAAGAACCAAGCAATTTGCAGCTCAGTAACATTCTATCTGATCCAATCTTCGGGTTTTGTCTGTTGAAATGATGTCTTTTTTACGAATAAGCCTTATTAGGGGCCGAATGCCTCATACGAAAAGCGAGCGTAGCAAGTCTAGGGGCCTTGGCCCATAGTATTAGAAAATTTTTATTCATTAAAAGAAAGATACTATTTTCCATAGGTGGTTCATGCGCGCAGCCGTACATGCCTAAAAATCATTTTACAAACTCATTTTTTTTTATGCCTATGCTTTAATGAAACATAATTAAAATGAGCTATTATTACGTAGAAATGACATACGTATCTTTATATACATATAAAAAATGGATTCTATTTTTTTATTGAGGGTTTTAGCCGATAAAATCTTTCGTAAATTAAAAATGGATCTAATGTAGAGTAGAGATGTAACGAATAGCGATTGGGCCGAATAGCCAATGACCGAATATTCGGCGCCCGAATATTATTATTTTTTTATTCCATTTTAATTTTAAATAAAATGTCGCTTTTCAAAATAAATACTCAATAAAGGTTTATTAAAATTCATTTTATATGATTGGTAGATACTTAAAAAACACACATACACCAGAACATTATCCGTAAAACTAAAAAATCTGGGTTATGAAGAGATATCTTTTAACCCTTTGAGGTGTTATCCTTTCCCCAATGCTGAAAAAAGGGCAGCCGTTGCCATCGCTCGACTGAACGACCCGCAAGAGGATGGACGATCGAAATGTGCATCGCGTGCCACGGATCGAGAGACCCTTTCTTGACGGCAGCTGGCTGTGCCGCACAGCCAGTTGCCATCTATCCAGCTGTTCTTCGCATTCTTCCATTTTTCAGCCGATGTCAGTACTGTTCAAAAGAATCGTTACCATTTTTTTTCACGGGAAAGGACGCGCTCAAAAGTAAAGGATTCTCGTGTAGCTCTGTCACCCGCCACTCTTTTTATAGAAATCCAATCTATTCTTCGTGACTGGCAACAGTCAGAACGTCAGAGTTGGGTGTTCCCAGAGCGGGATCACTGCGCGTTAAAGGGTTAAATAATGATGTTTGTAACTGAGGATCGGTAAAGATTCCCCCCTACCCCCACCCAATCCAGAAAAGTAGAGGATCGAGCCAAGGAGTGTCACCCAGTAGAAAAGTCTGCATTTCTACAATATTGTCACATACATTAGATTATATGTTATCTCTTCCGGATTCTCTGTTATGTTCGGTTTCTTTCCATTTTCTTTATTCTTATCCTGTTTCATGACAGTATTAAGATAGGAGTCAAGGACGCGTGTTTTGGAGCCCAAGGAATGGCATTTTTCGATAGTGTCCCTTCCAAAAAAAAATGAATCGAGACAACACCTTTGCTGAAACATATCTCGTTGACTCGGAACATATCTAACTGGCTGTCAATGCAAATACACTTAACTCCGGATAGAGTGAACTTTCGCCTAGAGTAAACGCATTTCCCGAGTCCCCATTCACATACATCAGAAATGTACAGAGCCTTTTTCGGTTTGAGTCCATCGTGACTTCGGTTAGAGTGAATTTCTGGACGGTCCTGTGGTTCGATGCCTACGAAGAGAGGCCTCACCATGGCACAGGGGTGATGCCACCGGAAAGGGTAGATGGCCGAAGTGGGAAGGTCCGGGGTTCGGGTCCCATCGCGCGGCTGTCGATCGAACGGTCTGGAGTTTAGGTAGGTTTTCTCCCGATGGAACGGGAACCCCTTAGAAAGTCCTCCTGCCAAGGCACCCCCTCCTAGCAGATCGCCTAGCGTTGCCATAATCACACACAATCAATCCATCCCCCACGAAGAGAGTCCCTTTTGTGTTGGAGTAGAGAGAAAGAGGATCCCTGTCCCAAAATACAGGTGAATGGCTAATGTCTAGACTCACTTACACTAAAACAAGGGGGAAACTTGACCAGTGCTGTCATTCATCCCACCCTTTAAAAGCATCGGTTACCAAATCGGTTACCAGGGTACCTCAGAATGGGAACCAAAAGATGACATTTCGCTGTTGGCTTTGGGCGATTTCCATTTCCACGATCGCAGGTCCAAAGATGACGCCACTTAGATGGAATGGGCATTCTTTCCACGAATGGGATTTATTTTACTTAACAAACAGTTCTTTCTAGAACCGTCCATTACGTTGGGTTTACTTAATAAACATTCAGTATTTGTATCCAATTCTATTTTGTAGTTTTGTTTGGCTTCACTGTTAGGCTATCAGAACCAGGCCCGAGTGTCTGACTGTCTGCAGACGGTTGGGTCCCCGCCCTCGGCGGGCCCCCAAACAGAAAAAAGAAAGAAAAAAAAAAGTGATAGAGTGATAGCAGTTGAATGAAGTTTGACACATACAAAATTTTTTGCAGCTGCCATTGCGACCCAGAAGGTTTCAAAACACTTCATTTTAAATGGAGTTCTCAAAATTTTTTGAGTGAGGGTTCCCGAATGAACAAGGGATTCATTAATATAATGACGTGTATTAATGAATAGATGAATATTTTATGAATGCATTTATTATCCATCATAATGAATGAATAATAACATCCTACCTCCCCCCACACCCCGAGAGTGAACACATCCTAATATGGATCGGTTGCACAATAACCCGGGCCCCCCTTCTCTTGAGACAGCGGGCCCCTACCCTCCCAGTCCGGGTCTGATCAGAATGTCGGTTTGAGTCAACTTCGGATCGAGGGAACCCAATGGGCCGGTCCCCGAGGTTCACGCTAACCGGAGTGGACTGTCTATTTTAACAAGTAAGGCGCATCGCATCTGCCTATTTCGTTTCCGAAATTTCTTTAGCGAACCAACCTTCATTTCAATAACCCACTGGTTCGAGGTCCAATATGATCAAGCCAAAAGTAAAAAGAAAGAAAGAAACCAGCCCCGGAATGAATGAACGAACTTCCTCGAACCTTTCGAAGTGGTTGAGTGAGGGCGTCCGGCCTTGGTCTCGATTCCGGACGGGAAATGCCTCTTCTCTTGCGAAGACGCCCCCGTTGTTGTTTATATCTGGGGGGGGGGGGACAGGTTTTTTTCCATCCCGTTCGGGATGATGATCCTCTCTCGAAAAGAATGCCGCTGGAACGGGTTGAGCTTCACCTTTTCAGACCCCGTGGCAGAAACCTCGCATCTCATCATCGCTTCAAAAAAACATCCTACGACGACGCTACAAAAACGATCCAGCGGAAAACGTATTTTCGAATCAAAACCCCCCGTACCCCCATCTCTGTTTCGGCTGCCGAAAAGGGTGACAAGCCAACACCTCCTAGATAAAGAAAGCCTGACAACTACTACGTCACCGAGCTTTGACGTCATCATTCGGCCTACATTTAAATGTTTTATTTTCATAAAATAAAACTATAGAAAGTTTCTGGTGAATGGACTCATAAATAACAATAATTTGAGATAAAAAATATAATTTTATGACAAATGGCAGTTTTTAACCATGACTCATTAGATAATATGACATAGATCGGAATGAATAATTTTGTATGAGAAAGGTATTTATAATTTTAATTTTTTATTTAAGATATTTTCTAATATTTGTAGCATTCACCAGAAATTTTAAATAGTTTTACTTTCTGAAAGTAAAACTGTGATGACGTCATTACTTGAAGGCCTACTGATGACGTCAAAGTTTCAGTTGTTAGGCTATCTAGGAGGTGTTGGACAAGCCCGCCGACAAAACTGACGAGACACTTTTAAAGGTGAAGGATGCCCTACCACCAGAGGCGCAGAGAGCCCAGTCGGGGCCCCGGGGATAAAATCTTCGTTATCCCTTTGCTATCCAGAAACCCTTTCGATCAGGCCCTTATTTTCAACTACGCCCATTAGGGACCCCGAATATAGGATCCCCCGAAGACAAAAATCTCAATTCAATGTTTCTTAATTTATCTTTTTTAATTGCAGATTTTTATATAACCTTTCTATCCTTTCAAACAATATTTTAAACAAGTTGTCAGTCTGCTCGATGATTGGATGACATTTATAGCCAGGGGTTGAAAAAGTTGTCAATTCTTAGGCATTTTATATACAGATTCAATTTGTTAAATTCATCATGCAAGCTAATAGACGGCTGCCATTTCGGAAAAAAAAAAACCCAGAATTTCGACAACAGGGCACAGCCTGACAATCATTTCCCTTTGCTATCCAGAACCTTTTGCCTTTGGAAATGTCACACTGCCTACATCAGTGTTAGGGAGTCCCCCATCCAGAGTTATGCCTATAGTCAAGAATTTTCTATTGCTTTTGGTGTCGTATTACATCAGTCTTTTATTCCTTATTAAAATTATGAATCATTTAAAGAAACTTTAAAATGAATAGTCATTGGAAAATAATGAATCGAATTAAAATTCTTAATTTAAAAGTATTATAATATAATAAACATCCAAGCTCTCAAAAATACCCACATTTAATTTTGAAGGTTCCGTCCCTTCCATAAAGAAACTGTATTTGGAACGTTAACAACATTTTTCCATGGCATGTTTCCTCAGTATTGAAAAAATGAATATTTTTATTCATAGTACTTCCATTCAAGCAGGCAGCCAAAAAAAAAACTGGAAAGTTCTCATAGAAAGTCTTAATCTTTAACATTGTGTTAAGGAAAAATCAAAATTTATTGGGTTGGGAGGGCCCATATAGTCTCTCCTCTGGCTATGCCCTTTCTTCCACTATTTAACAGTGTGTCTCAAAAAAAACCCTTTTTTTGAAAAAGAAGACTCAATCACTAACACTCCTCGTTTTTGTGAAGTAGGTGGATTATGCTCTAGCTGGTTTTTGTAATTTTGTTTAAACATTAATTATAAACATCTGGGGGCATATTCTGTATTTGAGCATTTTCTTTATTTTAATTGACAACACACAATGAAGTATTATATAGAAGCAGCAACAGTAGGGCCCCTTCCCAAAGTGAGGCCCTGGGGATATTTCCCCTCCCTTTCTGCGCCACTGCCTCTAGGGAATGCAATCCCACTTTTGCGGGATTACAACATCGTGGCTATCATTTTCATATTGATGTATGGTATTGTTTTAATTATGAATTAAGATAAAGTATTAAACCTGATAGTGCTTATAAACTTACTTTTTCTCTATTCAAATTAATTTTTATTTGAATGAAATGTCAATCCCGCGGGATCGAACGGTGTATCCTCAATTATGTTATTGGAACCCTACAAGGCACCTGGTACCCTATGGGGGAACCACCCCTTTAACTGTTCCTCTACGTCTATAAAATACTAGTAGAGACATCTGTCAGATTTAACCCTTTAAGGCGCGGTGTCCTCGCCGTGAGGACACCAAACTCTGACATTTTGACTGTTTCCGGTCACGAAGAATAGATTTGATTTCTATCAAAATAGTTGCGCGGATGACAGAGCTCCACGAGAATCCTCTACCTTTGAGCACGTCCTTTCCCGTAACAAAAAGGGTCACGATTCCTTTTAAACAGCACTGACATCTGCCGAAAACTGGAAGAATGCGAGAACAGCCGGAGAGATTGCCCAATGCTGAAAAAAGGGCAGCCGCAGATCGAGAGACCCTGTTTTTGACGCAGCTGGCTGTGCCCTTTTTATCAGCATTGGGAAAAGGTTGCGCCTCTCAAAAGGTTAACCTAAACGTGTCGGATTCATTCCATGTCCCGATGCCTTAAGACTCATCGAACTAGTATTGTTCGTTGAAATGTGTCGAAGGATCGAGTATGGGTTGAGAGTGAGGACAAACTGATTTTTGGATCGGCTACTTCACGTATTTGGATCGGCTACTTCACTCCACCCTTCCAGTGTTCATCGCGGGCCACAGATTGGGAGACCCTTTTTTTGACGCGTCAAAGAAAGGGTCTCTAGATCGGTGGCACGCGATGAACGTTTCGATCGTCGGCCATCTTGCTGGTAGTGAAGTCGAGCGATGGCAACGGCTGCCCTTTTTTCAGCATTGGGAAAGGGTTGCGCCTCAAAGGGTTAAACGCTGAAATTTCAAAATAAATACCAAAAAAGAATAGCTAAGGCCCAGTGTACCCCATACAAAACTGAAATAAAAAAGTAATTTTCTAGTAAAATATTAGGATATTATTTTTTAAACTATTTTCCCCACCCCAAATAATAAACACGAACATTATCATATATTTATTTAAGACACAGAAACAAAATGAGCCTTGTAGGGTTAATTTGTAAGCTAGAGTTAGCTGAAGAGTCTTCTAAAATTTTATTGGATAAAAATGTTGGATTTGTTGGGGCTGGACTCGGGGGGCCCCCTAGGGCCGAGCCCTGGACCCAGGCGGCCATGCACAGGACCCTCTCATTTTAAACGGATAAGGAATGTGACCACCTTTTTGGGACACCCAGTATATAGGGTAGCACGTAGTGCATATACAGGGGGGTTATTAATTAACGTGAGGTATTCAGAACCCTCTAGCGAGTCAAGTATTGGACGAATCCTAACCCAATTGGATGAGCATGCATAGTAGACCATGGGATTTGGATTTAAAAAAAAAATAGTTCCAAAAGTGCCCGAGAGGTTCTCAATCCTTGCGATTTTTGGTTGTGGGGATTTCTTAAAGGTGTTGTTTATCAAGGACATGTCTCCGATATCGCAGCGTTAAAGGATCGAATAACATTACACGCGTGGCCAATCCACTCGGATAGGCTGCGAGCGGCAGTAGAAAATGTCGTGCATTGTATGCTGCTCTTGGAATTGACCCATGGTGCGCATATTGAACCCAATTTGTAAGTAAAATGGATGTTTGCTGTATTGTTTGTCAATGAACCATTCAATATTTACGCTAATACACTTTTACAACGCCAAAATTGCCCCAGTGGCAAATTTTGGAACTTTTTTTTTAAAATCCAAATCCCATGGTCTACTATGCATGCTCATCCAATTCGGTTAGGTTTCGTCCAATACTTGACTCGCTAGAGGGCTCTGAACACCTCACGTTGATTAATAACCACCCTGTATATATGCATATTATGCGGGACGTCTATAAACGGAAGTCCCCCTATGCATGCATGGGTGCATTTTCTAGAAAGATCTCTTGTTCTCCTTTTGAAACAACCTGAAAAATTTCTCTTTCTTTTTTCTCGGGGACATCAGCTCCCGGTGCAGCCGAGACTGGCTCCTTCGTGGTATCCCTGGACGATCCGCCTCCTCATCGGACGGTGAGTGACCCTCTCTCCTTCAGGGCTGTGGGTGTTGCTACAAGGGATTTCGGGGACAGCTGTAGGAAGGAACCCATATCCCGTGTTCCTTTCTCTACAGCTGTACTTGATTCGGATGTTTGACCCGAAGAAACGAATAAGGCTTCTTCACGCCGTGCACTTATGCTTACGCATAACGACGACTTAAGGCCACTTTCAAGATCGAGAGTCTGCCGCCAATGATCACTTGTAAGCAATCCATTTTTCGCACCGCAGAGAAAGAGGGAGATACTCCGGACAATAGGTCATTGGGGACCGTGGATAATATTGTGGTTTTACACCCCATCTATTGTGCGGTAGAGGAGAGCCCATGTGTCGCCGGCGTGAGACGCTGCCAAATCTCTCCAATCAAATACGTTGTAGCCGCGGCAGACTCTCGATCTGGAAAGTGGCCTTTAAGCCTAGGGTGACTTAAGCCTGGAATCCACATGGGTGGAAAGCTGAATTTTCTCGGAAAACAGAATTTCTGTCGGGATTATTTTCTGTCAGCACTTGACTCCACTCTAGCATAATACGCCTAGGCAGATACTACGATGCAGGCGCCAGCTATCGTCTTCATTTTAAATCGTTCATTTTAAATCGTTTTAATATCTCGTTAAAATGAGCTTTCACTTTATGAATAGGATGACTTTGATTAGCAGACATGAAATTAAAAATGTAAACATAGATTCTGAGTTTAAAGCATTTTCCTAGTAAGCGAGAAATATGGAATTTCCGCAGCATTCATTGAATGACGTTCCTCGAACTGTAGATGAAGAATACTATTTTAAATACAAAAACGTTGGTTTTAAGAAAATCTACTTTTTTTATTGAATACTAATTTATAACGCAATACATTAGTACATTCCAATCTCAGATACAAGTACTTCAGCATCGAAATGGGACGCCATCTTGTTGTTTGAATGGACCGCCTCTCCGGATCTAGGCGTATTCCTATCGGCTGTCACATGGCGGGCAGAAACAGAAAAGTTCAACATCTTCAACTCCGTTTCCCTGCCTAAGTCGAAATCAAAACAATGCTCATACGATCCGGTCATGTGCAGAAACTGTTTTCAAAATTTAATGAAGATTGGATGTGTTCTTATTTATTTACTTATTTATTCTTTTTTTTCCATCAGGAGCTGGACAAGGCAGACACTGGATACGGACGCAGCCCTCTTGTAGCCCCGCGGAGATACCACTCCAAAAAAGTGCACTCGACCCAAAATCCGAAAGCCACAGCGGATGAAGTGAAAAGCCACGACGGATCAGTGATACCTCGCTGGAATAGGCGATCAAACTATGTCGTAGGGGATTATCGAGAACTGGACAGTATTCCCTTCCTGGCAGATGAAAGGACAGCGCCCGACAGCACCGGGACATCTCAGGACGGAAGCCTTCTTTATCGGTCGATCCGTTCAGAACCCGCCTCGGAATCTTCGCAAGAGGTTGATCGGTTCCGCGATCCGGATGGCGCGTCGGACGAAAAGCAGCTGCCTTGCCACAAAGTAGGGTTCTATCGCCATCCGTCGGACTGCTCCAGGTTCTACCACTGCTCCGAGTACAGGAGAGAAGGATCCCACACCAGCGGCCCCTACGCCCGATCTATGTATCGGTGCCCGGGCGGACTGATTTACGACGAAGTAGGGGCCTCCTGCGTCTGGCCTTCGACGGTCGAGCCGTGCCCGGGCTCGGGGGAACTGCTGCCCAGTCCATTCGTGTGTGGGAGTCCGGGGTTTCACGCCGACCCCTCCGATTGTGCCTGGTTCTACTACTGCTCCGACCTGGGAGACGGACAGCTCGAGGCGTTCGAATTCCAGTGCCCTTCGTCCAGCCTGCTCGGTTTCGACGAAGGGGCCATGGCCTGCGACTGGAAATGGAGAGTGCCCGCCTGCACGAAACGACCGAAACCAAGAATGCCGGCTGCCGATCTCGAGGCTGCGACCAGAAGAGCAGAAGCAGAATCCGAGTTTGTTGCAGCAGACAGAATTGTCTTGCAACAGACGCACGGAAGGGCATTTCCGAAGGCAGTGGTCTTCGATTCTACGTTGAGGCATGTAGCAAAGAGCGGAACGCTTTCGGTAGGGATCGAATCTCGAGACGATATTTCGGCGAGGAATGTCGTGGCAGCGATCGAATCGACTGGTCCGGCAACAACAAAACCTGACGCCAAACCAGATAAAACGGAATCTCCAAAAAAGTTCGGAACAGCTGTCTGGAGGAGATCCTGGGTCACTAGCAGACCCAGACTAGTCATTCCAACAGGAGATGAAGATAACAAGTTGTGGGGATCGAATGGCCAAGAGGGGAGTCGCCAAGATCCGGCACCATTCGATCGACCCGAATCCAAAATACCGCAGTCGACAGACGTGAATAATACGGAACCGGTAGCGAGAAGAGGACGGGACACCCTTTTCGACAACCAGATCCACGACGTCGAACATGCCAAAGTACGGGAGCGAGGGGAGAGGAAGGGCGCAGAGCTGGGCCGCCCTGCGCTCTGGTGCACCAGCACTGCGAGCTTGATCCTGAAGAGCGGTGGGGAAAGGAAGAACTTGAGTCGGTTCGTTTTGAGAGAGGACAGGATCGTGCGGACTCGCCTAGAGCAACCGGATCTCTTCGCATTTCCGACGCACAACAGCGTCTCCGGAACGACAGTCTTCGCCGAGAACTCGACGACGAACGGAGAAATATTTTCACCGGCAGCAGCTGTGAAGAAAATGAGGAAAACACCTTCGGCAGAGATTGAATCTGACGATGATACTGCGATGAAAAATATTGCAAAGAATGGAAAACTTTTGGCAGGAATTGAGTCTGGCGATGATACTGCGGTGAGAAATGTCGCAAAGAGTGGAGCGCTTTCGATGGGAATTGAGCCTCGCGACGATACTGCGGAGAGAAATGTTGCAAAGAGTGGAGTTCTTTCGCCAGGAATTCAGTCTCGCGACGATACTGCGGTGAGAAATGTTGCAAAAAGTGGAGTGTTTTTTGCAGAAATTGAGTCTCGCGACGATACTGCGGTGACAAATATTGCAAAGAGTGGGGCGCTTTCGGCAGGAATTGAGTCTCGCGACGATATTGCAGTGAGAAATGTTGCAAAAAGTGGAGTGCTTTCGGCAGGAATTGAGTCTCGCGACGATACTGCGGTGAGAAATGCTGCAAAGAGTGGCGTGCTTTCGGCAACAATTGAGCCTCGCGACGATACTGAGATGAGAAATGTTGCGAAGAGTGGAGTGCTTTGGGCAGGAATTGAGTCTGGCGATGATACTGAGATGAGAAATGTTGCAAAGAGTGGAGTTCTTTCGCCGGGAATTGAGTCTCGCGACGATATTGCAGTGAGAAATGTTGCAAAAAGTGGAGTGCTTTGGGCAGGAAATGAGCCTCGCGACAATACTGCGGTAAGAAATGTTGCAAAGAGTGGAGTGCTTTCGACAATAACTGAGCATCGCGCCGATACTGAGGTGAGAAATGTTGCGAAGAGCGGAGTGCTTTGGGCAGGAATTGAGTCTCGCGAAAATACTGCGGTGAGAAATGTTGCAAAGAGCGGGGAGCTTTCGGCAGGAATTGAGTCTCGCGACGATAATGAGGTGAGAAATGCTGCGAAGAGTGGCGCGCTTTCGGCAGCGATCGAGTCTCGCGACGACGATGCTGCAGCAGTGCCGAGAAATAGGACGCTTTCGTCAGCATTCGCCGACCTGGATCAGGAGAGAGTCGTCAAGAAGGTGCCCCTTCGATATCACCCTGGAGGGGTGCTCCTGAACGTGGCGCGTGCAGACGAGATTCTTCTGGAGGTCGACGCCATGTTAAAGAAGCTTATGAACGATGACCAGGATATCACTGGCGTCCTCGAAATGATGGAGGAGCTGACGAAAGCGTCGGACGACGGCCCGTACTTTTCGGAACAAATTTTAGACGTTTTAGAAGACGTTATGGGCAACAGTCGGAACGTTTCTGAAAGTATTCTGTACGCTTCAAAGGATGCCGCGAACGACAGCAAGTACTTAGAGTCGGAACACGAGGAAGCCACGTCCGGATCCACGTCTACCCCGAAAGCACCCGAAGTCGTGAGTTCTGGAATAGCGTTCGAGAAGGGGCGCTCGGATGACGACAGCGGAACGAGCTCTGGCCAGCGGACGCACGACAAAATTCAAGATTCCATCCGTGCCAGGACGTTCGGAAGGCGTCGCCTGTTTCGAAAGCATCCGAGTATACGAGAACAGCTGGAGAGACTGCAGGCACGGCTGCGAAATTCTTCCACGGAAGAACTGCTTCCACGGAATACCGCTGTCGGTCGCACGGAGGCAGCTACCCTCGAGTACGTCTACCCTCTGACGGGAAGGGACGGTGCAGCCGACAGAACGAGGACGTACGAGGAAGTGATTGCGGAAAGGAATGCCATCCCTTACGGAACTCGGACAGAAAAGACGGCGCATTATGCGTTCTCCAGCAGATCGCAGGACGCAGAGGTGAGCCTGGACGTTGCGTCCTTCAGTCGTTCACCGATAAGAGAAGGCGAAACCTCTCGGAATCACTCTCAGAGGATGGCAGTGGCAGAGGGTGGAGGGGGAAGAGGAGATCTACACCGCAACATAATGTTCGAACCAGAAAGCAGCAGAGATCCAGAAAGGCACAGAACCTCCGAACTCGGAAATGAAAATCTGGACCGCACCAGAACCTTCGAACCTGGAAACGGTGATCCTTACCGTAACACGGAATTCGAACACAAAAACGGAGATCAGGACAGAAGAAAAACATTCGAATCCAGAAACGAAGATTCGGACCGTACCAGAACCTTCGAACACGAAAACGGAGATCCTGATCGAATAAGAACATTCGAATCGAGAAATGGAGATTCGGACCGTAACAGAACCTTCGACCCCACAAACAGAGATCTGAGTCACATCAGAACGTTCGTACCTGGAAACAGAAATCCGGACGGAATCAGAAAGTTCGAATCGGAAAACGGAGATCCGGACCGAACCAGAACATTCGAATTCAGAAACGGAGATTCGGACGGTACCAGAACCTTCGAACACGAAAACGGAGATCCTGATCGAATAAGAACATTCGAATCGAGAAATGAAGATTCGGACCGTAACAGAACTTTCGACCCCACATCCAGAGATCTGAGTCACATTAGAACGTTCGAACCTGGAAACAGAAATCCGGACGGAATCAGAACCTTTGAATCCAAAAACGGAGATTCGGATCGTACCAGAACCTTCGAACCCGGAAAAGGAAATCCGGCTCGTATCAGGACGTTCAAATCCAGCAACGGAAATCCTGACCGCATCAGAACGTTTGAACACAAAAACGGAAATCCGGGCCGAACCAGAACCTTCAAACCGGGAAACGGAGATCCGAGCCGCATTAAAACGTTCGAACATGAAAACAGAAATCCAGACCGCACCAGAACGTTTGTACCTGGAAACGGAGATCCGGACCGAAACAGAACATTCGAATTCAACGGAGATTCGGACAGTACCAGAACCTTCCAACCTGGTAACGGAGATCCGGACCCTATCAGAACTTTCAAACCCAGCAACGAAAATCCGGAAAGCACGAGAACGCTCGAACCCGTAAACGGAGATCCGAAACGCACCAGAATGTTCGAACACAGAAACGGAGATCCGGACCGCATCCGAACATTCGCAAAAGAGAGGAGAAGGAAATTGAGGAGAGTGGTGGTCAAGAGGCGGAAGGACGTGTGGAACGTAGCTTTCGCCAAAAGCGTCAGCAGCGCCGTCTGTCATCGTCCCGGACTGTTCCGGCATCCGAGGGACGCCAACCAGTTCTACGAGTGTTACTGGGACAGGTGGCTGGGGCGGTATACCCTGCACTTCTTCTCCTGTCCCGTCAGGCTCGTATACGACGAGAACGTGAGGGGATGCAGCAGGCCAGACGGACGAGTCCGATAGCCAGTAGAGTGACACGAGTGAAGGCTTTTCCGAAAATTCGAAATCCCGTATTCACCAACATAAAAACAACAACAACAAAAATCCCCATTTCCCACATTTTTAAATGGACGTGCCGCCACCTCAGAGGAAGGAATCTTGGGATTGCGGTGGGTCCGGCACTGGACCCTGGGTGAACCAAGCTGTTGCCAAGTCACAGCTGCGAATCGACGCACAGGAATGTTCTGTAGTCCTCGCCTGAGATGTTCCCAAATAGAAGCAGACGGCTTCTATTGCAGAGGTCATTCTGATGATGAGCAGAGAACTGCGGGCCACCGAGAAAGAGTGATGATCCATCGGAACAGAACCTTGTTGCTATGTCGACCGAAGAAATTGCCAACGTAGATCACGGCCCAGCCACCCATCCAAACTGTTTCTTTTTTTTATTTCTCCATCTCTGGGGAAGACATTTTAATCATACGTGCAGTGCCATATTACCAGCAGGGCAAATGGGGCCACTGCCCAGGGCCCCCCAAAGTCTTACTTGTTACACTTTTATAATTTTACAATAAAGTTATAAAGGATTCAAAAAATTTCAAAAGTGACATTATTTTTTAATTATAAAGTATGAACAATGAAAAATAATTCAAATTGACATTTGTGTGTATAAATTAAACTTAGCTTTCATTCTTCGAACGGGTCTAGAGTCGATAGAGCATGCCAATAGGTAAGAAAATAACTCACCCCAGTTTGTAAAGAGTATTTTTAATGTTAAAAAAGCAAAATTTTAAATGACTTGTTATTTTAAGAAACATTTACAAAAAGGGGTTGTATTCCGTACATGTAAACAATTGTAATAGAGCCTTTCGATGGAACGTTTCACTATCCGTGTTTCTTTGACATCCTGTCACTCTATTCGTTTATTTCAGATGACTTCAAACAAAATGTGTGTTTGGAAGGGATAAGATATTTAAAACTTTCAGTATAAACCAATCATAATCTGCTTTTTTTTTTTTTTTTTTTAAGCGGGAGGTTATTGCAAGGGGCCGTATTTTTTTCTTCTGCCCAGGGCCCACAGTTGTCTTGATCGGGCTCTGAATGCATGTGCCATTTTACCTCCGATGCATTTCAATTCAGCATGGGTGTCAGGATATACTTATGGAATTGGCTTCTCTGCTTGAGAAATGGACCTCGATATAGGAAGCTCTGATCTCCCAGCAGCCAGGCCCGGGTGTCCGACTGTCTGCAGACGGGTGGGCCCCCATCCTTGGCGGGCTCTTCCTGCTGAGGACGGGCCCCCCAAACAGAAAGAAAATTTTAAAAAATTGCTATACTGATAGCACTTAAATGAAGTTTGACACTTGCAAAATTTTTTGCAGCTGCAATGGCACCCCAGAAGGCTTCAAAACACTTCATTTTAAATGGAGTTCTCACAATGTTTTGAGAGAGGGTTCCCGAATGAACAAGGGATTCATGAATAGGAATGACGCCTATTAATGAATAGATCAGTATTTTATGAGTGCATTCATTATCAATCATAATTAATTAATAATAACTCTCCCCATACTCCGAAAGTGAACACATCCTAATATGGATCGGTTACACAATAACCCGGGCCCTCCTTCTCTTGAGACGAGCGGGCCCCTACCCTCCCAGTCCGGGCCTGCCAGCAGCTTCCTGTGGACAGACTGTTTTAGGTCTAAACTGCTTTCAAACTCTCTCACTCTCTCTTGGCGCCGAGATGTTTTTCTGGGTCAACCTGACCGTTGTTGGTTTTTTTTTCCGTCGCACTATCACCTTTCGGCAGAATTCCGTGCATTTCAGCTCTGCTTTGTTTAGCACAGGGATGGGCAAACTAATACGGCCCGCTGGTCAAATCCTGCCCGAAGATGGAATTTTAATTTGCCGGTCCGACGGAAATTGAAAGACCATGTATATTTATATATTATATATCCATATTAAGAATCATGAAGACGGCTTGAAAAAAGTGCATTTTGAGTTTGAACGCAGATTTCAAGATTTCAGTGCATTTCCAACAGACTAGGATATTTTTACCATGCCTTTCAACGTAGATTGTGAAGCAGTGAGGTCCGATTTGCAGCTCGAATGAATTGAACTGCAATCTAACAATCACCTCGAGCAGTTGTTTCTAAATAGGACAGAGTTTTACAAATCATTATCGTAAGTAAGTTTCCCAAATTTAATATTTCACTCCCAGAAAATCAGTGCTATGTTTTCTTCATCTTATATATGTGAAGAAGTGTTTTCAACTATGAACGTAAGAGAGAATTCTTTCAGAAGTAGACTGACAGATGAGCATTGACCCTCGTTCCATCGGACATTTAAATTGTAATACTTGTATATTGTTTTTAAAATTTTAGAAAAATTTATCTTGGCCCCGCCAAACTTTTTTTTTTTTTTTTCGATTTTTGGCCCGCGACCGAAAAAATTTGCCGATCCCTGGTTTAGCAGTATCAGAAACTTTAATATTTTGAGGTTTTAAATGCCAAATTTCAGCTATATCGGCTTCCCAGAATAAAACATCGCGTACTTTAAAAGAATAAATAAATAAATAAACGGATCGCAAATGAAAGAATGAGAAGTGGTTTTACATTTCAAAATGGTTACGTCCCATGCAGGATGCACAATGGGACGCGATGGATACATTCCTATGATTCAAAAGCCCCAAAATAGCATCCTTTGAATAAAAGATTGGAGTCCATTCTGAGAGAATTTGAATTGAAAGATTGGACTTTTGGGACTGGAGCGGGGCCATCGTGCTTCTAGCGGGCCTGCTTGTGCACTCCGAAAGAGGCCTACTGACGTTTCCTCATTGGTTCGATTCTGCCGTTAGATGACGTACCTAAGTGCTGGAACCAATGAGTGAGCATCCGTAGGCCTCTTTGGATGACTCATCAGAGTTCACAAGCAGGCCCGGTAGAATCACGATGGCCCCGACTGGAGCAGTCCATTATCATCCCGATCATTAGTATCTTGGCTTCAATCGAAAGCTTGCACTTTCTTAATGGCATGCATGAAAAAATCTTTATTCTATTCATAAGTTTAGCATAACTTTTGAGTTTGTATTTAAAAAGGCTTTTTGGAGTCGCATTGGGACAGTGCACCACTGTACGTAAACCTGTGGCTTATGGAGGTACGGAAAACACCATGGCACAGTGATCCTTTTCAAGTAGAGACTTCCGATACTATTCCGTGATTAAAATGTACTTTTGAAAACATTTTGCCGTCGCGTTTACTTCATTTGGCTTTATACTTCATTATTTTCAATCCATTCAACATTATTTGGCCACTGCTCAATGTGCTTCATCGTGATAACCCTTTTGGAAGTCTTGTCATGGAAGGCGCAGGGCCGTACCCAGAAAAATCGGGGGGGGGGGGAGACGAGCTAAAGGTGAAAAAGGCTTCATTATTATTGTTCTGTTAACAAAATGTTAAATTTGGGGGGGGCGGACCCCCTGGTCCCCCCATTGGGTACGGCCTTGTGAAGGCGGCTTTCGTACCTTGAATATCCCAAACTGCATTTAATTATACTAATACGTCGTCATAACAAAGCTGATCGTGGCTGTCGAAATAGACAGGCTCCGGTGGTCACGCCCACTTTTGAAGTCACGCGACTCTGAGAGAGTGAGGATCTGTTCTTTTGATACTCTTGCACTTACTACGAGAAATACATACACACACAAATAAAGCTTAAAAACAATTTATTTTTAGACTTACCTTTGATAAAACATTCCTATTTTTGTAAGAATAAAGATTATCTATTCTCGCTAATCAAATGAACACTTCTTTTTCAATTACTTGAATATATCCCCACATTACTTAATTTGTTGATTGTCCCATTTTTAGAAAGAAATATTTCAGCTAAAAGTTGCTATAAACACAAACTACTTTAAATATTTGATACATAAAAAAGAAGGAAGGAAAACACAAAATAGATTCATAAAAATTTCTATAAAAAAAGCAATTACTCATATTTTCTTCATTTTAAGTACTAATACCAGTAGGAACTTGATCAAATTAAAATATAACTATCAGATAAAACATTATTTTTTCTTAAATCAAGTTTTCAATATAAATAAATTTAAGGAGCATATCAGCAATAATGACTCAACAATAAGAATCTCCGAATCTATTTCTAATGAAGTACATAAATTATTTTTAAGTACAAATAAAATAATCCAACTTTTATATGACTAAATAAATAATACATGCTATCAATATCTTTTAGAAGGATACTACAAAATTAATTACAAGCAATTTTTAAAAACATACAGATAAATACAAAACAGGCATACATTTTGTATGCCTATTAATGTTATGATCATGGAGATACTTTCACTCATTTTCCAGAGATAATTAAATGTTATTCCATTCCTTCTTGAAAGCGCACATAATAAATAATATTAAAATTTTAGTTTGTTAAACACATTTGTTTCATATGCGTTATGTAATGTAAATTATGCTACCTCTAGTCATTTCTATTTTTAATCAATCATCAACAAAAAATCTAGAAAGATTGAAATTCAATAATTATTAGACAAGCAAAATTTATGACCCGTATTTAAAGCCAGGTAATATTTCAGTAGTTTCTCTTAACTGCTTTTGAAAAAATACTTTTTCTAAGAAGTATGTAGAATCAATACAATTACATTTTAAAATTTTATCAACATTAGACACTTTAACATTATTAATAAATATGTTATAAACGAAGTATTAAAAAAAACAATAAAATAATTAACCTATGACGGATTATCATTAAAATTTACAAAACAAATAGTTACTTTAGTATCATCCTTTATGTACATCCATTGTTTCTGATAATTATCCATTTTCTCCAGGGCAACGCAAATGTCATCTAAATAGGATAATTTATTTTTCTTCAGATAAGTGGCGTGATCCTGCAGACTGCTTCTTGAATACGAGCACCTTCTACATCTGATAGTCGCCTGCAACTATTGCTAGTATTTGCTAGATATTTGGGTGTATTCGGAAAAATACTAGGCACGGCAAAGTTTGGCCCTTTCCCTAGGGTACTCCTTCATATCACCTTTGTAAATTACCTTGTCAACACGAATAATTTCATTTTCGTGGAAATGTTTAATGCATATTGTGGGGTATTTCAAATGTGTTCATTCGGTAGGAATAGTTCTTAGCCATTTTTGTTTAAGCTCATATCTTTTGGTAAACCGAATGCGTTGACAGTTTCGCGTTCCCCTTTGTAATTGGACCGACATCCATGCACGCTGCACATCCGAGGCATTTTCAAAACAGATGAATGATTTAAATGAACACAGCATTCAAACGTAAATTGCAGAAAACACGATAAAAAAGCATCTTTTTCTAAAAAATAACAATAAACAGAGGGGCGACTTTATGAACACAAACATTAAAAGCATAACTGTGAATTTCAGAACAGATTTCCAGACCAATTCCCGCGATTAAAAATTCGAACTTCAACCACACTGGATCACGTGATATTCCAGTACTGGAGCCGGTCTTTTTCGTCTGCCAGGAGAGCTGATTTTGCGTGTGCCTCACCAGGGCCGTACCAAGAAAAAATATTCGGGGCGGGGGGGGGGACAGAAGGTGAAAAAGGTTCAATTCTTCACAAAAAGGCTTCATTATTATTGTTTTGTTAACAAAACATTGAATTTTAGGGAGGACCAGACCCCCTGGTCCCCCCATGGGTACGGCCTTGTGCCTCACACTCATGGTCCCACTGTGCCCCCGCACGAAGGACATTCTTTCGTTCTCCGTGAATTTTCGGGGCAGATTATTTTGAACTTGATTTTTTTACGCAAAATCTGTTGATGTAAGCATGATTCTTTTGTATTGCAATGAATTTATGGTTATCTTATCTATACTATTAAAATCTGTGCGCGTCTGTCTGTGTGTCTGTGTGTCTGTGTGTAGCATCATCTCCTCCTAAACGGCTGGGAGTTTAGTTTCGATCGAGGTATCCACGAATTCGGAAAATTTCGAGAAAGAACCTCCGCTAATTTAAATTTCGAAATTCGAATTATTTTAAGAGATATTGATAAAAAGCCCCGTCAAAAACGCTAATTTTTGATCTCCTTAATTCCCTAATTGTAACCCCTGCAGTGAAAATGTGAGAAAAAAGCATCGAGGCTGCCATTTTTGGCTATTTTATTAAATTATTTAGACTCCTGCAGTAAAAATAAAAGAATAATGATTTTTTTTCTGTTTACATTATTTACAAAGTTATTTTTTAATTAAAGCATTGCGTGCGTGTGAAATCAGAGCAGGAATTCAATGTTTTTATGTGTAAAAGAATAAGGGATTGGGAGATTTCCGAGACTATGTGTGTATTTTTTAGTTGGTCGAAAAAAAAATGGCTGATTTGGCGATTTTGAGAAAGTAGTAGGTTCTACCGATTTGCACAGTTTTGGGCTAGGCGCAAATTACTTAGAGCGTAATGAAATAGTATTTTTAATTACGAGTATAAGTTTTATTAAAATACGACGCTATACTTCGTACTGAAATAATGACGTTATTAAGGCGATTTTAAACGATCTATCTTCAGAATTTTCACCAAATTAAGTAAACTGATTTAAGTTAGAGCAATTCCGCCAAATTTCAGAAAATTAAAATTCTCGCATCTTGTACATTGTAGTTATGGGGATTGAAACACGTTATAGTTAATAATTTGAATAACTGCTGCTAATCAATTAGATGTCTGGATTAAATTTTGGCGAGCGAACTATATAAATGATAGATAACTATTTCCCATTTTGATTGCTGTTAAATCAAACCTTCGAATGATTCCCTGAAAACAAAAAATTTCGCATAATGGTGTATGTTGGCATTTTGGCGATTGAAGTACTTACATGTAATAAATAATTGATTCTTATATGTTAAAGCAGCGCTACATTTCTTTTATTGCAAATTGTTAGAACGGCGTAATTAATACTGTCTAATGTATTTTTTGTTTTACGAATTGAAATCTATGTTGATTCCTACTTTAGTACATTTCTTAGCAAAGTAGGCGAAAAATATTCAAATGTAGTTCAACTCTGTTCGTATTATTAATTCCATTCCACAATTGAGATCAGCCGATGTCACTAGCGTATGCATAGATATATTTTTTTTTTTAATTCCGAAAAACATGGTATTGCGAATTGCCTTTAGTGTCAAGTTTAATTTGTGATTTGAGCTATTTGGCATCGACTGGTGGCGTTAATGACACCAATATGGCAGTTCTAGCAAAGTAAACATAAATAACTCATTTCATGTTCCATTTTTATAGTTTCCGTAGCAACGGAATCCATTGTTGCCACTTAAGTTATTAAATTTAACAATTAAGTGAAACCACTCATTTCTACAGCTTTTAAGACTCGTAAAAGTGAAAACGCGTCAAATGTGAAACAAATAGAACTGTAAGAGACTTGCACTTTAAAAATAATCGAAGTTTTCATGTAATTCTATATACCTTTAGTTTTATTTCCTTCGTGTGCGGATGCCATTTTTATGTCAATTTTTGTTGCCTTGCTGGCAGATTATCCGGAGCAGTACACAAGCACTAATGTACATGCTCCTCCGGACATAAACATGATCGTATGTCCGGCGCGTATTTGTGTAACCCCCAGGCCTTACCCGGTGGACCAGGGGGGTCCCCTCCCCCGAAATCTAAAATTTTGTTAACAAAACAATAATAATGAAGCGTTTTTGTGAAAAATTGGGCCTTTTTCATCTTTTATGAATTTATAAATTTAATTTCTGTAACCCCCCCCCCCCCGAAATTTTTTTCTGGGTAGGGCCCATGGTAATTCCACTGTGTTAATCAGAGTTTTCTGGGGTCAGCCTTTTTAGAACTTTTTTTTTTCAATGGAGATTCTCATCCTGAAGTATATTGATCACTGATACATGAAAAGAAAAATGATCAATTATGCGATAGCAGTGACGTAGCCAGAAATTTTTCATGGGGGTGTTACGACTACTGCAGCTCACATATATGTATATATACGCGTGTGTGATAAGGGAGTGAAGAATATACCTTTTGTATGGCAAAAATCTCCTCATGGGGGGTTGTGACCCCCTATCCCCTCCTTGGCTACGCCACTACACGCAAGCATAAGTTTTCACGTCATGAAAAACCGTCGTAGATGGTAAACACCGAAGTTGTTTCGAGGGTTATACAGAATTAAAAATTTTGTAAAGTTTTCTTTTGATACAGTTCGGATATTTGTCACCAAGGTGAGATGAAATATTACTAAATACGGCAACCTAGAATTTTCTTTTGAATTTGACACTATGCAACTACAGTAGATTCCCTATAAGACGGTAGATACGTTCCGTGTTATAGGAATCCGTGTTGTACTGGTCCAGCGCTATACTCCACATGGAGTGCGGATTGCGCGGAATAATCGCGGCACAACTTATTTGCACTCCGTAGAAATACAATGTTGTTTGGTATTGCCATTCAAAAGTTATGTTAATTACAGGAGCTAAAGCGTCATAATATCAGAACATATGTCTCATTTTACCGTGCTGTACGAGTCTATTTTAACGTGTTACACGAAAACGATCACAATTTTTTCTCCGTGTTCTACGAATTCGTGTTGTAGACCCGTGTTATGAAGGGGTCTACTGTAAATTATTAAAAATAAAACATGAAATTAGTTATTTATTTAGGGCGAGTTGACAGTGAGACCAACGTCAGTTTTATGTAACAAGTGTGATACTGCATTAAGAGTTTAGTAAGGGTGATAAACTTTATCGCAGAAGTTACGTCACAAATGTTTTCATTTGAAATGTGACGATTTTCACGAAAACTGTGTGCAATTTTGGCTTATAACGTACGTGGTGCATCTATTATTTCATGTAGGTTTTGTTAATTTAGGTGAAATTCAATAAAGTCATCTGCAAAATAACTGCGCTAATGCATTGTCCACGCTTTAGGAAATGCAAGACAAAATAAAATAGTTGTCAACATCATGTAATTTATTCATCTGGTATATATTAAATGCTATAATTAAGCTGAAAAAACAAAATTATATGATGTAGAAATCAGGCATTTTTCGAAAGAGAGAAGTTTCATCTGCATACCGTAAAGATCTTTTTTGATCGCCAGTGACACTGACGAAGTTTTTGTGTCATCAGGTTGCAATCATCTCAGATTTGCACTCATGACGTCAACTTTTAGTCACGATTCAAGTATTTTTTTCACGTTTTGAGATTCCGCATTACTGGGTTTAATTCGAGTTATATGTGTAAGGAAAATATTCGTTTCCCACCGTGCGGAGAACGGGTATCCAGCTAGTATATAATAAAATCCGAGAGTAAACATTGTATGTAGCTAGGTTTGTAGGTAGGTTTGTGACCTCCGATCTTCTTGCGCGCGTCTCTCGATCGCATTGCGCCGAGACGGTTGGTCGCAGACCTACCGAATTTTGCATACGGCTTCACTAGGACAGATACTAAGACGCCTCGGAGGCGATTTTTTCGAAATTCGAATTAGAAAATGTTTTATTTTATGTTTTGTCCGATTTTTAGCGATTTTTCTTGCATAATACGTAATAACGCCGGTCATTGCACTCGCAATAAAACGATATTTGCATCATCGGATAGAGGAGAAAATTTTCTTTCGAAAACAGTTTGTTTTGACTATGTAACATATTTTGCCGATTTTTGGGAATTTTTAAAAAGAATTTCTCTTTTGACGACGTTTGCGTAAAAGTAATTTTAAAACTGTTGCATCTTTCATTCTATCTGTCATAACTTTTTTATATTTCAGCGAAAGACTGAGCATATATTTCGCCCACTTTTAAAAGAAGAACGGAGGAAAAATATAAATTAGGAGATTTTTTACGAATTTTTATGTAAAGAAGGATTTTGAATTTAATAAAAGCTGTTTCAAGATTTCGGTATGATATCTTCCGCTATGGTTGTCTGGGAAACAGTAACAATGAATAAAATTGCCATTTGAAAAACATAAATAAAATGACTTTAAAATAACTGAGTTTCCACATGTTAGATCAAAATGACTTAGATTTCACGAGATTAAAACCCCTTTCGAAACTCAATCAAAATTACGGGCTCACAAACAAAACCTACGCCACGCACGAAATTATTCCCTATTTTATAATACGTTGCCAGAAAAAGAATTGAATGCTGTTTTTTCAACGATGAATTATCCAGCATTATTTTTGATATAATTTTTAAACGGGACACGTTTTCGAATCGCAGGAAATATTTTACGTGCTAAATACGCCAATCTGACAAGAGTTATGCATAAGAATGTATGGAGAGCTGTTTTAATGGCAGCCAGAAAGT
Source organism: Cheiracanthium punctorium (assembly GCA_038373885.1). Lineage (NCBI taxonomy): Eukaryota > Metazoa > Arthropoda > Arachnida > Araneae > Cheiracanthiidae > Cheiracanthium > Cheiracanthium punctorium. The sequence goes on along the minus strand of JAWZYV010014716.1, from coordinate 245,947 downwards.
GAAATGATTATCGTTTATACTAATGCGTAAATTGCAAAGAATCACCAAAGAATAAAAAACTACATTAGTGGCAAATATCTAAACCGTTTCTTTAAATTAAACATTAAAGATGGAAAAACGAAAATATATTGGTATCAGTAAAGGATACTCTTAGTAATAGTTATTAGATATGCTAGGGCAATATTGATCAAAGCACAATATACCGCGTTAATAAATATTTCGTGAAACTATTCGTTTCTTTTCGTTTTTCAACAGCCATCTTACATCACAGCTAACTAAACATTAAATAATTCTACGTCGCGTTAATATATCCCGCGGTCATTTCAACAGAAAATTCTGTACCTGAACTTTTTTTTTTCTTGGAGATTCTGTTTGTCACAAGTAATTATGATAACATTTTAGGAAAATGTTCTCTTCTTGCCTTGCGAAGAGCGGGTACACACAACTATTTAATTATAAAAAAAACGGTTCTTCACATCATGTAGTATCTAAGGTATTAATGGTATAACTTAAATCTAAAAAAGAGTATGATGTAGAAGAGACATTTTGAAAGTTAGAAATTTTTAGGAACCGTCACGCTTTTCTTTTTCTGATCGCCCATGACACCGACATAGTTTTTTGTTTCATAATATTAACAATGTTCTCAGATCAGTATTTAGTTATTCGTAAAGTTAGTATAATGAGTAACTTTACGCCAAGAGTCAAATCATTTTGTTTATTTTTAGATTCCACATTACTGGAATCGATTCGAATTATACATGTAAGAAAAAGCTTTGTTCCCTACCGTGCGGAGAACGGGTACGCAGCTAGTAGTTCCATAATTGTAGTTGTTGTTCTAGTGCATTTTGTTTAGATCTATTTCTCAAACAATCGCCTCCCGCCCCGCAACTTTGCTCTTGACAACCGATCTAAGCAACCTCGCGATGTGGATGCTTTTAAAATATTTCAAATAAACGTACTCTTCTTCAGGTGTGTCATTTATATTTTACTAGCACCCTGACCTTCGTTGCCCGTGCAATGGAAGAGAAATGACCTTAAATATAGATTTTAAAGGGAAGGAATGTGAGTCCTTCCGCTGCAATGATAAAAAGAAGAATATTGGACTTCCCGCTGCAACGAAAAAAAAAATCTGATGTGTCCAACACATGACTTCCTTGCACGTCCATTAGATCAAAAATATTTTCGACGCACTTCCTCTAAATTTATTTGTTTGAAAGAGATAAAATATCAATAATAGTAAGGTTTAGCGATTTCCAGCCAAATATTTCGATATCGCCAAGCTGAGTTCAATTTGAAAGATTTCCTTCTGACACTTTATTTGGCGATATTTCACCAAAAGCCGACAAACTTGAGATAGTCTGCGAGATTTTGGGGATAGCCAAAGTAGTCACTGACCACATACTTTCAATGAATTGAATGCATCCACATACCTCAATGTATTAGAAGTCATTTGGCTCACCCTGTAAATAAATTCTCAGTCGATTGCTGTCAAAAAAGATATTAAAAGCAGTTAGATATTACAATAGTTCTAAATACAAAAGTTAAAAAATCTACGGGTTAGTTTTAGAGTTATACAAAATACGAAATAATTTTTGGCGCCAAATTTGGCGATATTTCGGCGAAACTCGTCAATGTCGACGACATTTGGCGAGATTTTAAGCATGAACCAAACAATGACAGATTATCGCCAAATTTGGCGATATTTCGCCAAAACTCGCCAAGAACGATGACAAATGGCGATACTTTGGGCATGGACCAAATGACTGACTATCGCCAAATTTGGCGATATTTCGCCAAAACTCGCCAAGGTCGAGGACCGATGGCGAGATTTTGCGGCATGTACCAAACAATGACTATCTACAGTAGTATTATATTGAAGATGTCCATAGACATTAAAGTACTGAAATTCTTTCCGGTGGTCCTGTAAATAAACTCTCCAGTAGATTGGAACCAAAAATCGAGATGCACAACTAGATGTTACAACATTCTTATATATGAAATTTCATAATAGTTTTTGAGATTTGAGAGTTAAATATGCACACACGTACACCAAAAGTCGCCAAGTTTGGCGACTTTTGGCATAGTTCTTGAGAGAGGCACGTGACCATGGTCGGACCATTACCTAACTTATGTGGTAGGACGGTATTGTGCTTGAAATGGATGAATGCCCCTAAAATTGCCATTGACCGTAATGTATTGGAAATCTTTTGAGTGTTCCTGTAGCAGAACTATAAATGATAAAGACACTTTTTTTAATGGAGAAATTCATTTTCTAACTCTTTACAGCATATATCACTTCTGAGTCGTTTGAAATAGCCCAATACCTCTAAAAAACGCTTTGATGAATTTCGGCCCTTAGAGCGTAATGTATTTCGAATCTTTTGGGCGGTCCTGTAGATAAACTATTCAGTCGAATGGAACCGAAAGGGGAGGTGCACAACTAGATGTTACAACAATCCTAAATATAAAGTTTCAACATTGTACGCCCAACAGTTTTTGAGATATGCGAGTTTAATGAATTTCGGCCCATTGAGCGTAATGTATTTCGAATGTTTTGGGCAGTCCTGTAGATAAACTATCCAGTCGAATGGAACCAAAAAGGAAGGTGCACTACTAGATGTTACAACTATCCAAAATATGAAGTTTCGACATTCTACGCCTAATAGCTTTTGAGTTAGGCGAGTTTAATGAATTTCGGCCCATAGAGCGTAATGTATTTCGAATCTTTTGGGCGGTCCTGTACATAAACTATCCATTCGATTGCCACCAAAAGGGGAGGTGCACAACTAGATCATAGAACAATCCTAAATATCAAATCTCAACATTCTACGACCAATAGTTTTTGAGATATGCGAGTTACATACATACGTACGTACGTACGTACAGACGGCATGGAAAAACTGGCCACAGTAGACTCGCCGCTGGTCAAAATGAGTTGCAGACGCGTTAATATGATCGTGCATGCTAGCCTACGATGAGATGCATCGAAAAATTTTTTTTAATTAAATTTAGAGGTAGTCAAAATCGGTTTTTTTGTCGAAATTTGGCCCCCAAAATTTTTCGGGATCACATTACTTCCTTATACTACGTACAAGGAAGTAAAAATTGAACACGGCACCTGATAGCGTACAGAGGTTACCGGGAATGGGACGTGGCTAGGCTGGAATGTGTATCCTCCAGCTACAATGATAAAAAAGGACATGGAACTTCCCGCTGCAACAACAACAAAAAAATGAACACGGCGCCTGATAGCGTACAGAGGTTACTGGGAATTGGGCATAGTTAGGCTTCTTCCTTTCTAGGCGTCTGTATTCAGTCATTTATAGCTAATACCTACGCAACTACTAAAAACAAATAGAGTCCAGTCGTCGGTATGAGATTGTACAGGGAAGGGATGCAAATCCTCCCGCTGCAATGATAAAAAAAAAGGACCTGGGACTTCCCGTTGCAACAAAAAAAAAAAAAAAAAAAAAAAGAAAGGAACAATGGACCTGCACCATCTTTCAGAGGTTACACTTTAGTGTTTTTTTTTTAATTTCTGTTTTTAATTATCTAATAATGAGGAGAGTAGCAAATATTAGCAACTACAGGCATTAAGCTACGATGAATTTTATTATAACCTTCATAATAGTTCTAATGTATTTATAACTTTATAGCTCACTAAAGTCAATTCTTCAGCAGTTTCACGCTGCCTTCGAGCAGCACTCCTTTTGGCTTACACACACTTTTAAGTTTTTAAAAAATGCAGCCCAGACAGCACAGAAAGTTTGCATCAAACTTGCAGCAAGCTTGATTTATCAAGTCAATAAACTTGCTTTAAGCTTGATTATTTCAAGTGTGTAAGCTTAATGCAAGTTTGAATCAAGTGTTCAAGTTTACACTTGCCCAACTTGCATTAAGCTTGGCATAGCAAGCTTGAATCAAGCTTGACGTCGCCGTCCCATCTCTCTTTCAACCTTTCTCTCCTCAACCTTTTCTCTCTGTTCACTCCCCCCTCCCACCCCTCCTCTCTCTTTCACACTTCCTGACGTCAGAAGAAAATTCCGACCTTGAAAATGAAGAACCGAGTGGGGGAATTTGTTACCTTCGTTCCGGAACTTGCATTCTGGAGAGAATTTTAATATGTGATCTTTTCAGAAAAAAATCATATTAAAAAATCTAATAAACATTTCCGCATGGTTCAATATTTAAAAGAGGGAGAAATAAATTTTCAATCAGCGGTAAAAAGATGGAAAATTTAAGCCCATTAGGTTTTTCGATGCGACAGTTTTAAAATAGCATATTTTTAAAAGCAGTACATTTTCTTCGAAACGGGATTTCTTTAAAAAATTCCCAAAAATCGGCAAATGTAAGTACGATTTTGTAAAAAAATTTATTTGAAAAAGAAAACTCTGTAGTTTCCGATGATATAAAAAATATAGTGTTCGGACGAAAATTTAGCTCGTGATAACGTAAAATGCGAGAAAAATGGCCAAAAACCTTACAAAACATAAATTAACTCAAACACTATTAATCCGATTCATTTCATTTTTACGGCATTAGCTTTCTCTTGTCCTATTTAGTCAGTGTGCCAAATATGGTCCGAAGGGTCTGGACGCCTATATCGAACAAACAAACAAACAAACAGACTTTCCTCTTTTATATATATAGATAAGCCGCCTCCAGCGACCCGTTGGTTCGCCATCTTAATAAATCTTGTGTTTCTCACCGGCTTCCTTGGCACTGAAATATCTCAGATTCTGAATGGAATTTACAATTAAGATATGGTTACAAACAGGGGCGGCCCTAGAGTAAGTGGCGCCCCTGCTAACGCAAAAAGGATGCCCCTTTTATGCTTTACTTGGTTTTTGAGTTTGACATGACGCCCCTTTGAAGCCGGCGCCCCGATGCGATGATTGCCTTGCTTACCGTGTCGGTTCGCCCCTGGTTACAAAAATAAGATGGATTTAAGGATAAAACCTACAAAAAGGCACAAATTATTTTCGTCCTATATTAATTCTGAAGAGCTTCTAGATATATCGGCCGTTATCAAAAACCGGAAAGGAAAAAAAAATAGTAAGAAAATCTGAAACACTTTCAGATTTTAAATACGCACTCAAGTGCCATATATTAAAAGCGTATCATAATCCATGCGTCTTCCCTATTTTCTTTATTTATTCCATTAAGTTGGAAAGTGTATCATGATTCATGAGTGTGATTAAACAAAATTAAAATTGATATTTCTAGCATCCTTTTATTGAATGAAACACAATAGAAATAAAATGGGGGAAAAGATGCGCAGAAAAATGCAGCATTCGAACTGAATGAAAGTTTCAAAAACTTACTTTTAATTTTTTTGTTTGTGTAACATGTATTTCGGATTTGTGAGCTTGGCCCGTAGTCCGCCTATAAATCCACGTCTAAAGCAAGGCCGGCCTAAAGCGTCGGACTAAGCCTAAGCCGGCCTAAGCACCGCACAAAGCCGGCCTAAAGCGTGTGCAGTCGCACACGTCCGATTTTGGGAAGGGCGCTGAAATGAGAAAAAAACGAGGGTCACTTAGAAATTATTAAGATACAGGAAAATTGTTCAAGTTAAACTTACCAAATTTTAGAAGCATTCAGAATGATGCCCTCTAACATCCATGCACTTTTGTAGGCTAAGTTTAAGAGCCTCAAGCCATCCATTTCTGGAAATCGATGAAAAATATGCTTTTACAGCCTCATCAATCCCATCATCGGAGTGAAAGCGGCGACCACGTAAATTTTTCTTATTATTAAAAAATTGCCAAAAGTCCCACATAGCAAGATCAGGGGATTAGAGTGGATATTTTATCACTTTGATGTGTTTTTGTTTAAGAAATTCCATTCTGTCAATCTTGCCGCATGAGAAGATGCATTGTCATGATAAAGCATGCGTCCCCTTCATTCACTTCTTGAAGAGTTTATGAAAGGCACTTAATGGTGTACCAGTTAGCTAATCATCCCTCCCATCTGAAGAAAGCGGCATACGATTATTTTTTCATTGCTCGTTGTCTTTTCACCATTGTTCATTTGGAGTCATCTTCAAAGTCCTATACTTTACTTTCTTGACTTGCTGTCATCGTCAAAAAACATTACGATTTTAGAAATAAGGCGATGTCCACCATCGTTAATTAGTTTTAGGGTTTCTTTGTAGATTCTGAAATGCTTCGCTTTTTGGTGTTCGGTAATGGAGGACCCAAAGACAAACAAATCTTTTCAAATGCAGTTCTTCATGAAACATTTTATGTATAGCTGCGGATCCAATGTAAGTTCCTTCTGAATCATTTGATAAGTGCAGCAATAATCATCGATTAATATTTTTCGTATAAAGGACGCATTTTCTGGGACTACAGCTCACAAGATTCCGGAGCTTCGTTTCCAAATGCTAATTGTAGACGTTGAAGGCATTCTTCTTGATTTAACACCACTTTAAAATCACAGAAAATCGGATAGCAATAATTCTCTCGCGTCATTTTCCTTTCTTTCAAAATTTATTCTACGCTAGATGAATTAAAATTGTTGCCACAAATTATCTTCTGCGTCCATAAAAAAGTTCAAATTTTTAACATTTTTTTTTTCTTTCGCCTATCGTCTGCCACTGCCTCGAAAATTTCAGAGCAACCCTCGTCGTATGGAAAAAATAATATGGAAAAAACTATAAATAATCCTTTTAGATGTATTAATTTTTGTTCAACTAATGTTACTTAAAAAGCAGAGACTGGCTCCAAGTTCTAATCTACATTATTATGAGAGAACTGAAAACATGTACATAGCCATAATCATTATCACATGTTTAGTTCATTTATTATTCAAATTGATATTTAATTTTTTCATGAAGTTAAAATCGAATAAATATTTTTAGATATAAAATATGTCGGTTATTTTCTACTTGACATGACAATAAAGTGAACAAAATAATTTGTTTGGAGTTTACTTTTTCGCAAATGCTATACAGTACGCTTATTAGAATTTCAAAAGTCAGTTAAAAGAATCGACGCCCAGGTTGTGTAGTAGCTAACATTGGCGTAAACTGGCACGGGGGCAAAATGTTTCCTATTGTAGAAAATACCGTTTTCAAATAGGTGATATCTGAATTTTCTTCAATTTCAGGGGAGGCAATTGCCCCCTCTTTTTCTCAGTGACGTTACGTCTATTGGTGGCTAAAGAACCATTCTATCACTATCACACCCTATTCTATCACTATCACGAATCCGCGTTCGATTAACGGCATGTGCTGGAGTGTTAACTCGTCCGTCCCTTCATAGGAGTAACGTTGATCCCCCCCCCCGTTTGGTGCTCCATAATACCCTAATAGGTGCCCCATAATATACCAATGCCTTTCAGGCCCTTGTAGTGGGGAATGACAAATCGGCAAGTGCCCGCCCGTTATTTAAAAAAAAAGTTAAAGGGTTACCGTGTTAAATAGTGTTTCAAATGTACATCCTAATAAATGAGTGTGCCGTGTTTGTCTATCTCGGGTTGATTCCTACTTTAACGCCCCGGCTCTCGCCATGGTGATGATCATTAAACATATACAGTTACCATGACGATTTTTTGTATTTATGTGGCACTCGTAATTTAGAATTAAAATGGCGATTTGGAACAATATCTAAGTACAACGTTCCGTTACATGTTTAGGTACTGACGTATTATCCCGGCGGTTATTTCCGCCAAACTAATTTTGCGTCAAATATGCTGGCAAACTGTTGCCAATCGTATTATGAACTATCAATAATTTCATGCGTCCCGGCATTTACCTTGGCGTAAAATCGCTCGTTTTGGCGGACCGTCGGGACAGGGGCGTAGCCAGGGGGGGGGGGATATCGGGATATCCCCCGCCCGAAATTTTTGGATTAGTGATGAAATTCCGTCTGTTTATGCATAATATGCACATATAAGTTCATATCCCCCCCCCCCGAAAAATTTTCCTGGCTACGCGCCTGCGTCGGGATAATACATTAGTGCCCATTTTTATTTATTTTGGGTTGCCAATGAGTGTAGTTTTAACAATTAAGTGTCTTCAAACTCCTTAACGGGTGCGTTTATCGCTCATTTGTCAATTTTAGTTTTCATCGAGTTCTTTTGGGAGCTTGGAAACTTGTGCATAACTCCTAGATACCCATGACTGCAAACTTCGTCAAAGTGCGGGGATTTTTTTGGTTGGCGAGAGTGGGGGCATTAAAATAGAAATCAACTCTTCTTGTACTATAAAACACATCTTTGGAATCGAAATCTATCTTAAAATCACTTACTGAAACTGTCTTGCAATCTTCGCCAGGCATATTCGAACTAAGGCATATTTCAACTATACCGCGTAGACATATTTTAAATACTGTTTGGAATGGGCATCCTAATCCATGAGTGTACCGTGTTTTCCATCCATAAAATACTTCTTTGAATAGAAATCTATATTAAAATCGCCTGACGCAAAAAGAACACAAGACAACTCAACTCTCTTGGAAAAAAAAAGCAGACGAGAATGAGTTTCTGGAACTCTAGTTGGAACTGTGGACATGTCATTTCAATAAAAACAGTGATTCGATGTGTTTTTAGTCTCTCGGAATTATTTGTAAATAGTTTTGTAGATAGGTGTGCCTATTAAAGATTATTTGTTCTTTCAATTGTCACCGTATTGCTTGAAGACAACTGTTTTTTTACTTTCATCCTGCGAAAATACTTCGGCATTCATTTTTGTAGCACTCTTCTACGTGACTTGGAGGATCAGTTCTAACGACGGACAAGAGACACGGCAGTTAGTGAGTATGCAAAGATATTCATTTATCTATATACTTATGTGTTAAAAAAAAATGTGTTATGCGACTTTCAACATTTTATTAACGTCTCCCCCCCCCCCTCCACATTATCTGGCAAACACGTTTGAAAATATCTTCACCTTGACAGCAGTGGCGGCCCGTCGTCAAAACTGTTAGTGCAGGAAGCATATGAACCCAACCCCCCCTTCCTCGGGACAGGAAGGGAACATCTTTGTTACTCAATTCGAAAGCTGGCGGATTAATCCCTCACCGAGGAAAAAAAAAAAGAAAAGAAATTAGATAAAAAAATGTAAGAGATCCTATTTTACTTCCATAAAAGGACATAAATTTAAACCAGCCGCTCTTATCCTCAAAATTGCATTCATCCGTGTCTGATTCGAAGTTTCCTTAGAATTTTCTTTTTTAATGATAACTTGAGAAGAAAAGAAAAAAAAAGAAAAATTACTTATTTTTTATAAGTCAAATCAATCCTCCTTTCTTTTAAACTTGTGAAACGGTCAGTGATGTCCTCATAGAAAGGCGTCGTTTTAATTCAGATATCCATAATTTTAAAAGCTCTTTAAAATTTCCCATGCTTAAAGAATTTTCTCGCTCGCCATGTCCTCTCAATGCCAGTTCTTGCTTACTTAAAAATAATACTGCTTTGATGGGTCATTGTTCATTCATAAGCGTTTATTCAGGCAGGCGCGTAGCCAGGAAAATTTTTCGGGGGGGGGGGGGGAGATGAACTTATATGTGTATAAATAGACGGAATTTCATCACTAATCCAAAAATTTCGGGGGGGGGGATATATCCCGATATCCCCCCCCGGCTACGCCCCTGTATTCAGGCTTACCTTCTTGATAAATTCAGCAATATAAAGTCGAGAGTTATCCAAACATATATTCTCCTTACCTCCTCCCTCACTTCTCGAGCCAATCAGGCAGTCGAATTCACAAGTGCAGCTACCGTTTGAAAATTTTTCATGAGCTGAGTCTTAGCTGCGTACCCCCATTATAGCCTATGCAGTAGGGACTGCTTACGTAGTCGTTCTCATGGCAACGGTGCTGCCCATTTTCTTATCAGCGCTCTGGGCTGAACCCAAGATTTTCCCAATTGAATTGCGGGAAGATGAAAGTGCTTTTTTTCTGAATGAGCGATCCGGCCACAATACGGTTTTTTTTGTTTGGTTTTTTTAATTTACCGTAGGAATTCCATAATTCTAATCTGAATTTAGGAAAATGAGTAGAATAAATTATTTTAAAGTATGTGCTGATAATTTCAAGTGCAGCCCGGCTGTACTTGCTGTATCCCACGAGCCGCCACTGCTTGGCAGCTCCTATCTGCAAAAATTGTGGACAAGATCGCGTTGACAAAATTCTCGTACTGAGCGATATAGCACCCTGTGCTTTTAAAAAAAAAAAAAAAAAAAAAAAAAAAAAACCTCACGTTATTTTACTTTTCTACAGCATCTGATAATGCGGAAGTGTGTATTATATTTCGCTCGTGGGGGCAGTGGCGTACCAAGGGGGGGGACAGGCGGGTGATAACACCCCCCCATTAGGATTTTTTTGCCATACAAAATGTATATATTCTTCATTCCCTTATCACACGCACGTATACATATATTTGAGTTGCAGTAGTCGTAACCCCCGATCCCCCACATTAAAAATTTCTGGTTACGCCACTGCGTGGGTGTTATTGTTCTTAACTTAATTAGTATTTCTAATGCATTTTTGAACTCGTGACATCAAAATAACGTACATTTCATTTATGATATAGATCGCCAGCCTATGGAGGGAATGTCACATGATCACTATTTTACACAATCCAAAATATATAAAGCTTTCTTTCGGTGAAAATTACTGAAAAATCGAAAATAAAAATCGTAGAATGATTGTATTTTCAGAATTTTAAAGTTGATTACGGACTATTCAACGTCGTTTTGAATATCAGTACAAAATTTCAAGCCGATCGGTCGCACGGTGTGGAAGGAATTCCCGGACTAAACAATCTTACCATTTTATGTAATGGATTATTCTATGACTCTATGGATAGTGACCGCACCGCACGAATCCAAACAACGGAAGGAGGAACAAGTCTCTTGTTTGGAACACGAAATTCGACCTGACTACTGATGGATTGTGGGAGCGTGGACATCAGCAGAGTATTTTCCAGGGGCGTAGGGAAAGAGAAAGATGACTCCAACATGGTGTTGCAGAAAACTCTGCTAGTCTCCTGGGTTCGTCGTTCTTAACCCTCTCGTCACCCTGAACCTCATAGGAGACTCCTACTTAAATAGCCATATTGAGAGAGAAAACCATTCAATGGAGTATTTTTTTTTTCTTTCAGTGATTTCCATATCCTTCATTCATGTGGAAAGCAGAGGAGGCTCTTCACTCGATGCCCAGATTGCAGTACGAGTCCATTGAGATCCTTTTGGACAGTTTTCGCTTCCTTGCTTCGGGAGAAAAATGAAGAAAATAGGGACGCTGCTTTTTGAACGTTTTTTTTTTCTTTTTCTTTTTAAGGTAAGTATAACTTTTTTCTGATTCCTCAACCTTTACCTAATAGGTATATCCTTTTCAATTCATTTGAGCGTCACAAAAGGCTTCGAAAATGCAGAAATGAATATTAGAAAAATCGAATAGGAATCGACATTAGAAAAAAATATTTTTGCATGATTCATAATAGTATTTCAGATACATTCAATGCTAGACAAATTTTTTTTTTCTGAGTTTTCATAATTCGGTGACGAGAGGGTTAAGTGTAGAAAGTTCTAGTAAAGAGTGCACTTGTTCAGGATGGAAAACGAACTTTATGGCTTCTAGATCTTCGTCGAACCATTCGCTGTACAAAATTCCCAAGCCCAATCAACCAGTCATGTGCTTATTACAGTCCGCACAAACTGAAAATGTGTTGTGTGTGAGGAAAAAAGAGAACAGACGTTCGGGTAGACCTTTATTTTTATGGGTCTTCTATTATACAGCGGCGGTGACTCCACAACACGGAATTTACTTCTTGTACTGGTGGCTCTCTGTACCGCCTCGTCCGAAGCCTGAAAAGAAACAAGAACAGGGTGATGGAGGATGCAGGGATAACGGCAGGGCACTAAGGCCTCCGAGAGAAATTTTATAAGGCGGGACAGAAATGTTCCCGGGCCCACCTCCCCAACTTGCTTTTGCCTCAAGAAATATATTTTAAATTCCGCTCAATTTTACTTTAAAAGTATTTATTAAAAATAAAAAAAGTTAATATCGTGGGGTTATTTTTATTCTTACCTAAATTATCATTTTAATAATAGTATTTACTGTAATAATGTATTATAAAAAATATAAAAAAAATGAAGTATCATTACGGTATTTTTATAACCAGATTCCAAAATCTTCCTTTGCCTTACAACCCTCGCTGTCTAACATGAGTTGCAAATCACCATCACCAAAAGTGTGTTATTTATCTAAATGTTCAATTTTTGCAAGTTCATGTTTTTCTACCACCCTTACCACCCTCGCTGTCTAACATGTGTTGCAAATCACCATCACCCAAAGTGTGTTTTTTATCTAAATGTTCATGTTTTGCAAGTTCATATTTTTCTATAGTTAAACACACAGTTTCGAAAATCATTTTTTTTTCTTTTAGTGATTTTTATGTAGAATGCTAAAAGAAAAGAATGAGTAATGAAATCTTCATATTTCACGCTTAAATCTATTGAGTAAAATAATAATCAAACGGAGTCTATTTTTACTCAATTTTTGACTTCAAACAGCCATTCTCCCGATTGAGTAAAATTGGCTCAATTCTTCGACAAAAATCAATGGAGCGAAAAATTCTCAATTTTTGAGCATTCTACAACAGCTCCATTTAGGCTAAATAATAATCAAAAATGAGGAGTGTCTGTCCGTTTTTGATTCATATAACTGTACTCAATTATGATTATTATTTAAGCTATAGAATGAGCGTTTTTGCAAAATAAGCCCTTTTTTAATTAACACATCTGTACTCAATTAAGATTATTATTTTAAGCTAGAAAAAGGGTGTTTTATTAAAATTTGCTGTTTTTGATTAATATATTGAATGATTCGTTTTCTTCATTTTTTATTATCAGAGCTGTCATCTATTATTATAAGCCCGAGAAAATAAATTTTAAATCAAGGCAAATACATTACATATATCTTAATACACTATAAAAAAGTATTTTTTTAATAAATAGAATATAATTTCACTATAGTCTCTCGTTATAAAACGAATTCACAGTACAGTCAGAATACAGAAATGCAATCATGGTTCAACCAGCTGTGAGATTGAATGAAAGAAGCAACCCAATTTATTGACATGAAAAAGGTAAAATACTACTGACTCACTTTGGGTGGAGATATCCTAACTTCATTTGTTTTACAACAGCTTTTTATAATCCAATCGTAAGAAACTATGTCATTAAAGCGAAATCTTTACCTAAAGCATCTCCTCCATATCTAGGCTGAATTTATTTCACAACTCTGAATATGAAAAAGATGCATTTGGTATTCGGATATAACATAAAATTATCAACAGCGAATACACACACAACTATGCCCGACTATGAACCGTTAGCCGTTGAACAGCGTGGGTCACGTGACAGTAATAGGATATGGTTCGTGGGGGAGAAGAGACAGACAGAATACTCAAGTAGACAAGATTTTTGCGGAAAATGAGTTAAATAGAATATAGCGGATGGGGAGTGCTGGGGCGAATTGAGGCATTCACAAATTATTGTCTTGAATGAGTATTTTTTGGCGTAAAAGGATTTAAATCGGCCGATAAGAAATTGAATCAATATATGAGTGTTAGTTTTAATCAATAGATTTAAGCGTGTAGAGATTTTTTATTCACGCTTGAAGGTTAAAATCTATATAAATGGTAGAATTAGCCTATTTATTATTTAATTTTAATAATGGCTTTTCGTGCCTTTTTACTTGCAAAATTTCGTATAACATCATCAAAATGAGTAGTTCTGGCAATGTCAGATCGATGCTTAGTCTTGCTAAGTCTACAAGTCGTTCTTGAGACATGGTTGATCTTAAGAAATTTTTTTATGAGTTTCAATTTGCTGAAGGATCGTTCAGCGGAAGCTACCGTTGCTGGAATGGTTAAAAATACCCCAAGGGCAATGCAAACATTTGGAAATAGATCGTTCAGTTATATTCTGTTAGTATGTTCAATAAATCTGTAGGCGTTAATTGATTAATTCCAAAATTAGCTTTGTGGACGGATGGTCAGTGAATTATTTCTGATAGAAAATCTTCATTATTCAGATCATCTTGGTATTGTTCCGATAGAAATAATGCCTTTTCTTTCAAACTGCTGTCAGGTATTCTTAAATACTGCCATAATATTTTAAATTTACTTGACAAGTTCTTGACAGCATCCAATCGTACAGTTAGTTCCCCTATGACACTATCTACCAAAGGATAAAATACGTAAATTTTAAAATATTTTTCTTCATTATCTAACTGTTTATCAGTTTCTTCACTATCCATATGATGCAGCTTTTGTTTTTTGCGTCTCTCAACATATCCACGGGAAAACGTTTTCTCGATCTCCGTATTTAAAGCTACAGTTTTAGGGCGAGATTCAAGTGAAACGCGCGCAATCGAGTTCGAATCGAACGTTTTTCAGTCCGCAGTTCCCAGTTCAGTCCCCAGAATGCTTCCAATGAACAGACCTATCGCGCTGTCACGTGATCAAAACACGATTGTTGTGTTTCAGTTGAATAAGAAACATTGATATATTTCGAAGTTCCCCCTGTTCGACGCGGAAAACGTTCAAATTGTGTTTCACTTGAATCTCGCCCTTAGCTTCAGACCATTCCAATCATTTCGAAGTGTTTTCAGATCTGAGAGCAATGCTCCTATATTTTCAGCTTCGAAATCCATTGTTGAATTTCTGGCTTGGATGACTTTATTGCACATATCGATTCGAAGCAATATTTTGAACCACACAGCTGGCATTAACACACACACTAAAGATGACATATACCATATACCAAAATACCTTACTTTATACTAAGTGCAAGTATATATTTGAATGTCCATATATTGTTGAAATTTTCGTTTTAAAACTTTTGAAAAATTTTCTAGTTGCATGTGTGAGGGAGGGGGCGCATTTTTGTATTTTGCACCACTTAGAAAAATAGCTAGGACCGGCACTGCGTTGGGCTGTGATTCTTTAAAGTAATTTTTTTTTAAGTAAAGATGTAGAAAGGAAATTTGTAGTGCATTTTGAAAAATTCACGGGCCCCCTCTAGTTCGACGGGCCCTGGCTGCCCCACCCTCTCGCTGGGCCTGCAGGGAGCGTGACCCCCCCCCCTCCTCCCGTTGCTGAGGGGGGGGGGACAAAAACTCCTAGGAGTAATCGAAATAGCTTCTGATTTCTACTCGAAAATGGAAGTCAAATGTCTCCCAGTCCAATATTGTTAAGGTGGGACGAGATTCAAGTGAAACACAATTCGAACGTTTTCCGCGTCGAACAGGGGAAACTTCGAAATATATCAATGTTTCTTATTCAACTGAAACAAACCAAGCGTGTTTGGATCACGTGACAGCGCAATAGGTTTGTGGTTTGTTCATTGGAAGCATTCTGCCAAAACGTTCGAACTGTGGACTGAAGAACGTTCGATTCGAACTCGATCGCGCGCGTTTCACATGAATCTCGCCCTATATTCGAACGTAGAATTGAAGACATGTCCCCAATTCTGAAACAAAATTGGAGACATTTTATTATTAATGAAATAATTATAACTAGTCTAATTAAAAAGCAGTGTAATAATTAAAAATGGTCCTCAATTGCTTCTTTACTTTTCGAGGACATATCGAAAAAAAAAAAAAACGGAAAATAAGGACTATCCTCGAAAACTGGGGACGTAGGGTCCCCTTCAATAGAGTCCCTGTAAAGGGCCCCGAAAACTGTCCATTTAATTTTATGTTTGTTTTCTTATGTACATAAAAAAATAGTTGCTTTTGGTGTAAAAATGCATCCATTGAACAGAACCGGATAATAAAAATGAACAGCGCGTTCCATACTTTTTTAATTTTAAACAAAAAAGATTTTTTTTTCTGAAACAGATCGATTAGATCCATTCAAGTCACTTTTCGAGGTCCACCAGAATTGAATTTATTTGAAATATATTACACCTGAAGAATTGTCGAGCAACTGGAGTAGTGGTGGTCCAAATTTCCATGTAAACGAAAGGTTTCATGCACGGGCGACTGCAGGCACGTATATTATTTTCACTTTGAAAAATATTCTGAAGTCCATTTTGGGGCATTGGAATTCACCCTCCCCCAGCAAGTATCTGTGTCATTTGCTCCCCAAATGTCGCTTTCTGGCTAGTATTTTAAGCCAGAACTAAATTAATGAAGAACTAAATGCGCATTTTATTATTTGACAACAATATAACAACAACAACAACAAAAAACCCTGAAAATCTGAAACACTTTCATATTTTAAATACGCTGCCGTATTGGTCCAAATATAACGTGGTGTTTTTGTTTTGTTTTTTTTTCTGATCATTGCCCGCAAAAAAATAATGACTGCTCCATTCGAGGCCGAAATATATAAATTTTTCTAATTATCTGGATGAAAAAATTCTAGGTCGCGTTAAATTCGAGGAATACATTAAAAGCGAACCACAATCCATGCGTGGTCACTTCCTTCTACCATTAATTTGGAAAGTGCATGATTACGAACGAGTGTTCCATAAAACACTTCTTCATCTCCGCCAAGCCTATTCCAACAACACTTCACCGTTAAAAACACTGTTTGGAAAGTGCATCCTAATCCATGTGTGCCATGTTTGTCTTTCTCGTTCCATAGAACAAGTCTTCAAAACAGAAATCTGCACTACCAAAACTGTTTAACACTCTTCGCCAGGCCTATTCTGACTATACTTCACATTCATAAATACTGTTCGGGAAGTGTATCATAATCCATGAAAGTACTTCCCGGTTCCATAAAACATTATTTCGAACTGAAATCTATTGTTAAACTCTCCTACTAAAGCTATTTTACAGTCTTTACCGGCATATTCTAATTATACTTCTCCTTTGTAACATTCTATATATAGCATTTGCCAGTTTGGAGTCAAAATATCGCTAAAGCCCCGCTCAGTTTTTGAGGACTTATTCTTTTGGACGGTGGATTTTAATAGTATAAACTAAATGTGGGATCTTTTTAGAAGGTAGTATTTTGCTCCATAGGCTGTCATGTACGAGTTTATTAATGAGTAAAAACGTAAACGCATTTCATTGGGCAGCAACTGAAAATGCGACGGAATCATGTCCGCAGAAAAAAAACACCTTTTAATAGATTTCAGGAAGCGATCGTGAAAGTTCTTAACCCTTTAACGCGCAGTGATCCCGCCAAGGGGCGCCAGTGATCCCGCCTTTGACGCGCAGTGATCCCGCTGGCTGTGCGGCACAGCCAGCTGTCGTCCAAAAAGGGTCTCTCGATCTGTGACACGCGATGAACGTTTCGATCGTCCGCCTTCTTGCTGGTAGTTAAGTCGAGTGATGGCAACGGCTGCCCTTTTTTCAGCATTGGGAAAGGGTTGCGCATCAAAGGGTTAAATGATGATATGTAACCTTCAATTTTAATCCATGTCGACTCCTCAGGATATCTAAAATGTGAGAAGATGCGGAGTTATTTCGTGCGTGGCGTATTTTTGTTTGAGAGTCTGTCATTCTGATTGAGTTTCGAAAGGGGTTTTAAACTCGTTACATCCGAATGACGTAGATTTCACATGCGAAAACTCAGTCTCATTTGAAAATAGTTTTATTTTTTTCAACTGGCAGCCATTCAGTTTCCGTTACCATGACGGCGAAAACCGCAAGCTTATAATGTGAAACGAAATCCTAAAGCAGCAGCTGTTGAATTCGAAATCCTTCTTTACTTGAACGTTCTTTGAAAACTCTCCTAATTAATATTTTCCTCTCGTTTTTCTTTTAAAAGAGGAGGAAATGAATGTCCCGTCGTTTGTCAAAATATCTCAAAGTTAGGACGGGTAGAATTTTAGATGAGATGGAACAGTTTTAAAATTATTTTGCGAAAGCTTTCATCAAAATGGATCTTTTTTAAAAATCTTCAAATTATGTTACACAATCATAACAAACTGTTTTCAAAAGAAAAATTTCCCCTCTATCCGATGATGCAAATATCGTTTTACTGCGACTGTCAATGACCGGCGCTATTACGTATTACGCGAGAAAAATATAAAAAATCGCATGAAACATAAAATGAAAATTTCTGTCATTCTAATTTCGAAAAAATCGCTCCGGGGTGTGTGCTAGGGCCTATCCTAGTGAATATCCAGCTGTTCTTGCATTCTTCCATTTTTCAGCAGATGTCGTGCCCTTCAAAATAATCGTGAACCTTTTTTGACGGGAAAGGACGTGCTCCAAAGTAAAGGATTCTCGTGGAGCTCTGTCACCCGCCACTCTTTTGATAGAAATCCAATCGATTCTTCGTGTCTGGCAACCGTCCAAACGTCCGAGTTGGGTGTTCCCAGAGCGGGAACACTGCGCGTTAAAGGGTTAAGAAGATATACAGAGGTGTCCAGTGCTATAACGGTGCCCAAATGCTATTTCCTAAACCGTTTCAGAGACACACAGTTCCAATTGCAAAAATACTTTCAATTATATAATCTATTATACAAGGGGTGATCCAATGAAAAGGTACGGTGGGTACAAACGTAGACTTTATTCAAAATAGACACCCTAGGCCCGAGCACAACGATCCCACGGATGAACCATCCGCAGGATTCCTCGTTCCCAGAATTCCCGTGGCTGTGACGGGACCCGGTCCGTCACGGTGTCCTCGAGTACGTCGTCAGCGCTTCCCTTTCAGGTGGACCCAACCCATGGAAGTCGCAGGGCGACCTGTCCGGACTGTAGGGCGAGTGATCAAGCTACCCTTCCACTCGAACTCGGCCAGTTCCATGTGTGTGACTCTGGAGACGTTATCATGAAGCAGAACCACACCCTCCGTGAACAGCCCCGGTCTTTCGTTCTTCCTGAATCGTCGAATTTTGCAACGCGAACGCCATCCTGTCCTCATACGGACTGCCGCTTTTGACAAGAGCCTCTGCTCTCTCCTGCGCATGCTCCGATCCCAGTCAGAGACTGCAATCCCATCCCGCGATGTTCTCCCATGGCGGAATTTGCAAATATTGACCTGTTACGTCGCTTCTTACCTTTTCATTGGATCACCCCTTGTACCAGAAACAATCGAAGTGAATAAATCCATTTCTGCAAAAACGACGAAACTTAAACACTTACACGGCCCACCAGTTATATTTAGAAAAAATTTCCTTGTGCAATTCACGCAGAATAATGTTTTTTTTTTAAATAGTCCTTCCCTGACCCAAATTCACCGAGTGACAGCTGCTTAAAGTGAGAGCACTTTTCGAGGGGTTGCGTACAAAATGAATTTGAGAAAAAAGAAGAATGTACATGGTTGTGAGCCTTGTCCTATGGATTAGCCATTTCATCCACGATTGTAGATTGTAATAAAGAGCATTAAAATTTAACTATGCGTGTAAAATAAATTACCACAAAAATATAGCTAATACTGAAAATAGAATTTTTTTAAAGCGTTTTTTAAATAAACGAGTGTTCAATAACTTAAAAGAAAAGGGAAATAAACGCTTCATTACGCATTAAACGCTTCATAAGGGAAATAAACGCTTCATTAAACATTCAATTAGAAAATGAAACATTTTAAAATACAAATATATGCAATTTTAGAAACTTAAAATAACATTACAAATTCTGTCGGCGTAGCATTGGCTCAAAAGTTGCTTCCTTCGGCTGCCATTCCAATAGGCACCCGTTTAGACAACTCTTCTTGTACTTTGCGTAGTACCGGTGCCGCACATCTGCATGCTACACACATGTACGATTGAGTAATGGCCTTATCACACTAAAGGGAAAATCCGAGCCACTTCGCGCTGGACCGGGGCCAAGCAAGTTTCCTTTAAGTTGAGGAAACTTGCTATTGCTATCCCGGCTGGACCCACTCTTCCGACGGACTTGAAGGCGTGGTGATCTTGAAGGGTTGCAAAAGTCAACAAACTCTCTCCGACGCTCAATAGTCATCGCATCGCTGATGGGGCGTGCAGGTTCTTATTGGACGGATCGTGCGTTGGTCTATTGACATCGGATGGGAAGCCATCTCTCATTCCAAAGTCCACTGGAATGCGGCCATCCTTTTATGGACACGGGATTCTGACATCGAGCCAAGCTTCGAACCAATAGTAGTAGTCGCCATGGCTCGAAATGGCTTATGACGTAGCAGGAAGAAGTATTCTGATGGGCCGAAATGTCGTCCGACTCGTATTTTTTCCTTCGGAAAGGAAAAAGTGGGAGTTCGCGGTCATCCAGATAACGGCGGAGAAAATCGGCCGGAAACTGGATTGGCAAGGAAACTGGGTCGGATTTTTCTCAGTGTGATAGCCCTATAAGTCTGACCCCGGATAGTTTTTTACGGAGTCTTTTTTACGGAGTTGAAATTTGCTTTTTTCTCCGCATCATGCCCGGCAATGAAATTGAAACCTATAATTTTAAAATTTCAATATTTATCGAGTTCCATAATATTTTACCGTAACGGGGCATTTTTAAACGTGGAAAAGTGAATTAAGTCAAAATATTGGATGCTTTATAATCCGTTAAATTCTGGTCGGTGTAGGACGAATTTTTTTTTTTTTTTTTTTAGCACTCGGTTAACTATTTCTTTCGAGCACGGGATTTTTGTCTACGCGGCTAGCCGTGGTCACTTTTCCGTTGGATCCATGTTTTCTTCAGAGTGACTGGATATTGCTAACTGAGATCTATCCTTTCAGATGATTTTCAAACCAGGATTCACTTAGGTCGGACGGATAGACAGTGGTTTCCAAAACAGAAAGCCATCTGGAGTGATGATTTTTAGAGAGGAAAACTTTATAAAAAGAATAGGAAACACTTGACCCGTGTCTACGCGAGCCAGATCAAGGATGTTCAAAGGGTCATTGCGTCTATTCAAGATCGAGTGAGATGGGCAGTGACCTACGCTCGTCCTCGATTTTCTTAGGAAGATCCATGAGACGCTCTATTCGAAACTTGCTGAAGGAGGAGGATTGTAAGACTGTTTGAGATTTTAACACAGAATTCAATTCCGATCCAGGATCCGATTGCGTAACTGAAATGGATACTTCCTATTTTCCAATGTGCACTCCTCCAAAACATTTCCCCACTAGGGGCCAAACAACCCTGGATGCCATTTTCAGCCCCAAAAGGATGCGGACAGGAGTCTATAGGAGCACTGGCAGTGATCCTTTTCCTCTCTATGGCAGATTGGATTGAATATATTTAAAAAAAAAAAAACTGAAATTCTTCCAGCCGAGTGCGTGAATAAAATCTGGAAGAATTTCGGATTTTGTATTTTCATTTTATTTTACTTATCTATTCTTTCTTTTTCGTGAATAGGACCGAGGGGAGAGTGGTGGGGATGAATAGGAAAAAGGTCCTCTTACCTCCCGGTCCGAAGAGCGCTCCGTAGCACGGCGTGTTGCAGTAGGGCTTGCCCTCGTGCTGGAAACAGAAAAGAGACACGGGCTTCAACAACACAAAGAAAACAGGAAAGAAATGTCCACTATAGAAACCTAACGAGGACCCCACTCGTATAAAAGCCGGCGTGACATCGTGGGTCGACGAGATCCGTTTCCACAGCCAGTCCATGTATTTTTCCGTATTGCGAGTCTTCCGCGGCTCAATCTTTGTACGACACCGCCTCGAAAACCGCAGAAGGACGCAGGATCACCACGGATCCTGTGTTGGGTGACACGCGGAACGCCGAAACGGGTCTCACGGACGTGGTGCCACTCATTTTCAGAACCGTCGCCGAGGTATCGATCTCGATACAGTCACCCCGCTTGTGTCCTACCTTGTTCTTATGGACGACCTGCACGTGCCGATGGACTCTTCAAAAAATCCCCCCAAGCCCTCAGGGTATAGAAACGGATTCCCGTGGACGCACCCTGTACGCCAGCCTTAACCCTTTGAGGCGCAGCCCTTTACCAAAGCTGAAAAAAGGGCAGCCGTGGCCATCGCTCGACTGAACGACCAGCAAGAGGGCGACATGTCGTCCAAGAAAGTGTCTCTCGATCTGTGGTACGCGATGAACGTTTCGATCGTCCGCCCTCTAGCGGGTCGTTCAGTCGAGCAATGGCCACGGCTGCCCCTTTTTCAGCATTGAGCAATCTATCCAGCCGTTCTCGTATTCTTCCATTTTAATGTCAACATGTTCAATGAATCACTTCGAAGACAAGATAGCACTAAAGTTAAAGAAGAAAAATAATTATTTAATGTGTTGAAAAAATATATAGACTATTATAGAAATCCTAATCCGTTTTGGCTCGCCGGAATAAAATTCAATAAATAATCCATTTCAAGGTTATTCTGCAAAAAAGAGGATACTCAATCAATGCAATGGAACTCAAGATCGTTTATGATGTTGCTCAACAGAGCCTTGACTTGGATCCACTCTTTTAGGTATGGAATCCACCCTGTTGGACGACACTTCCCTCGGTGTTGTAGGGTGGGTTCCTGAAGCACTCGTTTTGTTTTTTGGGTGATTCTTTCCAATGACACTCCGTAAGTTCTCAAAAATAATTAAATCTGTCCAATTTCTCATGCTTATTCTTGAAACGATGGCTAGATTTCTCGAACTTGTAATACTTTTGGCTAAGTGAGTGACACCTTCCCTCTCTTTTCAAAGGTTCCCCCCTGGAGACAATGTTCCATTCGCACCCTGACGGAGAGCGGCTCCTTTGTTATAAGGAGGGAGGACGAGACACCTTACCTCCGCGTGAGATCCGGGGACGAGCGTCTTGGAGCACTTCTCGCACCTCAGGCATCCGCGGTGCCAGTCCTTGCCCAGCGACGTCAGGCGCTCGGCTGAAAGCAAAAAGAGGGAAAGGCGTTATGAGCGAGGCACACAACCTCCTCTCGCACTGCGAACAGTGCCCTATGACCGGCAGGGCCCCTCAAATCTTACATTTTACATTTTTATAATTTTACAATGAAATTTCAAAGGAGAAAAATATTTCAAAAGATTTTTCAGTTATAAAACATGAAAATAAATTAGATTTGCATTTCTCTGTATATATAAATTAAATTCTTTTCAATGATTCGAAATGCTCTAGAGTCGGTAGAGCGCACCAACATGTCATACAATAAATAACCCCATTTTCTGAACAGCATTTTTAATATTAAAAAAAAAAGAAAATTTTGAATTATTTGTGTGGATTAGTTGTTATTTAAAAAAATGACTGTTTACAAAAAGGGGTTGTATTCCGTTCCTATTAGGAACGGTGTGATGTAGCATTTTGATGTCATGTTCCACTCTCTGTTCATTGGCATCCAGTCACTCTATTCATTTATTTCAGATGACTTAAAAGAAAAATTGTGTTTGGAAGGGGAAGATATATTTAAAACTTTTAAGAATAAACAGTTTTTTTTTTTTTTTTTTTAAAGGGACGAGTTATTTTGTGGGGCCCAATTTTTTTTTTTCTTCTGCCCAGGGCCCACAGTTGTCTTGATCGGGCTCTGACCGCGAAGTGGAGGACAGGCGAAATGTTCCACGGCGCAGACAGGGGCGTGCAAGGCTCGAACCCTTCTGGCCCACCCCTTCGACTTATACCACGCAAGAACCCGTAACGGGTTCAAAGTTGGCGATGCAGCCTTTTACTTTATAGCTCTATGAATGTTAAAAACAGGTCTTAAAAATAATGATATCCAATTTGGAGTGTGTTTTTAAATTCCATTACAGTGACTCTTGTGACTTTCCGAACATGTACCCTGTAAGAAAAAATAGTGTCATCCTGAAAACGTTTAACACCAGTATTTGGAGTGTTTTTTCCGAATAATGAGTGATGTTCAGGCGATCTATTTAATTATTAGGTACCTCTTATTTTATGCAACAAAAATTAGGATTATTTTTATTTTTCAACTTTCGAATTCTGGCAACAGCTTTTTATTCGCCTTGTATTGGCAACAGTTTAGATATTCTTCAGGCTTTCAGCCATTTTGCCTCCATTTTTACTTTCCGATCATGCATCCTGTCAGGAAAGTAGTGTCATCTTGAAAAAATTCGACTTCGAGATTGGGGTGTATGAACACGTTTGGAGGTCTACCGAATTCATTGAGTCAACTTTTACGAGTTGTATGTATGTATGTATGTATGTATGCGTGTATGGGAGTGAACACGACACGATAGCTCCTCAACGGGGCGTTCGATGGAGCTCCAATTGGGTCTGTATGGTGTATAAACCACCGTCGCGAGACCGGTATTGATTTGGGTGTGTGTAGGTGTTATAGTTTGTCTACGGGGCTACGACCCAGATTTCTTTGACAGGATGGCCTATGGGGAGACATTCTTGAAAGTGCGCTCGCGTTGAAACGGCGTATTCGACGGAGCTTCCATTGGGTATACATCTTTGAATGACTCATCGATTCAAATGGATTGAAATGCTCCGTAATCATCTTAATCGTAAGTGTTCGGAAAGTCGAGTGGAGTCACTCCAAATTTTTTTATTTTCTAAAGATGACTGACACATTCAAGCAACGCTTTTAATTATCAAATGCTCTGTCCAATATATCACACTTTCACTGAGCCTATATTATGTATTCAAATGAATGCATTTCGATAATTTAATTTATCTTTTGCGTCACGCTATCGAAAAGGGCAAGCAAAATGTGCATACATGTTTTCTTTGTAACACACTATGTATTTGATTACATTTCGCCTAGTTTGGATACCATGACACAAAGAAAACATGTATGCAAGTTTTGCTTGCACTTTTGGATAGCGTGATGCAAAAGATAAATTATTGAAATAAATTCACTTGAATACATAATATAGGCTCGTTGAAAGTGTGATACATTGGACAGTGTACCTGATAATTAAAAGCGTTGCTTGAATGTGTCCGTCTTCCTTAGAAAATAAAACAAGAGTAACTGCAATGGAATTTAAAAACAAATCTTTTAAAGTCAGATCAGAGCGTCACTCAAAATTGGATATCATTATTTTTAAGACCCATATTTAAAATTCATAGAGCTATAAAGGAAAATGCTGCGTCACGAACTTTTAACCCGTTAAGGGTTTTTGCATGGGGGTATCATACCTTTTTAGCGGTGCGGTCAGAAGATAATAAGTTACACGGACGAATTTCAGAAGTTTGCTTGACACTAAGTTCTGTAAATAAATAAACAAATCTGTTTCTATGCAGTATCAGAGTATTTGATTTAAAAAGTCACAACAAGCTCTTTGTAACATGTAACAGAAGACGGGCATGTTTTTGTTAGAATTTATTTCCTGGAGAATCAAACAATGGAACGAGATGAAAACATATATATATTACTCAATTTTTGGCACTGTTAACTTAAGAATACTGAAAGAAAAAAATGAATACTACTTGAATCTAATAATAAGCAGCTTAAAACAGAAGTAAAGTTATTGTTATTTCAGTGATTTTCTGTTTTTTTTTTTAAATAGATAACACCAAAATCGTTTTTGAAACGAAACGACGTATTATGGGAACTCTAAGAATCTTAGTTTTTAATCCGTAAATAAATGTTGTAAGCGTAAAATTTCGTACATTTCTTGCTCTACCGCTTGATATAATTAATTCTATTTTTTAATCCCACCAGAAACAAGTTTATTTATGTTTATTGTATAAAACATTAACTGGCTGCGGCTGCTACGTATCGTTAGTCTAGTCTTCCAAAAGTCTCTTTTCCACCCAGAGCAGCGTCCCCCGACCGGTGGAGCGAGAAAAAGTAGTGTGATGCATGATTTTTAAAAATCATCTTGTTTTTACTCGAAAATTCGCTTAAAATGTTCATTCAAACTTTACAGCTGATAACATTATGACATTATTTTGTTGATCCACTAAATGTTCAATGATGAAGAATAAAAAACTGAATGTATGCTGAAAAATGCGCCACCATAAGTTAGCCGTTGTTGGGGAATCGCGTCATTAAAAGGTTGGAAACCTAGAGCATGCGCATTGCCGATCTCGCGGACTTCGTTGTTGTTCTAAAGCTGGAGAAAAAGGTCGGTCTATTTAGAGCCAGCGACCGCCAGACCTTCGTCCTAGTATAAAAGCTGAAACTTTCCCTGCGCATACCCCCCAACAGAGGTGGGAACCATCGGCCACTCTAAAGTTGGGAGGACCGTGGCTTTGGCAGGTAACAGGTGTATAAAATGGCAGACTATTTTCGTCATTTCATACAGCTTCATTTTTTTATAGGTTCTTCTTCGCAGTACTAGAAATCACTGGATCCCTTGCCAGACACTTTTCCGTCGTGTCAAACCCCCGCCAGACAACCTCAAAGTCATGAAAAACGTAATTCTATGACGAGCGCGCTGCAAAAAAGTTCGCGCGTTAGAAAGTTCAGAAGTAGCAGTCTAAAATGGGCTTTGCATTGGGTGACAGCTTGACGTACTTCGTCGCGGGAGTGGACGAGCACGACCGTTTTCCATGACTTTGAGATTGTCTGGCGGGGGTTTGCCACGATGGAAAAGTGTCTGGCAAGGGATCCAGTGATTTCTAGTACTGCGAAGAAGACCCTATAAAAAAATGAAGCTTTATGAAATGACGATAATATTCTTCAATTTTATACACCTGTTACCTGCCAAAGCCACGGTACTCCCAACTTTAGAGTGGCCGATGGTTCCCACCTCTGTTGGGGGGTATGCGCAGAGAAAGTTTCAGCTTTTATACTAGGACGAAAGTCTGGCGGTCGCTGGCTCTTGCTCTATTAGTTACAACTGCTTTCTTCGGACACTGGTCTATTTTTTTCGGGGGGGGGGGGAAGGAAGGAGCTGCTGAAACTTTACTAAATTAATTTATATTTGGTTTCTGCTCAAGGGATGTGAAGTAGGTTTCGATTTTCAGACTGACAGACCTAAGGAAATATAATTTTGAACTTTTTTTTTCCAGGGTGTTCGAGTACCATTCTAATTTAATTCATATTGCATAACTTTTTTTAAATAAATAATTTGTTGAGCATATTTTCAAACCAGTAGTTCATTTAAACGGATGCACTGAACTGGGACACGGAAGGTGCCTGGTTCGAAACCAGGTCGCGTCCGCCGACGTAACCGTTCGGAGTTTTCCGTGGTTTCCTCCGAAACTTAGCGTGAATACGGGTTAAGATGCCTTAGAAAGACCCCCACGGAGAGCACCCCATCCCTCGGCCTGGAGCCCACGCGTAGCCAATCGGCCGTAATCCCACAAACAAACAAACAAACATTTAAGCGGATGAATTTCATTAAAAAAAAAAATTAAATTATCAGCTTATTAAAAAAAAAAACCAACAGAAAGAAAGAAAGAAAAAAACGAAGAAAGGAAAAAGAAAGAAGAAGAAAATACAAACATAGTATGAAGTTAATTTTATAAACAGAGGCATAATACCTATAATAATTTTTTTGAGTCATTTTCTATTTACCAATTCATAATTTGGGACGAGAGCAGAGGAGTCTCCTGGTCGCCATCTTCAATTTTATTTCGTTCATTTGAATTAAGTTCAATGCTTACCGTAAGTTAACTTTTTATTCTAATTATTTAACTATTGTTTTAATGTATTGTAATTCATTCATTTGCATTCAGTTTAACCCGAACTGTAAGTTAAGTTTCGTTAAAATTATTAATTAAATAATCACGTGCTTAATGAATGATAATCTAATGACTCGTTCTATTGTTTTAATGCAATGTCATCTATTCATTCGCTTTCAGTTTAAAGCTCTCTGTATGTTAAATCTTTAACTAAATGAATGATATATCTATGTTTTTTATTAAATTAAATAAGGATTATAATTATTAATTAATTTATCAATTTAATTCATTTATTAATGATTCAATGATTATAATCATTAATAATAAAATTATTGATTACAATCGGTATTGTCTCTTTTTATAAAATTAACTTCATGCTAGGTTCTTTTTCTAATCAGTTGATAAATTCATTTTTTTTTAATTCGTCCGTTTAAATGAACTACCAGTTAAAAAAAATTGCGCAAAAAAATTATTTATTTTTAAAAGTTTTATAATATGAATTCAAAATTTTTTTTAGGAACTGAATGAACATTTTTTCATTCGCATAATAGTGGGGGGAGGGAATCAATAAACGAATGGCCATTTTTAACCCTTGGAAGGGCCAGGCATTTTCGCATTCCTGGAGAAGACCCACTCAATAGACTGCCCAATGCTGAAAACGTGCAGCCATCCATCCAACAACCCAGAAGAAGGCGATCGATCGAATCGCCCCTCGGAAAGTCAAATTCTTAGACACTTAGAAGTCCAAATCTTCCAAACTCTCTTGAATATGTCGCGATCCTTTGGCGTCCATTTTTTAACCCTTTGAGGCGCAACCCTTTCCCAATGCTGAAAAAAAGAGCAGCCGTTGCCATCGCTCGACTGAACGACCCGCAAGAGGGCGGACGATCGAAACGTTCATCGCGTGCCACCGATCGAGAGACCCTTTTTGGACGACAGCTGGCTGTGCGGCACAGCCCAGTATCAACGTTTCGATCGTCCGCCCTCTTGCGGGTTGTTCAGTCGAGCGATAGCAACGGCTGCTCTTTTTTCAGCATTGGGGAAAGGTTGCGCCTCAAAAGGTTAAACTATTTTTTCATAAACCTTCCGAACCCGGCAGGGAATTGTGACACACCGTGTATTTGTTCATTCTGAAAGTTCAGAAAAGAAAAGGAAAAAAAAAAACTTGGAAAATTCGATGGAATGCAGTTTCTTTTGACGATCGTTTGAACTTGGTTGTATCGTTCATGGAAACAGCGACGACAACCGATGCTCTTTCATTGTGTCGGTCATTCGAATAACTACGGCATAGTAAATATACGCAGAAACATTGAGTTGAATCAGATCCAAGTCAATTATTGAAATATTCCCAGTTTCAACTTCCGTCGTCGTATACCTACACTACTGGCCAAAAGTATTGCAAGTTTGAGAAATCTGACCAGCGTTTCAAGAATAAGCCCAGAAAAAAAAAAATGGACAGGAAAATTGCTGGATTTAAATACTTTTGAGAATTTATGCGGTATAATTGGAAAGAATACACCTGAAAATCACCAAAAAAAAAAAAGAGAGCTTCAGGAACCCATCCTTTAATTTTACACCCTGAAACATCGAAGGAAGCGTTGTAAAACTTTGTGTATTCCCTATCTAAAAAAGTGACTGCTGGGATCCAAGTCAAGGCTGCTCAGCAACATAATAAAGGATCTTGAGTTCCATTGCATTTATTGATTATGCTCTTTCTGCAGAATAACTTGAAATGAATTCTTTATTGAATTTTATTCCGGCGAGCCAAAATGGGACTACCTATTTTTATGCTATTTTTTCAATAAATTCAATAATTATTTTGTTCTTTAACTGAATGCTACCTTGTCGGTGAAGTCACTCATTGAACATGCTGACATTCGAAAATACCCATTCTATTGATTTTTAATTTTGACGGGGGAGAGGGGGATTCATCTTGTCAAGGGTTCGATTTCTGAAACTTGCAATACTTATGGCCAGTGGTGTATAACGTCATACCAAGAGTATACTTATAGCGTCCCAAAGATTCCATTTTAATGAAAGGTGCTGACAGTTTTACCCTATAGACTTAGGTTTGCGTTACAATTTTCCTAACCTGAGTATCTGGACACATCGCACACATGGGCTGACATAATCCCTTTATGCTGACACTAACGTATACGGTACCAAAATGGACGATATTTTTACACTGTGAATGCTAACTGCATGTAAACATGAGCGGGTACTTTTCCATTAGGATAAATCGCCCACACCACCAAGTTGTAGTATGCGCACCCATTCAATAAAGTAAACATAAAAAATAGATACCTGGTTGCTATTCCTGGCATATTTTAGCACATTATTTTGTTAACTATAACAATACTAGCTGCTACCCGCGACTTCGTCCGCGTCGGCTTTAGAGTTAGGTCCCGAGAGAAATGAAGCATGTGTGAATAACAAGTATGTTTGCGACAAAAGAAATTGCATTTAAATATTATTTGCTTTTTACTTATTTTAAATGAAGTATAAGGCATGGTAGTATACTTCATTTAAAATATCAGAGTATGCAGAGTTACTAAATTTAGATTTTATTCAGGCATTTAGCGAATAGAGACAGTTACGACAGTATTTGCGAACTGTTTTGTAAAAGAAATATTTATGCTATATGCATGAATTTTAGCCTATGTTAATCAGGAATAGAGCAGCTTTCTATTAGCGAAAAAGTTTTAGAATCGATTCTTTAGTTACTGAGATACCCAGAGAGCGTAATGTATTAGAATTATTTTGAGTGTTCCTGTAAAGGAACTATTTGCGCTACATGCATGAATTTTAGCCTATAATACTCAAGAATAGTGTAGCTTACTATCAGTGAAAAAAGTTTTGGAATGGGTTCAGTACTTACGGACATAGAGCGTAATGTAATTCTTATGAGTATCCCTGTAAAAGAACTATTTGTGATATATGCATAAAAGTTATCCTATAACACTTAGAGTTCCACCAGTGTCTAAGAGATTTTGCTCTCAAAACTGGAAGGCTGGAGGTGCCAAGTTCAAACCCCGGTCACGCCTGTCGACCTAGCCGCTCGCAGTTTTCGGTGGTTTTCTCCAAAACCTCGCGTAAATACGGGCTACGATCCCTTAGAAAGTTCCCCATATAGGCCTAGGACCCTAGTACAGTCATTCGATCTTAATCCACAAACAAACAATAATACTCAGAAATAGTCAAATTTAGTCTCAAAAACAGTTTCAATCAGTGAAAAACGTTTTAGAATCGGTTTAGTAGCTATAAAATTTCCATAGAGCGCAATGCATTAGAATTATTTTGAGTGTTTTTGTAAAAGAATTATTTATGCTATATGCATGAAAGGTTACCTGTATGATAAATCCACGGCACAAGTTATCTTCATTACAAATTTTTCCAAATCCGTTCAAGTTTTGTGTGATTCAGTCAAAAACATCTAAACGCACAAACGTACACATTTATATTATTGGTAGGATTTGGAAATTTATGAACTTTAAGAAACACATTTGTACTTTTCTTTATAATTCTTTTTAATTTGGCGTAAAATCAACATAATTTCCATGTTTTTCAAATGCACGTGATTTTGCAAATAGAATTTCTGCTTTATTTCAAAAGTATAAATCATTTGTGCGGGCGATAAAACGTTTTTTAATTAATAATTAGAAAAGTAATTAAAATTTCAAAATTCTGAGCTTCAGGTGCACTTTACCGAAGTCGTGGGCTTATATGCTGAAATTTTCAAAGCTCCGCTTTCTGTAGATTTGTCTGGAGAACATTCATTTTTATTATTGTAGATAGATAGATTTGGCATAAAACTGGCATAATTTCCGTGGTATTTAATGTTTTTCAGATGCAAGCGCTTCTTCACTGAAGTAATAGCATTCTTGTTGGCTCAAAACATGAATCACTTGATACGGGCGAAACTCGCCAAGCATGGCAACGTAAAAACGGTTTTTAATTAATAATTAAAAAGTAATTAAAAATCTAAAATTCTAAGTAGCCTATAACCTTCTCCAGGGTCCCATCTATATCTAAACCAAAATTCATCCTAATCGATTCAGCGGTTTAGGCGTGAAAGCATCATAAACAAACTCACTTTCGCATTTATTATAATATTAGTTAGGATTAGGATACATGAGCAGGAAAATAGGTGAAATACGTAGAATGAACGTAGGAGACACGGAATTTGCAATGTCTACCCATATTTAAAAAAACATTATTAAACAATGTAACCCTACACTAAAAACACCCGGTTGCTCACTTTGGCACATTAACTTTGGTGTTATTGAAACGGAAAAATAGCCACTCCTTTGAGAAAGACCGCGGCTGCTGTCATTAAGAAATATTTATGTAGGAATTTGTACAACCGTAAAAAGTTATTCTTTACAACTCTTTCACAAATGGAAATGTCACGCATTTTGCAATGCCGGTACTTGGCATGGCCGCCTTCAGCTTTTAGGCACCCAAAATCTGCGGCAATCCTAACCTAAATAGAATTCATGACAAATACTGTTAAAACAAAGAAGCATGATTTTCGTTGAAATGAGTTGAGTCATTGGACCTACACTGTACTAAGTATAAAGAAAGTCATACCGTGGCCATGGAAGAATTTCGGTGAATGTTTTCAAGTTTTATGTTTCCATGTGGCAGCTTTTTAATACCCTTTTACAAATACAGTGTGCAACGGACCTGGGATAGAACGTACTATCGGTTATAACGTACCTATCGACGGAAGTCCTCTCTTTATAATGTTATTTAACTTCGGTTAAAACGTACTTAAAAAAAGTACGGACTTCGGCTATTACGTACTTTTTATACCCAAGCCAAAATTAAAATTTTCCTTTTCTTAAAATATTTATTTCCTTATTCTCGGAAATTTCAGTACTTTCAAAAGCACTCGTTGTCAGCTTTCGGATTCTCTAGCGAGATGAATTGTGTATGAATGAAAGGAACGATCTTAAATCTTTTTCGCATGCTAGATAGGGCTCAGACCCTGTTTTTGATTAAATGCCTCCTGAAAAACCCTATCTATAACGATTCCGATGAAGAAACAGAGGAGCCTTTATCTAGCAGCATACCCAACGCATTCAATGCTGCAAAAACAGGATCACGATTTTTTGAATGTAGCATGGATAAGGTGACCATACGTCCTATTTTGAACGGGACAGTCCCATTTTTAGGTGGCTTGTCCCGTTGTTCCCAAGCACAGCTTCGGGACACCGTAATGTCCCGGTTTTGGAAAATGTCCCGTTTTTAGAAAGAGAGTAACCCACGGTAACGATTTCGATAAAGGCAGCTAAAAATCTAAAATCATCCAACGACAGTGTATGTAAAAAAAAAAAAGTGCCCCCCCCCTCCCCCCCTCTTGACACGCAAAGAAAACGTCAGGGATGTATTGTTTTTGTGTTCGTTCGTTTGATGTTCTTTCTTTTTGTCAAGTATTTCAATTTATTTAATTTTTATTACTTATTTTTAATCATGTTCCTCTTTTGTTTACTCTCCCCCCTCCCCCGATCTCCGCTTTATTTTCCCTTTTCACTCTGGTTTTCTAAGAATTTTTTTCCTTCCAAATGACACCTTCATTTTTTTCTGTGTGTTCTTTTGTTTACATTTCTCACTTTCCTACCTTCCTGCCTTGTGTCGGAGGGTGTTTTTGAGGTCGAAGAAGGGCCTACACCTTGTACCACCCGAAACGATATTAACATTAACACAAGCTTTTTTGAGCGTTTTCTTATCAACTAAAAGATACCCGACCTGTAAATTAGCCTCCCTACTCTATTACTTTAAAAACAGTAAATGTCCCGTTTTGAGGAAGAAAATATATACACTATTGCCAAAAAAGTAGTAAATGTCCCGTGTTGAAGGAAAAAATAAAGGGTCACGTTAAGCATGGAGGATGCAGAGACGCTACAAAAGTGTACTTTGGATATCGAAAACGGTATTTTTAAAGTAGCATCTGCCCATTTAAAACAAAAGAAAATGACACATTATGGATCTCAATAAAAATGGTAAGTCATAAAGAATTTTCTCTGTTTCATTTAAATTTTAAAAAATCAGACCTGTTTAAAACACATAATGCAATGAAATGATGAGCCCACTTTCTTTCTTTTAATGACTATGTCATTTTATCTCTCAACACCCTTTATTGAAAAATGTGTCCCAAAAATGCGACACAATAAAGCGACATCATTTTACATGTATTTAAATACTATTAGTTCACAACAGCTTTCATCTATTGTGACACTATTTCGTAAGCTGTAGAATAGGCTTCACGTGTATTTTTTACATATATTTAAATAGCATTAGTTCGCTACAGCTTTAATCTATTGTTAATAATATTTCGTAAGCTGTAGAATATGCATCCCATGTATTTTTCTATAAATAGGTTACACTCAGAGAAATTTCAACATGTTCACAATAGCTTTAATCTATTGTTATACTATTTCGTAAGCCGTAAAATAAGCATCCCATGTATTTTTCTATAAATAGGTTACACTCAGAAAAATTTCAACATAGGGTTACCAGTCGAAATACACGAACGATGAGCGATAAAATGACATAGTTACTATCGATTTAAAATGGCCATCATGAAACTAAAAAATTAGGGGGGGAGGGGGGGTCAGGCAGATCTCCCCCTGACGAGGCTCGAACAGCCCAGTTTTTTTTTTTTTTTTTTTTTTTTTTTTTTTTTTCCTGGTATAATATTGAATCTTACCGTCGGTACTGCTTGTAACGTACTTCGGCTAAAACGTACAACTTTTTCAGGTCCCGTGAGAGTACGTTATAACCGGTGTCTACTGGAGTCATACATGCTCCTGAAAATTTCGAGGGTGGTTTGAACCCCCCCCCCTTTGGCTACGGCCTTGAAGAACAGTAAGGAATGCGGCAACTAGTATTTTATATTACACTCATAATTTTGATTATTTATAACACATATTACAATGAAATGATGAGCCCACTTTTTGAAGTAAAACTTCTTTAGTTTTTCTGACGGAAGTAACGCTCAGCAAAGGAAGTGACGTATATGTCATATACTCCACGGCAAGCGCGCCTGAAAAAGAAGAACCGCGCAAAATCCTACATTTTCGACCGCTCACTCCTTTCGCTGACTTCATTCTTGAAAATGCATTATAATTATTATCATAGTTTTTCTTGAGATGGCAACGTTATCCACAAAATATGTATTTAAATATCTCGTTTTACCGATGGCAACTAGTCGTAAAATTCTATACTCTCTGAGAAGTTTGTGAAGATTTCTGTTGGGAAATAACTTTTGAATTAAATTGTTTTTAAGAGGTCTAACGTTTAATTTTTTGATTGTGTATCGTTAGATTGTGGCTAGTACTTATTTTCAAACATAGAATTATTACTGGCGTGGTGGTATTGGATGAACATACAAATGCCAAACGCGTTTTAAAATAAACCACTTGGTGCAGTGATTAATATTTGGCGTCCGCTTAGAAAGCTGGGTTAGTATTTTGATTAACTCTTGATACGACATTCATCGTGTAAAAATACGGGGAACCTGTTAGGGAAAGAAACGGCGATTTCTCGCCGTTTCTTTGAGACATCCATCTTTATTCATATATCAATAAGCGTTTTGACGGTACATCCAACATAATATTTTACATGTAATCCCAACCTCACAGGAGGTTGTCGATAATCCTTATTTTTAGATGAATAATATACAAGGTTTTGGAAAAGCACAAAGATATGGAACCTGTCTGCAATCGAACCGGAAAAGTAGTTGGAAACGTCAGTTTAAGAACACTTTTCCTGGATTCTAACCCAACTTCAAGACAGAACAACGGTTTAAGAACAAGGAGATGGAACACCACAATTAAAGGGACAGTGGCTGCAAATGTACCTAAGCAGCAGAGGGAAACTTTCGTCTAAGAACACTGTTGGAGGATCATACTTCAATCCCACGAAGGTAAATTTATAGGAGGGGACACTTCGCTTAGAAAGTTGGATAAGGCCATTGTTGCAAACAGATGGCGCTACGCACACTGGGTAACTGCGCATCTCAGGTTGTTTATATTTTCATCGAGGCGAAGTCAATGGAGATCCTTGAATTATCAAAACTTCAAAAAATTAAATACATAGACTTATGAGCGTGATATATGACTGGTTTCAGACGTGTTTTAATTACATAATTGTCTTATAATACTATTTCTTAGTGAATATAGGCAATAGTTTCGAAGTGAAGTGATATTATTATTTGTCAAATGCCAGTTGCATTGGCCGTTAGTCCATTAAACTCTCTAAATATTATGTATGTCCATGTCGTGTCTGTTATTATTGTGCCCAAAAGATGTATTTTAAGAAATGTTAGTACGTAAGAAACGAACCCTGGTTGTGCAATCCATCCCAAACAATGGACAGAACCTGCAGTTTAAAAACATGGATACAGAATAATAATTCGAAACCTACTAGCAGACGAAATCAACGCTTCAAAACACTGTGATAGAAAAACACAACAAAAATTACACTACCTGCATTCGAACCCCACAAACAGAGGAAAACATCAATAAAGAACACAGTTAAAGTACAATACTAGACTACGGACATCCCCCCCCCCCATTCATACCCAACCTCCATTCGGAACAATGGTATACGAAAACAGTTAAAGAATAATACTACAACATGGACACTTCCTCGATTCTAAGTAATTATCATTCGAAACCTACGATGATTCTTACTGGAGATTTTAATGTTAATTTTCGCTCTCAAGAATCTCCGCCGTTTGTTGATTTTTTGAAAGAAAAATGGGATCTCACTAGGAATACTTCTCGACTTCCATCCACAACGCGTTTCGGTACAACGATAGATGCTCTATTTTCAAGAAAATGAGCCCATTGAGAGAGTTCAATTTATGTTTCACATTATAGTGACCGCAAACCTATCATCTCATGCATAAAAAATGACGATGACATCCAAGTACCTATTTCCAATGAATAATAGGAATATAACATTTATATAATCTTTGTAAAGTACATGAATAATAAATATAGTTCAATTATAATAGGATATTTATTTTAAGTTGAATCATTTCAGTGATATGTGTCGTAAACGTCCAAGAAGTTTTACTTCAATCGCGCGTAAAGATGACACGCATACACTTTTTTTTTTTTTTTTGGTATAATATTGAATCTTACCCGGCGGTACTGCTTATAACGTACTTCGGCTATAACGTTCGGCTATAATTTTGATCGTTGAGTTATTATGACACGGGTGATGGGTGTTCTGTCGGCACATAATGATTCATAAATGAAATTTTCCTAAAAGACAACCCTCCGTTTATTTTAACCCTAAAAAATCGCCCTCAACTATTTCTCCCCTTCAATCGAGAGGAGGAATCTGGCATCACGGATACCCGAAAAAGAAAATCGTTCCCTTTGACACTGGAAGGGTGACGATAGAAATACATGAAGTAGCCGATCCAAAAATCAGTTTGTCTTCACTCTCAACCCATACTCGATCCTTCGACACATTTCAACGAACAATACTAGTTCGATGAGTCTTAAGACATCGGGACCTGGAATGAATCTGATACGTTTAGGTTAACCCTTTGAGGCGCAACCCTTTCCCAATGCTGGAAGAAGGGGTAACCGTGGCCATCGCTCGACTGAACGACCCGCAAGAGGGCGGACGATCGAAACGTTCATCGCGTGCCGCCCTCTTGCGGGTCGTTCAGTCGAGCGATGGCCACGGCTGCCCTTTTTTCAGCAGGGGGCCCTCTATTCGGCTGTTCTCGCATGCTTCCCTTTTTCAGCCGATGTCCGTGCAGTTTAAAAAGAATCGCGACCCTTTTTGTGACGGGAAAGGACGTGCTCCAAAGTAAAGGATTCTCGTGGAGCTCTGTCACCTATTTTGATAGAAATCCAATCTTATTCTTCGTGACGGGCCACCGTCCAAACGTCCGAGTTGGGTGTTCCCAGAGTGGGATCAGTGCGCGTTAAAGCGTTCAAGTCTGTCCAAAATGAGCCCCACACAGACCGGACACCCTTATGCTTCGCCGTGACTCCCATCCTCGGGAGCAGTTGGAGGAGCGAAGCGCTGCCCCGAAGAGGGCGAACGAGCGGGGAGGGACGCCTGTTCCTCGCACAAATGCAGCATCGGGGATTCGGGTCCGGGACTGTCCACCCACCCTCAGATCGAAGACACTCGGGATCCCGAACAAAAGCAAAAGCAAAAAAGAGAAACAAGCGAGTGGTTGTTATCTCACCGAAGTAGACGGGCTTCTCGCACTTGGGGCAGTTCGGCATCTTTCTTCTCTGCTTGGGCACGGACGAGGAAGTGAAAAGAATGAAGCAAAGTGCAACGGGACGAGCACTCCCTCGGATTGCGTCATCTCACTGTTGCGAGCGATGACGTCAGCCCCCGAGAACGTCCGGTCGGCCGACATGGTGTGGCGGTTCGCGTCCTCGTGCCTCTGCACGCGAGGCCACTGCCGTAGGACGAACGGGGCCACTCCCCAGCATAGGCGCACCCACGGAGGGGGCTATGGGGGCTGAAGCCCGCCCCCGTAAATGTGAGAAATTAGAAGTGAAAAGTATTGAAAATGGTCACTCATGAGTTAAATGTTTTCTTTTTAAAAATTGTCTTCAAATTATTTCTAAAATACTTTTAACCAAAAAAAGATGTTAGTTAGTTTTTAAATAAAAACTTACAGTGAGAGCATAAAACACGGTTAAACTTGGTTACAACATAACTGAAAAGATCCTAAAATGATTGGATTCTAAAATGAGTTACATGGCTCGTGGGCTTATGTTCTACGGGCAAGTAGACTGGCACAGAATATTTGGACGTTATAAGAGAGTTATAACTATAATCGAGGTCACTCTAACCGAGTTCAGCAGTATTTGTAGCCCAGCCCCCCCTAAACTAAAATCCTGGGTGCGCCACTGCTCCCCAGGGCCCACAGATGGGAGGGCCCCCAAATCTCACTTCTTATACTTTTATAATTTTACAATAAAATGACAGAGGATCGAAAAATAAAGGATTTTTTAATGATAAAGTAGGAACCCTGAAAATCATTCAAATGGACATTTCTGTGAATCAATGAGTTCAAACTCATTTTGAATGCTTTGAAACGTTCTAGAGTCCATAGAGCTTACCACTCGGTAGGAAAAGAACGAACCCCCATTTTGTAAAGAGTATTTTTAATGTTTAAAAAAAAAAATCTCGGCTATTCGAGCCTCGTCAGGGGGAGACCCCCCCCTCTGAACCCCCCTCATTTTTTAGTTTCATGATGGCCCTATTAAAACGATATTCATTGACTTTGTCATTTTATCGCTGCTCTTTCGCGTATTTCATTTGAAATACGCGAAGGTTGAAATTTTTAGGAGTGTAACATATTGATAGGAAAATAATTGTGAAGCATATTCTACAGCTTACGAAATAGTGTCACAATAGATTAAAGTTGTTGTCAACTAATAGTATTTATGTAAAAAATACATGTGACGCCTATTCTACAGCTTACGAAATAGTGTAACAATAGATTAAAGCTGTTGTGAAATAATAGTATTTAAATACATGTAAAATTATGTCGCTTTTTTAGGTCGCATTTTTGGGACACATCTTATATAATAAAATACGAGAGTAAACATTGTATGTAGCTATGTATGTAAGTAGGTAGGTAAGTTAGTGACCACCGATCTTCTTGCGCGCGTCTCTCGATCGCATTGCGCCGAGACGGTGGGTCACAGACCCACCGAATTTTGCATACGGCTTCACTAGGACCGCTCCTAACACGCCTCGGAGCGAATTTTTCGAAATTCGAATTAGAAAATGTTTTATTTTATATTTAGTCCGATTTATTGCACTCGCACTAAAACGAAATTTACATAATCGGATAGAGGAGAAAATTTTCTTTTAAAAATTGTTGGTTCGGATTGTGTAATATAATTTGCAGATTTTGGGGAATTTTTCAAATAAAATTAAATTGGACGCTGACTATCGTAAAATATTTTTAAAACTGCTGCATCTTGAATTCTGTCCGTCATAGCTTTTTTATATTTCGGCAAAAGACGGAGCATACAATTCGCCCGCTTTTAAAAGAAGAACGAAGGAAAAATATAAATTAGGAGTTTTTTTTGCGAATTTTTAAGTAAAGAAGGATTTTCATTTCAATCGCCGCTGCTTAAAAATTTCGGTATTATATCTTGCGGTTTGGTTATCTTGGAGACAGTAACAATGATTAAAATTGCCAGTTGAGAAAAATAAATAAAATGACTTTAAAATAACTGAGTTTTCACGTGTGAAATGTGCGCCAATTTGATATCACGAGTTTAAAACCCCTTTCGAAACTCAATCAGAATAACGGACTCACACGCAAAACATACGCCACGCATGAAATAATTCCACATTTTATTTTACGTTGCCAGAAAAAGAATTGAATGCTGTTTTTTCACCAGTGAGTTATCCAGCATTATTTTCAATTGAGATTTTAAACGGGACACGTTTTCCAATCGCAAGAAATATTTTGAAGTGCTAAACAGAGCCTGATTATGGCAAACAGGGACCCCGGGCATTAATAAATTTGGCCTCCATCTATGAAATTTGTTTTATTTTTCATAAAATATGTTTGTGAAAAAGAATATTTCAGAACAACATTTGAAATTGGGGGCCATTTCGAGCCGGAGGCACTGGGCAGAGTCCCGATTTGCCCGTGAGATACTAGGGCCCTGGTGCTAAATACGCCAATCTGACAATAATTAAGCATACAAATGTATGGAGAGCTCTTTTAGTGGCAACCATAAAGTGAAATGATTATCGTTTATGCTAATGCGTAAATTGCAAAGAATCACCAATGAGTAAAAGACTACATTCGTGGCAAATATCTAAACCGTTTCTTTAAATTAAGCATTAACGGTTGCAAAACGAAAATATATTGTATGGGTATCAGTAAAAGATAGTATAAGTAATAGTAAGTAGATATGCTAAGGCAATATTGATCAAAGCACAATATACCGCATTAATAAATTTTCGTGAAACTAAGCCTTCTATTCATTCTTCAACAACTGTCTTACATCACAGCTAACAAAATAGTAAGTAATTCTACGTCGCGTTAATATATCCCGCGGTAGTTTCAACAAAAAAGTCTGTAACAGAACTTTCTTTTTTCTTGGAGATTCTGTTTTCTCACAAGAGTTATGATCACATTTTTTAGGAAAATGTTCTCTTTTTGCCTTGCGAAGAGCGGGCACGCAACTATTTAATTATAAAGTAAAACGGTTCTCCACATCATGTAGTATCTAAGATATTAATGGCATAACTTAAATCTAAAAAAGAGTATGATGCAGAAAAGAGACATTTTGAAAATTAGGAATTTTCAATGAAAACCGCCACGCTTTCTTTTCTGATCGTGAATGACACTGACATAGTTTTTTGCGTCATAATATTAACAATGGTCACAGGTCAGTACTTATACTAACTTTACGAATAAGTAATGAGTCACTTTACGCCAAGAGTCAAATGATTTTGTTTATTTTTAGATTCCAAATCTCTGGAATCAATTCGAACTATACATATAAGAAAAAGTTTCGTTCCCTACCGTGCGGAGAACGGGCACGCAGCTAGTTTTTCAATAAGGGTGTTGAGAGATAAAATGATATAGTCATGGATAGCAATAGCTGTTTACAAAAAGGGGTTGTATTCCGTACGTGTTAGCGACTGCGATAGAGCCTTTCGATGTCACATTTCACTATCCCTTTCTTTGACATCCTGTAACTATATCCCTTTATTTCAGATGACTTAATACAAAATGTGTGTTTCGAAGGGGTACGATATTTAAAACTTACAGCATAAACCAATCATAATGTTTTTGTTTTGTTCTTGCAAGGGGCCTCAATTTTTTCTTCTGCCCAGGACACAGAGTGGTCTTGATCGGGCTGTGCGTAGGGCCCTCGCTAAACGGGTGGTAGAGGGTAGAGATGAGACGGGCTCAGCCTCTCCCAGACAACACATAAGCTTAAATCAAGCTTTGCTTGACATTTCTTTGAATTGGACGTATTAATACAATCTTGGCAGTTCGATTCATTTTAAGCTTGGAGAAGTCATTTGAACTGTCAAGCTTGAGTACGATTGGATGACTGCTTGATTTGGAAAGCCACATCCACATAACAAATAATTTACCATCAGTCATAAATGTACTTGACCCTAGAATTAAAAAAAAAAAGATTCTATATTTCCAAATATGGAAATTCTTCAAAATAAAATACAATTAGACTACGAAATGGATTTCAAAATCAGTCGTTTGTCTCGATTTTGGCCAGCAGTATTGCTCAACATGAGTGTTGCGATATTGAAAGTTTTAAAACGTGTCCTGCTTTTAAGTTTGTAGTGTGTTTATTTCCCTATTAGTCGAGTCTATAAATCACCCATAACATTATTTTAATTTTGATTCATCCCATGGAAAAATAAAAGAAACAGATCGGCATCGGCCACTGATCGATCTCGCCAGAAACGGCGTGACAACCCTAACAGTCACTTCAAACTTTAGTCAGACCAGCGCGAGGCAGATTGGCTGAATGGTTAGGACGCTGGCTTCCCAATCTTTAGGTCCCGAGTTCGATCCCATCCGCGGACGCTTGATAGAAACAGATTAAAATAACTTGAAATTTCAGCGTAGAGGGGTCAAATGCGTGGCAAAGTAAAATACGTGGGACGAGTTCGCTGACCGGCGCCTTGTGTAGGAATTTTTTTTTTTAAGCTTGAAATGCCAAACTTAATGCAAGCTGGGCAAGTGTAAACTAGAACACTTGATTCAAGCTTGCATTAAGCTTACACGCTTGAAATTTTCAAGCTTCATTCAAGTTTATCGACTTGATAAATCAAGCTTGATGCAAGTTTGCTGTGCTGTCATTCACGATTGCGTTCGGGCTCGGACTCGTGAAAAATTTCTCTTTCATTGAACATACTCTTTGAAACAGATTTTAAAGAGTGATTCATGGGAAAAATAAAAGTAGTACTTATTAAAAAAATATATCGGCACGGGTGCCTAGAAGGTGCGCGAAGTTCTTTGGGTCTTTCAGAATGGCGGATTATACTGCTCAGTCAGTCATGAGATCGGACATTATTGGATAAACATAGGTTGTGTGTGATTATGGCAACGCTACTCTAGGGCAATCTGCCAGGGGGACTTTCTAAGGGGTTCTAACGCGTATTCACGTTCCATCTGGAGGAGAACCTACCCAAACTCCAGACCGTTCGATCGACAGGAGCGTGATGGGACCCGAACCCGGGACCTTCCCACTTCGGCCATCTACCCTTTTCAGTGGCATCACCCCTGTGCCATGGTGAGGCTCGATAAACATGGATATAAAGAATTAGAAAGTGCGTTCAAAGTTGGTAACTCTATGGGTCGTTCATTGGCATAAACGGCCAAATGGATCGTATTCTACATCC
Organism: Cheiracanthium punctorium; assembly: GCA_038373885.1. NCBI lineage: Eukaryota > Metazoa > Arthropoda > Arachnida > Araneae > Cheiracanthiidae > Cheiracanthium > Cheiracanthium punctorium. The sequence goes on along the minus strand of JAWZYV010014716.1, from coordinate 203,158 downwards.
ATGAAGTCATTGAATTTCATTTATCTTTAGCTGAAATTTCGGGCTCGAGTTCGGATTCAAAGTCCTCGGGCTCGGGCTTCAAAATAGGAACCCGAACTCATCTCTAGTAGAGGGGGAGTCTCCATTCATGGATGCTATTTTTACGAGATGTATGTGTGTGTGAACACGACAGCTCCTCAACGGGGCATTCGATGGAGCTCCCAGTGGGTCCGTATGTTATAAAACCACCGTCGCGAGACACGTATGGATTTGGGTGCGTATAGAGCTTTTCTACAGGGCTACGGCAAAGACTTCTTTTACGTGATGCCTATGGGGGGGGGGGGGGCTCGCGTTTCAACAGCGCATTCGAGGGAGCTTCCCTTGGGTATACATGTTTGAATGATTCATGGAATCGAATGGATTGAAATGCTTGGGCCTGATCTTAATCTTAAGTCGAGTGGAGTCACTCCAGATTCCCTTCCCCCCCATTTATGTTATCGCGGCGTGAACCCTCCTTTCATTGTGCGCCCACTCGAGTCCAAAGAGGAATTCCTCGCACCGAAATGTCCACACGCTCAGGAACAACGTCCGATCTCTCTCAGTCAGGACGGAGCCCGGCTTTCATCTCGTCTCGTCCACATTCGTCGTGTTCGAGTAGAGTAGTGAGATCGCACATCGACGCCTTTTCATTTCGCCCATGCCCCTAAAGGTGACCCTACGTCCCGTTTTTAGGTGGCTTGTCCCGTTGTCCCCAAGCACAGCATGGGGACACCGTCCTGTCCCGTTTTAAGGAAGAGAGCAACCCAGGGTCACGATTTCAATTAAGGCCGTTAAAAATCTAAAATCATCCAACGGCAGTGTCTATAAAAAAAAAAAAAAAATCTGATGTGTCCAACACATGACTTCCTTACACGTCCATTAGATCAAAAATATTTTCGACGCACTTCCTCTAAACTTATTTGTTTGAAAGAGATAAAATATCAATAATAGTAAGGTTTAGCGATTTCTAGCCAAATATTTCGATATCGCCAAGCTGAGTTCAGTTTGAAAGATTTCCTTCTGACACTTTATTTGGCGATATTTCACCAAAAGCCAACAAACTTGAGATAGTCTGCAAGATTTTGGGGATAGCCAAAGTAGTCATTGACCACAGACTTTCAATGAATTGAATGCATCCATACACCTCAATGTATTTAAAGTCATTTGGCTCACCCTGTAAATAAATTCTCAGTCGATTGCTGTCAAAAAAGATATTGAAAACAGTTAGATATTGCAATAGTTCTAAAAAATACGAAATAATTTTTGGCGCCAAATTTGGCGATATTTCGGCGAAACTCGTCAATGTCGACGACATTTGGCGAGATTTTAAGCATGAACCAAACATTAGCCATGAACCAGACAGATTATCGCCAAAACTCGCCAAGTTCGAGGACAGACGGCGAGATTTTGGGAATGTACCAAACAATGACTGTCTACAGTTGTATTATATTGAAGATGTCCATAGACATTAAAGTACTGAAATTCTTTTCGGTGGTCCTGTAAATAAACTCTCCAGTAGATTGGAACCAAAAATCGAGATGCACAACTAGATGCTACAACATTCTTATATATGAAATTTCATAATAGTTTTTGAGATTTGAGAGTTAAATATGCACACACGAACAGCAAAAGTCGCCAAGCTTGGCGACTTTTGGCATAGTTCTTGAGGGAGGCACGTGACCGTGGTCAGACCATTACCTAACTTATGTGGTAGGACGGTATTGGGCTTGAAATGGATGAATGCCCCTAAAATTGCCATTGACCGTAATGTATTGGAAATCTTTTGAGTGTTCCTGTAGCAGAACTATAAGTGATAAAGACACTTTTTTTAATGGAGAAATTCATTTTCTAACTCTTTACAGCATACATCACTTCCGAGTCGTTTGAAATTGCCCAATACCTCTAAAAAAACGCTTTGATGAATTTCGGCCCATAGAGCGTAATGTATTTCGAAACTTTTGGGCGGTTCTGTAGATAAACTATCCAGTCGAATGGAACCGAAAGGGGAGGTGCACAACTAGATGTTACAGCAATCCTAAGTATAAAGTTTCAACATTCTACGCCTAATAGTTTTTGAGATATGCGAGTTTAATGAATTTCGGACCATTGAGCATAATGTATTTCGAATGTTTTGGACAGTCCTGTAGATACACTATCCAGTCGAATGGAACCAAAAGGGGACGTGCACAACTAGATGTTACAACTATCCAAAATATGAAGTTTCGACATTCTACGCCTAATAGCTTTTGAGTTAGGCGAGTTTAATGAATTTCGGCCCATAGAGCGTAATGTATTTCGAATCTTTTGGGCGGTCATGTACATAAACTATCCATTCGATTGCCACCAAAAGGGGAGGTGCACAACTAGATCATAGAACAATCCTAAATATCAAATCTGAACATTCTACGACCAATAGTTTTTGAGATATGCGAGTTACATACATACGTACGTACGTACAGACGGCATGGAAAAACTGGCCACAGTAGACTCGCCGCTGGTCAAAATGAGTTGCAGACGCGTTAATAGGATCGTGCATGCTAGCCTCCGATGAGATGCATCGAAAAAATTTTTAAAATTAAATTTAGATGTAGTCAAAATCGGTTTTTTTGTCGAAATTTGGCCCCCAAAATTTTTCGGGATCACATTACTTCCTTATACTACGTACAAGGAAGTAAAAACTACTACCCTCTCGAGACGCAAAGAAAACGATGGGGGGATGTATTGTTTTTGTGTTGGTTCTTTTAATGTTCCCTTTTCACTCTGGTTTTCTAAGAATTTTTTTCCTTACGAATGACAATTTCTTTTTTTCTGCGTGTCCTTTGGTTGACATTTCACACCTTCCTGCCTGGTGTCGGAGGGTGTTTTGGAAGTCGAAGAAGGATCTACCCCTTGTACCACCCGAAACGTACGTCTGGCACTCTTTTTCATAGTATATGTGTGTTTTAGCAAAGGTTTTTTTTTTTACATTTTATTTTGAAATGAACATTAACCCGGGTTTTTTTGCACGTTTTCTTTACAACTAAAGATACTCAGACCTGAAATTCAGTCTCTCTACACTATTACCTTAAAAACAGTAGATGTTCCGTTTTGAGGAAGAAAATAAATACACTATTTCCAAAAAAGTAGTAGATGTCCCGTTTTGAAGGAAAAAATAAAGGGTCACATTACCCATTCCCCCAAGGTTCAGACTCAACCCCTCATCTAAAGTACCGGGTGCTTTTTCGCAAAGAACGACAACACCCCTTTTCCCGATACTCTGATCGATCCCCCGACACCTCCTAGACAGAGGAGGCCTGAGAACAGAAACTTTTACGCCAACACTAGGTCCACTCAAATGACGTCATCGCACATTCATTTTCACAAAGTAAGACTATGCGGGGCCGTCGTTATTAGCAACGGGCCTGCGTATGAGTTGCCATCGCTAAAAATGAGTTTATCATTGAGGCCTGTTTTCCCCCCGTCACAGTGTTCTATTTTATTATTCTAAGTATTATAAATGTTATATTATTTTATTATTTTAAAGCCATTTTTTATACTTTTGTCGTACTAAAGAACTTTAGATGTAGGTAATCGTTTTGAGAATCTTGCGCCATTTTCTTTCATGAAAATTTATCCTAAAATTGGAACATTTTGCTCTGAATGTAAAGGTACGTGAACACTTTTATAATGTATAGAGAAATTCTAAAAATATGTATGTAAATCATGTTTAGTGAATAATTACTCATGTGTTATTTATAAATAAATTATTTTAATCAGAAATCGTATTACTTTCTGATTGAGTAGTTTTTATTCTTGTAAATAAGCATGACGATGTGATACTATTTAGACAACTTAATTTTGCCAGTTGAAAATGTTATTTATCAGTTATATATGCCTTGATTATGTGATTCAGACTTACATCTGGTACAGTGCAGAAATACAGTAAATTATAAATTATTGATTTTTGCCCGTTTATAAAGAAACTTCAAATGTAGTTTATATTTTGTACAAGTGTTCATTATGCTTGCTCAATTCCAAAGTTCGATTGAGAAAGCGACAAAAGAATAATATATACTACATGAAATGTCTTTATTAAAGAATAATTAATTCAGGGATCGCGCTATAGAGCGTATTTTATCAATTTTCTCCAATATACAGGATATCCCGAAAACACTGAAAAGCGCTTTAATACATCATTTGTTAAAGATTAATCTTGAATTGTTTAAAATAACGTAGGAAATACGACTACGTTCATAAAATATTCATTATAAAAATGTCTTTCTCATTTGTGTATTTAGTTATTTTAAAGTATATTAAATATCCACTTGGAAACTAAAATAAGCAATAGTGAATCATGAGAGTAAGCGCTACTTTGTTTTTCCTTCAAAGTATATGCATCTATTTTCTTTATGTCAATATGTATCATAGCAAACAAATTAATCATGAGTTCGTACTTGATTTAGTAACACAATTACTACTTAAAACTACATTAAATAACGTTTGAAAGCACTGGGAAGCTTAAGAAATGTCTGATGTATACGTGAAGACTCGAGCATCCGTAGGCCTCTTTGGATGGCTCATCAAAATACACGCGCAGGCCCGTTACTAATTGCGAAGGCCCCGGACTATGCAAAGTGTGCGGTGAATGGACTCCCGCCTAAAACATTTCAATGATTTAAGATGAAAAATTTAATTTTACGACCCATAGGAAATTTCAACTGCCACTCATTATGGGATAGGATATAGAAATAGATCCGAATACATTATTTTAGAACTGAAAGATATTTTAATGTCTATCTTCTACTTAACGACCAGCAAGAGGGCGGACGATCGAAACATTCATCGCGTGCCACAGGGCGAGAGACCCTTTTTTGACAACAGCTGGCTGTGCGCGAGCACAAGTTGCGCATGCCACTATCATGGCTACCGTTTGCAGGCAACAAGTTTTCTCTCGTTATGCTCAATGTAGAGATTCCTATATCTATCAGGGAAACAAACGCGACAGGCCCCATCGGTAAAATCGCGCCCCCCACGTGTCCGAAATATCGCGCAATCGGGGGCCAAAAATAAGTCCAAAAGTGACGTCAGCTAACCTCTAGCGTCCATATTTCTCGAGGACCGTTAACCCATGGACAAACGTCCGGTTCCAGTGGACCGACAGCAAATGGCGAAATGGAAGGATCGGACGCGTAGAGGATATTAGCCCCCAGAAAGGGGGTCCTATCACTCTCCACTCCGCGCACACGAAAATCGATGCAGATCACGTGACCTTTTATAGGCATGCCCAGGCATAAAAAGCTTCAATAACATTTGCAATAAGATAATTTAACCTCAAATGTTTGCTGTGAGAAATGAAGCCTATTCATGAAGCACTGACGAAATACACATACTTTATAATAATAATAATAATCACTGTGATAATGAGAAGTGTAAAAGACAACTGAAAAATCCACATTCTGAACAATTTTATTCCAAGAACATTTTGGGGATGAATCAATTTTCCCGCGCTTGGAAATGACCGAGTTTGCACCTGCTGGCCTGGAGTGGTCATGGTGATTCCCCGCGCATGAGTGCAAAAAGGGTGGTGCGTTTTCTCCCCTCCCCCACAAAAAAGAGCGTACAGGACGTCAGCAATCCAGTTTTGTTTAGGACCTCGTCTCGTCTTTACTTATTCCAGTCGGTGTTGGTTTTCGCGAATTCTATTTCTGTCTCTACAGAAATTTTTTTTTGAAAGTTTAGCCCGGGCCCCCAGAAAACACGGGCCCGGAGGGAATTCCCCCCCCCCTCTCGACAGGCCTGGGCATGTCCAGTCCACTGTGTGCTGAATCGAATGCACCGTTCAGAAGGTGGCGCCCTTTCAATAATTTCTGGTCCATTGGCCATCGTGTGTCTCTTTCGCAGCCCGGTCAAGTCCCATACACCCAAATCGATCCCTGTCGTATAATATGCATACAAAGTTTGAGCCCCATCGAATGCACCTGTTACGCATTTTCGGGGCAACCCGCTGTTCTGGGGTTTCAAATAGTTCATAATTCGTATTCTAAGCGTCCAATTGTTAGATTTTGCTTTTTGCTGCATCCAAATCGGTCCACTAGAACAGGAGGTTTGGGTATCCCCCATTGTTTTCCTATGGTGGTTCTAGAAATCTCGAGATATAGGGATCGTAGGCCTTCGGTCACTTCATTTTTGTGACTGATTTTGGGCGCCCCATGAAGCGCTATTTCGCCAAACTGGGCGACATTTGGGTCATGGGACGCGATTTTCCCAATGGCGCCTTTAAAGTTGGTTTTTCTACATTAAAATCACATAACAGCCTAATATTTCTCTTCTAGGACGTCACCAAAATTCCACGCTTTATGTGGAATCCTCGAGAAACAGATTCCTCTTCTATAAAAAGAAGCGCGCTGCCCCGATACAGTCAGAGTGAATCGAGCTCTCGTCGAGTGAGTTGTATGGACGCTATAGAAGCGGTGTTTTTCCGATTGCTTTTCGAAGCTGATTTTTAAGTGCTGTGTGTCCATTCTTCATGGCGGCGTCTTGAGGGATTGCGTACGATATCGCTGGCCTATTTCCACTGAATTTTGACTGTGGAAGTGTGAGAATGACAGCGTTCGGGAAAGCCTTTCATCGGAGTGGACTGTTAGAAACGAGCTACTGCCTGCGGATTTGGTACAGCGGCGAAGTCCTAAAGTTTGTGTTCCATCCTGACCAGTGGACTCTTTTCTAGAACCTACTGGACTTTGGAACGACGAAACCAGCAGAGTGTACCGCAATACACCGTTTAACCCTTTAACGCGCAGTGATCCCGCTCTGGGAACACTCAACTCGGACGTTTGGACGGTTGCCCGTCACGAAGAATAGATTTTATTTCTATAAAAGGAGTTGCGGGTGACCTAGCGCCACGAGAATCCTTTACTTTTTAGCACGTCCTTTCCCGTAAAAAAAAGGGTCACGAATATTTTGAACAGAAATAACATATGCTGAAGAATGGAAGCATTCGAAAACAGCTGGATCGATTGCCCCATGCTGAAAGAAGGGCAGCCGTGGCCATCGCTCGACTCAACGACCCGCAAGAGGGCGGACGATCGAAATGTTCATCGCGTGCCACAGATCGAGGGACCCTTTTTGTGCGCGGGCACAGCCAGCTGTCGTCCAAAAAGGGTCTCCTAGATCTGTGGCACGCGATGAACGTTTCGATCGTCCGCCCTCTTTCGGGTCGTTGAGTCGAGCGATGCCCTTCTTTCAGCATTGGGAAAGGGTTGCGCCTCGACTCGAAGGGTTAACCCTGCAAGGCTTTTTATCTTCCGTGTCTGAAATAAATAGATGCGATCATGTTAGCGATTATTATCTGGGCAAAAATAGTTTAAAAAATAAGAACCTGACATTTTAGTAGAAAATCGCTTTTGCTATTTCAGTCCCGTAGGCGTCCCATTGGGCCTCAGCTTTTGCAGTCCACTCCGGATAGAGTGAACTTTCGGCTAGAGTGAACGCAAACCACGCGTCCCGATTCCCATGCAGTATCTGCGTTCACACTTCGGATAGAGTGAATGCAATGGGAGGGTCCCCAGAGGTTCACTCTAACCGGAGTGGACTGTATTTTGAAATTTCAGCATTCAAATCATGTCTCGATAGGATGAATTCCAACACACTGTCCTTTTTTCCGAGTCAGAACTCTTTGCTCACTATTTTCTAAAATAAACAAAACTCCATTCGAAAGAGGACTGTTTCCATTTCAATCGTATGAAGAGTAACGCGAAATAGCCTGAATGATATCGTTGCTAGTATAAATACTCACCGACAGATGTCTCTACTAGTATTTTAGAGACGCAGAGAAATCATTAAAGTGCATGTTCCACATACGGTACCAGACAGTGGCGGCTCGTGACCCGTTTCAGTGGTGACAGTTAAAAACGGGGAAAATATCTGTGGGACCCGGTTAGTCACTGACTCCAATAAACTAACTGATTTTATTTAAAACGAGACTTTTTAGGATTTAAAAATGCATTGCAAAAAGTTACACGCACAAAAATGATTCACTACGTGAAAATATCAAAAGGTAGTGGGTTGTCCCATAGATTTTGAGTGCGTGAATAGCATAAGGACTGTATTAGCCAAAAGGGCTCATTGGATAATTAAAAAGTTTTTTTTTATTAGTTTGTTTATTTATTGTACTGTGAAGGGTGATCCGCTTCCTACATATATATACAAAGGGCATTCCATAAAAACTGAAAGTAAAATCAAGAAATATATTGACAGCAAAAAATACATCATTTTTTTTTTTTTTCAAAATACCTTCCGTCAGAGGATATGCAACGGTCCCATCGTTCAGCCCACTTTTCAAAACAAGTAGAGAAGCCCTTTTCTGGAAGCTGCTTCCAAGAACCCTCCACTGCTGAAATAACTTCGGAATCTGGGTTCCATTTTCTCCCACGGAGCTACTCCTTCCACGTCGGAAACAGCCAGAAATCGCAGGGTGCGAGATCTGGACTGTAAGGGGGATGGGGCATGATTTTAATATTGCTTTGACTAAAATATTGCTGAACAGAAGTATCGACTTGCGGGCGAGCATTATCGTGATGTAATGTCCAATTCCCTACCAGTTCATGACGCTTTTTCGATATGTGTTGTCTCAAAACTTTCAAAACTGTAACATAATACTGTAAGCTTCTTTCATTAACTTAACTGTTTCTGGAGCTGTTTTGCCCAAACGACAGCAAAATTTTATGGCACACCGCATTTCGTTTTTTAAATCTGAATCACTCATCTCCATTTCTGTAGGGCCCATAAAACAGTTCTTTAAACAAGCACAAGCACGGAACTAGGAAAATAAAATCATCTCCTGCGTTTAGAATGTTGTATAAACGTACAGTTAACAGTTTGAAAAAATTGCCTGCACTTGTTTTTTTTTTTAGTTTCGCGGTGTTGCCACTACGTAAAAAAATAACTCTCAGCCCTTTGTACATAGAGAGCAACCTCCCGGGCACACAGTGTAAATCTTTAAAATGTTTCAACGGGCAAAGGAGGATCCAAATGACTCTACAATTCTGGCTATTTTTTACCTACTTTCGTTAATATCGAAAAGTTGACTCTAGGACTCATCAAAAGGCCACGTTTCATTTTTATTGAGTATTTATGTCTCTTAGAGCTGCTTGTTCATCATTTTTAGATTTATTCATTTTAAAATCAATATTAACCTATAAGATACCGCATTTCGCCCATCAAGAAAAATAATCGGACTGCCCTTCAAAAATACAATCCCGAGCGGAAAATTTCGCCAATAGTGACCGACGGGCGAAATTTCTCCGTACAGTCGTGTCGATCACCTTAAGAAGGCCCGAAGACAGCGCTCCTTTGGAAGCCAAGTGAAAGGGCCACGTCAACATGGCTTTTGGACTCAATGTCCGATAGGTCAACGGAGGAAGTTCAGGGCGAACAAGCCCATGCCCCGTTTAGATAGGAGAAAATCGTAACGATCGCTTTTTTAAGTGCTTTTTTTAATGGATAGTATTAAAATAGAGTAAAATGCGTGTATTTTTTCAATAAAGGTAACTCATTAAAAGAACGGTGTTACGTAATAGAAAGAAGCTTTGATTTAGAAGGTGGTTAGTCGGTGGGGCCAGTCCCCTCTGCCCCCTAATGACGAGTTGCTATTGGTACCAGATGCCTTGTAGGGTTAAATTGCGAGTGAGATAGAACTCCTCAATAACCAACGCCTTCCAAATGGCTGAAAGATATCCATTTAGAAGGGTACCGAATATCCGGGCAAACTTTCAACCGGAAATCCGGTTATCCAGCAGCAGTCTGTTTTCTTCTTTTTTCTGTTTTATTTTCACTCGTTTTCTTAGATCATTCAGCTATTACTTTTTCCTTTCAATTTTCTCATGAGTTCCAAATCCTTTAATCCTTTAATCTGAAATCTTTTTTGGGATTGTTTCCATGAAATGAGCACCTACCAGATTTCCTGCAATTAAAGCTGAAACATGCTAAAGCTGAATACATACACAAAGCTGAAACGTGTCCTGGATGTTCTCCTTCAAGAGTTAGATAAATATCTTACAAAATCAGTTCTTCAAACAAAGAGATTTCCATTCAACGGTTGGAAAATCAGTGTGACACATTTCCTTACTTTATCAAAATTACGGGGAGACATTTTACTCACTGCCAGACAACAGTACTACAGATAGTACACTATTCTCTTAAGCATCGTCCATTCATTTGGGGGGGGGGTTACCAGAATTCTTAGAAGGATTGAAACCCAGTGCTTTTGACACAATAATTTCCTCCAGTAACAATCTATTCCAATCGTAAAAAAAAAGAAGAAGAAGATAAAAGTACTTAATATTTCCCCTCATTTCCTCATGATAAAAATCATGATCCCCCCATGATATAAATAAATTCGAAAATAGAATATTTTCATAAAACATTGTTTTTCTCGTTTTTTATCCTTGCAGTTTTTAGAATTCATTCATTTATTACATGCATTATTGTTACTTCTCTGTATATTATTTTTAGTCAGGGTGTACTGCCAGATATTTGTAATATCCGGCTACTTGGCCTATTGGCCGGATGCAGTTTGTTTGCCGGATATCCGTTGCATCCGAGTAAGAGATAAACTTCCTACGTTGGTTTCGTATATTGAAAATTATTTATCATAGAATAGGGATTAGACTATGTATGAGTATGATTATAACTCGCCCTATTTCCGTAGAGTTGTGCGTTTTTTAGAAACTCAATAATTATTCGGAGAGCTAAAATAGGGAATTTCGCTTATACTAGAATACTCTTTTTGGGAGGGTGTACATTCAGCCCTTCCCACTTCTTCTCTCGTTGCAGCTTTTATTGTTTCATTCCAGGAAATACTTTTGCGTCCGCTCCAAAAGCGGGGAGCGTTTATATTCAGCTGTGCACCCGCCTTCCCTTGTAACACGGACTAAGTCCGTGCCTTGTAAGTAGTTTTCTACTGTACTTCCCTGACTCCTACTTTAAAAATCCCTCGAAGGGGCTCCGGGCAGAGAGGTCAGCAAGAAAGGTCATGAGAAGAGAGAAACGTCTTCAGTGCTCAATGAATGGAGTGACTCCCCCTTTCCGATTCTTTGACCAAGGTCCATTGGATTCAATGCAATCGAATGCAGTGTTCAATGGCCCTGAAATAATGGGAGCGCGATGTGTACACGTCTATACCCCAGATACCACAAACTTGTCCAGAACACGCCTAAAAGACGTCATATAGACAAGCTGACATGTCCATTAAACATCCAGGATTCGTCCAATTCTCGTCCATTTTACGTCAATATGGCACTATAGGACGCCCATATGACGTCTTATAGACATGCATATGAACGTAATAATGGAGGTGTTTGTCTATTTATAGATCTTTTACGGTCGAATCCTGGACATCAACAAAAACCATTTAATAATTTTTAGCTAATTTTATGTAATGATTAATTTAAATTTATCGTTACATCTTAATAACGAATTTTATAAAAATACTCGTACCTACTTTTTTTAACCAACCTTTAAGTACTTGCACCGCTTCAGATTCGAACCCTTAATCATGGACTTCACAGTAGAGTGTGCTAGCCACTATACGCAGCGGGACTTGCTCTGATGCGTCAAAATGTTGAACTAAAAATTTTTTAGTTTCGGACTGGGAACTCAGAAAAAAATATGCAGCTATTCGTTTTTGCATATTGAGTCGCTAGAGAATTTTCTTTTTTTGTATGAGGATATGAGTTTCTTTTCACACAATACCGCTTTTATAGGAAATAATACATAAAATGTATTTTAAATTTCAAAAGTTCCCCGACAAAAACAAAAAAAAAACCTCTAGAATTTAAAATGTTTTAAAACTTTTTGGGGATAAAATGTAATATCAATAAAAACATAAAGCATAATAAATTCATGTGTCGTAAGTACAGTATTGGGTAAAATGAAAATCAATGACAAAAAAGTAACTTTTCCATATTTTGTCCATTTCTGGACTTCAATTAATTCTGCACGCATCCATTTTATGTCGTATCACTGACATAGTGTGGATCACCTGGAATACGTCCATAAATGGACTTATTCTGGATATTCTAATTCTAGTTTTGGTCTATTCATGGACATATTCTGTATTTTCAAGATTATGTCCCTAAATAGATGTCTTATGGATGTCTATGTATAGACATGGATGTATTATGGATCAGAAATAGACATAAAACACACACACCCAAATCTATAAAGTCATGTGAGAGCAAGGGCTCCAGCACCATGGTATCGTAGAATATCCGTGACGGATATTTCTCGCTCTCGGATACTCCAATCCTTCGTATCCATAGCCGCGACTCTCTTTTGGGTGGCAACAAGCGCGTATTTTTGTGACATGCTAAGGGCTCTATATTGACACATAATTAAACGAAGGCATTGTCTTCATCATTGACTCCATCTGGAGTGGAAGCCAGATACAGTAGAATTATCCGAGGTAATTGTTTAACATGTAGTATCGTCATGACTATTTTAACTCATAAGAGGGTTATAAATTGAAAATAAATTTATTTCTCAAACAAAAAATGACAATGGTTTAAATGGAAGCTTCATCCATTGGTCATCCTTTGCCGGGCAGCTCTATCCCGAAGTTTTCTTAAAAGCATGAGCTCAGAGGAATCTTACAATCAGAGGGTGCAATAACATTCGATTGTTCTGGGACTCGGCAGTAGGACCTTCCAAATTTCGAAATAAGGCGTGTTTTTGCTTAGAACGGGGATGTTTGAAAATGGGAAGAGTACACTCCTACCGAGAATTGAGCTTGCGAGAAGGAATTCTATAAAAAGGAATTCCAAACTATTTATTTGCACTCGTAGTTTGGAAAGTACGGATTGCATACAAAAGGAATGTGGGGAAAAAAAAAAAAACTTGAAAAATCCATGTTTGTTAAGAGAAATTTTGGATGATAGTCGAAAGTTTAAAAAAAAAAGTGAAGAAGAAACCGGTCAACGGAGAGTTTCGGATAATCGAGGTTCCACTGTACCTACCTGCCAGAGAGATGGATCCTTTTCTGGAAGTACTCGACACTCCACGATACACACAATAGAAACCGGTCCATCTTGTACTATCCCATAACCGCAATGCCAGTTTTCGCCTTCACCCAACGTGTCTGGAGAAAACAACATTCTTCCCGAAAGTGAAACCATCCCGATAGGATCGTGCTCGGATATTTCATGGAGGGTTGCGTCGTGAGAAGAGAAGGCCACATCTATTCGCTAGTTCCAATACTGGGGTAGCCCCAAGTGACCTGCGATAGCTCACGGAAGCTCGGTCGAATGCACCCTGCAGACGTGAGCGTACTCTCAAGAATGGGCGTCTGTAGGTCATCCTCTACAAGGAACTCGTGTAGAATTCCTTTTTGTACAAAAACTATGAGCCCCATACACACTGAAATCTGTACAATGTGTAAGACATATACCTATATCCTATCCTATACCCGTCCTATAGACGTATACAAGCTATAGGCTAGGATAGGAGGATATATATCATATCATATATCCTATATCCGCTGTGTCCTATAATACAGCGGCAGAGGAATACAATTTTGTCGGGGGGGGTGGGGGGATTAGTTAGATGCATCCATTTATGGAAATAAAATAGGATCTTTTACATTCATTTCTTTTTCTCGAAGGGGAGCGGTCACCCCCCTTTAGTCCGCCCTCGCTATAATAGGCGTGTCGAATTTTAGTTCCGTCGAATGTAACCTTTCGCACCTTAAATGATTTTTGTTCCCACAGGAATGCTGTCCTGTGGAAGAATTATTTTTTAGGAGCGCCGCCAAAAAACGAAAAGTCCCATGCATACCAAAATCCGAATCAGTCGTGCAAGAGCCGTCTATAATAAACATACTCCCAATTCGAGATGCACTGTTTAGACTGACACACACACTCATCAGCGTAAAAATAACATTCATCCAAATCAGACCCGAGACAATGCATCCAAATCTCGAAGCAGGGCCGTAACCGACGTGGAAATCTAGGTGGGAGCTGGTCTTTGAATTCAGTTCGACGGTCTGGTCCATTGTAAATGTATTAAAGGGGGGGGGTGAAATAGCATTAGTTTCGATTCGCACTCCTTAGTACCAATGAAACACCGAGTGTTTGCTGCACGAAATGCCGTATTTTTTAAAAATATTAACTATTCATTCCATTAATAGTTTTTTTTTTTTTTACTGAGGTTCGATATGTTCTTGTTTCTTATCCTCCAATTGTCAGACAAGATCTAATAAATTGTTGGCCCTTAGAAAATCGATAACAAGCAGGGGGGGGGGGGGAAGCATACAAGTCCTCTTTGGTAAGTCCAGGAGATGATTGGCAGAGCCCAGCTGAGTTTCACATTTGGAGCAGACTGCAAAAGTTTTCCTGCCCTCAAAGTTGCAGAGGCTCTCCGTGTGTCCACTAGCCAACCTGGAAATGGCCGTTTGGGATGCTCAGTCACAGTTGATAACAAGTGAAGAGCCCGGTTCCTTGGCCACATACCAGTGGCGGGAGGGAGGGATCTTCCACCCAAGGGCGTAACCAGAAATTTTTCATAGGGGGGGGGGGGGGTTACGACTACTACAACTCATATATATGTGTACATGTGTGTGATAATGTAGTGAAGAATATACAGGGTGGCTATAATTAAACTGCAAGTGTTCAAGGGGTGCTGGAGAGAAAACTACCGAGAATATTCCAGTGAAATTGGGTATCTACACGTTTCAGAACAGGCGCAAGTCAAATATGTAAAAAAAAAAAAAAAAATCGTCATTTTCACCCGATAGATGACGCTGCATTGTATTTCAAAGCTCACCGGTGGCATATACAACTTCCAAAACCGATAGTCAGAGCATAGTGACATTCTAAGAGGCGTATAAACAATATAAAACATCATTTACAGTTTTTCGCTTCAGTAATTAAATTTTTACAGTAACATGTAATCAAAAATGAACGTAAATTAATACCACACATTAAACAATTCATAAAGACGCTTTGGAAAACAATTAAACCATTATTTATTCTCATTGACACTCATTGGACCTCTTCTTAATCGTTTCATACGCCGGTATTCTTTCAGAGTAGCTGAATAATGGCTACCATTCTGATAGAATATCTTCACTAACCATGCACGTTCCTTCTTATTCAGAGTCATGATGGACCCTTACTCAATGGGATCTTGTTTTTACACTGTTCGGTGGGCTTAAAATTTGCATATAGGACGTCCATAAGCATTGAAACACGATATAGCGCCCTCTATCGGGTGAAAAATGGCGATTTTTTAAATTGCATATTTGACTTGCGCATGTTCTGAAACGTGTAGATACCAAGTTTCACTGGAATATTCCTGATAGTTTTCTCTCCAGCACCCCTTGAACACTTGCAGTTTAATTATGGCCACCCTGTACATTTTGTGTGGCAAAAAATTCCTCATGGGGGGCTTATGACCCCCCGCCTTGGATACGACCCTGTTCCACCCCTTTGCAAAATGACTTTAGACTGAAGCTCTGAGTAGGTAAGGGCTGAAGAAGAAATGACTACTACAGCCCTCCTTGGCTAGGCGATCCGCTTCCTCATTGCCAAAAATGTCAACGTGGGATGAAAATGGACATCGTGGAGCTTGGAAATAACTTTATGTTTAAGAAGGATGGAGAGGCTTGATTTCTCTCCAATTTTAGTCCAATTGAGGAAGGGAGGTCTGAAAGAATCCAGAGGTCACTAAAATCACGCTCATGGATTATAGCTCCGAGGAACTGAAAGCGATTGCGATTCATTCGCTTCTAAACACTGAAGTGAAATCAGGGTTACGGAGGCAGATGGACCATTTTCCCCCTGTTTTCTCAATGTAGACACCACTACCATCCAGTCTACTACCATCTGTATCCATTTTTAGGGTGTCACTCCTAACTTCCAATGCAAGCTGCGAGCTGGAAAAAATTCTCTCTTTGTGAGCCTAGCAGAAAGCCGAAGTGAAAATGGACTCATTTAAGGTACTCGGACAACATTTTAAGGAGATGTCAAATGCAGAAGTTCAGCATGACTCAATGGGCAGTCGCTGGTTATTGCGCCAGTTTTTAAGGTATAGAGAGGTTTTATTATGCTAGCCATAGTTGGAGTATTTGGCAAGGTAGCCTATCTTCTAGTATGGAGAGGTGGAAGGTCAGCCTCATAGAGGACAATTTCCAGTCATTACTGTGGCAGCACTGAGTTGAACCTTTTCCAATTTATGCAGACTGGTGGCAGATGCGCAGCAGTACACAGGAAAACATATTCCAATTAAGAGCCAAATAGGTATCTCTTAACGCGCAGTGAACACCAAACTCGGACGTTTCGACTGTAGCCAGTCACGAAGAATGGATTTCTATAAAAAGAGTTGCGGGTGACATAGCTCCACGAGAATCCTTTACTTTTGAGCACGTCCTTTCCCGTAAAAATAAATTGTCACGATTCTTTTGAACAGCACCGACATCTGCTGAAAAATGGAAGAACGCGAGAACAGCTGTATAGAGGGCCCCATGCTGAAAAAAGGGCAGCCGTTGCCATCGCTCGACTGAACGACCCGCAAGAGGGCGGACGATCGAAACGTTCATCGCGTGCCACAGATCGCGATGCCACAGAGAGACCCTTTTTTGGACGCAGCTGGCTGTGCGCGGGCACACCCAGCTGCGTCATAACTTTTTAACTCATTTGAAAGGAATATTTTTTGAGAGGACGAGCTGCGCCTGAGAGGGGCGCCTTTCAGGACAAGCATTGTCCGTATTGGACCGGCGAAACGAACCCACCATTGGATTCGTTCCGTCGGGGTCCAGGAGTGAAGAATAGGAACATCTCGTTCGAAAAGCACCTCCTAACTCCGAAATCAGAGAGGTAGAGACCTGGAGAGAAACGTCCATACAGCGAAAGGGCATTTTTAACCTTCGGAAAAAGATAAAGGTCGGTAGTGGCGCCCTCGTGTGTCTATCAGGTGTTTATCATACGGTGCATACTCGTTTGTGATATAAATACAACTTGTACAAAAATTAGAATCGTTTTGTTTCATAAAATGATTTTCTAAACAACCAAACAGTGTTGAACTTTTTCACTTACGTCATTATTATTACGTCATACCTTAGCAACACTTAGCAACCAACTTGTTTGTTTGTTTGTGGTGGTTGTGGTGTGCGCTGCAGCAAGACCAGCCGGCATAACCTCTAATGATTTAGGAAGACAAATCAGGATTTTCGTGGAAACAGAAAAAAAAAACCTAGCACATCGAAAAAGAGAGAAAAACACCCATTATTTTCTTTTTTCTTAATTTTCCATTTCTTTCAACATCCTGGCATGAGTATCGCTCTATTCTAAAAAAAAGTAAAGGCCGCTGTCGCCGCCGCTGTCAAAAGCTTGTCAGCTTATCTCCTCCAAAACCGTGGGGATTTGAGTTTCGACTAAGGTGCCTACAGATTCGAAAAATTCGGAGGAACCTGCTAAACTGAGTTAAATTTCGAAAATCGAATTATTTTAGAAGATATTAATAAAAAACTGAAAAAATAAACATAATGGTTGCCAGATTGGGCATAAAATCATTCATTCCTTTGCAACCAAGCGTTTCAAAGTATCTAGAATCGCGTGAAATTTACAAACATGAGTTAGAATGACGCCTATTTTACGCCAAAATAAAAACTATATGAAATAAGTAACTCAAAATGTGTTACACAAAGTTGACAATTTTCAAATAGTAAGTTCGCTTAGACAACAGGAGTTTAGAATGAGCGATTATTCGTTTTTCCAAAACAGAATAACTAATATCTTGACTTGAAAATGAAAAATAATTAAAATGCAGATTATTTTAAAGCTGGTTCTCGTCCAGCTGGATTATTGGCTACCAGTAGAAATATTGGGCGGCGTTCACTATGCCATTATAGCAGTTACAGTACACTTTGGATATTTGCTAGCGCGACGAGATGGTATCATTCGTGGTGCTAAATACGCCAATCTGCAAACGATTATGTAAATGAAAATATGGATAACGGTTTTCCGGTAACCTTAAATGAACAGTCATTATAAGTTGTGAGCATGTGTAAATCGCCAAATAATGAAAAGTCGCCATTGGTGGCAAGCTATCCTATCTGTTCCGTAGCTTTTATTAACTTTACATGTACGCAAGTCGCCCAATAATGAAAAATCGCTATGGGTGGCAAATTCGAAGGGTGTCCAATAGGTTTTGCATTATTAAAAATACAGCTGAAACAGATGTTCTGATTTTATTATGCTTTAGCTCCTAATTAATATAACTTGTGAATGGCAACATTGAAAATCATTGTGTTTCTGAGGAGTGCCAATAATTTTTCCAGCGATTATAAGCGGAGTCCGCACTCCAGGTGGAGTATAGCTCAGGACCCGTACAACACGGATTCCCATAACAAAATATCTTCTGTGTTATGAGGGGGAGGGGGTCTACTGTAGTGTGAAGTTTAAATTTTTATGTACCAATGAACATGCAAGAACCAAGCAATGTGTAGCTCAGTAACATTCTATCTGATCCAATCTTCGGGTTTTGTCTGTTGAAATTATGTCTTTTTTACGAATAAGCCTGATTAGGGGCCGAATGCCTCATACGAAAAGCGAGCGTAGCGAGTCTGGGGGCCTTGGCCCCTAGTCAAACAAAAAATTGACCGACGATTTGTAGAGGATGTATATCCTCAAGGTACCCAAAATAACCATATCTAATTTTATAAACCATTCTTGCTCAATTCCTTCCACATATTAAAAAAAAAACTACTAAGAAACCTAACACTAGGAGAGAGCCTCCAGAATAATTCCTGAGCACCAGCAATCAAAACCACTCAACTCCAGAACACACAACTTAAAAACGTCCACAACCAAGCAAGAGCCGGTGCAGTAAACGAAAGGCTTTTTTATTTGAATTTAGAAGACACCAAAAAGCCTGCCAGGAGGGAAGGGGGTCGGTAATGTTCATTTCTTGTAGCAATAAATTCTTTTCATCCCTAAAAGCCCTGCATTAAAAAATGTAATGGTATTCCGCGCCGACAGCGGCCAAACAAATACTACACAACGAAGAGAGAGTCAGTTTAAATTTGTGCAGCCTTTCTTCCGTAGCAAAACTTAGAGTGCGAAGACGGGCAGTTAAAACGTCCTCATAGCGGTTTCTATAGACCATTTGTAAATGTCTTTACCTAAGTGCGCATTAGTTGTTGCATATTTACAATTCAACCGCCAGTCATCAAGGCAATTTTTGAAGTGCTTTTTAATGTCATCCGGAGCAACACCGCTGTAGGTATTTGTAGCAAAAGGACCATTCTTTGCTAAACTGTCTGCCTATTCGTTAGCTTGAATCCCCATATGGCCAGGGACCCAAATTAGGGAGATATTAGCTCCGTGTAACTTGGCCATACGAACTATATATGTGGTATAACCGTAATACTGCAGCCGGAGATTTGTAGGTAGTAGTTTTGAGGCTTTCCAGAGCAGATTTGCTATCCGTAAGGATCAGATAGTTGCCCATTTGTATAAAACTAGTTACGGCTAGATTTATGGCGAGGACTTCGGCAGTAAATACCGAGTTGATATGATTGATTAGGTGAGCTCGGTAAATAGTGTTACGGGTGTCTACTGCTGCAACAGCAGTTTTGTGATTATCCTTGGAAGCATCGGTAGCAATAATGTGGTAATTTCCATAAGCATTCTCTATGTATTCATTTAAACTCCCTCTAATTGCCTGAGGAGGAAGGTTTTTATTTTGAAAGGGAAGGTGTTCCGAAATGATTTCTACAAACTCCGTAGCAACCAACTTTTTCTGGTCAAACATTTGTCCTTGTAAGAACGGTGATTGGCCGAAAAAGTAGCTTTGTACCCCTGAATGTCGACCAAAAAAAAAAAAACAATTCAGTGACGTCACGCGAAAATACTTTAGAGGGGAGCCGATCTAACCTAGCGCGCCCTATTTCCATGCATGAAGGATGTCACTTTTCAAGTTGAGTGCCATTCAACGTTTTTCTCCAGGTCTCTACTTCCCTATCCGAAATGTACACCCTCCAAAAAAAGTATTCGAGAAAGAGAGATATTTCCTAGTTTAGATTTGCGAATAATAATTGAGTTTTTGAAAAACGCACAACCTGACAGAAATATGAAAATTCATATTTATAGATAGCCTAATTCATATTCTATGATAAATAATTTTTAATATACGAAACGAACGTAGGAAATTTCTCTCGTGCTCGAATACTTTTTTTGGAGGGTGTACTTCACTGTACAACCCTTCTGTTCAGCTTCTAAAAACAACACAGCGAATCATGCCACGCATTCTCAAGAGCATAAGTGTCGCAAGTTATGGGGACCAGGGGACACGTCCCCCCAATATTTTAACTAGGGGGGACAGAGGGGGACCGAAGAATACTGTATAATTTTCGTTTAAAATGCTCTAACAGTTTAAAAAAAAACAGCCGAAGTCACATCCCAAAGCAACTTTTTCTCTCACTTCGAGGTAGGTACATTTTTTTAAAGACTGCTGGACAATACAGTATCGGAGTCGGATGCTCCTCTATGAAGAACCTCACCCGATGTCTTCTTGTCTAGCTGTCTGCCACGGCATTAGGTTTATTCTGCGTCATTTCTTTTAAAGACCGCGCAAACTGTACGGTCGCTCTATCGAGAAGAGTGGTGAGTTCAAATTTCGGCCTTCTGCCATGTCCGAACACTCGAAGATGCCTCCCAAAAGACTTCCGTCCATTTCCTTCAGAGGAATAAAAACACAGACCTACATATAATAGATGCGGGAATATGAATAGTCAGAGCAAGACAGAGGTAGGGGGTACACGGGTGGGTAACATTTTCTTGGAAATGAGTAGGGGAAAGTACTTTTTTGTTACTGATCGGTAGAATTTACAGGATGTGATCAATCGAATGTCTTCTCGCATAAAGCATCACGAGTTTTTTACGAGTCCTCATTTCTGTTAAACTACCATGGGTCCTCCGGAAAAAAAATAAAATCGCACAATATTGAGTGTTTTTTCATAGCAAAATAGAAAGACTCTAAAAAAGAAGAAATATTGCTGAGTGAAACTATTGATGTTGCGTTAGAAACAGAATGTAAGACCTTATTTGGAAATTATTTTTTTTTCAAGTGCGTATCCAGGCATATGGTTTCGAGGAATGGGGTGGGACTGTAAAAACCTTAGTACTTTTTATTTTATATTTTTATTTATTTTTTGATGTTGTAAGAGTTAAGTATCAAAAGAAATTAAGTACTTTTAATAAACCCAGTTATTGTCAGTAGGGGAACCAGGGAAGGGGGTTAGGGGCTTCCGCCACCCCCACCAAAGAAGAAAGAGATTGCTGAAAGGTAATATTCTGCTTTATGCCTGCACTTTGGATAGGCAAAATTATGTTTTTTTATAAGATCCTCCCGATTTAAGTTTTATGTACTACTTCTTGTTTACATAAAATGAACGCACTGATACGGTTTGTTTGTACAAAACTAGCTTACGAATTTCACCGCTGCGTGGCGTTCATACCATTCTGATGTCAAGTGGATACGCCCTATGGATGTATGGATGGTGGATACGCCTACGATAACATGATAAAAGCACCCCCGATTTCGGGATTTTTTAAACTTGTCCCCAAACTGTAAAAGGAATTGGGGACAAAATTTTATTAGCACCAGAGTGCTATTAATTTCTCCCAGGTATTTTGTGTGGACACTTTTTCCTTCAATTAGCGCGTCGAGTCACTTTTCAAATGTATTTTTTTAAAATAAATTGTGTGGTTTTTTTTTATAAATATACTAGCTGAAGTACCCGTTCTTCGCACGGGAATGAATGGACTTTTTGATAATTCGATTTGTGGTGATTACTATTCATTGTAATAAACAGATATAGCAAAGTGGATATCGCGTTATATTGTGTCCAATAATCATGCTTACCGAATTGCAAGGCAATCGTTTGTACGGTGCAGAAGGCCATGCGGCGTAGCGCAATCTAGTGGCGAGTTTTAGCAAAACGGATACGGCGAAAATATTTTTCGCATTCAGATATCGATGTATACGAATTTTCATGACTATCGGCTGGACAGTCCTGAAGTTCATGTGTTGACGCGAAATCTAGTGGCAAGTTATAGGAAAATGGATAGCGCCAAACTCTTTCCCCGTGTTCAAATATCTATGTATACCTATTTTCATAGCGATTATTTGCACAGTCAAGAAGTGATACACTGCAGGGCCATCTAGTGGTTCAATAAAGTAATGATTTGCTACAGCGCCGTCAAGTGGCGAGTTATAGCAAAATGGATAACGCCAAAATATTCTCATTGTTCAAATAGCTATGTATACTGATTTTCATAGCGACCGTGTTCAACTATCTATGTATACCAATTTTCATAACGATCCTTTGCACAGTCAAGAAGTGATACACTGCAGGGCCATCTAGTAGTTAATTAAAGTAATGATTTGCTTCAGCGCCGTCAAGTGGCGAGTTATAGCAAAATGGATAGCGCCAAAATATTCTTATTGTTCAAATAGCTATGTATACTGATTTTCATAGCGACCGTTTGAATGGTCAAGAATTTGGCCTGCTGCAGCGTCATCTAGTGGCGAGTTAAAATAATAATGCATTGCAGTGTCATCTAGTGGTGAGTAACATCAAAAGGAACGCAGTTAGAATATATTCCTCGTGCTCAAATGTGTAAGTGTAAAAAATTTTATGCCGATCGTTCGAACAGTATAGAAGTTGATGCTTTGCAGCGCCATTTAGCGGAAAGTTACAGCAAAATGTATAGTGAAAAATATTCTCCGTGTTCTAATATTCGCCTGTACCAAATTTCATCGAAATCGGTTGGACGATATTCGCATAGCAAACGGCTAAACGGAATAGAAGTCAACGTTGTGCTGCGGCACCAAGTGGCAAGTTTAGGAAAACGGATAGCATAAAAACCTTCTCCATCATAAATGACTTAGGTGAACCAAATTTCATCGTGCAACGGTGCTCAACGGTGCTGGAGTTTTTCAACCTCATAAACACATACCAACATTCATTTTTATCTATAACCAGTGTTATTATATATACCAGTCTCAAATAAAATCCAGTTTCAAATCTAAGCCTCGCCAAAGTGCCAACATACGCCATTTTGCAAGAGTTTTTTCAGGAAATCATTCGAAGCATTGACTTAGTAGAAATCAATATGGGAAATGGTTCGACCGCCAAAGAGTAGCACGCATTTATTTGAAAATTGGAATCCCTTAATACAGCCGATTTTTTTTAATTATCAACTATAATGTGTTTTATTCATCGTTACTCCGATGTACTAAATGAGAAGATTTCAATTTTCTGAAATTTGGCGGAATTCCCCCAACTTAAATCAATGTACTCAATTGGCGAGAATTCTGAAGTTAGATCGCTTGAAATCCCTTAATAACTGCATTATTTCTTCACGGATCATTAAAATTTAACGCTGTATTCTAAAAAAACCTTTGCACTTGTTTTCAAAAATCTATTTCCTTAAGCTCTCAATAAATTGCGCCAAGCCGAAAACTGTGCATACCGCTAGAACTCACTTACTCAAAATCCATATTTCAGCCATTTTATTTTTTCGCCAAACTAAAAAAATTTACACATTAGCCTCGGAAATCTTCAATACTTATTGTTTTGCGTGTAAAGCATTACATTCCTGCTCTGATTTCCCATGCACAGGATATTATAATTTAAAAAAAAATAACCTTACGAATATAAACTAACAAAAAAAAATCATTATTATTCTTTTATTTTTACTTTGAGAATTTAAACCATTTTATTCGGCAAAATCGCCACACATGGCAACCACGATCCTTATTTCACACTTTTTTCACTACAGGGGTTACAATTACGGAAAGCTTTTTGCGTGAAGAGCATAAAAAATCTCTTAAATTCCGGGAACGGGTGGACTTTCAAAGTTTTAAAGAGGACTACGATTTATTCTATATTATTTTACATATCTGTGCTAAATTTCAGGCCGATAGGTTCATTTTTGTGGATGTGTATACGAACGACATTTTATTCGGCAAAATCGCCACACATGGCAACCACGATCCTTATTTCACACTTTTTTCACTACAGGGGTTACAATTACGGAAAGCTTTTTGCGTGAAGAGCATAAAAAATCTCTTAAATTCCGGGAACGGGTGGACTTTCAAAGTTTTAAAGTGGACTACGATTTATTCTATATTATTTTACATATCTGTGCTAAATTTCAGGCCGATAGGTCCATTTTTGTGGATTTGTATACGAATCAAATCCACAAACAAACAAACAAACAAACAAACAGAATTTCCTTTTTATTTATAAGATTTCGAGTATAGCTAGAAAACCCCTGGCGAATACTGTGAAATAGTTTTAGTAGGCGATTTTAAAATAGATTTTAATTCCGAAGAAGTGTTTTATAGAACAGCGAAGACAAATGCGGTACACTGATAGATTATGATGCACCTTCCAAATGGTATTTATAAAGGTGAAGTATAGGTTGACTATGCCAGGCGAAAATAGTTAAACAGTTTTGGTAGGCGAATTCAATGTATAGATGTAATATTCCAAAGAAGTGTTTTATGGAACAAGGAAGGAAAACACAGTGCACTCATGCATTATGATGTCCATTCCAAACAGTATTTAAAATGTCTACGAGATATAGCTGGAATATGCTTAGAGAAGATTGTAAAACAGTTTCTGTAGGCAATTTTAAGATAGATTTCGATTCCAAAGATGTGTTTAACGGTACAAGCAATAGTTGATTCCCATTTTAACGCCCCCGCTTTCGCCAACCTTAAAAATCCCGCACTTTGCAGTCATGGGTGTCTAGGACTTATGCACAAGTTTCAACGCTCCCAAAAGAACTAGACGAAAACTACAGCGAACAAATGAGCGATAAACGCACCAGTTAAGGAATTTGAAGACACTTAATTATTAAAACTGCATTAATAGGCAACCCAAAATAAATAAAAATGTAACGGAATGCTTTACTTACATGTTGTTCGAAATCGCCATTTTAATTCTAAATTACGATTGCCACATAAATACAAAAATCGTCGTGGTAACTCCATATGTTTAATGATTGCGACGTTGGCGAGAGTCGGGGCGTTAAAGTAGGAGTCAAACCAGAAAGAGAAACACGGCACACTCATGGATTAAGATGGACATTCGAAACAATATTTAAAACGGTGAAGTATAGTTGTAATATACTTGGCAACGATTTTAAAGTAGTTATAGTAGGCGATTTTAAGATAGATTTTGATTCCAAAGATGGGTTTTATGAAAGAAGGAAGCAAAATACGGCAAAGTCATAAATAATGATACACTTTCCAACTTAATGGAATAAGGTAGAAAAAAAGGAACGACGCATATACTATGATACGCTTTTAATATATAGCACTTTGGTGCGTATTTAAAATCTGAAAGTGTTTCAGATTTTCTTCCTTTCTTTTTTCACGATATTTTTTCGGTACTTACATATTATACAAGCGGTCATTCCCGCCAAAATATTGTTACGAATTTTCGGGGCAACCCGCTGCTCTGTGGCTTAAAATGGTTTAAAATTCGTATTCTACGCTTCAAATAGATAAATTTTGCTTTTTGTTGCATCAAAATCGGCCAATTAGAACCGGAGATATGGAGGTTTCGGTTTGCCATTGTTTTTCAATGGAGGTTCTAGAAAACTCGAGAAATATGAGTCCTAGAGCTTAGATCTCTTCACATTTGGGGACTTATTTTTGGCGCCAAATTTGGCGATATTTCGCCAAAAGTCGCCAAGCTTGGCGACTTTTTGGTCATTTGGCGCGATTTTCCCAATGGGGCCTGGAAGTTGTTTTTCCTGCATTAAAACGCATAATAACCTAACATTTCTCTTCTATGACGTAATCAAAATTCACGCTTTATGTAGAACCCTCGAGACATTGACTTTTCTGGAAACCTCTTGTACCTCCTGCGTCGGCTATTTATAGAAGCGCGTGTCGCCCCGAAGGTTCAGTGCGAGTTGAACGCTCAGTGTGTGAAGAGCTGTCAGTGAGAGCACGCTTGTTTTGCGAATTGATAGTGCTATAGAAGCCGTGTTTTAGCTTGTTTTATGAAGCTGTTTATAAAGTGCTGTGTGTACATTTTTCATCGCTGAGTCTTGAGAGACTGTTAGTGTTATTTCTCGTATATTTTCACTGAGTTTTTGCCTGTGAAAGTGACTTATTTTGTGTGAGAAATACAGTATTTGTGAGAGCTTCTGATCTAAGCGGACTGTTGAAAGCACGTTACTGCTAGATTGTGCTTGTGTATTGTGTACAGCTGATTGTTCTACGACGTTCTAGAAGCAATAAAGTTTGTGTTCCATCCTGACAAGTGACTTTTTACTTGAACTTTTTACACCAACTGGACTTTAGAACGACGAACCCCAGGAGTAGCACAGTAGTTCCACAACAATATTTTTCGTTAAATGTGCTGGCAAACTATTTCCAATCGTATTAGAAATCATCGATTATTTCGTGTATCCGGTATTTATCTTCGCGAAAAATCGCTCGTTTTGGCAGATCACCAAAATAATACATATGTACACCCTCCAAAAAAAGTATTCGAGCAAGAAAGAAATTTCCTATTTTAGATTTGCGAATAATAATTGAGTTTTTGAAAAATGCACAACCTGATAGAAATATCAAAATTCATATTTATACATAGCCTAATTCATATTCTATGATAAATAACTTTTAATATACAAAACGAACGTAGGAAATTTCTCTCTTGCTCGAATACTTTTTTTGGAGGGTACCTTTTTTCTTGCCATTAAAAAAAATCATATTACTTTTTTTTATGAATGTTAACAATGTTTTAGTTGAATAAGGGTGCGTTCAGACTGCCATTTTTGATTAACTCGAGATACTCGGGATAAACAAGCTGCTGACGATGCCCGACTATAGCTACTCGAGGAGATAAACAAGATGCCCACGCTGCCAAGCTGAGCAACTTGAGTTTTTCCGAACTCCCCAAAGATTTTCCTTGGGAAGTTGAGAAGTTAGATCACGTGACACTTATATGTCTTCATTTATTCCCATTGGCTCCGCTAGTTAGTAAATACGTGTCCAATTAAAACACGAGTAGCTCCTGTTTTACTTGAGATTTACCCGAAAGTAGCAGCCTGAAAGCACCCTAAACTAAGGCGATCATATTTCTAAACATAGGAAAACTTGAGGACACTAGAAAATATATTTTGGGGACTTATTCGAGGACACAACATATTATCATGTATGCCAGTATACTTTAAATCTTGACTAACTTTGATACTTAAAAATGAACTCTAATAGCTTTTTATATCAATTGTGTATTCTTATTTCTAATAAATGAATGAAAGTATTCCATTCATTTTTAAATATTCATTTAAACCAGAAATATGAAAGGAACATCATGTTGAAATATTGCGATTAATGCAAAATTGAACTCTTGGCATAGTATTAGTATTTTCAGAAGACATTGCTTTCTACATTGGTTCATTTTGCGATAATTTTTCATTACACTTTGTACACCCTCTAAAAAAGTATTCGAGGACAAATAAAAATTTCGTACGCCAATTTCATATTTAAAGCATGATTCTTCATGAAAAGTGGTTAATCATAACAAAACTGAAATAGGAAATTTGGCTCATAGTTGAATACTTGTAGTATTCGAACTCTATTCTATCTGGAATACAATACTCCTAGTTGAATGTCTGTACTACACGCTGCACACACAATGACAAGAAACGTTTTCAAGCTCGAATTCCATTATTTCTCAGAGTAGAAGGCGCTTTTAGTTGTTTATTTTTTTACTTCTTCAGTTTTTTCTGAAAGAAATAAACTAAACGGAAACTTTCAGGGAAAAAGTACATATCTTTAAATTTGGGGACTTTTCGCATCCCCAGAAGTCAAAGTATTTTTGGGGACAAAATCAAATAAAGATCTATATTTGGGGAGGACGTAAGGTGACCATACGTCCTCGAATTTCGAGGACGTATGGTCACCTTACTAAGCATAAGCTCTTTTGTGTACACCCTCCAAAAAAGTATTCGAGTAAGATATAAATTTCCTACGGTGGTTCCGTATATTAAAAATTATTTATCGTAGAATATGAATTAGGTTATATATAAATATGACTTTCCATATTTCTGTCAAGTTCTGCGTTTTTCAAAAACTCAATTAATATTCGCAAATCTAAAATAGGAAATTTATCTCTTATTAAAAATATCCCCAATTTGTATTTTCTAATTTGACATCATACTGATTTGTCCCCAATATGTTCTTTATCCAATGAAATGGAATGGAGTATCTGTGCAGAAAGGACGCACAATCGGTTGTCACTCAGGTGACATCGTTGTTCCAAGGTGAAAGAAGCAGTCATGCACCAATTTGAGGAAGAACTTAGAGTCGTTCTTAATTAGAGTCGTTCGTGAACGTCATTTCGGCTGTTTACGAAGTACGTACACGTCGAAGAACGCCACGTCGGTGAGTATACTAAAGAGCCGGCTACTCAAGTTGATTTTCAGTGTTTGATAGAAAGGTTTTAATATTCTATCTCATCATAAGTTGCTCTGTATTCTGATTTTTAACTTATTTTCGACCTCAAAAGTTGAGAGTGAAAACTGCTAGTGCTAACCCGTTGCTCTTTTGAAAGGGGGATTGAATTTAAAGCACGGTAGGAATTCAGTTAGAATGCTTTAAAAGTAAATGCATATTTTTAAAAAAAATATTTATTTGCAACACTCTTACATCTTTCAATTCACAATATTAAAATTCATATGTAATTAAACGAATTGAGTCATTTTACACTGTTCACATTTTTATTTCGATGAAAATTTTGTCAGTGTTGCATCTGTAATAATAAGAATGCAAAAACTTTGTTTTGAATAGAGTAATGGGTTAAAAAATAAAATATATTTATGCTCGATTCAAAAGAAAATAAAAGTAATTTAAAAATAACTTTGATACATTTAAATAGAAATTGTCATGCGAGGCCAACATTTTGAGTATTTGCCCACTGCTCCATTCTTTTGCTAAATGGGCGCAACTTTGGTATCGTCCCATTTTTTCGTGATAAATGACAACATGGGAACTGTTGCATAGCTAGTAGATTTTAGTGATGCAACGGATACCAGTTTGGGCGGATACCGAATGTCTGACCAAACTTTCAACCGGTAATACTGCATCAGTATGTATTCTTTTTTATTCAGTTTTATTTTCGCTAGTTTTCTTAGATTATTCAGCTATTGCCTTATTTAATATATTTTCTCATTAATTTCAAATAATTTAATTAAAAAATTACACATCTTTTTGGCATTGTTTCCATGCAATGGGTACCCATTCTATTGCAATTAAAGTTGATACAAGTAACAATGTCATTGAATCAGCTCTCCTTCAAGAGTTAGATAAATATCTTACACAGTTATTGAAAGAAAAACATCTCCATTCAACTGTTTGAAAATCAAGTAACAGATCTCCCTACTTTATCAAAATTAGGTAGTGGTGGAAACTTATTTCACCAACTACCAGTACTACAGCAAGTAGACTTTTCTTATAAGCAAGGTCAATTTTTAGGGAAAAAAGTGAAGTGAATTCTAAAAAAGGATTGCAAAACAGTTAGCATTTTTGCACCCTACATTTACCGATCTTAAAAAAAGAGAAGTGTTTAATTTTTTTTTCAGTTAATACCCGGCAGTACATCCGGTCTAAAATTATACACAGAGAAATAACATAAATAAACCTAATAAATGTATAAATTCTAAAAACAGCAGTCATAAAAAATGAGAAAAAACAAAGTTTTGTGAAAATATGTTTTAAATACTTTTTAGAATATATTTTTATCATATAAGATATGTATAGATTCTGACCCATATAATATCTAATCATAAATTATATGGGATCTACGTATTATCCCGGCGGTCTGCCAAGATGAGTGATTTTTTGCCAAGATAAATGTCAGACACATGAAATTATGGACGATTTGGAATAGGATTGGCAACAGTTTGCCAGCCCATTGGAAGAAAAAATAGTTTGTCAGGAACGACCGTCGGGATAATACTTAAGTACCATTATATTGTTGCAGAATACTCTGCTCATTCCTGGGTTCGTCATTGTAAAGACCAGTGGGTGTAGAAAGTTCTCGTAAAGAGTCCACTTGTCAGGATGGAAAATGAACTTTATGGCTTCTAGAACTTCGCCGCACCATCTGCTGTTCAAGATTCACAAGCACAATCAAACAGTGATGTGCTTTTAACAACAGTCACTCTCACAAATGCTGTATTTCTGAAAAGATTCCTCCTATCCCCACCCCGTAAAGAAGGTAGAATACTAAGTCCAACCAGTAGAAAAGTCTGCATTTCTGTAATATATTGGATTCTGTTTCACTCCTCTTTAAAATCAAAGATATTTTATAATATGAAATGAACCTATAGAAGTATAACTAAGCAAAATTATTTGTAAATGCATTTAAAAATACATGTTAGAAATATTTTTATCTCTTTGTTCTGAAATAATTCAGCTGAATAGGTAGCAATATTTGGATACAACTATTTGGCCGAGTATCAGTTCAGCATACACCTCGCTGAATATTCGCCCTACCGAATATTCGGCAAAACAGCTGAATACCGAAGAGTGGCAGAATATTCGTTACATCCCTAAGCACAAGCAAGCGCCTGAATTGGGAGCGAGCTTTCTTCTATCACAAACGGTACGAGATACACGTTAAAAGTCCAATAAAGTGTTGTTCAGCATTCCCCGTTGATTAAGAAAAGACGTCTTCAGCACATTCATGTTGAAACGCGTTGTCATAAAAATCACGACGGATGTTTTTGCCAGCCAGGCCCATTGTACAATGTGTAGTGACAGTGGCCGGCCAGCGTCCAGATGTGTGGTGTGGCGGATGGAAAACACTTTCAGCATGGAGGATACATGAGCCTAATGACGGGTGAGTGCAGTTTAGGACCCGTTCTGCATTTTATGCCTTCCATCCGTAGATAGGCAAAAATGAGGGGTCGCCCTATGGCGATTCAATGTCCACATGTGGCGATGAAAAAATGGACATGGGTCTTCACTCGAGTCGCCATTCTCTCACTGCCATATGTTTCAGCAATATGGATGTTGACATTCAGCTAGGGAATGCACTGTTTTTCATTTCACGGGATTTTGGGATGGAGACTTATTAATCCCGCGGGATTCACCTTTTATTCAGCTAAGAATTCATTTCGACAGAGAAAAATAGGAAAAAGTAAGATTTTATGCACTATGGAGTTTAATAGTCATAATAAATGTTATTGGATAATGAATACAATAACTTACAGAAATATGAATATTATAGTTATGATATTCAAAATAATATATTCTTAGTTGCCAAAAAGGAATGTAAAAATGGCAGTGTCAAGAGTCACTCGTCTTCCTAGTCTGGGTCTAATTTTAGTAAAATAGTTAAAAGCGTCATTAAAAAGAAAATGTAAAAGGAAAAATTTTTAGAATGGATTCATGATGGTTCACTAAGAGATAAATTGGCATGACCTATAACTGTTCATTTGGGAAGTTTGAAAAATTAAGATTACAATATTGGATCCAATCTCCCATTGAAGGAGAATTAGAAAAATGAAAACTTTAAAATGTGTAATGATTGATTTACGTAGTGTGAGATAAAGACGCATATATAGGCAACCCTTTTTCGGTCAATAATCGGGAAGTTGACGTAAAATTGTAGTAAAAATAATTTGTTTCAATCCCCCGCAAACATGTATGCAGGATTCTGGTGGATCCCGTTCCTACGGGATCGGGATTACATTCCCTACATTCTGCTGATTTAAAATAATGGGACAGTTTGATTAAGTTAGAGGGTCGTGGTGGCAGCTGAAGTGGAACCACACTTTGGATGGCAGGTCATTGTCAATGGGCCGACCGAAGACACTCTTCAGTATAGAATGCAAATGAAGCCATCCGTAAAGCACTTGAGAGACAATGGATCCTGTGTTCTGATGCTGTGAAAGTATTGACATCCCAACTTTCAAAGTTAAAACCTTTTCTATGAATGGCCTCTGGACTCACTACGAGTACAGCTCTATTACTGTCTTGAATACCCTGTTTTATGTTATACCATAGAGTTGTGAAATCTAATCGAAATCTATTCATAACATTTTATTCAACAAGTTAATTTAGGTACGTATTATTTTGCACCATTTCAAAGATACCTTGATTTTTTTGAACGATTCTTTCTGATAACTCGCATTCATGGTAGAAAGTTGTTTATTTTTATAAATGAATAATTTTAATTAAAATTTAGGATGTGTGGCCATTAAAAATAGGAAGGCCATAAATAGCCAATGGCTATGAACCCAATACCCTAATTTTTACTTATACATCCATAGCATCCTTATGTGAATGAATGAGCATCGTGTTCTTACTAGAAGGATGATCCGGAACGACTTTGTCATCGACTTTTTTCCATACCTCAAAAATGTTTTTGACATAAGAACGCAAACTCTGAGTGGAGCCTTCAGGTGAACCTGTAAACGGCTTCCTTTGCGTAGCATATGGCAACTTGACTGACCTAGATTCTACTTTTATGGCGATATCTTTGCCTATTTAAAAAATAGTTATGGTGACAATGGACTTGAGTGAGCACACTGTATATAAAAAAAACTCCTAATTCGAATATCTTGAAGTCTTAAAACAAACAGAACCACTCATGGAATGTTTAAAAATTTGAAATAGTTTGTTCATAATCTCATAACTATGTATATATTTCGTATATAGTATATTCCTCTGTGTTCTGAATAATGACTTTGTTTTCTTTCTTCCTTTTTTTTCTTTTCTTAACCCGTAAGCATGCACTCTGGGGGTAAATCTGACCCCAGGAACCATTTTTCTTCGTAAAAAGTGAAATAATTTTTTGCGAACAATTCTGTCCTGTCTTCTACCTTTCAAAGTCAAGGCCTACTTGCGGTGGCTGAAGAAATCTCATTTCTTTGTTATCCGGGAAGGGCAGGGTCAATTCGACTTTGGGATTAAATACTCCTGCTTGAGTAGCAATGTTTCATTATGTTGTTAACGTAAACTTAATGTAAATTAATATGTCACTACTAGTATATATTGAAAAAAGGCTGTTATGTGAAATGAGTATCCTATTAATAAAATAATGAGTGTTTTTAGGTATAAAATATATCGTATGGCATTTTTATTTCTCAAAAAACAATATTTACAGAAACTGCTAGAAAAATCTCTAAATAAATATGAAACATGCGATTTCTCTTATAAAACGTTCCAGAACGGATGCATTATATGATATAAGTCCACAAATTTCTTTTTACAAATGTTTTTAGTCAAAAATATAACAGGAAACAAAATGGGGTAAATTTTCCCCCCAAGTAAGTGCTTAAGTTACATAAGTAGGCACGAATGTGCTGATTTATGTAACTTAACCCTCTCATCACCAAATAATGAAAAATCTGAGAAAATAAATCTGTCTAGCATTGAATGCATCTGAAGTACTATTATAAATCATGCAAAAATATTTTTTTCTAAGGTCGATTCCTATTAGATTTTTCTAATATTCATTTCTGCCTTTTCGAAGCATTTTGTTGGCTAAAATTAATTTAGAAGGATGCACCTATTAGGTAAAGGTTGAGGAATAAGAAAAAAACCATACTTATCTTAAAAAAGAAAAAAAAACGGTAAAAAAGCAGCGTCCCTATTTTCTTAATTTTTCTCCTGAAACAATGAAGCGAAAACTGTAAAAAATGATCTGAATGGACTAGCACTGCAATCTAGGCACGGTTTATGCATCTAGATAAGAGCCTCCTATACTTTCTACACAAATGAATGATATTGGTATCAATGAAAGAAAAAAAAATACTCAATTGAATTGTTTTCTCTCTCAATATTGCTATTTGAAGTAGGAGCCTCCTATGAGGTTCAGGGTGACGAGAGGGTTAAGCACTTGCATGTAGTGCTGACACACAAGCACAGTCATGTAGTGCTGACGAGTTGAATGGGTGGGGAAACGGGAGGAATAGAATACTTTTCCTATTATGACCCAGAATTCTAAAATCCACACAAGGTCTGGAACGAAGCTGTTTGGATTTTAGGTCTTCCACTGCACTGACATTCATTATCTGTGTGTCTCGTTCGTCAGGAATTGAAAAAGACTCATCCCCGAAGAGAAGAGAACCAAGAAGATGAAGGTGAAGGAGATCGACAGGACTGCGAACATTGCGTGGTCTCCGGCCGCCCACCACCCCATCTACCTGGCAGCAGGGACGGCCGCCCAGCAACTGGATGCCACTTTCAGGTGAGACCTCGTCTATCAGATCCGGGTGGCTCAACTCGCAGGAAAGGGGGGTACTACCTAAAAAAATGGACTGAAGAATACGCGAGGATAAGAATTATAGTACCATGAAATACTGTTAATCCACCCCCAGGGTTTTAAAAACCTGAGTTTTTTCAGAAAAACCCAACCCACTGGTTTTTTGGGGTTTTTTTCAGAGGAAGGGATGGGGTTTCAGAATATTTGAAAAAAATTTTGCTTAATGCAACTTAAAGCAACTAATGGATTACAAAAATCAATTATAAATAAAAAATGGTTAAGTTAATAGTAATAACTAATTAAAATTATATTAATCATTCATACAGGAAGAAACTTGTAAATCAATCGCAACAACCACCTCAATCATGGTTTGCTCTTAGATCAATGGACTACTAGTCATCATTTTAAAAGTGGTATACTAGTGCTTCATTAGAACTTTTTAAACGAATGATTTTTTAGGGTTCAAAAATCCTTATTCATTTTAATACAGATAGGCATAAAATTTTTCTCTAGAAAGTTTTTATGCCTATCTGAAGTCTCGTTATTTTTTCCCTTTGGTAATGGTGGTGTGGGTGGTAGATAGGGAGCTGTTTATAAACTTTGCAAGTTCTTGTGATGGAACACCTCGTGATTTCTTTCTTTGTGGGGATAGGTTAAGCCACACATTTCTGCTGATAATCCAATAACAATGGAGCCATTAAAAACAGACACTGAACGTGTTATGTGTGAAATAACACCCTATTTATGTGAAAGAGTGATGGAAAATGGGCTCGACAGAATGCGGTATGTACAGAGAAGTCGTGATATTCGCATGAACAATTTTATTTTTCATACTGAATGGCATAATGTAAGCTTTCAAACAAATTTTAAAAAATTGTATCTCACAGAATAATTTTTTTTTTTTTTTTAAATTGTATCACTCTTAATAAAAAACCCTTTAGTTGTAAGAAAGTTGTCAAGAAAGAGTTTGTAACTGTGCAATAAATCATTCAATTTTGGTAAAGGAAAAATTTCTAATTTTTCATTAATATTTGAAGCTGAAATATCTTAAGTATTTCACGAGGCTTTAATTTTCACGATTCTGGAAGGCAATTGAAAATTGCAAAAAGGAAAACCTCACGAAAATAAGTTCTTTTACAGTATTTAAATGCTATTTTTTCTTTTTTGCAGCACGACTGCTGCATTGGAGATTTATGCTCTAAACTTGACTGAACCCGGATTAGATATGTGCATGAAAGGCAGCATTGTGTCGGATTTCAGGTGAGTTATGTATTTTCATAGCTTCTCCAATTTTATGAAATACTCAACAGGTATTAATGGCAAGATTTTTACTGGCACAGAGAACCTTGGAGAAAATAGTATATTTTAACTCAAAACCTAGAAAGGATGGTCAGTCAGTTTTTATAAATTATTTCTCATTGGCCTTTGTTGGGATTGTGCAAAAAGGTCAGTGATGGGATAGATCTGTGCGGAAATTGCAGTCATCATTTTTTTTCTCCCTATTATAAATACAAAATTTTGTGTCCCTCCCATAAAACTGAAATTTGTTTTTCTCTAATCGTGGCCCATTTAAGCAAAATTTGGAACTATTCACCAGCACACCGTGTTTGCGACAAAATCTCCTCATTTGTACACTCTCTGCTAACTGCCCTCTCATCCTTTCCAGCCATGCGCCATGGCATTCAGTGTTTATTCTGTGTCCGGGAGATGTTCCGAAGAAATTAGATATTTCACCTCCCTTCGTTGAAACGCTCTTTTGTAAAATTTCCTTTCTGTTTTAGAAGATCTAATTTTCAGAAACTGTAGCATTTTCCGAACAATACATAACTTTTCAGCGAGAATTACAGCTGTTAAAAGGGGGGAGAGGGGAATTTTCAGGACAGCAGTCGTCTCGGAAGCCGACTTTTGGTTTAAAACACTCCATGGGACTCCTGTTCTTCCTGCTGATGTCAAAAGGTTAACTAAAAATTAGGAGATTGAAATGGGTTAATGAGGGAATAATACCGCAAGTGGGTGTCGGTTGAGTTGGCGACTTTTTTTTTTTGTCACCAACGTCTAACCTTGGCAACTTTTTTTTTGCGCCAAACAAAACATAAACATATGCAGACACATAAGGAAAAAAATAAACCCAAAACTACAATATACTTATCTAAACACATTAAAAAATTAATAGACATATTTCAAATGCAATTATAAACAAAATGTACATAAACAAAGCACTAGCTCTCGGCACGTTAAAAAATAAATAAACCATAACCTTGATTAGCAACGCTGCCAGGACTGTTTACTACCTATAGTAAGCTTTGGTGATATACACCCGCTTAAGGTATTATCCCTGTTAATGACTCGCCCATCCACAAAAAAAAAGCATGAGTGGGTCCCAAAAAAGAAATAAAAAACCTTATGAAAATCCACCCAATGAACCGCAATTTTGAACTTATTTTATTTTTAATGTTATTCGATCACAAAAAAGATATATAATTATAAATTAGATACAAAATTGAAATAAGTACAGTCTAATCTTTTATATAGTACTAGCTGAAGTACCCGTCCTTGACGGGTTAGTGAATGCAGATTTCCAAAAAGCAAGAACTTTCGTCAGCATTGTAGGAATTCACAGAATGGATGTAGCATGTTGCCAAATTAAAGAAAGCAAAGTTATCATTTTTATGTTTTGTTAAAATATTACAGGTTACAGTTGAGTGACCACCAATCATGATACCAAAATTCATTTCAATCGCTTCAGTCGTTTTTACGTGATGCTCGAACACGAATTTACACAGAAACGATTTTTGCAAAATCTCAAAATCTAATCAAGATTTTTTTTTTTTTGTTAATTTACGCCTATGTTTTAAGTTGAGTGACCACCGATCATGATAGCAAAATTCATTTCAATCGCTTCAGTTGTTTTTACGTGATGCTCGAACACGAATTTACGCAGTTAGAAACGATTTTCGCAAAATCTCAAAATCTAATCAAGATTTTTTTTTTTAATTGACGCCTATGTTTTAAGTTGAGTGACCACCAATCATAATAGCAAAATTCATTTCAATCGCTTCAGTCGTCTTTACGTGATGCTCAAACACGAATTTACACAGTTAGAAACGATTTTCGCAAAATCTCAAAATCTAATCAAGATTTTTTTTTTTTAATTGACGCCTATGTTTTAAGTTGAGTGACCACCAATCATAATAGCAAAATTCATTTCAATCGCTTCAGTCGTTTTTAAGTGATGCTCAAACACGAATTTACGCAGTTAGAAACGATTTTTGCAAAATCTCAAAATCTTATCAAGATTTTTTTTTTTTTTTTGAATTGACGCCTATGTTTTAAGTTGAGTGACCACCAATCATGATAGCAAAATTCATTTCAATCGCTTTAATCGTTTTTACGTTATGCTCAAACACGAATTTATGCAGTTAGAAACAATTTTTGCAAAATCTCAAAATCTTATCAAGATTTCTTTTTTTTTAAATTGACGCCTATGTTTTAAGTTGAGTGACCACCAATCATGATAGCAAAATTCATTTCAATCGCTCCAGTCCTTTTTACGTGATGCTCAAACACAAATTTACGCAGTTTGAAACGATTTTCGCAAAATCTCAAAATCCAACACCTATCACGACACCCAATTTCATTTCAACCGCTTCAGTCGTTTTTACGTGATGCTCAAACACGAATTTACGCAGTTTAAGACGATTTTCGCAAAATCCCAAAATCTAATGAAGATTATTTAAAAATTTGACGCCTATGTTTTAAGTTGAGTGACCACCTATCATGACACCTAATTTCATATCATTCGCTTCAGTCGTTGTTAGTGATGCTTGAACAAAAAAAGCGTCACGGACAGAATGACAGAACGACAGACAGACAAACTTTTTTTGAGGGTCACACTGGATTCCCGGGTGCTTGAAACAGATAGAAGTCGCAAAATTTTTGAATTTCAAGAAATGTACAGATAAAAGTCTAATTTTATTTCTATAGTATATTCAGTTTACAGTATACAGGCTACGTTCAAAATAGTAACAAAAAGAATACTTCAGTTTCCAAGTCAGAATAACACAATAATCCTTAACAGAATAATCCTTTTTTAATGTTTCCTTATTATTAAGATATCTGGGTACTTTATGAGCTTTTATGCTGTTTCAACCATACAAATCCAGTGGTTGAAAACACTATTGCTGCTGAATGCATTGGCCTCATCTAGTCTGCTTCAGGGACCCTGAGAGAAATTTTGTGAGGCGGGGCAAAATTTATACACGCACTTCTTATAAAGCGCAAAAGTTTGAAAAAACAGGGGGGAAGGGCTGGGGGCAACCTTTTTTATAAAAGTGTTTGTTTTGATGATTTTTGTATAAAATGCTGAAAGAAAGGATGACATGAAAGCTTTTCTGATATGTAAAGGCATATTTTATTCATATCCAAAAGTTTGAAAGAAAACTAATATTCCAATAATAGAATTTCTACCATCTAAATATTTTTAGAAAAATGTGTTCAAACTTTAATGTATTTAAGTTTTTTTTAGTTACAGATGTATTAATGAAGTTTCTAACACATTATCTACATCTATATCTATCTCTCTATATATGTGAAGGGTCTAGGGTCAATGCCCCCAGTTTCCTCCCCCCTCTCATAGGGATGGGTCAGCTTCTTTAAAAAGTTACAGAGCGCTTTAAAGTTCTCATTTGTTGAATGTTGCAAAATGCTTCCCCACTCAATAAAGCTGAAGTTCTTTAGTCTATCATCATAAACATGTATAGTGGATATATCTGTTTATCTTAAGTAGAGATGTGAAATTTCCAAGTGGTGTAAAAAACTGGTTTTCTTTCCAGTGGAAAAAGGTGGAGACATTTTTCAGAAATAAATAAAGTTTTACCTTAGAGTTATAATTTCTTAGACAATATCAAGTAATAAATATATTAAACATTTATGCAATCCCCCCCCCCACACACACACACACATATAAACATTTATTAGGGATCGACCGATACCACATTTTTGACGATGACCGATATTTTACCTATAAATTCATTTTTAGAAATAGCCGATACCGATACTTTACTACATAATTTAATGTCATTTAAACCTACATCTGGATTCTGGGCAGTTTTTGTAA
The DNA here is from genome assembly GCA_038373885.1 of Cheiracanthium punctorium. Classification (NCBI taxonomy): domain Eukaryota; kingdom Metazoa; phylum Arthropoda; class Arachnida; order Araneae; family Cheiracanthiidae; genus Cheiracanthium; species Cheiracanthium punctorium. The sequence goes on along the minus strand of JAWZYV010014716.1, from coordinate 163,745 downwards.
CAAGAGTGTAGTTCTTGTTAAAATGAATAACAGCATGGTGAAATTGAATTCCAGTAGAAAGCATTAAAAAGAAAAAGCAGTGGATACATTGAAGTGTGAATTTACAGTAGTTTTAGTCTTTCTTTCCTATTCAATCATGCCGACGAATGGCTGAATTTATAAAAAGCTGAGCACTGGGAAGCGTCTTAGTGTGCAGGTTCGGAATTCTTTCTCCTCAAGTGGCTGTCGATCTAGTGGTCCAGAGTTTTGGACGATTTTCTCCAGATGGTACGTGAATATGCATTAGACTCCCTTAACTCTTTAGATCCCAGCCCCGTGAAAATCTCTTAGCCTTTCTTTCCCAAGGAAATGGCCGAAAAATGTCTTCCCCCATCCATAAGCGTAAAGTTTTCAAAATTATTGGGGGGGCCGGGCCCCACAACCCCATATATTCACGTCAGTGGCGTAGCCAAGGGTGGGGGTTAGGAGGGTCATAACCACCCCCCATGAGGAATTTTTTGCTATACAAAATGTATACATTCTTCACTCCCTTATCATACACCCGTATACATATATGTGAGTTGCAGAAGGCGTACCCCACAACCCCCCCATGAAAAATTTCATTCAGAAAAAAAAAAAATCATTTTCGATGAGATAGTGCATTTTAGACACATCTGAACGTTTCTTCATTTCATACTTCACATTGCATAATCTGATTTTAATTAACCAGAGCCTGGCGAGGGCAGCTTATAGTAACATTATGTGTTAAGTGGCATCACAATGAATACTAAATCATGATTGAAATCAAAAGGAGAAAATTTTTAAAAGTACAAGTAAACTTTTTTTTTTAAACGTTTGTAAATGGCGTGAATACTTTTTTTTTTTTTTTTTACGTTAGTATAAATTAGTTTTCTGTATTGAGTGCTAAATTATTGGGTGGGCTCAGCCCCTATTCACAATTTATTGGGGGGGCTCGAGCCCCACGGGCACATATAACTCTATGCCTATGCCCCCATCAGAGGAAAGCGGTTCCTTTATCACTGAGTTTTGACAGTTCAGAACCTCCCTTTCTTGACCAGCAGTTAGGGCGAAAGACCTCCTATTGTGCTAATCCGTAGTGATCTATTGTAAGTGCTTTCAACAAGGTATTTGCACACTGAATAGTTACTTTCAGTATGCTTGCTACTGACTTCAACACCACCAATGTACAAAGGTGCCATAATGATTGATTAGAGGTCGGATACGCAGATTACCCGTTTCCCCTCTTCCTTAAGTTCCCAAACCTCAAGGGGTGTAACCTAATCAATAACTCCCGAGTCGGGAGGGAAAGCACTGGTTCCAATACAGCTGGGCCATTTCGGGGACACATATGGGCGATCCGACACGGCCGATATGGTCCCTAAAGAGTTAAAAAGTCCTCTGCCCATGCCCCCCTATAGGTAGATGCCCCTCATTTAGGCTTGACAGAACACAAACACAGGGAGGGGGGGGGTTAAATGGATATATTAATAAAAGAATCCATTTCCAGTGCCGACTGGTGCAAATATTTAAATCAATTTTTCTCAACCTCTATTTTAGCGCCTAGCCGACCGATTTGTATGGTGGGTAAAGCACCGTACTCCGGTTTCCGGTTCAACTCCCGGCGGCCGGGGTTCGATCCCTGACTGGGCGTGGTTGTCTATGTGCCCGTCCCTTCATAGGGGGTAACGTGGCCGCCCACTGGGTGCCCCCATAATAAAATGGCCACATCTTCGGGTAGTTATGGCAAAAGGCTTGTGGCCAGTGCCTGCCCATTAGAAAAAAAAAAAAAAAAAAAAAAAAAAATTGTTGCCTAATTGTTGCTATGAGCCAGATAAAAGGTTTCCATATTAGACCCAAAACAGCTTCTTGCTTGCTCTTACTGTATGTGTCTTTATTTTTGGTTCATGCCTCGATTTTGTGCTCACAAAAGTAAACACATGAAATTTATTCAACTTCAAAGCTTGAAATTTATTCAACTTCAAAGCTTGTTCCAATGTTTTATTTAGATTTTCTGTAATTATAATTTTTTCACATATGAAAATATTTTTTAGATTACTTAAACTGCATTAAATTGTGATAATGTATACACTGTACAGTATTATATAAGTACATATGTATTTAGATATTGTTCATTAAATACGTATGTGAATTCTTCCCTTAAAATGCATAATAAGTTCACATTAAACAGCAGGAGGGCAGAGCTGGAGGAGGCGGCACGACTGGGTAAGGACTTTGGCTTAGCGCCCCACCAGTGGATGGGAGAAATAAGACGGACTCCAACTGCGATTAGATAATTTTATTGGACGACTGAGTACATTTTTCTTAGGCAGCTGTGTCATGCGAAAAGTCTGCTCCTGACCTCTTGCAGGTCCTTTTAGAAGATTTCAACGTCGTGTCACATGACTACCAAAGCGTTGCAACCATTGGCCAAAACCTAAATCTGGGCAGAGGTTTTTCCAAGGTTTGTTAATGACTTTTAAGACACCTTTGTGGCTGGCTGCCGGGACCGTCTGCAAAATTATAAAGGAGTAGCAAGCGACAGAGTATTAATTGCAGTTTTTGAACGCGGATTTCTTTGTTCCAACTGAATTAAACTGCATAGTTCCAGAAATATGGGATTTTCAGGGGCTTTTGACTTGTAATGTTACATATGCAGGGTGTCTACCGCTCTGGAAAATCCGGAAAGTCTGGAAAAAGCCAGGAAATTGGAAAATGGGTCCGGAAAGTCTGGAAAAAAACGGGAAATTGGGTAATGGGTCCGGAAAATTCACCAAAAGAATCAATTTTTTTTTTGTGTTTTTTTTTACCCTTCCTCTTTAATTGTCAGACTGGAACCGAAAGCAACTGCAACGCATTTTTCGGACTGCGAAAGCATCAAGCGATGTGTTTGTATAAAGAGGGAAAAATGGGAGCTCATTAATCGTGATGGGAGGGTAAAAGACAAATTATCTTACTTGGTAACTTATGGGTTAGGATCGTCTTTCCAAGAACAGTTAGTTAATTCTATCATAAATTGCGACTACTTCTGTTTCTTTTAATTGATGAAAGCTTAATCCTGTATTTCAAGAAGTTGTACAAAATATGCAAATATAAATACAAGGGAGAGGGCATTGTGCAATTCCCCAAAGTAAAATGCATTGGTCAGGAATTTTTTTCCCGGGATCTCCCAAAAGTCAGGAAAAAGTCAGGAAATTGACTTTCAGAAATTTGGTAGACACCCTGATATATAAAATACTAAAGTTTAATTTTTTCGACCCACCAAAATTGCTCCCGTGACCCAACAATGGGTTGCGGCCCATAGTTTGGGAACTACTGATCTAGATAGCGTTGCCAGGTGTCCAGATAAAGCCGGACATAGTTAAGCTTTTTGATTGCGTGTCCGGCTGTTGTTAGGCTTTTTACTGGTGACTTTGGCTGATTAATAAAGTACTTGAACTGATTTGGCATTCGATGTTATTTATATTTCATTAGATCAGCACAAGACACGCGTGGTCTTGAGTGACTGTGGAAACAGAGTAAGCAGTAAGGTGGAAGTCAAAATGAGAGTTCCCTTTGAGAATTATATCTTGGGCAACTAAAAAGGCACCCATGCAATAACAGGGTGTCGACAGATCATGGAAATCAGGGAAATCATGGAAAAATCAGGGTACTTTATCAATCTGGAAAAATCATGGAAATATCAGGGAATTTTGTAAAAATATTTAAAAATCAGGGAACTTTCGTTTTTGCCTAGCGAACTAGATCGGTTTTAGTTGTCAATCAGCGTCTGATTCGTGGCTCCGTTCTGGATCATACGATACTCAACTTATGCAGACATTTTAGGAATCCAAAAACCCGAATACAGATCATAAGAGAACATAGAAATATGAATCCGAGACTCAAGTGATGTAGTTCGTATAGTTTAAACACTATACGAATCCGAAAAAGTGCATGCATTCGGACTTGTTCTAAGATACGGATCATACTAAAAACCGGATCTGCGAATCATATCAGCATGTGAATTGCTTCCTCAATAAAGTCATAGGTACGTAATATGAATAGTAAAAGATGACTGTACCGTTGCGTGTTTTAAAGTGATGGGACATTTGAGTGATGCCTTCTAAGCTCCCCCCGCAAGATGATCTCTGCTTATTGTTTTGCACTAACTGAAGTCGTCTGCACAGCATTTCCACAAAGAACAAGGCATTTAAAATTTATTTTGTTAATTTAAAGTGTGTATTTTAAAAATATTCATTGAATTTTTGAAATCTTGCACCGTGCACTAATGTTTTTCGGGTTATTATGTAATTGTTCCGATTTCACTCGTATTTAAATTTATCTTTATTTTGAAGGTCATTACATTTGAAATGGGTCATAGAATAATATGTTTCCTGTTTATTTTTTATGTTTTTCAAAAATTTAAAATACCAGCACTTAGAATTGTCATTTTTAGTTTGCATTTCCAGATATATTTTGGCGCTTATTACAGGAAATGCGGGTGAATGGGAATTCTAAGAATTGAATAAAAAAGAAAAAAAAATTCTCGGTAAATAAGACGAGTTAACAGTTCCTCTTGAATAAGCCTGTGTTTTATTCATGTCAAATAACTGATAAAATCTGTAAAAAATAAAAATAAATAAAGCGCTCGAAATGAAAACAAGAGCTCAATTATTTTTAAACTAATAGTACAGTAGGGGACCCCGAATACGGAAGACCCAAAATCCGGAACTTTTTTTTCTTACCAAGTAAATATTTATTATTTTTTTTAAACAAAAAGAAAAGAAGGCAGCTTTTCTTTATTTATTATATCTCAGTATTACATTAATTTTAGATATTTCCAGGTAATTTTCGGTTTCTCGTTATGTAAAAATATTCTATGCTATTATATAAGTTTTAAAGAGGAGAAAAAGAATGTTATCCTCTTCACACAACGCACTGCTTCATGTGCTGATTCATTAATTCTCGGCTGGTGCTCCTCTGGCCATTAAATGTAAAGAGAATGCCATTTGGTCTGTTTATGCTTTTTTTTTCTTTCTTCCTGTGTTGATAGTTTTGGGGCACAAGTTTGGGTTGCATAATAAATCGCTAGTCAGAAGATCGAAAGGGTGGGGAGAGAGAATCCGAAAATGGCGCAACTGCTGTATCAGACTGTAGCCTACGAGGATATTGTTGTGTTAAGCCTGTTACGTTCGCCTTGAAAACGCGAAATAGGGCGAGAAGATATCGCCGCTAGAGGGCGCTTTTACCGGGGAAAATATCGATCAGCTGGTCCGGATTTCGTGCATCTGAGTTTTAAACAACTTCGTGTATTATTGGATTACTTGTAAAAATGTGAAAATATTCCTTGATTTTTAACACATTAGAGTTTTAATAACTTGGATTAATCTTTGTAAAAAACTGAAAATGCAAAATGACAGTATTTAAATAGCGTTATTGCATGCAACACTGTAAATAATGCAATTTGCTCTTAGATTCTGTATTAAATGGTCGTACTAAATTTAATTTTTGTATCAATGTGTCATTTATTGCTTGTTTGATCATTTGCAGCAAAATGATGCTTTTCAAAAATAAAAACTTGCAAATTCTTTCAATTGGTTTGTCAATTGGTTTGTGAAGAAATATGCAACAGGAATCCTATAATCAGTTGATAGCCCTTTAAAAAGGAAACACAAAAGATTATTTGCCAACCTGTCACTGATTCCTATTTTTTCAATTTCAGTATCACAACTACCTAAAAACATATCAAGCTTTCTGTCATACATTAATTTTGCTTTGATTGCCATTTCATCTATTATTAATGAGCCAAATTTTTCTTCTTCATGTGTTAAGTTTTTAAATTCATGATGAAGTCGCAACTGTATTAATGAAGTTATCCCAGTTTCTCCTGTTGAGTATCCAAGATACTTCTTTAATGTGCATTTGTGAGGAAGATTAAAAATACCCATGTTTCTAACAAAATCATATCATTTAGGTGAATGTTTCTGCCACAAAATGTAAAATTTTAGAGCTGTGCTATTCAGAGTAACTTTTTTCTTGCCATAATTTGAAATTTGCTCCATCAGCATAATAGCAGACATCTTATTTTCTGACTTTTCCTTTATTATTTTTTTTAGTTGCCACTCTTCCATACTTTCTTTCTTTCTTCCTGCTTTTAAGGCAGAAATTTTATTTTTTAATTCTGTTCTGCAATGTAGAATTAACTTTCCTTAGAGCTCTCAACCGGTTGTGAAGCTTTTTAGTTGTAAGTGTTGCTCTCTTTTTTTTGCACTGTAACATTACAATTAGCAGAACTACTTTCAATTGGTTCTGCCGGTAAATTAACTGAGGCGTACGTCTCAGAATTCTTTCCTAAACAGCACTTTTTCAATACTGTATTTTCACAAAATCTTGAACTGGGCGACTTCCTTTTTTTGGATGATCCTGGAAGTTTGTACGATGGATATCCTGGGAAAATACTCGGAATAGCACTTGGAACCAGCCTTTTTCTCTTCGTGCTTTTGCTAAAATCATCATTTGTGAAATGTTTTTCACACACTACCGAATGATGTGTAGATTTCCACAAACTTCCCCGTTTTTCTCCTTCCTTGGATATAGCATTTATCCAAGCTGCTCTAATCTCTAAATTTGATGGAAATTCAAAGAAACTTGTTTTTATAGATCCTCCAGCTATCGATTTACAAATCGGTGCACAACAGTACTTCATTGTAGTGTTTTATTAGCGTTTAAACGAACACAAATAAGACTCAGTTTAGCATGTAAACAAATGGAAATTCGGGATGTGTTTTCCCCGGTAAACGCGCCATCTAGCGGCTAGAAATGAACGTATTTTTGTCTACCTTTTTAGCTTTGAAAAACGGCCAAAGTAACAGGCTGGAGATAATCCTCGTAGGCTACGATCAGACCTACCTTGGCCCGTCAAATCGTGGTTTGTGGCGGGTTATGTCGATCGTGTGATGACAAAACTAAAATGAAACTGTGATTTCATTTTAGTTTTGTATATATAACTACATGCAGTTAAAAGAAAATATTCAAATTTATTTTTATATTTTGCCAATTTATTCCAGAATTAAAAAACAATGTTTGTTTGCATCTTGAATCAATATGTATGATAACAGCATTTTATTTATTTTTGCTCGTGTACATTAAACAAAGTCAAGGGAAAAAATGGTTATGACAGAGGTTCCCAAACTTTTCTTGTGAGGCTAAAAACTTTCGCGGCAGGTTTCCTTTAAAGCAATAGAAATATGAAGGCTAGAATGAAGCAGTCAAGGGCGGATTAAAGGGGGGGGCAACACCCCCCCACCCCACCCCACCCCCCGAGAAACAAGAAAATAATGTAAAAGATCCTATTTTACTTTCATAAAATGGATGTATATATGAATATTCTAACTAACCGCCCCCATAGAATTTTGACATCCCCATCCCCCATTTCAGGGAGTCCTGTAAAAGAGAAGCTACTGACACAACTCGACTGAACTTGACTGAAATATTTTTGAGCCCACTTGGTCATCGGCTTGGCCAACTTTTTTGTGGGATTCCGGTTCAGAGGAAATTATTTGATTATACTCCACCAAAACACTTTTCTTGATTCTCTCCATGGCACCCCTGACATATGCTCGTGGCACCCTTGGGTGCTGCGGCACACAGTTTGGGAACCTCTGAGTTTGAGATATTTTTGCCATTCAGTGTAACTTTTGGATTTAATGATTTTAATTTACTTTTCATCTTTATATATTGCTAGAAGCAAATTACAATTTTTTAAATTTCAATCTTTCTGTTGTTAGTAATTTTTATATTATTTAGGATCTTTTATGAAGTTGACTAATTAATTGTTAACTTTGTTTTGAGAAAAGTTTAATGAAAAGATGTTACAATTTTCAAAATTATTTCAAGTCGAGAATGTTGATGTGTTATTAATGAGAACTTGACTTTCACAAAATAAATTTTTGACTGAGACTTACTTTGTTTTTCACAACAAAGAGGGTTGAAAATTACATTATTAATATTAAATGTAATTATTAAAAAATTTGCTTTTGCTTTCGTTAGTGACTGTAACCAAATTTTACTCCTTTTAATAACTATAGTTTGAGAGTTCAGTTTTAAAAATTGTTGAAGAGGAAAATGGTACTTTATTTTTTATAGATATACTTTTATTGCATGTACGCTGTACAATTTTCTTCCAAAACTTTTTGAAAAAACAAGGTACACATGATGAAGTTTTCGGATTTCACACAAACTAATCTTTATACTCGGATGACTAGATGTCGTCTTTTTTTTTTTTAATAGATAGTGCTCATTTTGAAGCCCTTTTTTAATTTGAAACGATACATTGATTGAAATAAAATAAGTTATTAGGTGGCCAGTTTATTTTGATCAGTCATCCTTATGCTTAAAATTGAACACTATCTTTATAAAACGAAGAAACTTTCTGCTATATATTGTCTTTTAGTGTTCAACTAAATTTCTGGAAATTTGATAAAGATAGTCAGGGAAATCAGGGAAAAATCAGGGAACTTTTTTTCTCAATTTCTGTAGCCACCCTGAATAATCCAGAGTTTTTGATTTTAGAAACTGGGCACATATCTCACTCAACTGTTAACCCTACATTTTACTACATAAACAGGATTGTGTGTTATTAAACAGACATTTGATTTCTCCCAGTTAACAGCTTTTTTGTTTGTTTGTTTTCAGGTTCCACAAGATCGTATGGGGCTGTGAGGGTATGAAGACTTCGGATCTGAGCAGTGGGGTTATTGTGGGGGGTGCAGATGGCGGGAACATTATGATCTACGATGCTGCAAAGCTCTTGCAGGGCGACTCTGCCACGCTGCATCATGCCACAAAGCACATAGGACCCGTGCACTCCCTCGACTTCAACAAGTTTCAGGTAAAATTTTTATGTACACAAACTGAGTTGACTTGTTGACATGAGGATGGATTGCAACTATGCTTTGCAATGCAAACATCCTACTAAGATTTCACCACCTCTACTGTCTTATAGATATTTCTTGACATTTGGATTTCGTAGCCACTCTCCACGAGTACTGAATTTTTATATTGATAGATAGTTCATACTTGAGAGGAAATGTAAGGTTTAACATTGGAACAGGGTTGTTATGATTTTGCCCAACCCAAAAAAACTCCAGTGGTTTTTTTCGAAAAACCCCACTTGAAAAAACCCAACTGGGTTTTTTCAAAATTTCAACTTTAATTACGTAGATAATACATCGCTTAACATCAGTACACCATTTGTAAAGTCTATAAACAGCTCCGTACCTCCCCCCCCCCACCACACCACCACTACCTAAGGAAAACAAAAGAAGAAAAATCAGACTTCACATCGGCATTAAAACTTTCTAGAGTCAATTTTTATGCCTATCTGTATTAAAATGAACAAGTATTTTCTAACCATAAAAAAATCATTCGTTTAATAAGTTGTAATTAAGCACTAGTATATCACTGTTAAAATGATGTCTAATAGTCAATTGATCTAAGAGCAAACCATGATTGGGGTGGCTATTATTATTGATTTATACATTTTTTCATGTATGATTAGCATTGTAATCAGTTATTACTATTAAATTAACCCCTTTTTATTTATAATTGATTTTTGTAATCCATTAGTTTGCTTTAAGTTGCATTTAGTAATAAACAAAACTTTTTTTTCAAATATTCTGAAACCCCATCCCTTCTTCTGAAAAAATCCTGAAAAAAAACCCAGTGGGTTGGGTTTTTTCTGAAGAAAACCGGGTTTTTAAAAACCCTGCATTGGAATGAAGCTGTTTTTTACTTCTCTTACAAGCAACAGAATTTGAGTGTGCAGTCAAAAAGGATATGCATTTTGAAGGAGACTTCAGCATAGTATAAGCAGAAATGGAAGCAAAATGACTGTATCGAGTTCAGTTCTTCTACTGTATGAAATGTGTTTTCTTCTTCTTTATAGTAAAATTGGGTAGAGTGGGTTATGTTCTGGTACTACAGTGTGAAAAAATCATGAGATTTCGTTGCAGATAATCGAACGATCTCAGTGGTTTGAAAATTTTTAAAATGTCTCTTCAGAAGTCATACTTTACACTATAATAAATAATAACGCTGTATCACACCAGGGACATTTAGAAAAAAAATTGAAATTTTTTTTCTAAGGATATTACTTTTGCTCTGCAATTCCATGCTTAAAATTGTTTCTTAAAAGGCAGTTTTAGTCCCGGGTGCACTTAGTTTATTTTGTGTACAAAGACTGCGAAGCAGGTTTTGTTTTTTTGAAGGACACCCTTGAGCAGGGTTTGTTGATTTAAATCAGCTTGATTAAAATCGCGATTTAAATCAAGAGATTGTTTTTAAAAAAATCGGTGATTAAAATCATTTTTCAAAAATGAACTTTGTATTGATAGAATGTATTCTAAATAAAAATCTTCAAATGAGATTAATTTCTTATAATAGCATTAGATGGCACTGCAGTGGTTTAGGGAATCCTTCAAGGTAAGGGGGGGGGAGTGACTTTTGAGTGTGACAGTGCGAGAACAAAAGAAATTTGATCAGGAAAATTGGCAACACTAGAATTATTTCAGATTTTAGAACATGTTTGTTTAGGATTCCATGCTCAGAGAGCTATTGCTAAAGTACAAGGATAATGGCAGGAAGGAAGAAAGATAATATTTGGATGTACTTTAATGAAGAGCAGACAGTTTCTGGAAAAGGTGTTAAAGCCAAATGCAAGAACTATGGAAAAGTTATGATGGGATTAGTAGCCAGAATGAAAGCACATGTAGATAAATGTTTCTCCTCTGACAGAAATGATATTAATTGTAATCAACCTCAAGAAACAATTGAGAACAATTTAACTTGTACAAAATCTGAGGCAGCCAAACCTAAGAAAAGAAAAATCAACGAGATAGAAAATGATGTTGATGTTCTTAAGAACAGCATGAATGATTATGCCATAAAGACCACTTAAACTCAAAAGCAAATATTAGATAAGGAAGTGGCAAGATATATTTAGGCCACCCATTCTGCTTTTCATCAGGTTAATCATCCCCAATTTCAAAAGATGATTTCTGCTTTAAGGCCAGGGTATACTGTATTTGCAAATTAATATTTTTGTTGTCTTGCATGTTAAATTTGATTTGAATCGTCATGTTTGTTTCATATTAAAATTTGTTTATCTATGCACTTATTATAATAATAGCTAAAATAGCATAAAATATATTTTATATATATTGTTTTAAATGTCATACTACTTTTATAATATGCAAAATAAATTCATATTAGGAATTTTTAAACCATCTTTAAAACAATCCAATTTAAGTTTAAAAAAATCCGATTTAAAAAAAAAAATTAATAAAAATCATGAACCCTGCCCTGGAGTAAGTGTATTGAGGAAGGTGCTGTGTATGGAATTATTTTTGCTTTTTTCAGGATTGCCTTCTTGCATCTGGTGCCAGTGAATCGGAAATCTTCATTTGGGACCTCAACAATCCGACATCTCCGGTCACCCTGGGTGCAAAATCTCAGGTAAGTGTCTTGGACTGTGAATGGCATGGAAAGTCCCTAATCTTTTTTTTTTTTGTTTTGTTCTGTGGACCTCTTGATTTAATCTGTTTCTTTTTACTTTCCAAACATATACCCTGTAAGGAAAGTATTGTAATCATGAAAAAATTCGACTTCGGAATTTTGATATATTGACACGTTTTGAGGTCTTCTGAATTCATTTATGCTGTTTTTACGAGATGTGTGTGTGTGTGTGTGTGTGTGTGTGTGTGTCTGTGTCTGTGAGTGAACACAATAGCTCCTAAACGGATCATTCGATGGAGTTCAAATTGGACATATATGTTATAAACCACCGTCGCAAGACCAGTTTTGATTTGGGTGTGTATAGGACTTATAGTTTTGCTACAGGGCTACGACAAAGATTTCTTTTACATTATGGCCTATGGCAGGAAATTCTTGAAAGTGTGTTAGCGTTTAAACGATACATTCGATGGAGCTCAAATTGTGTATGTATCTTATAAACCACCATCGTAAGACCGGTATTGATTTGGGTGTATATAGGACTTATAGTTTTTCTACAGGGCTACGACAAAGATTTCTTTTACATGATAGCATATGGGGAGAAAGTCTTGAAAGTGCACTAGCGTTTAAATGGTGCATTCGATTGAGTTTCAATTTGGTATATATGTTTGAATGATTCATCGATTGAAATTTATTTAAATGCTTGGCAATGATCTTAATTGTAAGTCTTCGAAAAGTTGAGTGGAGTCACTCCAGATTTTTTTTTTTTTTTTTTTTTCAAGCTCTTCCCAAGGATCCTTCTAAAATTTGCTCTGCATCTCAAAATAGCGTTAGATGGAAAAGTTTTTCCTAAGGTCATCTGTTACCGGGAAGGGGGGAGGGCAACTTTTGTGGGAAGGATCTGCTTTTCTTGTTAAAAATGTGTTGTCATACACATTTGTAACATATGTAATTGCCTCAGTTAAAAACATAAAGTCACATCCAGTAAAATTAAAACTGCTCAAGTCATTATGGATGATAATTTTTACTTGGTATATTTTAAGAAGATGAGCAATAGCAAAATGCATGTTTTAGTGATACATAAAAATAAATAATTGTTTAAGCACTCCATAAAGAGAACTTTGTTTGCAAAAAATAAATAAATAAATTCACAATAGGCAAAGAAATAAACTACAGCTGTAAATAGAAAAATAAAAGAGGGTGTTCGGTCCTGGTCTAAAGCAGTGTAAAGAGAATGCATCTTAAAGCGACTCTAACAAGTATCCTGTGAATGAGTGATCCATTTATTATGGGGTCCAATGTAACCATGTGTCATGGAGTCAGTTTTTAAGTGACAATGATGGGAATCATCTGTCTTTTTACTTCCGGCCATCCAAGAAGAATCAGGGATATCACAGCAAAATTTATTGGGTAGATACAAAGATAAAATGACTGAAAATACAACCTTTTGTGAAGTGAGGAAAATGATGAGATCAGTCTTGCGTTTTGGATGCAATGCTTCTTTGGATGTGTTGTTGGGAGTATAGCAGTCCATGCTGCTTGCAAATATTGCCAAAGTGGATCTGTTGTAACAGCGGAAGGTGTATCCCACACACATCGTTCTGCAAGCATTGACCAGATGTTTACAGTAGATGATAAATCGAGAGAAGGCGGAGGCCAGGATAGCAATGCAATCTGATGGGTGATAAAGAAGTCTGGAACGTTGTTTCCCATATGGGGTTGCGCATCATCCTGCTGGAAAGCTCTGAAGGTATATGAGGACAACAGCACCCGCCCACAAACCCAAAAAAATCTGGGCGTTTTTTTTTTTTTTTTTTTTTTAAACCCACTTAAGATAGAACCCATACAGAAGTGGGTTTTATTAAATATTATCAAAATTTTTCCTTTCTTTCATTTAAATCATTTGTTATTTAACATTAAATACATATAATATTACCTACATAACTTAGTGCATTATATTAGATAAATATAAATATGCCAGTTTAATTTTTTATAATTATTTTTCCAACTTCAACATAAGGAATAATAACCTTTTTAAAAATATTACCTTGATCTATCTGCAATATTTGTTTTGAAATGAACAGGTGTAGAATGCAGGCAGGGATAACTTAGTAATTTATCTCTTTAATGAATAAGTTTTTAAATACGAATAAAATATGTAATTATCAGTATAGTGACAAGGGGAAAAAAATCCTTTCCCAGATAAGAGAAAAATGGGACATGTCTCTCTCTTACAGCTTACAAGCATGCATCTCAAGAATGAATTCAGGTTCAGGAAACCATCCTGTATTCTATTAGTTGCTGCATTACTTTAGTACTGAGAAATATAAAACTACTTCATTATTACATTGTTTATGTGGGATTTAATATCAGACATATTAATTCTATATTTTTTTAAAGTAAAAAGGAATATATATTCAAAGCAAAAATGAATAACTATAAAGAAAATTATTAAATAAATAGTAGTTCTGCAGTAAGTTGGCCTGCAAAGGCTTTACTGACTTATATTCTAACTAGAAAATATAACTATGACTTAAAAAACATAAAGGTAAAACAAATTTTAAAGTTAAATTTAAAAGTAATAGAAAACACAGGGTTCATATGCCCTCAGGGAAACCTGGAAAACAGGGAAAACTCAGGGAATTGAAAATTAGCTCTTTAAACTCATGGAAAAATCTAATTTTGCTTTAAAAACCTGGAAAATCCATCTTTCACCCTGGAATTTTAAGAAAATTTACTCCTTTCTTTATGGCTTCACCCTATTCAATGGCTAACTACTTCCCTTATAATGTACACATGCAATCGGAAATGGACGTATACGAAATGAATCATCAATTACTTATGACTGCTTAGGACAAATGGCACAGTAGCTTCTCATTTTGTTTCTGCTGTTCTGTGCATTTGTGGTTGCTCCCATTTCTCAGTAGGTTTGGCTGAATTAAGAAGGGGCTATTCTTTGTGTTGTGTACTGTGTGCAAAGTTAGATTGTATAATATTTTTATCATGTGCATATGAATGCTGCTGATGTTTGCTAGAATACAATGTAGAATGTGTGTTCTTTGTAATGCTAAATATTTCATTGTTTATGCATAGGATTGCTGGGTTTTACTTAGTTCTAAAGAATATGGAAATTTTTACCAATAGCCTTGTGTGCTGATAATAGTATAAAATACTTATCTTGGAACTATCCATCAGTGAAGTGGTACCGAAAATTCTTTTACTCTTGCAAAGATCTCACATAAATCCAGATTTTTTTAATAGGTGAAATAGAATATTAAACTATGCTTCATATACTAAATGTAATCCATTGTTTATGCTATAATTGAGAGGGAGCATAATTTTGATTATCATAATGCTATCATAATTTCATTACCTGAGAGTGGGGCATATAAATAAATAGTAGTTACTCAGTACTTATCGTATGTTTATTTTTTGTGATAACCTGGATATTCCTGAAAAATCACCTGGGAAAACTCAGGGAATTTCATTTTGAGAAATGAGTATGAACCCTGAAACAGCCATCAAAAACAACATATTTTCTATGTGAACAATAATATACTTTTATCTATGGTCATAAAACAAATTAGGAGCCCTTTATTAAACATCAGCAGAAAAAGATAGTACTGCATTCAAGTTATTTTTACATTTTAATTAATTATTATTTTGTAATGAAAGTTTTCTTTTACACTAAAACTACTGTTTTGAAATAAAACCATAAAATTTAAATTCAAAAAGTGTTATACTATAAAAAAATCTTAACCCAATAAAACCCACCCGGATTGGGTTAAAAAAAAAAAACGTATTTTTTAAACCCTTGTGGTTGCGCATCATCCTGCTGGAATAGGACTGCTGGTAAGCTCTGAAGGTACATGAGGACAACAGGCCACAACACCTCAGAGATAGTGTGTTGGCTGGTCAGTGTATCGGCAATGCATACTTGTGGGGTGCTGGAGTGGTATCCAATACCACTTAAAACAATAATACTGCATAACATAATAAAAACTTTGTAAAATAACATCCTAAAGGTTACTTGAATGGCCATACAGCTGTTTTGATCAAAAACTTTGTGATCTGCTTCAATGCTAAGCATTCACCTGAAGTCAGGAACGGGGAACTGAAAAGAAAGTAACTCTTTCCAAAACAAAGCGTCATGCAAGGGTGGCTCCAGGCAGAATTTTTGTAGGGGATACATAGGCATAACTTACTAGGGGCAGTTTTAAAAATGGTTTTGAAATGTCGCTCTAACACTGAATTTATAAAAATGTGTCCACTTTAAGGGAAAAAAGAAAGCATTTTTTAC
Source organism: Cheiracanthium punctorium (assembly GCA_038373885.1). Lineage (NCBI taxonomy): Eukaryota > Metazoa > Arthropoda > Arachnida > Araneae > Cheiracanthiidae > Cheiracanthium > Cheiracanthium punctorium. The sequence goes on along the minus strand of JAWZYV010014716.1, from coordinate 147,958 downwards.
AATTATGCAGTTTGTTTAAGGAAGAGAGATAAGTATCAACTTTTTTTGCAATGCCCACATGTAAATCATTAAAAGTAATTAATTTGATGTACAACTAGGATCGTTTTAAGAAAGAAAATCTGTTTTAAATGACTTCCATTACTAAAAATTATTCTGGTGCGGCTTGGATATTGGCTGTCCGTGGGAACTTTTGATTCTTTAGCGATTTCTGCATGCACCTTATCAGTCATCATTTTTATTATTGTTGCCATTAGAACCGTTTTTCATATATTCGTATGCAAAATCCTTGGCATATTGAGCACCACAAGATATTTCAACTAGCCCTGTAGCCAATATCTAATCTGTACCATTATCCCCGTTGTAAAATACAATATGGGACCTTTTATCCGGCAACCTCGGGACCGACCTCATTCCGGTTTATGGAATTAGCCGGTTTTCGGGTCGCTGCTGAAAAATTAACCCTTTGTGCACAGTACAATTAAAAAAGAACCGGTCTTTAAGTACAAGTAGCTTTTATGATAATTACTGCATATAATTATGTAAATAGTAAGGCATTCATAATAGATTTTAAAATAAAAATAATTAAATTTATCAAAACTTACTGTAAAATAAAACTTTAATGCTGCAAATCGCGGTATCCACGTATTCTGTCAGATATGCAGAACCATCGCTACCGGAGAGAACCATGGTCCCCGCTCCCGCCGCTACGCACGCTCGCCTCCGCATATGGATTACAAAAACGGTAGACATTATATAGCTTATGTGATGGCCAAAAACAATATACCTCGCTCGCTCCCTTGATAACATCATTGTGATGACAATTAAAATCAGCTGCAGCCCTTTTAAAATATGGTTAAATATTGAAGAAAAAATAGTAATTGAAAAAAATATGCGTATAACTGTGAAATCTCTGTCGGAAGTATTGGCTTCCGTAATCGGAGCTCCCCATAAAGCAGCTCGAATTTTCAGCTTTAATTATGAAAATACGTTGAGAAAATTAAAGCACGATTAACATTCCAAATCTATTACGATACAAAATTTTTAAAAACGAGACCGTACAATTAAATCATATACAATTTTGAGAGGAGAAAAGCTAACATTTATTTTTTATTTTGTTTGAACATTTCATTAATCTTTAGCTGTTTCAATGTTCCCCACAAAAATATCGAGACAATCTGAGGCACACCGAAATAGAGAAGTAACCCGCCTGCTTTCTCCTTAACACATGCAGCTGTAACGTAACCCATAACAGGAAAAGGAAAAACTGTTTAATTAAAAGGACACAGGGACACAATTTAAATAAGTAAAAGCTCGACTATCCGGAATGCACGGGAAATGCCGGATAAGTGAAAATTCCGGATAGTTAAGCTTGTAAAAAAAAAAAAAAAGTTTGTCGACAAAGCTGTTAAGGGGGGAGGGGGAAATTAGATTTCCCCCCGAAATCTAATCGGAAATGTTTTGGAATATTAATCAATGCATGTTGAAAAACACTCATAACTAAATATAGATCGGTACACACGTGCGTACTGATCTATTTTTAATTGTGTGTTTTTAACAAAGTTTTAAATTATTGTATCTATGACAATATTTGTTTATATTGCAGTGTTACAAGGCAATAATACCATTGCATCGTTGGGGAGAATAATAATAGTAAATTAAAAATAAAACCACTTATCGATTTCTAACAGGTAATTTCTTTAAACTAAGAATGATTAATGAAATAAATACAAACAGTAATGTTTTCTCTGTCCCCCCTCCTCCCCTCTCGATCGTTGAATCATCGGAATGCAGATGGGCAAAATAAGTAGGTCAGGACTGACTAGCTATAAATATGTAATCAGCACTTTTTCTGTTTTGGCTGTCGGTACGGAGCTGATTTTTCTCCGTGCTCGCCGGCACAGCTGTAAATTGTTTTGTTTTTGTAACGTGTGTCTGTCCTTTTATTTTGTGAGCATTTTGTCTGTTTATTTTTTTATACTACCGCGATTCGTGACCTCTCTTTCTAGAGTCTAGCAGTTAGAAATTTGCATCCTCTTTCCCCGTTCTAAGTTTGGACAGCTGTGATTCACAGTAGGAATGAGTCATTGGAGAAGACCTTCCCCCAAGGACTGACATCTGCTGAAGAATGGAAGAATGCGAGAACAGCTGGATAGATTGCTGATATGATTTCGGGGGGTGGAGCCGAAATTTTCCGGTTACTTGAATGTCGAATAGCCGAGATTTTACGTAGTGGAAAAAAAATATGGTATCTAGATCAGTGAGCCTTAAAACAGAAATTGGGGAAAGTGCCTGTTTTTGGAATTCCGGATAAAGGGTCCAATACTGTAGTAGTGTCTGGCAATTTCTCTCGCAAATATAAAAGATATTGCCAATCTGAGTACAGTTTCGGAAACTTAAAAATGGATGTTTTACACATGGGCTTTTGTAGGCCCGGATAGACCCACCAGAAACCCGGGAATTTTTCCAACTTTAATATATATTGTTATTACACTTATGTAGGATGTGTGCGTGTATTAGAAGAAAATATAAGTAGGCTGCCGTTGACCTGTATTTCCCGGGCCAGTGGGATATGTTGTATCCATCCTTGGGCTTTTGTGTTTAAAAAGTGAAGCAAATGTGCCTTAATCATTGGTTTTTTAACCCTTTAATGTGCAGTGATCCCGCTCTGGGAACCCCAAACTCTCACGTTTTGACTGTTGCCAGTCACGAAGACTAGATTGGATTTCTATAAAAATAGTTACGTGTGACTCAGCTCCACGAGAATCCTTTACTTTTTAGCACGTCATTTCCCGTCAAAAAATGGTCGTTATTATTTTTAACAGCACTGACATCTGCTGAAGAATGGAAGAATGCGAGAACAGCTGGATAGATTGCTGATATGATTTCGGAAGTCGTCAGGCTAAGGATGACATCTAATATCTGAGAACTGAATACTTTATTCACAGGGATACTTCCCTATATCGATAGCAGCATGCTACATCACACCTCGACGGTCGACATCGGAGTCAGAGAGACATGTTCTCAGTACAAGTGGCATGGGCGCAAGGTTGGCGCCATCTACATTATTTACATGTGACTAATCACAATCACAACAATTGCCCGATGCTGAAAAAAGGGCAGCCGTTGCCATCGCTCGACTGAACGACCCGCAAGAGGGCGGACGATCGAAACGTTCATCGCGTACCACAGATCGAGAGATCCTTTTTTTGACGCAGCTGGCTGTGCGCGAGCACATCTCTCTCGGTCAAAAGGATCTCTCGTCAAAAAAGGTCTCTCGATCTGTGGCACGCAATGAATGTTTCGATGGTCCGCCCTCTTGCGGGTCGTTCAGTCGAGCGATGGTAAATGGCTGCCCTTTTTTCAGCATTGGGAAAAGGTTGCGCCTCAAAGGGTTCAATAACTTGTGATTTGAAGTCTTTGTGTATGAATTGAGAATGGAAGGTTTTTTTTGTTTGTAGTGGGGAATGGGGAGGGGCTTTACCTCCAAGACTTTCCAAGATTGTTTCAGACCTGGCAAGTCCGAAAAGTTCAAGGAAATGTCAGAGTAATACAAGAGAATAGGATTTTATGATGCAGCCAGTTATCCAAATAGTTTCTGTGAAAAAGTGTATTTCTTGATGACAGTATCGCATCCTACTTTTATTCTCGTGTTGTGGAAATTGTCCTATTGGGATTTTCATTTTCTTATCGAACCTTATAGATAACTTTTTTCTTTTTTAAATGTGTCTGTCCTACAGGAGCCTATCTCGTCTTGTTGAAATGGGGCCCATCTTCAAAATAATATTATGAGAACACTACACTGGAAATAGGAACACCGAGTCTATGGAAGCATGTCAGATAAGGTCAGGGAAAAACTTTCAAACCTGTACCCATTAAACCCATTTTTTTTTGTGGGTGACTATTTGTATGGGCCCATTTTTATTGCGAAACATTTTTAAGCTTAAAAGTTTGCACATCAGTGTGCATTTCTGCATCCGTCACTAAGATTCAATGAAACAGTGAAATGCTCAAGTCATCTGCAAGACGTGTGTTCCACTTGGACATTTAAAAAAATGTTTTTTTTTTTTCAGCCTCCAGAAGATGTGACGTGTGTGGCATGGAACTGCCAGGTGCAACACATTCTAGCATCTACGTTCCCTGCCCGTTGCGTGGTCTGGGATCTGAGGAAAAACGAACCCATCATCAAAGTGTCAGACTCTTCTTCTCGGGTAAGTGTGTGTTGAGTTCCTCCTGTTCGTGTCGTCTACAGGGCGATCTGTTGGATGGATAATCCACTGTTTCTAGTTCAGAAGTCACAGGGCAAGAGACTTCTTCTTAATATTATGTGGGACAGACAACTGTGGGCCCTGTGTCCTCCTCCCCTTAAAAAAGAAAATAAATATATATATATATATATAGGATGGGTTTATGTTGAGTTTTAAATATTGTACCCCTTCCAAACACACATTTTGTTTCAAGACATCTGAAATAAACGAATAGAGTTGCAGGATGTCAATGAAACAGATAGTGAAACGTTCCATCGAAAGGCTCTATCACAGTGGCTAACCTGTACGGAATACAACCCCTTTTCGTACCCAGTCATTTTTGTAAATATTTCTTAAAATAACAAATAAATCAAAAATTTTGCTATTTTTTAATATTAAAAATACTCTTTACAAAATGGGGTTAGTTATTTTCCTACATATTAGTATGCTATATCGACTCTAGAGCACTTCGAAGCATTAAAAATAAGTTTAAATTAATTTATACACAAACATAAATTTGAATTATTTTCATCGTTCATACTTTATAATTAAAAAATCGTTTAACTTTTGAATTTTTTTATCCTTTGTCATTTTATTGTAAAATTATAAAAGTGTAACATGTAAGATTTTTGGCCCCTAAAATCGGTGGGCCCTGCCAGTAATATGGCACTGATGTGGGATAGATGCACCCTTCCGAGTCTCGTGCACCTAGCAGCTGCCTAACCTGTCAGCCCCCAGCCATGGCACTGGAGTCCTAGAAGTAGACTTTAAAGGGAGGTGAAACACATCCAAAGGATTCAGAACCAAAAAGGGTGTGGTTCTAGGTGATTCTAGGTTCTAGGGGTATTCTAGGTGAAACACATTCGAAAAAATGTGAGATCCAAAAAATGCTGCTTCCATACACTGGGTAGTAGAATCCGGCTCTGAATTCATGAATTCTGACCTTGGAAGATACCATTCCAGTAAACCCCATTTGCCAAATGCGTGGAATAATTCTGTGGTCAGTGGGGATCCTGCTTCTCATTTATTTATTTTTTTCCTCCAATGGCCGGCCGCTGCCCTGAAAGGCTTTGGCCACAACGGGCTGGAATTGTTTTCCACTTTATTATGGGGGCACCTAGTAGGCAGACCAACGTCGCCCCCTATGAAGGGACAGACAAATGACAACCACATCCAGTCGGGGATCGAACCCCAACCGCCGCGATAGGAGCCCAAAACCGTAGTACGGTGTTCCCTCTTCTCACTCATGAATAGAATTTTTACCTTCAGGAAATTGGATTGCCTCGCATGCATGCCGATTGTGCGGAACCTAAATTTAATTTGGTTTTTCTCTTCTACCCTGAAGAATCCTTTGACCAAATCTCCCCAATAGAACCTTCTGAAACTACATGACTAGACTATGAATTCAGAGCCGGACTACAATGGCTCCCCAAAAAGTATTGAAGTGTTAGACATTTTATGAAGCAAGACCAGACCTACGGCTCCTTTAAAATGCTTATTTTTAAAAACATTTTTAAGAACCTTTAAAATTGCTTAGTTCTTCTATAAAGTACTTTTTTTTTGGTTTTTCCATGACCCTTGTCTTTTTTTTCCTCTACTATGAAGGGAGGTGGAGGAGAGAATTCATTTCTCTCTCTCCCCTGCTTCCTGTCAGGTTTGATCTTTATTAATGATTTTTTTAAATATTTTTATTATTTGTTTATACGTTTGCCAGGAAAACATTTCCTTTTTGCTGGAATTAGTAGACATTGTCAGTACTTTAAAAATATTATTATAAGCTAGTTTTCTGACTTATATTCTATGTTTTGCATAATAAAGTACAAAATATCAGAATTGGCTTTAATAATTAATATTTTGCAAACTTCTGGCTGACTGACTCCCTCCCCGCCTTTACCAAATTAACAAACAAAAATAGAAGTTCGTCATTTTTTATAAATAATACTTGGGATTACATAAAACAATGTTAATGTGAAATGGTTGAATAGGTGTTAACTAATTTTAGCGATATTGTTCATGACAGATCTCTTGAATGTAGGCCAACTTTAAATTTATCATTAAAAAAAAAAAAAAAAAAAAAAAAAAAAAAAAAAAAAGACAAAACTTTCTTTTTTTATTATAAAACTTGCTTGCAAAAACTGTGTGCCAGATAGGCAGCTGTACCATGTTGTGCCGGTTTTTGAAAGGATTGTGTTCCGATTTCTTTTCAGCTCCGTTGCAAGGTGGTTGCATGGCATCCAGAGGTGGCAACGCAGCTGTGCCTTGCATCGGAAGATGACCACTGTCCAGTCATCCAGCTGTGGGACTTGAGGTTTGCCACGTCGCCCCTCAAGACGCTCGAGCATCATCAGAGGTATGTCATCTGTCCTTTCTTTAAAAGGTTTTTAAAAACTTACTGTGGTTGCACTTTTTAACTTTTTTCAATGGGGTGTCACTGCAGTCTGTGCCCGGCTCTAGCAATTGTGCTGTCTCGGACAAAAATGCAAAATGCTGCCCCACCCACTCCTCCCCCCCCCCCCCAAAAAAAGTAAAAATTAATAAATTGTTCACTGATACATTCATATAAAACTTGAAAGCTCTTTTAAACAAACAGAGTCAGTGTTTGGTGAATATCACTGTAAGAGCTTGGAAAAAAGTGTTGAAATCAAGGTCATGAAAATAGAACTTCTGACCTACCACAGGCCCTGATTATGACATCATGGTGATGCAGATATTTCAGGGGCCCCTGTTTAGAATACAGATATAAATGAAAAAAAATTTCTAGCGTCCCATACCACTTATGTCCTTTCTCTTGTACTCACTAAGCCTATATGTCAAGGCTGAAAAAATGTTTTTCACGATCACCCCTACCTAACCTCCCCACAACAGGTCATTCATGCAGAGTTGGGCAAAATACATTGAATCAAACACAATAAAATACAAAATACTGACTGAGTTAAAAAAATCAAATACAGAATGCATGTATTTTCAAAATACGAAATACAGTCCAGCCTCAAAAATCCGCAAACATCCGAAATCCGCACACCTCCTCTGATGTAAATAATGAAATTCACAGTGGTCTACCAGTGATGAAATTCTTGAAAAGTGTCCTGAATCCAGATAAATAGGATTCTGATGAAAACTTGGGTGGTAATAATACTAAAAATCATCTTCATGCATTCTCATTCCTGCAAAAAAGAAAAGAATATCCATTTTTTTGAAAACGAGGGGCATGATTTTTATAACATTTTTTGAGGATGTGATTCTCCCATTACTCTAATTTAGGGAATGCAATCCCGCTTTTGCGGGATTATTATATCATGGCTATTAATTTTAATATTAATTTTTACTTGGCTAATTAATTTTCATATTTATGTAAGGTATTGTTTTAATTATGAATTAAGATAAAGTATTAAACCTGATAGTGCTACAATCTTACTTTTTCCCACTTTTCTCTATTAAAATTAATTTTTATTTGAATGAAATGTCAATCTCATGGGATCCCACAATCTCATGCGGGATTAACATTTCATTCAAATAAAACTTACTTTTTCCTACTTTTCTCTATTAAAATTAAGTTTATGAGCACTATCAGATTTAATACTTTATCTTAATTCATAATTAAAACAATACCTTACATAAATATGAAAATTATAGCCATGATATTGTAATCCTGCAAAAGCAGGATTGCATTCCCTACTCTAATTTAGTTTAAAATGAGGAGCACCTTTCTTGAGTTATCTGCTTATCTTGTCTCATTGTGTACTCTTTTGCAGGGGTGTTTTGTCCATTGCATGGTGCTCTCAGGATCCCGACATGCTCTTGTCCTGTGGTAAAGACAATCGTATTTTGTGCTGGAATCCAAATTCCAACGTGGAGAACGGAGAGGTGAGTGTTTCCATTGGATGCCTCCTAATGTTGTTGGAGCAATTAGGAGTGATCCCTTTTCTCTTCAGTTCAATTTTCTAATATGGAGTACAGTTAATCGAACCCTATCGTGGTAGGATCAGTTTAATCCTTTGAGGGACAACCCTTTCCCAATGCTGAAAAAAGGGCAGCCGTTGCCATCGCTCGACTTAACGACCAGCAAGAGGGCAGACAAACGAAATGTTCATCGCGTTCCACAGATTGAGGCACAGTCAGCTGTCGTCAAAAAAGGGTCTCTTGATCTGTGGAACACAATGAACGTTTCGATTGTCCGCCATCTTGCTGGTCGTTAAGTCGAGCGATGGCAATGGCTGTCCTTTTTTCAGCATTGGGCAGTGTATCCAGCCGTTATCGCATTCTTCCATTTTTCGGCAGATGTCAGTGCTGTTAAAAATAATGGTGACAATTTTTTTTACGGGAAAGGACATGCTAAAAAGTAAAGGATTCTCGTCGAGCTATGTCACTCGCCACTATTTTTATAGAAATCCAATCTATTCTTCGTGACTGGCAACAGTCAAAATGTCAGACTTGGGTGTTCCCAGAACTGGATCACTACGCGTTAAAGGGTTAGTCCACATAACTGGCTGCTCCGATAACACAAAAAAGATTTCAAGGATGGACAAGTTGCATGTTCTAAGTATTAAAACTTAATTTTTAGGCTCTAAAACTGCATTTATCCTATTTTAACATCCTGGTGTATGCTATTTCAAGTTTATAAATTTTGATATCTGATAACAATAGGATTACATCCTATGAATATGCAAAAGAGGAAATCGATTGCATAAGGAACTTCATTTAAAAGAAAAGCGTAGGTAGGATATGAAACGAGTCCATGCCATAGCAGAATGAAAAACACAACTATACAATCCATGCAACTGTCTCATTATCACAAAATTTCGGATTATCAGAAGTAAAAAAAATTTACAAATATAATGGATCTTTTTCTTTTTTAAGGAAAAAATGCAAAATAGGATGTGGCTGTAAAATAAATCATTGGTTTTTGTTTCTTTAATTTATGAATTTTATCAAAACCACATTCTTGTAAACATTTAAGCACTTGGATAGTGTTACGAATTTTCAGGGCAACCTGCAGTTCTGGGGTTTAAAATAGTTCAAAATTCATATTCTACGCTTCGAATAGTTAAATTTTGCCTTTTGTTACATCAAAATCGGTCCACTAGAACCTGAGATACAGAGGTTTCGGTTTCCACATTCATTTCTGTTGCAGTTTCTGAAGAGTTGCAGTTCTGCTGCAGTTTCTATCTTCTCGAGAAATTTTAGTCATAGGCCTGTAGTAATTTTAGTCGTAACTTCACTTTTCGGAACTTACTTTTGGTGCCCAATTTGGCAATATTTCTCCAAAAGTTGCCAAGCTTGGCGACATTTTTGTTACTGGGTGCGATTTTTCCAATGGGGCTTGTAAAGATAATTTTTCTGCATTATCATGCATAAATCCTAATATTTCTCTTCTATGACGTAATAAAAATTTCCACTTTATGTGGAATCTTCGAGAAATAGATTCTTGTAGCTTCTGCGTTGCCTATAAATACAAGCATGTCCGAGGTCCCAGTTCAGTGTTGATTGAGCTCCTGTCAAGTGAGTTTGCTGTGTTATGCTTTGTATGGATGCTATAGAAGCGGTGTTTCCGCTTGCTTTTTGAAGCTGATTTTAAAGTGCTGTGTGTAAATTCTTTATTGCTGAGTCTGGAGAGATTGCTTGCAATATCTCTCATATATTTCCACTAAAATTTTGCCTGTGGAAGTATTTTATTTTGTGTGAGAAATTCAGCATTTGTGAGAGCTTCTGATCTAAGCGGACTGTTAAAAGCACATAACTGTTAGATTGTGCTTGTGAATTTTTTACAGCTGATTGTTCGACTCAGTCCTAGAAGCAATAAAGTTTGTGTTCCATCCTGACAGTGGACTCCTTTCTAGAACTTTCTACCCCAACTGAAACTTTAGAACGATGAACCCAGGAATAGCAGAGTTTTGTGCAACAATATCATCACTTGCAATGCCATTTTCTTCCACCCATTGAGTGCAGATATTCAAGAGCAATGAATGCGTCATTGTTGGTCCCAGTTTGCAGAGTTGAAACTTCCAAGTCCTCTTTAGATTCATCATCTGGGGGATCCGATTTGGCAGCGGATTTCTTTAGATAGGGACTGAAAAATTTTCTCGCTTGTTCCTTGAAGCCAGTCTATGATATCCTCATTTGTCAGGGTAACTTGCACTTCACATTTCTTGGAAAGCTCAATTCTAAAGTGGAGTTGGTATCTTCAGAATGGTCAGCCATTTCCATACTACATAAACTATAAAACAGACTAGAACTTATAAGTAATCCAGTGCTGCATTAGGACCAGAGACGTTTTCAGAAGCACTAGTGAAGTACTTTTGCAATTTCATCTTTTGACTGTGACTTATCTTTTGAAAGTTTAATGAATGTATACAGAGAATCACTTCATACAATTGAGTCTTAAGATTTTTTTAATAGTGCATACTCGCTATTTAGAAACTAAATCAGAGTTAGTAAAATTCATAGCTAAATCAATAACGCAGAAAGAAAAACCTTGGTAAACACCAACGAGAGTGAATACTGCAGACTGATTTCGGTTAGTATGACTTACCAACATCAGTGTGAGAATGTATTCTTGCACTGATGATGAGGAATAGCTGTATTTACCGAAATCGTATTGCAGCGTTAAATCACAATGATTTTTGCTGGCACTGTTTTTTCTGTGTTAAAGCAGAATTACTTTCTCAATTAGTTATTAGTTTATAAAACTCCAATTTATAAAAAAAAATGTGAGAAAAAGGAAATAATAAACACTTCAGTTGGCAAATTTGGTTGCCTATAAAGGTTTCTATGAAGTTCCTACGAACAGGGCCTGATTACCGAAAAGGCTCGGGAAGCTTGAGCTTCCCCTCAGATTTTGACAGGGGGCCCAAAAATGACAGAAAAACAATTTAAAATTCAAAGTTTTATTTTTAGACGCATTTTTAATATTTTCTTTCTTTTGGGGAAGTGAAAGTAGTGGATTAACCGAAGGTTCGGTTGCATGACATCAAATTGACGTCAGCTGAACCCTGCAGGGAAATTTGATTGGATGATGTTCTTCAGATGAGTTCCATGTGACGCCATGCAACCAAGCATTCGCTTAACCGACTATAGGAGATTATACTTCTGCAGTCTCTAGTGGATGCTAGCGAAAATAACTTCAACTTCTACTTTGTGCTTGTGTTTTGCTTCGCTCGCATACCTCTGTTCTTGTTATCGTTTATTTCTGTTCTTATTATTATTAAATATTATTACCTTCTTTTTTAAAAGTAAAATATTATCATTATCAAACAGTTTAAATATGTCTAATCAACCCCCAGGCTCTAAAAAGCGAAAGAGAAAAGCTTTAATGGAGCAAAGCAATAAAAAACTTTCTCTTGCAATGATGAACTTTATCGTACAAAATGAAAGTGAAAAAGCTGTAAAAGAAAATTCCGAACAGACATTGGATGTGGAAGAAAACTCTGGATTGACACTGAACATCGAAGAAAATTCTAGATCGACTTTGAATGTTGAAGAAAATTCTAGATCGACTTTGAATGTTGAAGAAAATTCTAGATCGACTTTGAATGTTGAAGAAAATTCTAGATCCACTTTGAACGCTGAAGAAAATTCTGATTGGACATCAGCATTGAATTTTGTAGAAAATTTTGAAATGTCATCGAATGTTGGATTAAATTCTACATTTCTATCTGAAGGTTCAACAGAGATTTTTAATACTGAATCAGTTAGAAATAGTCAAGATCCAATACAAACTGGGGATTGCAAACTTTCAGAAATAACTACCATATCACATAATTATGACTATGATTATAGTGATCCTGCATTGTGGCCCTCACCAATAACAGATGAACTCAGAGAACATTTCATTCACAATGAAGTGAATCAAAATATGAATTTATTTCAGAACTCTAAAAAACTGTTTGGGAAAAATGAGTGAATGTGTCAAGACACAAACGTTTTCCGCAAAAAGAAAAACGGGGATGTAGTCAAAAGGGACTGATTGGTCTATTCTTCCAGCTGTAAAGCAGTGTTTCGCTACATTTGTAAACTGTATGGCAATAACCAATTCAATTCCAGTGATCAAGCGTTATGTCGCGAAGGTTATTCTGACTGGAGGAACATTGCAAAAAGGTTATCGTCCCATGAAAATTCAGATTTTCATAGAAAATCGGTGTATTCCTTTTCACAGTGCTCTATTGCAGCAAATCGAATTGATAATAATCTTGTTAACCAATATAAATCCAAATGTGAATACTGGAAGAAGATTTTATATCGAGTAGTATCGGTTATTAAGTTGATATCTCAACGTGGACTTGCATGTTTTGGAGATAATGAGACTTTTGGGTCATTACAGAATGGAAATTTTCTTGGACTTATAGAGCTATTGAGTTCTTTTGATCCGTTTTCAGCTGAGCATATAAAATCACATGGAAATAAAGGTAAAGGTAGTGTTAACTACTTATCGTCAACCAATGTTACAGAGTTGATTGATGTGATTTCGAACAAAGTATTTCAAGAAATATTATCTGAAGTTAAAGAAGCGAGATACTTTGGCATAATTGTTGATTCAACGCCTGATTTTTGCCATACTGATCAACTAGCTATAGTCTTGCGCTATGTGGATAAAGAAGGTGAATGTGTGGAATGCTTTTTAAAATTTATTGCGATTCATGGGCACAGCTCACAACATCTGCATGAAGTCATTATCAATTTCCTTGAGAGAGCCAAAATTCAGCTTAAGTATTGTCGGGGGCAATCTTTTGATAATGCCTCTAATATGTCAGGTAAATATTCTGGTCTTCAGGCACGTTTGAAAAAAGACTTTCTGTTGATTGATTATGTTCCATGCTCTGCACATTCCTTGAATCTTGTTGGAACCAGTGCTGCAGAATGCTGTTATTAGGCAGTATCTTTCTTTGGCCTTGTTCAGACTTTGTACAACTTTTTTTCAGTGTCAACCCATAGAGGGGAATTGTTACAAATTGTGGCAATTTAACTTTAAAGTCGTTGTCAGGGACAAGATGGTCTGCCAATGCGGATGCAGTTACGGCATTAAGAAGGAATTACAGTGTTATTTTAAACACTTTATCTCTCCTTTCAGAGTGTGATAATGAGAATGCTAGTACAAGACACGAAGCTGGTTCATTATTTTTAAAATTAAAACAGTTCGAATCAGCACTGATGACAGTCATTTGGGACAGCATTTTGCAAAGAATGCATAGTGTCAGCAAAACAGTTCAATCTGTTGACTGTGAAATGACTGGCATTGTCTTGTTATATTCATCATTAATTGATTTCATAAACACTGTGAGAAACAAATTTTCAGAATATGAAAATGAAGCAGAAGTATTAGTCGAAACAAGGCAATATACAGCTTCACGTACTAAAAAATCTGCTAAAAGCAAAATGCTTGATGAAAGTTCATCTACTGCTGCTATTTTTACAGAAAGAGAACGCTTTCTATATCAATTCCATTATGTAATTTGTGATTCTATCATCACAGAATTAGATAAAAGAATTTCTGCATATGCTTTCTTGGAGTCCAGATTCGGATTTATGTATAAAAAGACTATGTCAGAAGACATTATTCAAGAATGTGCGAAAGCTTTTTAAAATATTTACTCGGATGACATTCAAGAAGAATTTGTTGATGAATTTCTACAGTTTAACAACTTTACTAGTCATTTAAAACTTGTTGATAAGCTCAAAATGATAAAATCATTAAATATTGGACATACATTTCCAAATGTAGAAACTGCCTTAAGAATAGTTTTATCCATATGTTTTACAAATTGTTCCAGTGAACGCTCTTTTTCAGCTTTGAAACGTATTAAAAATCGTTTAAGATCATCGCTTTCTCAAAAAAATTTAAGCGGCCTTGCTCTTTTGGCAATCGAAAGTGATATCACCGATAGATTAAAATTGGATGACATTATTGAAGATTTTGCAAATCGTAAAGCAAGGAAGAAACCTATGTAAAGAATCACTTTACAAAATTGAGACGCACACAGTTTTATATATGCAAAAACTCATTTTCCCCAAGAAAACAATCAAGTTTCAAGAGGAAATTATTACTTAGCGTTGTGCAGGCAGAAAGTTGTGTGCAAAATAGAACTAGAGCAAATGCAATTATAACTACTCATTGTCTAATGCCGATATAATACTGCAATGATTTACATCATCAGTGGAAAGTCCTCTCCCATACAATTGAGCAGAAAGATGTCTATATACAATACTTAGCAACAGCTCTTTCTGGATTAAAAGAAAGGGAATGCAGAATGAACAAAAGCTTGTCATTTCAGGCAAAGGAATTTAATATGAAAATTTTAATGTTTGCACGATAAAATGTTATTTTTTGCCATTTTTGAAAGTGTCGGGTATTCTTTTTTCATTGCCAGATTTTCGATGCAGTTTGTGCAATTGTATTGTCTCGCATACATTTTAAACTGCAAAGCGATACTGCTTATTTTTAATGCTGTGTAATGTAGAATGTTTTAAATGCCTGTATGTATGTGGGGGGTGGGGGAGAGGTAACTTTAATATCCGAATTTTGAAATTATATTTATTGATAGAAACATAGAAAACTTTACTTAGAAAACAAAAAAGGGGAGGGGGGGGCCCCGAAATGAGACTGAGCTTCCCCTCACTTCAGAGGTTAATCAGTGCGTGAGCAGGGATCGTAAGTATCATGATATTTTCAAAAATATTCGATATTTTGATATTGTGCCAAATATGTCTAAGAACGGAATGGTCTATTTGGACTTCAGTTGAATGTCTGATAACAAAGTGGACAGGACATCTGTCATCTTTTTTTTTTTTTTCCAGCTAAGAAAAATAATTGTCATACTCTGAAAATTATACGTGTTTCATTAAATTTTTGCAAAATGTAATATTTTTCAAGCCAATAATTATTATTGACATTTATGACATTTTTTGTCTATGAGCTGTATTTTGAATTCGATGTTGATTTTTTCATAATTTGTGTTTCAGGTCCTGTGCGAGTTGCCGACTGGCAACCAGTGGAGTTTTGATGTGGCCTGGTGCCCACGCAATCCGGCTGTCATCGCCAGCTCCTCCTGTGATGGTCATGTGGGTGTTTTTTCACTCATGGGAGGACAGCAACAGACCCAGTGCAGCTCGAAGGCAAGTCCACTGTTAATGGCAATATTTGGACAAGCATCGGGGCTCCTATGCACTCTGGGGAATTTAAAAATCTGGTTTTAATCATCGAGGAAATCTCATAGAAAATCGAAATTTTCTGAAAAGCAACTCTAGAATAGTAAAAGTGTATCCACCTTTCTTATACAAAGGGCATTCCATAAGAACTGAGAGATATTTTTTAACGTAGTGGCAACACCGCAAAACTAAAAAATAGAAGTGCAGGTAATTTTTTTCAACCTGTTAACTGTACGTTCATACAAAATTCTAAACGAAGCGGACAATTTTATTTCCTTAGTTCTGTGCTTGTTTAAAGAACTGTTTTTTTGCCCTACAGAAATGGAGATGAACTGGTAGGGAATTCGTACCTGCCAACTTTTACGGATTATCCGTAAAATATCTTGATTTTGGCATTAATTTACTAATGTACTGAGATGACTAGTAATTTTACGGATTGCTTGGCGAATTTCGAAGTTCGCAATTTCTAACAATTCAATCTTTTTCCATCCGTCTAGAGAATATATATTTTCCCTTCAGCACTCTTTTATTTAAATCTCCAATGCCATAAGAGTAAAAATTGATTCCTTTTTTTTAAAATTAAAATTATTTTTTAAACCTCCCCCCCCCCCCCCTTCCTCTTTCAAGGAAACCAGTAAAAAAAAAAAACACTTCATTGAATGGGGCAGGTTCAGATTTTCAATTCAATCTTTTTCCATCGCTCTTGTGAGTAAATATTTTTCTTTTACAACTCTTTCATTTAAATCTTTAATGCCGTAAGGATAAAAACTGATTCCTATTTTAAATTTAGTTTTTTAACCACCCCCCTCCCTAATTAAACCAGGTAAGGAAAAAAAAAACACTAAGTAGAGCAGGCTCAGTTATGAATGAAAAGCAACAAGAGCACAAGTTATTTGTACCAAAAAAATAAATGAACTCAGTTTTACTGATGGGAGGTAAAAATTGACTGAAATGAGGACATAATTTTACTGATGTTAATTTTCTAAGGTTGGCAGGTATGTCTTAGTTCCGTGCTTGTTTAAAGAACTGTTTTATTTGCCCTACAGAAATGGAGATGGACTGGTAGGGAATTGGACATTACATGACGATAATGCTCGCCCACATGTCGCTACTTCTGTTCAGCAATATCTTAGTCAATGCAATATTAAAATCATGCTCCATCCTCCTTACAGTCCAGATCTCACACCCTGCGATTTCTGGCTGCTTCCGACGTGTAAGGAGAAGCTCCGTGGCAGAAAATGGAACACATATTCTGAAGTTATTTCAGCAGTGGAGGGTTCTTTGAGGCAGCTTCCAGAAAAGGGCCTCTCTACTTGTTTTGAAAAGTGGGTTGAAGGATGAAACCGTTGCATATCATCTTGTGGAAGGCATTTTGAAAAAGAATGACTTATTTTTTGCTGTCAATATATTTTATGATTTTACTCTTCAGTTTTTATGGAATGCCCTTTGTATTTTCTTTCTTAATGTTGACTGCAATTAAAAACATAATTAAAAAGACTGTTTAACAAATTTTAAAATGGCGTAAGTGTAGGTATTAAACTCCTAAAATGTGAACTGTTTCATTGTTTATGTATAAGGATTGCCAAGTTCTATTTGTCTGAGTACTGTAGAGTGAAGAGTAACTGCTCATCAACAGCTTGTGGTGTAGCTTCAGAATTTCCTCCTGAAGGGGTTCTTATTCATCCATTTTTGTGAATAATAGGATTTTAGTTAGGGATGTAATGAATATTCGGCCCATTTGGCTGTTTTGCCGAACAGATATTTGGCCGAATATTTCTACATATTCAGCTGAGTTATTTTAAAACAGAGAAATATTTTTTGAATGCATTTACAAATAATATTGCTTAGTAAAACTTCAATATGTTAATCTCATATAATAAAATATCCTAAGTCACTGAATTTTGAGCTGAATGAAACACAATCTAATGTATTTAATAGTATTACAGAAATGCAGAGTTCGCTACTGAGTGATACTACTTGAATTGATTTTAAAATTTCTTAATTGGATGGGGGTAGGAGCAGTTCTTTCAGATCCATTACAAACATAATTTTGAAAAGCTGCTCAATATGTTTTGCTCGGAGGCTGTAAAGCCCAAAACAGGATGGGATTATGTATACTTACCAGATGAATGACATCTACCCTAGCCTATTTATTAAATTATGAATATCTCAAAATATAATTATGATGTTATGAGTGTTTAACTTTGTAAAAGATATTTAGTCGTGATGAAAATTTTTAGTTTTACAGATAATATACTATTACGTGTTTTTAAGTACCTACAAATATGTAAATGAATTTTAATGAATCTTTATTTAGTATTTAATTACAAAATTGAAAAGTGATATTTTATTGAAAATTAAAATGAAATTTAAAAAAATTTAATATTTGGCTGCTGAGTATTCGGCCTAAACTATGTGCTGAATATTTTGCATTCCGCCTGAGCTATTGGCCGAATATTCGGCTACTCGGCCAAATCACTGTTTGTTACATCTGTCATTTTAGTTTTTATTGAATGACTCATCTAAAAAAAAAAATTGAGTAGAAGTCCCTGAGCATCCTTTGTGCTAATATTGGTATACAGTCCAAATAATAAATTGTGGATCCTGTGTGGTAACACTGTTTTATCTTGCGTTGATTCTCCAGCTCCTGACACTGTTATTTACTATTCTTCTCAATAACATAATATTTTCTAATTGTGAGTCTTGTGAATGGTTAACTACTACTTATGATTATATAATTTAGATTTTAGAGAAAATTGTAAAGCCTGGGTACCCATGGTTGGAAAAATGAGTTATAACAACACTGTTTAAGTTTTAGAATTGAATGTTTTTTTGGGTGCAATTTTTCTATGTTTTGCAGATTTGGATAATTTCTTTCCCTAAAACTATTTTGTAAGTGTTTGACTGTACTATGTTGCCTGATGATTCAATGAGTGCTTTTTGCGACTCAATTCCCTGTTTAAAGTTAACAAATTATGCTCATAAATAATAACACTTAATCAGAAAATATCTTTAACATTAATTTAACGAATCCTTCATTTTTATCATGAAATATACAGAGCCTATTACAGTATGGAATCTCTTATTCGGAAGCCAGTTATCCAGAATTATTTTTCAATCGATTAAATTCCTATTTTTTCCAAAAGAAAAGCAAAAAATGAGTTTTATTTTAATATTTCTTATGTTTTTCTTTTTTTATTTTGAGTACTACAGCTAGAATTTATAAAGTAAGCAATTTGATAAGGTATTTTATTTATTTTTTTTAGTGTGTGACTAAGTTTTCAAGAAGTTATCCTATATTGACTACTTCCTCTCTAAATGATTATTATTTATCTTGATCATATTAGTTTTTTTATATTATTTTTCTAGCGAGATATTATTATGTTTTTTTATATTATTATTCTTCTATTAACGTTTAATTCTAATCAAAAATACAGAGTAACATTTATGCTACCAATCAAATTAGTAGATGTGATGTTAATTCCCAACCAGTTATACAAAAAATTCAGTTTTCCAGAATACACTCGGTCCCAACCATTCCGGATAACAGAATCCATACTGTACTAGCAAGCAGTACAGTTCTGTAGGATCATTAACATAACGTAGATCATTAATGTGTTCCTTTTTCCTTTCTTTAATTTTCCTCTTAGTTGCTCCAATATAACATCCTGAACTATTGTTTAAGATTAATTTTGTAGATGCCTGCTGTTTCCTCTTGGTTTATTTTATCTTTGTAAGTTCTAATTCAAGTGAAAATGTTTTAATTTGGTTTGATGGGGATGTGGATTCCTTTTTTGGCAGCTAAATGTGTTATTTTAGTGGTTATTCCTCTATAATATGGGATTGCTTTAGTGAAACGCTGCTTTCTTTTTTGTGCACTGGTTATTATATCTAATTTTTAAAATTCTTTCTTTAAAAATATTTTAAAATCATTAGAGACAAAGAAAATAAAATAAATACTACTATTCACTGAAAACCTACAAACAATAATCAACTTGTCCATTTCAACTCCGATACCCCCTTAAATATACAATAGCAGCTATTGGTTCATACATCCATAGAGCTATTAAAATCTGTTCCAACCAAATCCTCTTAAAAGAAGAAATCAACTTTATTAAAAATCAATGTGAAATAGCAAATTATCCTAAAAAGAAGCATAAACAAAATCTTTAAACAATGAATAAAAAAAAAAAAATAGATATAATAACCAGTGCACAAAAAACAAAACCTTTAGAGAATGAATTAAAAAAATAGATATATAGATTAATAAAAGATAAATAGATAGATAAATAAAAGAAAAAAGATAAATAAATAGATAGATTAATAAAAGAAACAAACAGGAAGACACCGGATGATGACCAGTGCCCAAAAAACAAAACAATGTTACACTAAAGCAATCCCATATTGTAGAGGAATAACCACTGAAATAACACATTTAGCTGCCAAAAAAGGAATCCACATCCCCATCAAACCAAATTAAAACATTTTCACTTGAATTAGAACTTACAAAGATAAAATAAACCAAGAGGAAACAGCAGGCATCTACAAAAATAATCTTAAACAATAGTTCAGGATGTTATATTGGAGTCACTAAGAGGAAAATTAAAGAAAGGAAAAAGGAACACATTTATGATCTATGTATTGGAAAGCCAAGTACTGCTCTATCAAGATTAGCCCAAACCACCCCCTTCACCATTGATTTTGATAATAGTATAAGGAAAATAGCCAACTACAAAAATAAAAGCTACCGTCTAAAAAAAGAAGTACTAGAGATAATGATGTCTCGACAGTCCACAACACTACTCATGCGCACATCCAAAAAAGTGATTAATAAAAGAAACAAACAGGATGATGACCTTGTGCATGGCTGAAAATGCTTGTTGTCATGCAAGAAAGGTATTATTGCAAAGACAAAAGATTCACAAGCAAAAAGTGCCCCTTTTGAAAAGAAATGTGAAAGCAGGCCGCTTTTGTGATCCCTTAATTATTTTTCAGATAGCGGAATCATTTCCCGGATCGGACAAGTTTCTCCAACCCCCCAACATGGAGAATCTTCACAGGCACATCTCTGTTCCCCTCCAGAAGCCCCCCAAGTGGGTCAGGAAGCCGGTTGGAGCCTCCTTTGGGGTATGTGACCTCTTTAAATATCTCAACAAGTAAAAAAGAAGCAGTTTTTGCTAAAGATTTAACATTGTGTATTTTTTTTTTTTTAGAAATACCATCTTGGCCAAGTTATTGGACTCGTTTAAACTAAAATCATGTTCCCGTGTTTTAAAACTATTGAATTAAATTTAGTGCAAGAAAATATCAATTGGAGACCACGAAAAATTTTAACTGTCGTAAAGGCCGAAGATGGCTCATTGATATTGCAAAAATGTATGAAAAAAACATGATTGTGTTTCATTTTTATTCATGAGATGAATTTATTGTAGGAATAACTTTTAAATTTCATTTTTCTTGCATAGTGAATCCAATAATTGCATTGTGAATCCACACATTATGGCCCACATTATGGTAGATCAACAGAATAAATTGGATGTAGTTTCCAAGAAATCATTCAATTTTGACATTTTGACATGCTTTTAATCAATATGTCTATTTGGTACACTTTCCTTGACAAAAAACGTTTTTTTTGGTGTGGTATCAGAAAAAATACTTTTTGAGAATATAATAGAAGCAATCTTTATTTTCACTAAAGAAAAAAAAATTCAAACTATTTTACTAAAAAACTTTTATAATCCTGAAAATTTTACAAGTATATTTTTGACTATTTTCAATTTTTTTTTTTTTTTTTTTCACCAATGTTTGGCATTTTTAAATTAACAAGTTAGTTAAACAGTTTGAGAAAGTTTCAACTGCTCACTTAAAATAGATTTTTAGAAAACTCCAGTTTTTATACCAAAGCATGAACACATTTTGAGAATAGGGCAAATACGTACCCTATGCATTTTTAAATGCTGTATTTTGAGTGTTTATATATTGTAAACCAACACAAATAGTATTTGCATGGAATCACCTGCCTCATCTATTTTTTCTTTATAATTCTAAAATCAAAATTTTGAACCATTTTATGTTATATGTCCACTTCACAGTTTTAACAACTTCGTAGGTTGAATCAATAAGTATAAAAAATGAATGAATCAATATTTTTTCCAGATACCCATAAAAGTGAGCACCCCACTTTTCTTCAAGCATTCAATTACTTTTATTGCACTATTATCCTGTTCAAAATTTTTTCATGACTAAATATTACTTTAAATTGTTCTGTTACATGATGTTGATGTTTATTTATTCTTAATGAACCCATTAATAAAGGGTCATAACAAGCTCCTGCAGTCATTCAAAATAGATGTTGAAATGCTTGTTTCTTTTTGTGATCCTGTGTACAGGGATGTGCCAGGAGCTCCAATTGCTCCAAATTGTGCCAAATCAATTCTGATGTGCCAATCTGCTACAAAAAGATCGCTTTTGGACATTTTTGCTCCAAATTCAGCAAAACTGCTACATTTTTAATTTTTCCATATACGTTGAAAACGCTTGTAAATTTCCCAAATTTTTACAAAAATTATCACACATTCTAATTTCAATCTTTCTCTATTAATCTTAAAAATGAATATTTTCTCTTTGGCATCCCTTTGTTTAAACCTCCAATGCCTTAAGAGTAAAAATTGACCTCGGTTTTAAATTTAATTTTATATAAATTGTTAATTTTTTGTTACCAAATTTTTTATAAGTTGCTGATGGTAGTTAACCCATTTGTGCCCAGATATTTTTGAGACTTTCTTTGATTTTTGCTAATACCAGCAATAATAGATAAATTTCTGATGTCAATTTCTTGAACAAGGGATGATTTCTTTTAAAATCATTATGTAAAAATTGAAATGTCAACATCCTACCGGGTCATGTTAAAATATTTTGTGGAGTTGAGGTTCTATACTCATGAATGAAGGCTAGGAAAAATAAAGTTTAGACTGTGATAGTGAAAATGCTGTCCCAAAAAGGGACGCTAGGCATAAATGGGTTAATATAGTGTAGTAAATATTATATTTTTGATTTAAAATAGATATTTTGTATAGCAATGTATAAAATAACTGAATTTTTTATTTATTTCATAAGCTTCTGACTCTCTGGTCAGAAGCTTATGAAAAAAAAAATTGGTTTTTGTTATAAGCTAAGAGTTTTCAAGAACCTCCTTAATATTCATTCTTTAGATTGGTATTCTTTAATGACTTTTCCCTTTCCCTCCAAAAATAAATTTTGTATTTCAAAATTGACATTCTTGTGCTCCAAAAGTGACTTCCTTGCTCCAAAGTGCTCCACTAATCTGTTTTTCTTGCTCCAAATTGCTCCAAAAATGTTTCCTTTCTTGCTCCACAAATTCCTCCAAAATTTAATTTCAGTTGGCACATCCCTGTGTGTAACCTGAAACTGTCTGCTATTCTCCAGGGATGAGAATCTCTCGCTGATGGGCTGAATCCTGCATTTTAGTTATTTCCTTCTCTCCTTATTTATTTGCCATTCAGTGAAACCTGTGTAAGTTGGCCTAATGGACCAAGAATGTAATGGCTTTATTACTTTAACACTGCGTGAACCCTTTATAAGTTGACCCTTTGTCTAACTTGTATCTTGATCACGACCCACTCATTAGGTAGAATTTGTCCCAAAGACATAGCTCAAAAACTTTGTAAGTTGGCGGTTTACAGAATTTTTTCTTTCTTCTAACAACTTTTATGTATATATTTTTCTATTTATTGCTTCCCATCCACACTGTATACATAGTACACTATGCAAGATGTATTAATACAATAATAAATTAGAGTTTCATAATTAAATTAACTTGTTTATGTTCAACTACTGTATGTGTTATGCATAGCCACTATACGCACTATAACAATATCCAACAACTAGCCACCTTTGGCGACCCGCTTTGGACGTCGATGGCCGATTCGCGGCCAAAATGGGCAACCTAGAGCACACTGGCCGCTTCGCGACTGGCTTGTGCAACGTACGGCACACGGTCCTCTTTGCAACAGAAATTTGCAACCCGAGGGTTGTCCGCCATCTAGTAACTATAGATTTAGGACAAAAACAAAATAAACGACACCAAATTAACCTAAATAAAAGCTATGAAATCCAACAACATTGGAATAAAAATCCACCCAGTTAAATGAATTCAAAATTAAACAAAGGCTTATGACACTAAAAACAATCTAAAACACTTCAAAATTAAACAAATGCTTATGGATTTTGCAAAACAATGGTATTTCCAACATCCAAATGATACAAAGCGATAGGATTCTCAATAGAGAGTGCTCGGCAGAAGAGTTTGCTTGAAGTAGTGCATTGGGTGCAATTTATCTTTCTTGTTTTCAATTTATTCATGTGGTGTATGTTTTCTGTTATAAATCTGAAGTTGCACTATCTTATTGTCCAGTTTGGGGGCAAGCTGGTTTATTTTGGAGATGAGGCTGTGACCAGCATGAACCAGACGGATGCTCCTCCCACACGGCATGTGCACATCAGCCAGGTCGTCACGGAACCAGAGCTCCTGGGTAAGTCTGACCGGCTGGAGTCGTGCCTGGCCAGTGGAAACCTAGTCGAGTTCTGCCAGAACAAAGTGGAAAATAGCCGTGATGACCAGGAGAAAATAGTTTGGAGCTTCCTGCAGGTAGGTTTTTTTTCTTTCTCTCTCTCTGTGTATATATATTGTAATTGGGTTACAGGAGTCTATTAAAAGTCGACTGAAAAGGGGGGAGACTGCTTTAAAAAAAGAAATAAATAAATAAATATATTCTCTACAGCTCACCTTCATACTGAGTGGCATACTGTAAACCCCCTGTCATATGGGAGTCGGTAGTACGTTCTATTAAAATAATGATACAGTACGGGTATAACGTACTCTCAAGGGACCTGAAAAAGTAGTACGTTATAGCCGAAGTACGTTATAAGCAGTACCACCGGTAAGATTCAATATTACACAAAAAAAGAAAGTGGGCTCATAATTTCATTGCAATATGTGTTTTAAACAGGTCTGATTTTTAAAATTTAAATTAAATGGAGAAAATTCTTTATTACTTCCGATTTTTATTGAGATAAATAATCTAATTTTCTTTTGTTTTAAATGGGCAAATGCTACTTTTAAAATACCGTTTTGGATATCCATAATAGGCTTTTGTAGAGTCTCTGCATCATCAATGTGGCATTCAAAAAATCGTGATAATGTTTTTGCAGCACTGAATGTGTCGGGTATGCTTGGTATAGGCTACTCTGTTTCTTCTTCACTATCATCAGAATCATTATAGATTGGGTTCTCAGGAGGCATTTACATGGATGAATGACAAAGAAAAAACAGGGTCTTGTTCTTAGCCTTACCTAGCTGGTGAAAAAGATAAAAGATCGCTCCCTTCATTCATACACAATTCATCTCGCTAAAGAATCTGAAAACTGACAGCGAGTGTTTTTGAAGGTACTGAAATTTCCTATAACAAGGAAATAAAATTCTAGAGAAAGCAAAATTTTATTTTTGGCTTGGGTATAAAAAGTACGTTATAGCCGAAGTACGTACTCTTGTTAAGTACGTTATAACCGAAGTTAAATAACATTATAAATATAGGACTTCCATCGGGACCTAGCTTCTAGGTACGTTATAACTGATAGTACGTTATATCCCAGGTCCGTTCTAACCGGTGCGCACTGTACTTCAAAGATCTTCCCATGTAACAGTTAGTGTTGTACATATTTTCATTATTTCTGTGAAATGAAATGAACATAAGAAATCATAAGACAAAACCCAAAATGGGTTGATCTCAGATCAGTTCGAGGCAAAACGAGTCCAGATGGCTCTGTCCACTCCAGTCAGTTTGTGTGTGAAATTTGGAGTTAATGTACGGGTGGGCTCCAGAGCACACTATTTAGGAGCTCCGCTCAGTTTGTCAAACATGTAAACATTCACTTTGAAAGAAAGATATACAGGAGCTGTGCAAATGAAGCCCTGCATGTACCATATAAGTGCACATCTCTTAAGTGTACAAACCTCTTAAATGCACAAGATATGAAAACCCCGAATTTCTCCCCTATGCATCTTATGTTTTGTTAAGTACACACCTCATTAGTACATAAACTGCTACAGTGCAAATTTTTCACATTAAAAAAATTGTTTTTATAACGGAAATCTGACCGCATACACCGCATACACATACATCCAAAAACAAACCAAAAAGAAGGAAATTGCAGTTTATCTGAGAAATTTCGAGAGAACGCTCGGTAGTAATGTAGCGATGTCAACTTTAATGCTTTTGAATGACTAGTGTTCCTCCAATAACTTTGATATGAAAAACATTAATTGCATTAACTGATCACTTTTTTGAGCATACTTCAAGAAATCTTGTACAGAAAAAATGGACCAACTTCTTCAACTGATTATGTAATAATGTTTACGTGAGTATGTTTGAATATTTAATAAATTACCATTATTCTATTTAATGGATCTATATTTTTGTAATAATCAAACTTAAAATTTTCATTTTCTACATTAAAAGATTTTAGGTAGTTGAGCTTAGTAGCTATGCATACTAAGCATCAGGTAGCTCTGTTTTCTACGTAGTTATGCGTAATAAACTTTGCAATGTAATAACTTTTATTCATAATTATTATACACTAGCTGAAGTACCCGTCCTCGACGGGTTAGTGAATGAAAATTTCCAAAAAGTAAGATCTTTTGTCAGCATTGTAGGAGTACATAGAATGGATGGAGTATGTTGCCAAAATAAAGAAAGCGAAGTTATAATTTTCATGTATTGTTAAAATATTACAGGTTAGAGAGTAACTAAGTAATATCATTTCATTCGCTTTAGTCGTAATTATGTGATGCGCGAACGAATATTGACGCATATTGAAATAATTTTCGCAAAACCTCAAAATTTAATCAACATTTTTGAAAAATTTCAAGCCTAGAATTTAAGATGAGTGACAACCTATCATGTCACCCAAATTCGTTTCATTCCCTGCAATCTTTATTTCGTGGTGCTGGAACAAATTTTCAGCATTTTAAAACGATTTTTGCAAAATCTCAAAATGTAATCAAAATATTTTAAAAATTCAACGCCTATAAATTAAGATTAACAACTACCTATCCTATCACTAAATTTCGTATCATTCGTATTAGTCGTTATTACGTGATGTTTGAAGAAATATAAACGCATTTTCAGAGAATTTTCACAAAATCTCAAAATCTAATAAAAATGTTTAAAAAATTGGACTCCTATAGTTTATGTTGAGCAAACATCTATCGTGTGACCAAATTTCATATCATTCGCTTTAGTCGTTTTTACGTGATGCTCGAACACAAATTTACGCAGTTTGACAGGATTTTCGCAAAATCTCAAAATCCAATCAAGATTTTTTAAAAATTCCACGCCTATGTTTTAAGTTGAGTGACCACCTATCATGACACCCAATTTCGTATCATTCGCTTCAGTCGTTTTTACGTGATGCTTGAACACAAATTTACGCAGTTTGAAAGGATTTTCGCAAAATCTCAAAATCCTATCAAGATTTTTTAAAAATTGGACGCCTATGTTTTAAGTTGAGTGAATACCTATCATGACACCCAATTTCATATCATTCGCTTCAGTCGTTTTTGCGTGATGATTGAACACAAATTTACGCAGTTTGAAACGATTTTCGCAAAATCGGAAAATCTAATCAACATTTTTTAAACATTCGACGCCTATGTTTTAAGTTGAGTGACCACCTATCATGACACAAAATTTCATATCATTCGCTTCAGTCGTTTTTACGTGATGCTTAAACAAAAAAAGCGTCATGGACAGAATGACAGAATGACAGACAGACAAACCTTATTTTGAGGGTCGCATCGGAATCCCGGGTGCTTGAAACGGATAGAAATTGTAAAATTTTTGAATTCCAAGAAATGTACAGACAAAAGTCTAATTTTATTTATATAGATTAAGTAGTAATTATAAAATTAACAATGAAAACCAAATACAGGTATGCATATATTTTGTATATATATACCTATTTATACTATTTAATATCAAAGGCACAGATTTCCAATGAGAAATTGCTGTACATATGTTAATTTAAGAAAGCTCGCATGAATGCACAAACCGCTTAAGTACACATAATTTTGCTGCCACGTCGATGTGCACTTGCACGCTTTCTACTGTATATGTGTTACCAGTAATATTTGAAATCTACCATTCTATAGAATGTCAAATGGCAAACGCGCACATTATTATTGACACATTTGTACATCAATAACTAGATATTTGCCAGTTGGCTATATTCTTTATGTAAAATAGTTCAACTTATTCAAAACATTGGATCTCTTTATTTATTTATTTATTTTAATCTGACTTCATTTTAAAAAACCTGATTATTTTGATTTTTTTTATGAATAAAAATCACAATTTTTTACTCTCAAGTGGGAATGTAATAGAATCTTGTCATTCATTTTTCGCCCACACTTTCGGACATTCAATTAACTTGAAATTTTGTAGACAAAAAATTTTAAAATAAATTAACTAATAAATAATATAAAATGCAGTGCTTAGCATTTAGGGTTCTTTTACAAGAGAGTACAAATGAATTCCAATACATTATGCTCTGTGGCTAGTTATTGTTTAAAGCATATTTTAAAGACGTATTTATTTCGGACACAATAAATCTGATATGAGTTGTTAAGGATTGCAAAATAAGACCCTCCATAGAAATAGTGTATGTAACATTTATAGTTTTTTAACTGGAAATAGTCAGTGGTAGAATCCCAATACAGAAGGGTCTTATGGCAGTTTAGAGACATGAATCCATTTTAAGCCGAATGTAATAGGAGGTGTAAAAATGATTAGAATAATTGTAAAATTTGCAATGAAATCTTGTTATATTAAAGAAATAATACAATATTTAAGATAAGAAAATTTTTCGAAATATAACGGAGGGGACCGTATAAAAATTTAAATTTTGTCATTTTTATAGGATTGGATTGATTGATTTCAATTGTTTCTGATAGAATAGATTATGCAATTGAAAGCATTTTTTCAATTGGAACTCTGACCGTGTCTCTGACGAACGGTTTTGGAAATAGTCATTGGACAGCATGAGCACTGGACACCGTGTATATATTTTTTATCTGCTTGTGCACTTTTCAAGTATCTCAAAATGGAATGCCTAATGATGTGTTTCAGAACAAAATTTTAAAAAAATTATATACATTATGTTTGCAGAGATATTCTTTTCAACGAAAGAGCCTCAATAACGTTCAAACTTAAAATTGAATGAATGACTGATGACCACTCGTTGCTAGGCAACAAAAAAGCAGATACTCTTGCGAAGAAGGGTTGCAATCTCCATCCACCCACTCTTCCTGCATCCCATTTCTCTGCCTGCAAAACGTGTTAAGTTTATTAATAGCATATTAAGAAAATGCAGCATTCTTAGGGAAAATGTTAGTTTTTCTGCATGGATTACTTGACCCTCAATATTTTAAGCGAGTGTCAATGATGGAGATACGCAAGAGTTGGATGCAATGCATGTTGTATGGGGTTGTTTGTCCTGTGCAATGCAGGGAGAAACTGTTGAGGCATGGAAAGTGTCCCTTTTAACCCTCACGTCACCGAATTATGAAAAATCAGAGAAAATAAATCTGTCTAGCATTGAATGCATCTGAAATACTATTATAAATAATGCAAAAATATTTTTTTCTAATGTCGATTCCTATTCGATTTTTCTAATATTCATTTCTGCATTTTCGAAGCATTTTGTTACGCTAAAATGAATTGAAAAGGATGCACCTATTAGGTAAAGGTTGAGGAATAACAAAAAAACTATACTTACCTTAAAAAGAGAAAAAATCTTCAAAAAGCAGCGTCCCTATTTTCTTAATTTTTCTCCCAAAATAATGAAGCGAAAACTGAAAAAAGGATCTCAATGGACTCGTTCTGCAATCTAGGCACGATTTAGGCATCGAGTGAAGAGCCTCCTATACTTTCTACATGAATGAAGGATATTGATATCACTGAATGAAAAAAATACTCCATTCAAGTGTTTTCTCTCTCAATATGGCTATTAGAAGTAGGAGCCTCCTATGAGGTTCAGGGTGACGAGAGGGTTAAGTGAGTGTCAATGATGGAGGTTTGGGGGGAAGATACGCAAGAGTTGGATGCAGTGTATGTTGTATGGGGTTGTTTGTTCTATGCATACTGTGTAATGCAGGGAGAAACTGTTGAGGCATGAAAAGTGTCCCTTTTAAAAAACCACAGAGGGAGTCCAGTAGAAAAATTGCTTTGTGATAAATCCTCCTGCTTTGTTAGAAAAATAATGTGAACAGTGAATTTCATTCTATTATATTTGGGAAATGAGTAAGATTTGTGAATAAATTAAATGAAGTATTAAAAGGAAGTTTCAAAATGAGGTCCTTGAAAACGTTTAGGTGTCCTTGAACATGGAGATTTTCTTTGAACTAAAGTTGAGTTGGGTAGGATGCTTCCATTTTGTTTCTGTTTTAATAATCTGTTATTTTAATTTTCAGGCAACTTTTAGCAGTTCGCCCAGGACAGAAATGCTCTCCTTGCTGGGATATGACTATGAAAAAGTGACTACGGAGGTAAGTGCAGAGGCGTCGGAGAGTGAATCACTTTTCTCCCTAAAAGTTTCGTTTCTAATTTCATCATGGGGTCATTTTGTCACTATTTTTACATTGGGTAACTATGGTCCCTCTTTTTTGCATTTCGCAGTTTAACAATATTTTTAAAGCAAGAGACAGAAGATACAAAGGTTATACTTATTTCTATAGTTTAGTGAAAAGATTTAGAATGAAATAAAAAGAACACAGTGTTCTTGTAGGATGAAATTACAAATCATAGCTGCTCCAACCATTCCAATGTAATCGTATTTGTTCCAATTTTTAACCTTTGTTACAGAAATAAGATTTTTGGCTCTATTGTTCTAATTTTTCATAGCTGCCCACTCAATTTCAATCTTTTTGCATCCGTTAGATCAGAGGTTCCCAACTGGTGGTCCGCAGACACGTTCTAAGTGGTCCACGGAGCGAGTGAGTGTTTAAAAAATAATTGGGTTTTCACAATTTCATGAAGTAATCTTTACGGTTTTTTTTAGAGAACTGAAAAAAAATTTTCATAGTCTTTGCAAAATATGGAAAATACTGGCAGGCACACTATTAAATACAATTCGATAAAATAGTGTAGCATCTCAGCCAAGCTTTTGTCTTCGACTACAAGAACAGGGTTGATTAACTATTATCATCATCGAGTGAGTGGAAATAACATTTTCTGCACTTTTTTGTCTTTTTATTTTATACTACATTTTGTGCAAAAAGTTTTGTAATTTTTAACCATTTTATTTTTATTCCACCCCCCTCCTTCTCCAGGACAGTGTTCTTTTAAGTGGTCCATGGGGTGTAAATGGGAAATGGACAAAGTGGTCCACAGGTTAAGTTGAGTTGGGAACCATTGCGTTCGATAAATGAGTTTTTTCCCTTCAGTGTTTCTTTGTTCAAATCCCTAATGCAGTTACAAAATACGTAAATACTTATTTTGATTTACCTTTATAAATGCATCTGAAGGGATGCAAAATTAAGAAACCATCCAACTAGTTTGTGATTTAAAAAGTGATTTGCATTCGATTGATTTTGCATGACTGAATAATTGAAAAAGAATCTGCTTTTAATTTATTTTTTAAGTATTACAGTTTTTAAAATTAAGTAAAACACTTTTGTTTATGCAACTAAACATAAAAACACTTTTCCCCATAATATTTTATTATCTTTATATTTTAAGTCCTTAAAAAGTTCTTGAAAAGTCTTTAATTTTTCTCTTTTGAAGTATGTACGATCCCTGATACCAGCAAAATAGTGATTTGTATCTCGTACATTGTGTTCCTATTTTCTTTTCTGGCAGTTTGGCAGCTATGACAAATGCTGCTGGGCTAAAAAATTGCAAACTCTGTTAAAATTTTGGTTAGAAGAGCAAGGAAATTTGCCATTGGAAGATATTACTTGGAATTCGCTACATCTGTTTCGGGTTATTTCCATTTATACATTTGGTTTTGTATCTTTTTTATGAATTAGCATTTGAATTCTTTTGTTAAGTTTATAACAGAGGTAGTTATGAAAAGTATGAATCAAAATGACTAGTAGTGATGTTTTTACAATGATAGCATTCAGATTTTATGTAACATATTCGTGTGCGATTGTATCATTATATTCAAACAATTTAAAGCACTTTCTGGATGGTGCTTGGCAAATTGCCTAATAGTTTGGATCTTCCTCTTTTTGAAAGGCAACCACTCGCATCGGAATATTACATATTTTTGACATTTTAATATAGCGAATAGGCGTGATCTGCTTTCTCTGTGTTTTAAGAACAAAGTTGCCAACTCTCCTGGTTTAGGTGGAAGACTCCTGATTTTTCATTGATAATGTTACATATTTTTCTCCCGATTTTTATCCTATATCGCATGAAAAATGCAATTTTCCGAAATTGAAATCATTTTTAAATGTTCTGTCCTATTAAGCAAACCCTTCTTTTCCCTTTCCTGTCATTAAGTAGCAGAGGTGCCAAGTTTCAACTTTCACTATCAGTAATCAAATGTTAACCAACTTCTGGGGGGGGGGGATGACTGACCATTGCCAATGCTGCTTTACTTTTCATGTTCTAATGGGAACTGGACCTTGATCGAATAGTCCACTGTCTGACTATAAAAGAACAAGTAACAAACTTATTAAAAAACTTACCTGCAAATTGCATCTCCAATCTTTCTCTCATCATCGTACCTGCCAACATCTAGTGAAGAAAATCCAGTCGATTTATGTGGTGCCACAAAACACACTTAGCAATTTTTTCACACATTAAATTTCAGCATCTATTCTATGCATCATTTTTATTCATTAATATAAGTTGAAATGACACACGGTTTCAAAAATGAACACTTTGCTTTTTATTACATTTTTTTACAAAATATCT
The DNA here is from genome assembly GCA_038373885.1 of Cheiracanthium punctorium. Taxonomy (NCBI): domain Eukaryota; kingdom Metazoa; phylum Arthropoda; class Arachnida; order Araneae; family Cheiracanthiidae; genus Cheiracanthium; species Cheiracanthium punctorium. The sequence goes on along the minus strand of JAWZYV010014716.1, from coordinate 115,575 downwards.
GCTTTTTAAACAAACAAACAAATTAAGTAATAAAAAAGTAGATTTGGCAGGTATGTCCCATCATTAGATTATTCCTCAACAGTCTGTATTTGTTTTTTTAGAACAGTTTGCTGCCCATGTTGCCTTTTTAACAGTTGCAATTTTGGAATCAGAAAACTTGTTTTCATAACAAACTTTTCCTGAACTGAGGCATTTTTGCTTTTCCACAAGCAAAGATGTGAGGGTGTCTGTTCCCAAAGTCTGTCGAAAATCTGTCTGATTTTTTCAAACCAGACTAAAAACCCTTTCCGTAGCTGCATTGCTAACTGGCACCAACAATAATGCCAAAACCAACTTCGATAAAGCTTTATATTTCTTCACCCCACTACCATCAGACATTTGTGATATTTTGTGCCACACTTGATCCGCAGGCTCTTTTTCATGATCAAAATCAAAGTCTTCAAATTGGAACATACTAAATTCCACTTGTAATTTTTTTTCTTCTGTATCACTCAAAAGCCCAGGAAATTGTGAAACAAAGTATTCCACAGAGTCTCAGGGAGACATCAGCGACTGCAGCATGCTTAACAAACGGAAGATTCTCTTTAATGTAGTCTGCACTTTTTGTATATAAATTTATAACATTTGTATAAAATTGTTTGCTCTGCTCTTCATCAAGATGCTTTAAATAAGCCCTTGTACCGCCACCAATAACTGCATCTGCATCACTTTTCAGATTTTTCTTTTTAGTGTAATCAAGGCTTAATAGAGAATCACAGTTGTTGTCAACTGCAGAAGGTTTAACAGACCTTACTATCAGTCTAAAAAACAAATCATAAATTTGTTTATGTAGTCTGTGTATCATAGGCTTTTCTTGCTGAAGAGAAATATTAACTGACACAAACAAACACAAGGTATTTTTTAAAAATAATAGATAAGCCTTTGTAACAGGATTTTCAAAAGTTAATATTATCTGTACACACTTAGGATTGTCAAAGTTTTCCTCACCAAAAAACTTCTTGAGTGCATCCCACTGTTCTAAAACTCTGTTTGCACTGTCCAACAGTGATAACCATCTGGTTGAAATATATTTCAAAATCTTATGAAGTTTGTTCCCAAAAACATCTTGACACAGTTTAAAACTATGTTGCCTTTTGGAGAAAGTAAAAAATGTCAACCAAAAATTGGTCCACGTTTACTTGATGAAGAGCTTCACATCCTTTTTTTGCTGCTATGTGTAGGAGATGACAAGCACAACCTTGAAATCTAATGTTGGGTTGTTCTTTTCTAATGAAAGAAATCACACCCTTAAATTTCCCACTCATTGCCTTAGCATTTCGGATTAAAATGCTACACAGTTCCGCCAGGGTATGTTTCGTTTTTTCAAATCCCCATTTATAACGCTAAAAATACCTTCTCCAGTATTATCTGTGCATTCCAAAAGCGTAAGAATTTGAGTGACGATTTTACCTTCTTCCTCGTTAAAGTAAGACACAACAACGAGGTAGATGTTCTTATCATTATTGTCAGTGCTGCCATCTGTTGACAGAGAAAATGGATTACATCTTAAAGTATTTGATATATCTACCTGCGTTTGAGCTGCTAAACTTTTTAGCACGGCACTTGTCTTTCATAAAATAATTGCAGCCGCATGCATATTTTAATGCAATTTTAGAATCCGGAAACATTTTTCTGAAAAGGTTACCGGCATGGTCTGCACAAGATAATGGAAGATTGTGTTCTGTTAAAAACGAAGCAAACAAAAGTTCAGCTTTTGTCACAGCTTTTTCATCGTCTTGACTCTTAACGAATGATGTCAGGTCTTTATTTGACTTTCTTGTTTTCACGCCGTCTTCGTGTAACTTTGTTTTTATGTGCTTCTTACAATCACCTCTCCCACCGTGTGCCACAGAAAAATCCCGTGAACAGACTGTGCAAAATGCATGCTCAGTCGATTTATTTGACGCAATAATGCACGGCCATTGCTCTGTATAGGTACGCCTGAAGTTTTGAAGCACCACTAACCTCCTTTTCTTTGCAGAATTTAAAGAGATGTCTTCTTCATCCACGCCATCACCGTGATCACGCTTAATTAAATATTTTTGCATGTCGAAAATTATATTAACAGATATCCATTAATCATCGAGTGTGGAGAGTGCTAAAACTCGTCACATGTGACAACACACTGAGTTTGCATGAATGCAAAAGAAGAAAGAATTTAGTTGTATTGGTGCTGCCTTAAGCTCTTTTCTCCTAACCATGGAGTCAGCATACACTCACATACACCAGCTTTGTGCAATCCAATTGGTCTGCTAGCGATTTCATTCCCCATTACGTCACAAGTGAATACGATCTGTCTCTAGATACTGCTGTGCTTCGTACTTAATAATATTTTCTTCTTAAAGAACGGGACGTAGTGTTGGCGGTTGAGAAGTTTAGGGATTCGTGATAGATTTTTAGCGCATTTAGTGCAGTAAAGGTTGAAATTGCTTTTTAAGGTTGATTTTCCGAGATTCGACTTTTTAAAAATAAAATTATTTTATGAAAGAGAATAAAAAAAAAAAAAAAAAAACTAGAATCCGTAATTTTAGCTTTCCGTCCGTAAGACCGTAGTTTGCACCTTGTATCTGTAATTATTACGGACAAATCGTAATACTTGGCACCTCTGAAGTGGGTTCCAGAAAGCCGCACGTGTGAGGTGTATAAAAATGCAGGCTTTACAACTTTTAAGTCCTCAGGGGATAAAGATTTCGAAAAAAAATCTTTTCAATTCGCCCTAATGTTCTATGATGAATATTTAAAAAAAAAAAATCCTAGGTCAGTGTTTTTGCGAGACCCTGTATAGCTTTTTAACATGTATGTAAAATATGAAAGTGTTCCATTTTTTTAAAAATCTAATTATTATTTATTTATCTTTAAACTATTTCTGCCCCCTCCAGATCAACACCACACTCAAGAGCAAGGGAGGGATTTTTCTAAATGAAGTGGATTTGAGTGACCCCATGTCAAAACTCACAACCGTAAGTATTTCAACTCTTTACTATGGGAATGGGAACTACACCAGGGTTACGGATTGCTTCAAGTGCTGTTGTGCTAATATAAACAACAAAAAAAGGCCATTCATTTTTTGGGCCATTTCTCAAGTTTGACACTTAATTTTCCAGTTGATGGGGGGGGGGGGGGGGAAGGGGGAGAAAAATATAGATTCAAAGAATGCACATAAAGGCACAGGGGTCTTCAAACGACTGCCATGTGTGCCAGATGCAGAATGCAAGGCAGCCTGTAAAGACCTTTTATCTGTCGGGAAAAAATTGCAGAATGTACGTATATCCTACGAAGATCAGCCGTCACTCTTGCATGCACATTGTTGTTTGAACTGTTGAATTATAAATAGAAAACCCAAGTTTTCCCTCGATCCTTCTCAGCCGTATACTTGTTCTGTTGTGTTAAAGTTGACACATAAGTTTCCAAGTGTTTGACATAGGCCTGAAAGTTTTAAAGTGCCTAAAATTGAATATCTATCACTCATTTATTAACTATTAAGTATTCAATATCAACTTAAAGAAAGACTAAGCCCTGTATTAAAATAAAATCCAAAATCGATAAGTAAACTATAGTCACTTCTAATGTTTAAACAAACCTTGAATGTTGCTAAGCCTAACTCAAATTGAGATAGCATACTGGATAGGACTCTTAATGTAAACTTTCAACCCAACTTCAAAGAGTCACTCAATAGAACACAAGGTGTTTAACAAGTAGTGTTTAAAAGAAGTACTACTAAGCACCTGGTAGGGACAGCCAGTGATGGGCTTGTGCTCCAGCAGACACTGAGACTGTCATTCATTTGTTGTTGTTGCAATGTTCAGGTGAACTGCTTAGACATATCTCATTTGCTTATTTTTCTTGAATATATTATAATAACTGTATAATGGACTGTCAGGACCATGGCTCACTGGGATATATACAGGCCGTCCAAAAACCAGTTTCTCCTATGGGATTTTGCATACAAGTAAATTTTCGCTTCTTTGCCTTTTACCCAACTGTATCACTGTTGCCAACTCTGCCAGAGAAAATGTGCCTAAATTCAAAGTTAAAAGTATCCACAAATGGCTAACAATATTTTCAAGCTGAGAAAAAAAAATAAAAAAATTTCGGTGCTTATGCTGCTGAAATATGCTTATCTGCTAAAGCTCTTTGAGACATTTGGACATTTATTTCCGATTTACAAAATACTTCGGTATTGCCAGTTTACCAATATCTTTTTCTCCGGCAGAGTTGCCAACAGTGATACAGTTGGGTAAAAGCGACACATCGGCGAAGAAGCGAAAATTGACTCGTATGTAAAAACGGAGCTTTTCGGACGGCCTGTATTTATCCCAGTGAGCCATGGTTTTTATTTTTATTTTTTAACCTTGTAAGTAAGCCTTTAAAATATAATTAAAATGAAATTGTTTTTAAAAAGAACTTTGTCTTCAATGTATAACACCCTCATCCATACCTCTGCCAACAGCTTATACTCCTCCATTTTAGTACAGGGTGACATCACTCTCTGGATATCGGACTGACTGTGTGACTTTTTTTTTTTCAGTCTGCTGACGTGAGTGGGGATGGTTCTTTGGCTTTTGATGCCATCCGAGAGAGAGAAGAATCGGAGTCCACCGCGTTCCACATCCAGACAGATCCAAGTGAGTGTTGCAGACACGAGTCACATACCTCGGGCTCTCATAGGAGGGTGCTTATTCCAGGAGAATCCACTCAAAAATCCTCTTGAAAACAAGTCATTCTTTCAATATCCTCATGCCTGACACTCCTCTAGTAATGTGTCATTATTTATACACTGGCCTATCCTTTCTCCGCAAGAAGGGGTCTTTTCTTAAAATCCATGGGGTCACTCTGTGCCTTATAGGCTCTGCTCTACCTGTGCTTATTTTGCTTTGAAAATTTTTTCATTAGAAAGAGCCTCGTTTTGTATTCTGGAGTATTTTCATTGTTTTTGGCAGCTTAACGCTTTAGATCCCGTAATGGCTCTACGCGCCCAGCATAAAGTGGATCCCGTATCTCCCGGAGACGCCTGAGAAAAAATGCCATCCCCCCATAAGTGGTTTATCTTTTCAGGGTTGGAGGAAGGGTAGCTTCTATTTATACGAAAAAAAGCAATCCGTCAGTGTCAGTGATAATCCCTCTCCCTCTCTGCTCTCTTCTCAATTACCACGGGTAGTCCTAACAATGAACTGTTCTTCGCATTTCACGTTGTACATGGAAAAGGCGAGAACAGCTTGGTTACTGATCTTCCTTAAAAGAAGCCGAAATTTCTCAAGGGGGGGGGGGGATGAAATCTTCGGGGCTCTGAGGTTTTGAAAATATCTGTAACCTGGGAATGAAAGGGTTAAGGAGTGGTGTGAAAACGTAGAAATATTTAAAAATTTTATAGCCCATTTAAAAAAAAAAATGGATGGGGTGACAATGTCACCCTGTGTGATCTACATGAACGATGTGCTTCCATCTTCTGCCAGTTTTTAAAAAAAATCTCCTACATGAAGGCATATAGCTAAGAATGAGTTATTCTTATTCTTATTTATAAACAAATGATTTTTTTTAATTGTACTGTATAGAGTGTTTAAATATTTTAACATATTTTTTTTTCATACAACGGATCGTGATGACCTAGCTTCACACATTCTTTAACACTAGTTTTACAATCATGTCTCACGCAAGATTAAAAAAAAACCTTGAATGTCATTTTGAGTCGATGAGGGCACTGAAGAGTCCTTATTTTATCCTGTTTGTGTGAAATCATTCTCAAAAGCTTTTACAAAATGATGGCCCTTGTTTTCGGTGAAAATATTGTTTTTATCTTTTGTTATGGATAAAAGGGACATAATAGCGACGGAGGAAAAAAGGCCCACTTGCTGTTCATTCAGCTGTTGTTCATCGTACAGCAAAGTTATATAGACCAAAAAAAAGTGTACATTTTTTGTAAGTGATTGGCATATGTCATTTTGCTGTATGACAAAGTAAGGGCCAGTGGGCCTTTCTCTCTCTCTCCCCCCCCCCCCCCCCACAGCTGTACATTTTAAAACCTAGCATCCAGAAATGACATTAAACTAACACTCATGGAATCAAAACAGGGTACCCACTGATCAGGGAAAACCTGGAAAAGTCGGGGATTTCATTTTGGCAAAAAAAAAAAAAAAAAAAAAAAGTCAGGGAGAAATCAGGGAAAATTGCAAATTTTGGCCCAAAACCTGGAAAGTTGTATAATTTTGACTGGAAAATCAGTGTTTGTAAACAAACAATGTTTAACCTTACTTTGGGAGGCTAAAAATATTAAAGAACATATGCAAAGTTGAGGTCATAAGCATAAAAAATAGTCTGGATTTTTATCACATGATGGTCTGGAAAAGTGAGGGAATTTTTTTTCAGAAATTGAGTGGGAACCCTGTAAAATCACTCTTTAATCCAGTAACTGTCTGATCACAAAGTGGACATTGAGTTATGAGTCATTGTATATTGTTGCAGAAAACTCTTCTGGTTCTAAAATCCAGTCGGTGTAGAAAGTTCTCGTCAAGCGTCCACTGGTCAGGATGGAACACAAACTGGATGGCTTCTAGGAACCCTCCGCTGTACAAAAATTCGCAGGCACTCACGGCCAGTAGCTCGTTTGTAACAGTCCGCTCAGTACAGAAGCTTACACAAATGCTGTATTTCTCATACTCAATAAACACACTTCCACAGGCAAGAATGCAGTAGAAACTTACGAGGGAAATTGTTAACAGTTCCTCGAGACTCAGCCATGAAGAATGGACACACAGCACTTAAAAACCAGCTTCAAAAAACAAGCGAACTATAGCTTTCAATAGCACAATTCACAGAGCAATGCGGCGACCGAGCACATTGGAAGCTTGATGGCAACTCACTCGAATTCCCCTCCCTGTCTGCCTTTTATATCCTTCAACGTACTTTCTAGAAAAATCGGGAAGTGTCGAAAGACAATGAGCCATCACGCTTTGATGACATCATAGAAGAGTAATAGAGTAATATTTAGGCTATTACGGGATGTTAATGCAGGAAAACAACCTATACAGGCCCCATTGGAAAAATCATGCCCAATGTCCAAAAGGGTGACTTTTTAGACTGAGTCCAAAGGACACACAGGATGACACATGACCAAAAATAAATCCCCGAAAGTGAGGTTAGCTGAGGCGTAGAATCCATATTTCTCGAGATTCCTAGATAAAACTATGTTAACCCATGGGGAAGTCCAAAATTCTGTATCTCACTTTCTAGTTAACCCTTTGAGGCACCACCCTTTCCCAATGCTGAAAAAAGGGCAGCCGTTGCCATCGCTCGACTTAACTACCAGCAAGATGACAGACGATCGAAACGTTCATCGCGTGACACAGATCTAGAGACCCTTTTTTTGATGCAGCTGGCTGTGCCGGGCACAGCCAGCTGTCTTCTATCTATCCAGCTGTTCTCGCATTCTTCCATTTTTCAGCAGATGTCAGTGCTGTTAAAAATAATCGTGACCATTTTTTTTACGGGAAAGGACGTGCTCAAAAGTAAAGGATTCTCATGGAGCTATGTCACCCGCAACTATTTTTATAGAAATCCAATCTATTCTTTGTGACTGGCAACAGTCAAAAATGTCAGAGTTGGGTGTTCCCAGAGCGGGATCACTGCGCGTTAAAGGGTTATTCTCGGGGTCTAAGGGGACTCGGCATAGGGGCTCCAAAGGAATTAAAATAGTTTAAGTTCTACTCTGAAAGCATACATAAATGATGATAAACTTTTAAATTCTCCTTAGAAGTTTGGGTCCTTTCATGAGAAATGGATCTACTCAATCTTATTAAGAAAAAAAGTGAAAATGTATTCAATACAAGATCAGTGGCCGAGAGCAGACTTACAGTTGGAATGGTAAAAAAAAAAAAAAACTTATGCGAATGAGAGTAGACATACGACCACAAAAGGTTAAAATTTAAATTTAAGTCTAAACAACTTATTTGTGTCACAATTAAAGCTGAAGGTATTGCTCAGGTTTTTCTTTTGGGTATACTGCAAGAAAGGGTGCACATCCTCTTTGTGTACTGTATTTTCTGTTTGTATGTGTGTTTAAAAACAATGAATGCCCCATATGATTCAAAGTATTGGGTGCAGACATAAGAAATTTTTTTTATATTTTTGACAGATTGCTGTAAGTATTGTTTCATGTATTTGTTTTCATTCATAAGAAGTTATAATATTTTAATTTATTTAAACATTAATAAAGTTTAATCTACTAAGAAACAAATAATTTAAGATTAGATGTATGCCAGTACTATCTAAATGGACAGCAGTTATTTTTAGCACTAGAGTGCTGTTGATTACAAATGTGACATTTTTTGAGTGTCACTTTCCAAATAGCAGATAATTTAAATAAATATTTAGATTTTTAAAATAAGTATCATCATTTTAATATTTTAGGAGAATATTTTTAAATCTGATGTTTTCATTTCAAACCTTGAAAAAAATGTCGATTTGTCTCCTTTTCAAAATAAAGATGTCAGAAGTTGACTCACTAAAGATGAGAAATCAATACCTCAGGAGGGAAAACAACCTCAAAATGTTGTGAACATACAATGTTGAATCTATGAATTAATATAAACATCTGTTTTTAAGAAACTTAAAATACGAATAGCACTCTAATCAGTCATTCCATTTCAAATCAAACACAAAGTTGCAAAAAGTTCACCATGCCATTTTCAGATTTTCCTCAAATTTTGTGTAAATGATTTATAGAATAGGATAACTCTCCAAATCTCAATTTTGAAGGTTCTATGATAATTAATTACCGAGAAGTTAATTATGCAAATTTTTTAGTTTTCTGCAAGATGCACCATTTTTTCTCTGAAATTCTTAAAAAACTCCTTACCTGTAGAAGTTACTGAAGAGAAAATTTGTTTCTAAAGGTAACGTTTTAAGCTGATTTAAAAAATGTCATCGAAATTTGAGTATTTTGTATAGTTTATGCATGAGCACTGCATTTGTCAAAAAAACTCCTGTTTTTTTGGGGAGGGGAGGCATGTTTTATCAGCAGCACATAATTTAAATTTTTATATGTTGTTAAGATAGTATGCCATTACATCCCAAAAAATTTCAAAAATGCCTTATCGTCTGTACACTTCCCCAAAGTAGACGAAGTACGAAAATAAATTGATGACTTCATCGCATCAAAAGATGAATCCTATACTGCTGGCATCCATTTTTCTACCTGACAATTGGCAGTAGGTGCTGGGAAATAATGGAGATTACTTTGATGAATAAAGGTATTATTGCATATTTATTTCTTTGACACGTTCTTTAAAACTTATTACTAGACCCAGTATACGAAAAGTCGTATGAAAATTAAATTTTTTTGCTTGGCTTCTGAGCAGAAAGACAAGATGAAATTTTTTTGTTATGTAGTGGCATACCATCTTAACATATAAAAATTTAAAACATGTACTTCTGATCAAATATGCCGAAAAAAATTCATGATGTGATCTTAGCCTTGAAATCATCTATAGAAAATTTAAGGAAACTCTAAGTTGGTGTGGTGAACTGCACTGTTTGATCTGGCATGGAATGACCCGAATGTTAGTTGAAATCTGGAATTGTTCCAGATTATTAAAAGCTTTATTATTATTAATCTATATTAATAGCTTATTATTTTTTATTTTAAAAATATTTTTTAAAGCTTATTTATTCAATCCATCCAAATAGCATCTGAATCGTCCTATCCTGTTCAACTTTGTAGAAGTTGCCTCTTCTGAACATGAGAATAAAGTTTGAACGGTTTCATTCACCCTTTGTTACTTGCATTGTTATATTTTGTACAACTCCAGTTTTAATTCGAATTTGCGTTTAAACGTGACATCTTGGGTGCGTTCAGACTGCCACTTTCGGGTAAATCTCGAGTAAAACATGAGCTGCTTGAGTTTTACTCGGGGAGATTGACATCGTGGACGGGTTTGAGTATTTAATAGGAAAAAAAGGGGCGGCACGTATTTACTAACCAGTGGAGCCAATGGGAGTGAACAATAACAATAAACAAAGGTCACGTGATCTATCTCCCCAACTTCCCAAGGAAAATGCTTGGGGAAAAACTCGAGCTACTCAGCTTGGCAGCCTGAACGCTTTGTTTATCTCCCCGAAAAGCTCAAATCGGGCATTGTGAATGGCTTGGGTTTTTCACGAGTAACTCGAGTTACTCAAAAGTGGTAGTCTGAATGCGCCCCTTGCATACTGTTGTCTTAAAAGCCTATTATGAGTGAGTACTCACTTTTCTGCTCACGTGGAGGGTGGAACATTTTTACAGTGGATGGGTGAACCTTTTCATATTGCCCAAAATGATCGTGCTAAAGTGAAGTACCTTTTTATATGTATTATCTTCAAACAGTTTTTGTCATTTCAGTTATTTGAAGTGTTTTTATTTATTTAACCCCTTAACAGTTTCATTTTTTTCCAGAATTCAGTCCCAAAAATGTCACTTTTTTGTTCATTTTACATTTTTGAGTAGAGATATGTTATTAAAATTAACATTTCTAATATTTTTAAGCATTTGTTACAACTTTTTTTCTTTAATGAAAATAATCTATTTTCCCTGCAAGTTGGCCTCACCATGGCACAGTGGTTATGCCACTGAAAATGGTAGATGGCCGAAGTGTGAAGGTCCCGGGTTCGGGTCCCATCGCGTGGCTGTCGATCTAATAGTCTGGAGTTTTGGTAGGTTTTCTCCAGATGTAACGTGAATACGCATTAGACCCCATAGAAAGTCCTCCTACCAAGGCAGCCCCCCCCCCTGGCAGATCGCCCTAGTGTAGCGTTGCCATGACCACACACAACAACCCTGCAAGTTGTTTTTTTCCCTACATGAATGATAAACAAGGAAGTCACATTTACAAGTAAAATAGTACAATTACTGTATTTTCGATTACAATTCAATTGTTTTCTTACAGAACATCTGCACGAATAATTTGTTACTAAAAATAGGAAGGATACGGGCGAAACAGTGAAAGCCAAATAGAAATCAGATTGCCCGTATGGCATACGGGCAAATCAGTAAAGGCCCGATAGCCACGCCCATACGGCATACGGGCAAAACAGGGAAGGGGTTAACCTTTGATTCATTGTATTTGACCGAAACTTATGCTATAAAACATTAAACTTTTTATCGAGAAATTTAGTCATTCAGAATTAAAGTTCATCTTTAAGGCTGAATAAAACGGAAGCTAATTTCTAAACTGAGAGTACGTTTGTTGTTTGTCAGGTGAAACAGACGGTTTGATATCCCAGGCCCTTCTGACTGGCAATATCTCGTCTGCTGTTGAAATTTGCATCAACCACAACAGGTGGGCAGACGCCTTGGTTCTGGCGCAAGCGGGTGGATTGCAGCTGTTGCAGAAGACACAAAAGCTCTACTTCAAGTCTGTCAACACCTACTCCTCCAAGGTAAGAGTCTCTTCCCCACAATACTTTTTCTTACTTCAAGAGTCATGGCTCCCATTGACTCTCGTGACAAAATTTTCTTACGTATTTTTGTCCAATTTACAATGCAGATTTTGATTCTGTTTTTTTAAGGCTGTTCTTCGAAAAAAGTTTTTAGTCTTGGTACACAAATTGAAATAAACTAATAGCACCAGGGTCTCCAAAAAATTCCAGAGGGTTCTTCATAAGCTGTTTTACACACTGCGATAACCGAAAACACTGTGGCTTTTGTGAAATTTTCAGAAAAAATTCTTAAACAGGGATCTGAGCTGCAAGATTTTTTGAAGAGTGACACGCTTTGCGAAAATTTCCGATTTTCAAGAGTTTTTTCTAAAAGTTTTGAAACTGATACAGATTGGCCTGTCTTCGTAGTATGTAATACAGCTTGTAAAGAGACAGTTTCAAAATTTTGAAGTGCCTGGTATAATTAGTTTATTTGTAATTATGTACCAAAATCACATGATTTTTTCGAACAACACCGTTAATGTAATGTATGGAAAAAGTATCAGCTTCCAATACTGTCAAAACATGTATTATTCAATTTTTCATTAATATAGCATCAGCATCACTAGGACAAAAATAGTTGAATCCGATTTTTAACATGGGAATCAATAGAACCATCCAGTACTTTTTAGTAAAACTCCAGATTAAAAAAATTCCTCTGTAGCCAGTCACTCCACAAAGTTCAGTGGCCACTTTGATAGTGTGAGTGGCCATAATTTTCCCAATTTTGGTACTCCTCTAATTTTCAGTTCCTGCTATATTTGCAATTTGTTATATAGATGAGTCTTGATATTAAATAGGATTAAGTGGGAGTAAAAGGATCCATCTGGAGAAAACAAAATCTTAATTTGTAGCTTAGCAAAGTCAGGGTTGTCAGATTTGCTGCCTATGTAGCAAATCTGTAGCCTCCATTTTCCCCACCAGGGTAGTTTTTAAAGATAAAACTTTGATCTGCATCACTTGTAAAGAAATATCTGAATAATAATTTAATATACTGTAGAAATATTTAATTTATGATAGATAATTTTAAAAGTTCTATTTCAATTCAAGATTATTTTTATCATTAATGACATTATAAATCCTAATTCCATTATGTTGCTTTCATGAAAAATAGGAACCTTTGTTTTCTACCACTCATAATGTTGTTTAAAATTCACTTTTAGTAATTTTTGATGGTTGAAATTTATGTCAAAATTTTCTGTGACCAAACAAACAGTATTCTATAAAATAAAAGCTGTTTAAAAATATTTAATCATAATTAAACTATGAATTATAAAGTATATACAGCTATACAAATGAATCAGTTAATTTGCATTGTAAGGAAAAAATTATGCAAACATAATAACCAGCATTAAAATATTTAGAAATGTAGAAACCACTCAAATATGATAATAATTTCTTGGCTACATAATAAATGACTGGAAATGCAGGTCTGTTTCCATCACAGTCCTTTTTATTAGAGCAGAACGAAAGAAGGGTAAAAAAAAAATACATTAAATATAGAGTCAGATGGGGGGAAAATCGTGCATTTTTTATTTATTTTTTTTTTTTCTTTTTAGGTCCTAAAATGAAGCTGTTAAACTTGTTAAACTACTGATGTACATACACTTAACTTTGACTTAACTACAGATTGAAAATGTCGCATTAATTTTAAATTTTATCAATACTTTTCTACAGTGGCATTTTTAATCCCCGTGGCAGAAACAGGGTGACATGGCGACATTGTTGCAGAAACAGAACGATCCTCTGCAAACAAATTGTCTTCAATAGAATAGAAAAATGCGCTGAAGACCTTTTCATGCAATTTTAATTTTTAATGAACCATGTCAAAATGCATCCCACATCTTTGTGTGTACATGCATGCATAAATATATTGTGCTGCAGAAAATTTTTTGTATTTCTGCAGCTTGTCGCAAAAAGCATCACAAAAATCAGCCACTGGGTTTTTAATGAGGCAGTCATTGAAAGCTCCATTTTCCCCCACCGTAGGGGAAAATGGGTGTTGTACGAAGGTATCCGTATATGTTTAATAAAAATCATGTTAATGCTAAGAATAAAATAAAAAGCACTCAATTTAATGTATTCTTAAGTATACTAAAAGAAAAAATGCACAGAAAAGGATTATTCTTCTAAAATAATTAGCTGAAGGAAATAATGTCCACTCAATTATCAAATTCAGGCTCATTCAGTATGAGGCAAATGTTACTTGGTTCCACAAAATTAATTTCTGATAATAAACAGTAAATTAAAGTGGGAATTTCATTCATTATAACTGTTTCAGGAATACAGTAGAACCCCGGTTATCCGAAAATTACGGAACTGTTACGTTTATGGTTAATCGAGGTACCATAGAAATTTTTGGATAAGCAAGAATTATAGGCAAAGGCCATGTTTATAACCAACACGTCCCCCCCCCCCTCTGTGCATAGAACTTCTTCCAAATGTTGAATACAATGGATTGCCAATCAGATTAACTGGTTCTGAACACTAGCCTGCTGCTAGCATATTTATTTTACGCCAAGAAATACCAGACGAGAAATGTCAGAGCGTTCTCGCTCCTATTGGTCAATAAGGAGGAGTTCTGAAGTGCCCATACCAGTCTTTCTCGCTCCCCTCCTTCAAACAAATGTAATAATCCAACCCACTTGACTAGAATCGAACAGTTTCTATAAAAACTAAATATGCATGTGTTAGACAAAAATGAGTGGAGTTAAGCGAAAATGAAATATTGTAACTTTTCAGAAGAAGCTAGATGCTTTAAAAAGAGTGTATAAAGAACAATCCTAAAAGTCTATTTGTACAGATTTGAACATTGGAAGGTCGACACTGGATAAAAAATGGTGCCCAAATTGAGTGATGGTGTACGAAAATGGCCAGTAATGCAGGTTTAGCTGGAAGACTCACCATGAAGCTGGCTGAAAAGCATAAACTGGATGATGCTGGTTTACCCAAGTGCGTGACAAAGGATCTCCTATCAGACCCTGGTGTTTTATTTCATGAAACATCTTTCATGTGTATGTTTTATACAAATGTCACATACAAATTTTTTGCTTGCCTATAATTTTAGCTTTTTTGCCAATCTCACCCCTGATACAGATTTAAATACTCTGAGCCTTAAAATGCACATAGCTTTCTGCTGTGCCGTCGCCCAATCGACTGTGCTCTTCTGATTCTCTTGCCAAAGTCCTCAGCACCTAGTGCCATCTATTGCAGCCTATTCAAAATGATAGGCTATCAAAAATCGAGCACTTTTGTAAGTTAGGCATCGGTCAAATATCTGGTTCATACTTTGTTTTTTAATTTAATTTGTGAAGTTTCGTACAATTCTCATATACTCTGTATTTTGATGTCTTCCAACATTTAGTTTTGGTCAGACTATGAAATAATGAGACCTTGAGTATGAATTCTGTCACACTTTGGAACTATAAACTGAATAGGTTGTTGTTGTCCTTTTTAGCTAATAGCGTCGGTGGTGACGTCCGACTGGGCTTCCCTCGTCAGGAACTGCGACGTCCACTGCTGGAAGGAGATGCTCGCTGCCATCCTCACCTATGCCAAGCCAGAAGATTTCCCTGTACTTTGTGGTGAGCATTTCTCTCGCAATTGTTGGAGCTAAACAACTTTTATTAAACTAAATATACCTTAATTAAATTCAAACTTAAGTGGCTAAAAATTTATTTTGCCCAATTGTTTTCCCCTGGCCTTGCATCAGCCATCTATTTCATAAAGTTTTTTTTCATGTGCCAATTAGGCTTAAGTTATGTTTATGCTATTCACCCATGAGATAAATCTATCTTAATTGCATTAAAGTTGAACTAAAATTAATTAAAATCAGTTTAAAAATAAAATTCAAATGGTTGCTACTACCCATTAGGGTTATGAAAAAGTTTTTACTTTTTCATAACCCTAATGGGTAGTAGCTCTAATCCGTTAAAAATGTAAACACAAATAAAACTTCTCATTGTTATTAAGAAAACAATAAAATAAAATAGAGACACTATACTTTTAATTCATTGTGAAGACCCAAAGCAACTTCAAAGTAAAGTTTAAAAACCTAAGCTCAATACTTAAATAAAGCTGTGTTGAGTTGTTGACTACTGCTGGTGGATGGAAATAGTCTCTGATCTATGGCCCAGTCATTGAATGATGTCATGCATCCTGAAAAATAAGGGTCTTCCTTTTGACAAATAGACGCTTAGGTTTTCTAAAGAATCATGGGGTCAGCGAATGGGTTCTGGTTAGGGTAAGACTTTTTTGACTCCTGTTTAAACCATGGGTGACGCGTCAAAGCCTGAGGTGAAAGGCCATGTTCGGAGGATGTTTGCAATATGCAAATGGATTGAACTCTTCATTTTATGCAAATGTTGCATACTTTATATTTTGTTTAACTGTAAAATGAACCTGTTTTATAGAGTCTATAAAGTGTCTGCTTTATGGGAAAAAGCACACAGGCTAGGCTGCTGATGAACCGCTGGAAGGTGGCCCTCGTTATGGGAAGGGCATTTTGCAGGATGTTGGTCTGTGAGATATTTTATAAAAGGCATGTATCGGAACTGTCCGTTTTTCATACAGTGGAATGCAGATGGCCTGATTTTTTTTTAAATCTGAAATTGTTTTGAAAGTGTCTTTTTTTCTGCCATTTTTAAGAAAAAGTATTTAAAGAAAATGGGTCATCCTTTTTAAAGCTTCACCACCTGTAGCACACTACAACCTGTAGGTTATCTCCGTGCCATACTTGAAGTTTCATCCACGGACCCAACCACCATGACACCACTTTTAACCTTTTGGGTACGGATTTATTTGAGGATATTGCTTGGAGTCGTATGTAAAAGCAGTACATTGTACATTAAGAATTTATTTATTTCTAAAAGATGCCTGACCTATGTAGTATTAAGATGTCTTTAAGTAATTAGAATTGCAAAGCAAAAATAAAACTAAATGAAATAAATGCAAGCTTTAACAAAAAACCAATGACTAATAATGATGCAGAATGGGATATTTTTCAAAGCAAGTTTGGTACCATCCGTTCCTAGACGAAAACAAGTGAAGGACGTCCAATGTACCCAAGGGGTTAAACTATTGAATTATTTTTTGCACCTATGAAACAGTTTCCAGTATTGAAACAGATGCGTGTGAAGGAACATCCACCCTATTCTCCTAATTGGGCACGTTCCTGAAATGAAACAGAACACGTCCAACAGACGAGAGGAACTTCCAGCTCTCTTTCAATTCCTTGTAGGATTCATGTGTAGCGGTGCAAGGGAGGGGGGGGGGATCTGCAAAATGGAGAAATATCAAAGGTTCTTAGTTTGGATGCTTTTGCTTATCCTCTTCTGTTTTTTCAGAGCTGCTGGGCAGACGGCTGGAGGGCGAATCAGGACTGAGGCAGAATGCCATCCTCTGCTACATCAGCGCCGGCAACCTGGAAGGCCTGGCCCAGGCTTGGGCCACGCTCAACCACCAACAGGATGTCCACTCCCTGCAGGTGACCCTTCCTTCATCTATTTATTTGGCTGGGGGGTTTCGGTTCACATGGAATCCTTATTAGATGTGTTATTAAAAGGGGGAGGGCAAATGTTGATTTTAAAAAATACCAGTGAAGCTCTTAACACGTTGTTTGGTAAAGCTGACTTCAATTTCCTTTTTGTTTTTTGCCACTGACTCATGAGGGTAAAAGACCCTTGAGTATGAGGATTGTAGAGAGATGCGCCCTTAAAAGGGACTGACGACTGCCCGTTTTTTTGAAAGGGCTGCTCTGTTTTCTGACAGTAGGACAGTCCTGTTCAAAACAAGGTGACATGGATATCGAGAGAAGGTGTACTTGCAACTCCATGAATATGAAAAAAAAAAAAAAAGACTATTTGTAACATAGAAGTATAATCCGTTTCTTTTATTTATTTATTTTTAATTGAGTACAGTAAAAAAGAAGCCTGAGCAATAGAATGATAGTGTGGTTCCTGATGGTCTCATCCAATGAGCTGCTAAAAACGATGCTTAGGGTTTAATGTTTTTAACCATTCTACATAAGTTTCAAAATTTTCAGCTGTTGTTCACGCACTTACTTTTTACTTCTGGTAATTCTTCTGGTGTTTTTGTCTTTCAAACAAAACAGAATGGGATCTAAGTTGTTAGGGGTTACAAAATAATGTTGAAAAATTCTTTTCAAGATTCGAAATGGGGGATTGCCTGGGGTCGTCCGCCACTCAAATAAAAATTGCAATGTCCTCGGGAAACCTAGAAAAATGCCAATTTCTATTTTCATTCCCGAGTTTGGAAATGCACATTCCTATTCTCAAAAGAATGGCCATTTTAGAAATGAATGTGGGTCCAATTATTTTTCAGGATACAAGTTTTTACGTTCAAAAATTTTGTATTGTGAAAATTTTATGAGCAACACACTTTATTTTGAGGTAACCCAAATAATTTCAGGATTGTTCAGTGGTCAACAAACAAACAAAAAAAAAGAAATAATAATAAGATGGGTTTACAAGAAAATGCTTGGTTCTTTGAGTAGCATTTGGAAGAACAGTAATGATGCACGTAACAGTTTCAGGAGACATTTCAATAAAGCATTCAGACACATTCACAGTTTGCTCTTCATTTAAAGGATGGAAATAGTAGGTAGGTGTGTGTCCACCAGCGACTTTGCGACTCATTTAAGGATAAGGCGACTTTTTTTTAATTTAAAAAAGAAAGGGTTTTTGGCTACTTTTACCTTACTCTGGGCAACTAATTTGAAAATCATATTCCAGTTTTGTCAACTCCTCTTAAGTTATGATGGGTGGTTAATCAAACATTCTAATCAGTTTTTTTAAACATAGAATCTTCAAAGTCACACTCTCTCTTCCCCAAATCTTTAAATACTATAGCTTTTAGTGTTGGATTTTTTCTTTCTTTTTCAATCAATTATAGTTGCATGAAAATTTTTAAGTTTTAATCTTCTAACTGAAGAGAGGAATAGATAATTTAGTTTTTTCTA
Organism: Cheiracanthium punctorium; assembly: GCA_038373885.1. Classification (NCBI taxonomy): domain Eukaryota; kingdom Metazoa; phylum Arthropoda; class Arachnida; order Araneae; family Cheiracanthiidae; genus Cheiracanthium; species Cheiracanthium punctorium. The sequence goes on along the minus strand of JAWZYV010014716.1, from coordinate 97,109 downwards.
GTTTTAATGAAAAATTTGAATATGTTATTAGCAATTACTATTAAATCAGAATTTTATGAATTGTAACCTGCACATATTTTGATATTTTTTGCATTTGAATGAGTCGACTGTGTTAGATCTTCCTAAGAATTGAATGGAAACTCAATATTGCGTAGTCTTTATAAAATGTAGGATGATAATTTATTTAGCAAGATTGTTATAAGAAAATATAATGTAAACAAGATTTTTTTAAAAAAATTGATTATTTCGTTTTCTGCATTCTTTTTTATTTAATGGAAAACTTATAATAATGTTATTTGAATTTAATTACAGTGTATGATATGTAAGAGAATAAGAAAATATTATAAACAAGGTTTTTTAAATTAATTTTTATTATTTCATCATAGGTAATTTGTGCATGCTTTTATTAAATTCACACTGTAAGACTGAGTCTCTTATCTTGTTATCCATTTTTCACCAACTTCTTATCTCCAATAAAGCTGAAATTTTTGCTTACTAATGTAGCTTAGCAGTCAATACATGAATCAAACATAAAAATTTGAATTTTTTAAATTCATGCTCATTATTATAAATTCACTAATGTTAATATATTTTGAAACTGATATTTTTTATAATGTATATGCTTGTATGGGATACTATAGGCTCTATTAAGTAATGCATGAAGTTCTTTAGTTTTTCATTTTATTCATTCCTTAAATGAAGCGAGGTTTATTTCTTAACTAGAAAGTCATTCAAAAATGCTACTAGTTTGGCAACTAAAATTAAGGAAATGGCTACTAAACGGATGACTTCTTTATGTCGGTGAGGTAACCATTGATACTATTTTTGCCTCCTGACATGGGTGGACACCCTGTGAAGTTCTTTGACAAGGTCTCACAAAATGACCTTAACAGTGACGGACATTTTTTGGGGGTCTTCAAAATCGCGTTCAGTCCTACATGAGTGCATCACCCAACTGAGCACAGAAAATACCGTTGTGTTAGAATGTATTCTATAATCGACGTGTTTGGCATGATCTTTTTTTCTTTTTTCAGTGTCTCATTGAACAAGTGATGGTTCTGCGCCGTGCTGTGGAACAGCTGTCTGGCACGGCCCCCCCTCTGCAAACGGGGGTCCTGTCCTCCTTGTTGGGTCGTTACGCCGAGATATTGGCAACGCAAGGCAGCCTCAGCAGTGCTGCCACCTATCTTGTGGATCCGAATGAAGTGAGTCTTTTCAGCAGGAAGATGAATAAAGGCATGGAAAGCCTCCGTAAACAAATATGAAAAACCTTTGCCAAAATACTAATTTTTTTTTAAAGTTAAAATAGTACTGAAAAAGATGCTTAAAGCAATCTAATTTTAATCTTTTTTTCATCCTTGTGAATTTTTTTCTGAAACATGCCTCTGTTAGACATTCAATATTCGATGCTGTAGGATTAAAAATAGAGCTATGTTTTACATTGACATTTTAAATTTTTTACAAATAAATGACGTTGGAATACACTTAAGATTTTTTTACATAAAAGATCTGCATGTATTTGTAAAAGATTTATGGACATTAGCTACATGCCTCACTTATTTAAAATAGTAATATATAATGTTAGCAGAATTGGAAATAATGAAATGGAAAAATAATCCACATAAGCATTTATTGACTATATATGCTATTTTACAAAGTTCCTTATGAACTCGGGTTTTTGAGTGTTCTTAGCAGAATTGAATCCTCTGTTGAATGACCTCATTAAGTGTTCTTTTTATGGGAGCACTTTGATGCCTGTTTTGAGTGCGATTTTTCTCTTTTCAGAAAACACTGGCCATTCTGCGCGATCGTATCTATCAGGCTTTGGGCCACCGTTCTCCCAGCTTCCCTTTCCAACGTGTGGATGTCCGACGCTCTAGCTCTGTCTCCGCTTCTCACGTTCCTCCCAGCAGCGTGCAGCAGCAGCAGCCACCGTCGATGTCGACAGGGAGGAAGTCGTCTTTCCCATACCAGACCTCACAACAACAACAACAACAACAGGCATGTTCCGTTTCCTACTTACCCAATTTTGGGACCTTGTTATCACTTTGTCCATGCAGATGTATTCATCTAAATTAAATCCTTTAGACCTATACGGTGAACTTGCGACTGTCTAGCCTGGTTTTAAAAGTGAGGTATGTTGGAAGTAGCCAGATGCTACTTGCTATATACTGCCCCCCAGTGGATCCTTGATAGGGTCCATTCCTCCTGCAGGCCTCATCTCTTTTCTAGTATCCAGGGATGAGATTCTTCAGCTTTTTGTGAATAAAGAGGAAATCACTTTTTTGTCTTTTTTCTCTGAAAATTCTGTTTTTTCTGTGAATTCCTGATTGTAGTTATTAGTTAACTGTGCGATATTTTTATCTTCTAGCATGTTCCAATGTTTTTTTTCTCTTAAAACTTCTTTCACATTAATTAGATATAAATATCACTTGTACAAATTTTTGCTCTCATATAATTTCAGCTTTTTTGCTCTTTTGCCAATCTCATCCACTGGGTATCATTTATCCATTTCTTCTGTGGTCTTGTCTTTTCCTTTATTTGATTGGGTTTCATGAGTAAATGAGTTTATTTTAAGACCATGCAAAATCAGTTCCTTTTCCTTATATAAGATCATCTAATGTGGTTCCCTTTAATTTCAGTTCTTGATATCTCCCTACAGGATCTCCTTATGGCATCCTTTTCAGGCTTTGGACCCACCCATAAACTCGGAGAACCCATGTTTAAAAAAAAAAAGCAATAAAACCCAGGTTCAAACAGTTTTGTTTTTTATGGGGGGGTGGGATGAGCAGGTGGATTATTTAAACATCATCAAAATTTCTTTCAGTCATTTCACACTTGACTTTTAACTACAGGGTGATTGTACCATAATGGAACAAACTTCTGAAGGGAATAGATTACTGGAAGACAAATCTGAATCACAGCTGTTAATTATCATTTTAAAAGAAGTGTTGAAACACTCATTTCTTAACTTAATTCTCACACTCTTCACTTCTCAAGCTCCTAAAAAACTGATTATTATTGACAATTATTTTGTCTGATATATTGGTTGCCATAAAACTACTAGCACATAGTCCTAAGCCTTTAATAACTCCGGTAAAGCTGGAATTTAAATTTAAGTAAAGAAAATGTGAGATTTGCAGCAAACTTTTATGGATAATGTTATTCACAAACCAAAATAGTTATGAATTTAAAACAAAAATAACACACCAAAAAAAACTGAATATTTGTTTTCATTGTGTTAGATTGGAGGGTGATAACAAAATTCAACATGCCAAAACTATAACTTTTTTTTAAATCTCTTGATATTTCGCAAGCCTCCTAGGTGCATGAATTTTGAGAATGGGAGTTCTGCTGCGGAGCAGTTATTGTGTCATGTGAGTTATGCATCCAAATGTTGTATCTACTTTTAACATAACTAAAATTTCTTTAAAAAAAAAAATTAAATAGAATAACTTCTTTTAATACTTGAATATCTCAATTAAATATAGCCGAGCATTGTGTTTGCAATAATCCAAAAGATAAGTATAGTGAAAGGAATCGGGTGCACTGCATTAAAATAAAACTAATATATTCTAGATTGAATTATATTTTATTTAAAAAGTTAACACAATCTATAATAATATTTTCTCTCTCAATTTAACAATAGATACTTAAATCATGAATGATGATTGATTAAATATACATACTTAGTTAACCTGCTCAAAATGAGCACAATCACTAAAATGAAGAAATATCAATCATTTACATATGAATACGTATCAATTAAATCATCCCAATTATACATATATGTTAGTGATAGATCAAAATTCTTTAAGTAATTAATTATGCAGAGAGATAGACATCGTTAACTATTACATTTTATTGCAAATATGCAAAGTAAAAGATAAATCAAGACTGCCAAAAATAATTAAAGAGAAAAAAAGTAATTGGCTGATATATTAAAAAAGTATTAATATATATGAGAAATTAGAAAAGGGGTGCAACATGCAAAGAAAATCTTACGAAATGAACGTGGCACTGTGTGGGGGATATTTCAGCAACCTTGTGGATCTGTTGCTGGCAGCACATCAGGCAATCATCTCCAACACATACACTTCAAGTTTAGAAGGAATCTCCTTTTTCTCCTATTTCATCTCTTGCTTTTATACTCTCCTTCCACCACAGTTAATGGTCGCCCAGTGAAAATCTGGCCAAAACTCCTTCCAAAACATGTTTCCATGTTTACTTCAACTCATTTGATCCATAATTGCAAGTACATTGCTCTCGGCCATCCCTTCTTTACTCAAACTGGCAGCCTTTGAACTCAAATAGTAGAGAGGGGAAAAACATGTGTGTGTTATCATGCAATTTGGGGGCATTCTCGCACTTGAAAACTCATGACGTAACTTTGCTGCCATGTGCATTAATTGACCATTGGAATGAAATACGATGTTGAAGCAAAACATAATATGAATATCTTTCACACTGAAGGTTAGTAAAGTAATTAATTTTAATTAGGAAGGTTTAGTAATTAGATGAAAAATATGAAACATCATTCACTAGGGAAACATTAAGCTAATAAATAAAAGATATTAAATACCAACCATAAAAAAAATTAAAACAAAACCCTAATTACTTAAATTTTTAAAACTGGAGTTATTGAAATCACCAAAAATAGTTATATCAAAAATTGTCTTCAACATTAAAAATGTGTATAAATCAAAATGCGTGCAAATTTTTTGATAAACATCCTAATAATAAATACAACTGACATAATTTCTATCATTATGAATCAATAACCTAAGAGTGATTTTAAACACAACACAAACAACATTTTCGTCACTTTTTTTTTCAGCATTAGTATGTTGATATGGGTCCAAACCAGTTTGATGAGTCCGAATCACCTTAAAACAACACAGTGATATAATAACTGAATACCTTAAAAAGTGAGTAATGTGACTTTTGCAATGACACCTTTCGTTTAAAAATTCCAACCTGATAAAGAGCTCTATTTTTCAGGTATTGGTAACATTTAAAATGCAAAAAGGTTTTGATACTTTAATAGAGTCCATAAACTTAACTCTGAATTCATTCCCAGAACAGCTGATTGTTCGACAAAGTTCTAGAAGCAATAAAGTTTGTGTTCCATCCTGACACGTGAACTCTTTACTAGAACTTTCTATACCAACTGGACTTTAGAACGACGAACCCAGGAATGAGCAGTTTTCTGCAACAATATGTAAAGAAAACCCTTCAGTGTATGTGGGATAAAAAAACCTTCTAAAATAAATTACTTCAAATCTTTTTTTATTTCAAGAAATTACATTTTACGACACAATTTTACTATTTAGTATTTCATATTATAAAGGAATATACAGTTGGACCTTTATTTTGCAAATTTCTCTTTTTGTGAACTTTCCCTTTGAACCAAGAACATGTGCATTTCTTTGTAAAATAACCTCCAATACCGGTGAGCATTCTCTACTTAGCAAAATTTTCTTGTGATCTATATTTTCCTGGGCATTTCACATTGACTCTTTCTTTGAACGCATTATTTTATGGGGGATTTTGAACTTGTTTTATGGTCAATTAAGTGGCCATCATTCATTGCGTTTCACCTAGTGAGTGCACAGTCTTTATCTTTTTCACAGTCTCTAGGAAAACTTTGATTTTCATCTTTCACCCCCCTAGACCACCCTGTGTATCTGTCCCGTTTTCTCGACTGTTAGTCAGTTGTGCTCATAATCTTGTGGCTCGATATTGCCAAAGGGAAAGTGGTTCAGCATCCAAAAAAAAAAAAGTTTAATTCTTGATGCAGTGGATAAAGGGGATTTTGCTCAAAAATTGGGTATTCCTCCAAGCAACTCACCAAAGATACTGAAAATTGTAATGAGATAGTGCAACATTATGATTCATCAAATTCTTAATCAAAGCATTTGAAAAAAAAAAAAAAAAAAAAAAATCTGTCTATGAAGATGTGGATGAGGTAGTTTCGGAATAAATGCAGGCAGTGCAAGATTAGAGTGTTCCGACTTCTGGGCTATTCATAACTGAGAAAGCCCAACAGTGTTTTTATTCTTATAAAGTGTGATTTGTTATTTAAAAAAAAATATATTTAGTATATGCAGATCTGCCAAGTCTCAGGATTTTGGCCTGAACCTCAGGCTTTTTTATTCTATTATGAGCCTTGGGATTTTTCTTCTCAGGCTTTTTTAAGAGTTTATTCAGAAATGGAAATTTTTTCCAATTTTATTCATCAAGTTTTCAAGATGAAAGCTTGTTCCTTTCATCTTTTATCAGGCTCAACAACCTGAGAGCATTTGATTTAAAATAAGTGAAATTATTTTAAAAAATTATATTACATGTTCATTATTTATCTAAAAATATGTTAGAAATTTAAGTTGTATGTAATTAGTAAAAGTATTTTTTGTTAAAAAACTAAATATTTCAGATTTTAATGTTATGAGATATCTTTATAATTAATATGAATAGTTTATCTTATGTATTTTGATTGTTTATATTTCCTTTGGCAATTTTTTTCAAACTGGATTTACAGTATACAATTCAAGTAATATAATATTAAGTTTATGGGAACACGCATGGCAGCTAAGGGAAGTATGGATTATGTGTGCAGTTTATGCTGAAAAATTGTGCATAAAAAAGTAACAGGCTTTTTGACTTTAAAAAACAGGAGATCTTGGGCTTTTTAAGTTTGGAAACTTGGTACATCTGTGTATATAATTTTAAAATCTACTTTATGTAGTTTCAAATATTTTAAAAGGTGACTATTGAATGAATTTTTCTTATAACAGACTTTTTTTCTGAATTTAGCAACTTAATAAAATGGAGATCTGACTGCATAATCGTATGCATTTGTTAATGCATATGAAAGAGAATAATTTTTATTTGAGATAAAAACTATGCCTTGAATTTCTGCTAATATAAATGAGTACTTTGTCACTTTTTCTGTGAATATCATTTTATTTAATTTCAGCAGTTTTCAGCCAAATCAGGAAATTATAAATGTTAGAAAATTAGATTTAAACCTTTCCCGGGATATGTATATGTAGCATTGCAAAATTTTCTGCACACGATGACAAACATGCATATGTGGCACCATCGTGCACAAAATAGTTAATATGGAACACGGTATGGTTTTTTACTTACTTAGCATTAAAAGTCTGCTGTCGTCTTGGTTAATTTGTGCGATTTCTGCACTCAAGGTAACTCAGTGAACGTCTGGAAAGGGTTAATACTATTGGGAATACTGAAGTGTGAAATTATGAAGGACTGAAGTAAACAAAAGGACTATGATTTAATTTGACAATTCACACATTTATTTCAATGAATATTTTTTCTTTCTAGTCAATAACAAATCAACTACTGTTCATGTAAGCAAATATTTTTGGACATTAAATACATATGATTTTTCACAAGTGAAAATAAAAACAGTGAATTTTCAACTAAATTGCTAAATATCCTGATATTTTGGTAGTACTTGGTCTTGGAGATTTTTCTGTCTTTGCACCACTCAATGTAACTGTATGAAAGTTCATTTAAAAAACAGGAGTTGATCCCTGTCATTGATGTGCATTTCCTGATTTTTCCTTTCCAGTTTCCATATGCCAGTGTTTCTTCTTCTCAGAGCATACCAAGCACTTACAGCAGCTCCACGTATCAGCAGCAGCCCCCTCTGGTGACACCTCCCACTTTCCCTGCCTCCATGTCACCCGCGCCTCCACCCCCTGATGCCACTCAGACAGTCAAAAGTAAGTTGCTTTGGTCGGATGCCTGTTTTTGCCAGATAGCCCTCATTGCTGGAGTCTGTAAGAAAATTAATTTGTTTCAATGAGTAAAAATGATCCATATTTTGATCTGCTTCTAATAGGTCTTTTAAGTCCGCCATCTTTGAGCTCCATGATAACATGAACTGATTCATGGTAGAGCATTCAGGGCATGTGCCCTGAGACTCCAAAAACTCTGTACTTGCTAACACATTGTTTCAAACATTGTAAAAAACTGATTTCTACATGTAATTAAATCACATAAAAATAATTCATCCATCAAAAGTAAAATGTCTGATCATCCAATGAAATCTATGAGAAAATGACTCAAAAATTTTAATTGAATGTGCAGTATAACCTCGATATCTCGAAAGGACATTGAAAAAACTTCAAGATTATGGGGTGAAATAAAAAGGGTCAATTTTTAAGGAAAAACATATAGAATCAAGACATCGAGGTTACACTGTATTTATATTTATTTTCTTAAAGATAGTTGCTATTTATGTAAAAATGCATAAATATAATAGTGCCTGATGATATCAGTAGTGTAAAAAAGTTTAAGCTGAAAGTCTTGTCAGTTTTCTTTGATGAAAGCACTCTCCTATTTTATGTTTTATTCTCGTGTATTTTTTTTTTTGTCAAAGGAAAAGATAATTGAATTTGTTCAAAATATTTTATGCTTTGAACCTAAGGAATTCTTGATCCGTGTGTTCGAAATTCGAATGTAAAGTCGATGTTTCATGAGGGATTCGAGATCCTGAATGACTCTTCATTGTAGCTCACGATTATGAAAAATATCCAACATGAAACTATGTCAAGATAATGCTGAATGCGAGTCCTCATTTCAGTGTTGCAATTTACAATACAAAATAAAATTTTACAGGTTGTATTAAATGAAAAAAGCTTTTTGTATGAAACAAATAGACACAACCATTGAACTATCGAAAATCAAGGGGGGGGGGCTCTCTTTGCTTTGGTAGGAAGCTCTGAGCTCTGCAATCATCCTACTTGCTTCAATAGCCCTTGTTGGGGGGGGGCAAAATTCCTCCAAAACACAGGCTGTTTGTTAACCCTGTTCTGCGAGTTCCTAGTCACTTTGAAATTGGATTCAACCGAACCGAGCCACCAAAGCTTCGGTATATTGGCCAGCGAAGGGCTTTGCAACAAAAACCTTTTGTTATATCCAAACTAGTAACACAAGCAAACCCCATCCATCTTTTAACCTCCTCAAAGCTATCAGTGCTCTTTGTACGCTACTTCAATAATAAGAAAATAGAAGTGGATGAAAAGGATGGACATAGCCATGTTAACGGCTCTTGCTAAATTCCATAAATAGGAATAACAAAGCTTTTTGAGGGAATGCTCAAAAGTGACTTTGTTGGGTGCAGAAAGCAAAATTGGTTTAGCTGGGTCATTAAGGCAATATGTACACATGGTATACTATGGGAACAACTGTTTTACTCATAGCGTGCAGAGTGATTGGTATTTTTATCTCTAGCCTCTAGCAAATGACAGGATGCATCCTGGGCTTTTTCCAAAATTTGGATGCATTTTCTGCCACTATCCTGCTGAAATTTAAAAAGAAAATAAAAACATTTATCAGTAATTCATGAAATATTCAAGAACTAGCTGCCAAGGCAACCAGCTTCGCCCCCCCCCCTCCCCATGTCTTACTGTTCTTTCTACTTAGTACAGTGTCGGTCAATCACGTTTCTTTGTTTCTACAGTTTTTGTCATTCATTTTATTTAGGTTAGGGCTGCTACACATTTTGGGTGTCATTCTAAAAGCCGATGGTGGCCATGCCACATGCTGACATTACAAAGTATATGAAAATAGGCAATGGGTGTCATTTCAATTCATAAAATGATTACAAAAATAACTTGCAGGGTGATAACATGTTGTACTGAGTTCCTACAGAAATATATCTCAATAACAGCAGCTGCAGGCTTTCTTCAATGAGTGCTCAGTGCACTGATGCTCCTTTCATGAGCTCAATGGGAAATCAAAATGGTAAAAGTACCAGCTCATGTTTACATCCAGTAGTTGCCATTTGTAGTCTAGAAATAGTGTTCATTTTGATTCGCGTACGTTCGTGTATAGGAGCAGGGAAAAAAATCTAAATTTTGAAAAAGCTCAGGATGTTGCGTCATCTCAGCAGCTAGAGGGGAAAAAAAAAGACAAAATATCAGTCACTGTGCATGCTACGAGTGATTTTTTTCCCCCCCTCTAGAATAGCATTGGACTTCACAGTTTAGTATTCAACATGAGGGTATCGCCTGAAGAATATTATTATTGACTGGTTTAGATGCAACATTTTGGGAGTTTTTTACATATTCATTTTAGCCAACAATATACTTAAAATATACATAACAAATTGCACGTTAATGGTTCTGATAAAAAAAAAAAAAAAAAAAAAAAAAGACACTCAAGCAGACCTAATTGCTTTCTGGGTCTACCCCAGATTCCAGAATGTTTGAATGACCCTTCCAGGTCTTCAAACATTCATTCAAAATTTTCTTCCTCTTGCATACCTGCTGAATTTTTACAGAAAAGAATAAAGATCTGTCTGGAAAATAAATCTTCCAGATTTCTGCGAAAATTCGGAATGCCCCTTTTTTCCCAGTTGAAAGGAAAATAATGCTAGCTTCAGCTTTCCAGCTTCAATCTTTTTCCATTCGTCTTAAGAATGGAGTATCATTCTTTTGGCATTCCTCTGTTTAAATTGCTGTTGCTGTGGGATAAAATGTACATCCCTATTTTATACTTATGTTTCTAAGTTTATACAAATTTAGGATATTAAAATACACTTATGAATTGAGAAAGTGACAGAAGATCCAAAATATCAGTGTGCATTTGTGAAAGACTTATTCACTCACACAATAAAGGATCCTCCACTATTGTAAAATAGTTAAATTGTGACAGGGTCTTTTTCAATGATTTCAAAAATACATTTATTGTCTGTCTGTCCCATGCGTAAAAATGATCTTTTAACCCATTCAAAATTTGCATAATTAAATTTCAGTTTTTCAATTCAACTCCCAATCAGGTCTGCTCGCAGGAGATTGTTCTTTAACAAGAATACATAAAATGTGTCGCTTGGTGCAAAAAAAAGAATAGCATTAGAAAAACACCTATGAGTGACCCAGACCGATTTTGGTCACGATGACTTACCATCCTCAGTGCGAAAATGAAATGATAGAGAGATGAGCTCCAGTCTATAGACAGGTGCATGGAAATGCAACAGCCAACAGGAAAGTAGTTGGGGGGGGGGGGGAAGAGAGATTGTTAAACTTATAGCCAGCCTTCCGTTTATACTCGAGCAGGGTCCAATAACTTGCGTTTATGAAAGAACTTTAAAATGATGAAACATTCATGGCTTAAAACTAATTAACTTTAATAATAAGAACCTTGTAACCTATTGGCGATAAAGCTGTGTTCAATAAAACATCTTAAAGCATTTAAAAACAGTTTGTTGAAAGGAAAAGATGCAGCTGCTTAGACACCGTTCATGCCAGCGAGAATGAAAGCACACCGCGAGTGCGGTTGAGGGGTCCTGTCTCTGCTGATCTCCACAACAGCAAACCCATCGTGAATTCCGCTGCCGTTGTTGCTATCCCAAGGCAGGAAATTCGCCCAGCACTGTCACCGCAACCCTTTGACACTGGGTGGTTATGCCGTTAAACCACTTTATTTCAGCATTTTCACTGTGAGTTGCAAAAAATAGGGTTCAAGGGTCGCAATGCAGAAAAAGTGGAGTCACAGACCTAAGGAAGTGTTCGGATGCAGCTGCCCACAGCCAGCTGTGGGGCTCCAGATGGGCGATTCGATCGACCACCAGACTGTGGGTCGTTCAATGTATGAATGGCAATGGTTGCACTTTCTCAGCAGTGGGTCTTCTGTACAGATGTGAAAATGCTTACACTTCAAAGGGTTCATGAAAATGGACGCGTGCTTCTGCATTTTCCAGGGATGAGATTCTTCAAACTTTTGTCTGATTTTCAGACTTTTTTCAATATTTCATTAAAAAAATTCAAATTTTTCAAAAATTTTCTAAATTTTTTTATGATGGCAAAATTGTATATAAGTAAGATAGATTTAATATCAGTAGCCATTACAATATTTATTGAACTTGAAATTCAAAAATAGTATGGCTCAAATGTTGTTCTCGCATTCTTTCAGACTTTTTTGTCAATCTCATCCCTGATTTCTGTGCGATACACAAGTGAATGTCTGGCTGCTTGTGTTGTGGGATGAAGGCCGATGATCTGCACGAGGGATCTATGCGTATGGGTTGGGGGGGTCTATTTAAGGGGTCCTAACCCATATTGACGCTAAGTTTCGGAGGAAACCACGGAAAACTCCGAAGGGTCAGGTCGACAGGTGGAGGTTATAGGTCTTATAACCTCCTATAGGAGGTTATAGGTCCGAACCAGGCACCTTCCGTCTCCCAGTTCAGTGTGCTATGCCACTGGTGAGATGTCTGTCTGCACAAGGAGATAAAGAGACTATTTATGTTTCGTGCTATTATAAAATCTGCATTAGCAACGCGTGTTATGCTTTGTACAAGACCTATAACCAAAAAAAAAAACCCAATTGTACTGTTTTGTGATCTTTCTCTTAAGGTTCTGGTGTCCACCACCATCTGTCGCAGAGGTATCCAAAGTACCCTCACGATCCTAGCGTCTACACGGAGAGTGCCTCCTCCTACTACCAGCCGCAGGCGACCCCTTTCGGGCAGCAGCCGGTTCCTCCCCCTGCCGCCGAAATTCTGCAGCCGCAGCCCACGAGCTTCTACACTCCACAGGACATGACTGGGTGAGTGCGACACCCTTCTTTTGACTGGAAGATAAAGCCATAGCTGCCAAGTGTTCCCATTTTGCCGGAGTTTCTCCGATATTTTTAATGTGCTCCAGAAATCCGATAATGAATGAAAAACTCCAATTTTTGGGTCTTCAAAAGTTATGGATAGATGCAGGGAGAAATTTTCGATCTTTCTTCATCCTTCTTGTAAATGACTGTCTTTCACTGTGCATTTCTTTATGGAAGTCTCTAATACCTAATGATTAAAAATGAACCCTTATTTTGCAGTTTTATTTATTTATTTGCTTTTATTAATGAATGTTATTTAAAATTCACTTATGGTTTTCTGCATGTTTCAATTGATTTTGAAGGCCCCATTCAAATCTGCTTAAAACATCTCCATCTGAAATGTGTTTGTGAAATACCATTTATTAATGAATGATAACATGGCTGCCTGTGCAGAGGGTCGTGTTACAACATGCTCTTTCACTTGTTTAAAATAATTGTTTTAGTTTCTACTGCAGTATTGCGTATGATTATCATTCTAGTTACTACTGCAGTATAGGTTATGATTATCGCTCCATGTATAAAGTAACTTGACTCATACTTTTTCTTTTTTCTCTCTCTCTAAAAAAGTGAAAATTTCTCTACAATTTGGAAACGAATGTTTGATTTTTTATTTTAAGTTAATCCCTCCCCCCCCCCTTAATTTTTTGCTTATGGTGCCATTATGTGGATGCTCCTATATTTTCCAATTAGAGGTTGACAGCTCTGTAAATCACATTGTGACAACAGGCGCTACGCTTAATGATAGATGTGTGCCAGAAAGGTGATAACGGGCTTTATTCATTTGAAATAAGTGCATTGAAAAATGTTGACTGTGGGGTCTCCGTTAAGAAAAAAATTCCTCTCTTTCATTTTCAAAAAATGACACTTTTTAAATTTGTATAGGATTCCCCCCCCCCCCCATACGAGAAAATTTCCAGTTAGTAAAATGTGCCTCATGCACTGTTAATAGTAGTTAACATTTCGCCTTAAAAAGGTGTAAATTAGCTGCAACCTTTTTATGGGAAACGTTGAACCACCATGATTGGGTGCTTAAATGGATCGGTAAACCAAATAGTTCTCTTCTTCTGCAAGGCCCCTAAAATGGCAAAGGCCTACTCAGCCTAATAGGTAATTCAGCCCTTTCTCTAGTCTATTTCAACAATACAACTAAAATCTCTCGGTGCAAAGCAGACATTCATCCAAATGTGGATAGGTTTATGAGAATCAGAAAGAGTACCATCAGGAAATGTCTGTGTTTGAAATTTTGCCAAATATCATCTTGTTCTTACTGATTTCTTTTCTTTCCAGCAGTGCTCTTCCGTATCCCCCGGCAACCAGTCAGCTGTCTTCCTTTCCGGCTACGTCGTACAATTCTTACATGCCAAGTAGGTTTGTGTGCTCATGAATAAAAAGTTATTTTCTGTGTATGTATGTACTCACTTATAGCAATGGATATCTGGACTTTCATAGATCTTGTTAAAAGGAACAGTCGAGGGCTTTATTGACAAGAGAATGGGTGCAAATAGAGATGCTTTCTATTTAAAAAAATCTAGTTTTGCTCATGTCCACATTTTGAGACCCGTTGCCCTTGATCACACGTGCAAGTCTTTACAAACAGTGTCCATGTCTCAGAATAGCGACTCAAGGGTTTATGGTAGACAGCTGAAGTGTGAAGGTTCTGGCCTGGGCCATCGATCTAGGGCTCTGGAGTTTGGATCCCTTTTCTCCGGATGTCACATGAACTCTCTTAAAAAGTCCGCTCTTGTTCGTTTTATGTGGATCCACCTCTGATCTTAAAAATGGATCGGTCGTCGCTCTCAGAAATGAAATGACATAAATGAGTGATTTATCTGGAAATGTTAATAAAAAGATATCTATTTTGTTACAAAATTGTATAGTATAACTTTTAGTTTTCTAAAACAGATTGTCTCAGAACCATTTTTAGGTAGTACTCATTTATCTCCTAAGTATTGTGTCCGATGCTTCGATGCTCTTTTTTTATTTTTTCCTAATGGACTCGCATGATACGAACCCGAGTGATGGGACAGCACTATGCTGACAGCGGCACGCATGGCATTTAAGTAAACAATTCATTCTGTCTGCTTGGATGCTGGAAACGTATGTGTAAAAAAAATATCAGGCTTTTTGACTTTTGAATGTGTAATAACATTGTACTGTTGAATTGAGAGGTGTGCCAGATATTTGCTGTATCAGAATGAAAAAAGAATGATCCGTATCCATTTTTGTTCAGCGGATCTTTCATGGATCTTTTAATGGCTTTCCAGAGTAAGAAATTAAAAAATGAAATTATTTTGTTATGAATGAGGTCTTTTGTAACATTTTCTTGTTTAAAAATGGATAATTACATTGAAAGGAATCTTGTTCACCAAAAATGGTAGGTGCCATCCATTCACAAAAAAATAGGTTCAATCTCTTGCAATTTTCCTCAAGGAGCTCAAAATATTTCTAGTCTCCACCTGCTTATACCATACTCGTAACACACCTTCGGGAATTTTTTTTTTTTTTTTTTTTTTTTTTTTTTTTTTTTTTAACATAATGTTTCAATACAATTTTTTTCCTTCTGACCTTGCTTTATTACAATGTCTAGAAGGGGCATCCCAAATTGTCAAGTGTCTGACATAAAAAGGCATATTTATGTATGAAAAATCATATCAAACCTTACTGTCTTAATAAGATAGAACAAGAAGTTCTGTAGATTTGAAAACCTACTGGGTTTGGTAGTGAGTTTCTTATTTTAAATCACTCACAAAAAAAAAAAAAAATGCAGTTGATATTTAAAAATTGCCATTTTAACCAGTTCATCGCTGTTTTTAACCCATGCATGACACAGGGATCCTAAAAGTGACCACTGTGGCAGAATATTTCACACATAAAAGGATCGCTTCAGGATAATGGATTCCTCAAAATGATTTTCAAACCAAATACCTGTATAGGAGAAACAAAATAATCCCATTTCGTATCGGTGTCCACAGTTCTAGTTTTTTAACAATCGGGTACATGTCTAGTTGAGTCTCTGAAGATAAGATGCAGCCCATCCACCAGTGACCTCTTGGTGTGTTTGTTATCCAGTATGTCCGTTCGGGTTTGGACTCGCTCTTATGATTGCAATGAGAGAATCCTCTTTTCATGCGTATAATTAAATAAAATGGACTGAAAAAAAAATTAAAGTTGTAGATACTACTGGTTTTTAAAACCTTCAGCATTAAAGCAGTTGGAAAGCAGATCGCAAGCTTTTCAATTATGGAAACTTGAGATGTTTGTGTTTAGGAGGGCAGCGAATGGACTATCTGTTCGGGTGGGAAGTGAAATGTAAAAAAAAAGGCGGGGGGGGGGGGGGGCAATAAATGTTCATATAGAGGATGGAACTGTGTCATTAAGAACTCATTAAATCCGTTTTTACACAGATCTTGATGACACTTTTTTATTAACCGAATCCAAGAAGGAAATGGTTATTTGTTCGAATCTTTCCATAGGAGCTCATCCCTAATACACATATATATGAGCTGCAGTCGTCATAAGCCCCCTAATGAAAAAATTTCTTGCTACACCACTGCATACAGCAAATGTTTAAAATGTTGCCACCCTTTTGAATGTAACATGTTGAAAGTTTAAAGTTTTGACTTCCCCTCGAAATCGTTTATTGGGAAACAGACTTAAGGGAAGAGTGGCAGTTTTGTGTTCTTGGGAAAAAAATGAGATCCAGTGCTACATGCAAAAGAGCAGAAAAACAAATCACTGTATACAGGGCCTAATCCGTGACCTTCGCAACTAAGGTCTGCTGGCTTAAAGAATACGTCATCCTAAGTAGGCCGATTCAAGTATAAAATGAAAATTTGTAAAATAAAATTCTGGTTGCTCATCATCCTTTTATCCAATGGATCCGTGCTTAAAAACATATCTTCAGAACAAAAGTTAAAATTATATATATATAAGTATTAAACATGGGAGCTGCCATCACAATTTCTAAATACATTTTGAGTGTCCTATTGAATCCGTCATCCATAATAAATCAAGATGAATGTAAGAAATGATAAATTTTATGAACGGATGATAAGCAACCACAATCATAATATTGCTCTGTGACTTTTGACTTTACGTCTCAATTCGGCCTACATAGGATGACTCGATATTTGAGCCAGCAGGCCTTGTTTGCGAAGGTCGCGCGTAATCCTCCATAACACTTGAGGAATTCTATTAAACTGGACAAAATTACGTACTTAGAACTTACGTTCTATTTCTGGTACACTTGACAAAAGTAAAAAGTTTGTGATAGTTGATAAAAATAAATAAGTTGGTAAAAACCGATGTTTGACTTGGGAATTTAGCGACATCCAAAAAAAGAAAATGGCTCTGACTGTATATAGAAATGTAGCCATTAGGATGAGAAATTCCCCCAAAACATAGGGTATTTTGAATGATGTAAAATGGAACGATGGTTAAAAATCATGCGTTTCTGAACTTTTGTATTGATCTGTCAATTGACTAAAATTTTTGAAAATCTTAGGACTGAAAGCGTGGGGCTAATCCCCCATAGCCCCCCTCGGGTGATGGCCCTGCATTGCTACAGACCTGTCCATGAACAAGCGGATGCACTCAGTCAAGAAGAGTGTGGTCTTGATCAACCGGATACATGTCTCGCTTAGAAATGTCGAATGGACTGTTAAGGAGCCCATCTGTCTGATCTTCTGACTTTTTTAAGACTCCCTACTGCTGACTCCATTTCATTTATAGATTGGATGGCTAGGTGTCGTAGGCTCGATAGAATTTTGGCTGCTGTGATAAAAAACGGGGGCAAAAACCCTTAATGGGACACCCGCTATTCATTGGATAAAGTTCAGATGATGACAAAATAACATAACTCTTCCATTTCTTATGAGCACCTAAAAAACAACATTTGGATCCATCACTTAATACATTTGAGCAGCCTATGTGAGTGATGGTTCAGTCATTTGAAGTCAGTTTGCCTTTTTTTTTTTTTTTTTCAGATTCTCAGTCGCAGCCTGTTCCTAGTTCAATGCCGGCTCCTGTTGTCCCGACCCCCTTGCCCAGTTGCTATTCGGATGTGAAGCCAGGTTGGAACGACCCCCCTCTGCTCAAGCAGGCACCTGCCAAGGTGAGGCACAACGATACGGGCCATGTTGAAGTATCTCGTGGTTTTTATTTTGGACCTCCGTATTTTTAAGATGAGTTGTATAAATTAAAATCACTGTTTTTTAAAATCACAAATGTGAAGGATCACGTCAAAAACTCGACAAGCAATTAAAAAAATCCAATTTTTATGAAACACATAGTCTAAGAGCCAGCGACCACCAGACCTTCGTCCTAGTATAAAAGCCGAAACTTTCTCTGCGCATACCCCCCAGCAGAGGTAGGAACCATCGGCCACTCTAAAGTTTGGAGGACCGTGGCTTTGGCAGGTAACAGGTGGCAAATGTGTATAAAATTGCAGAATATTTTCGTAATTTCATAAGTTCTTCTTCGCAATACTAGAAATCACTGGATCCCTTGCCAGACACTTTTCCATCATGGCAAACTCCCGCCACACAACCTCCAAGTCATGGAAAACTGTTGTGTTCGTCAACTCCCGCGACGAAGTACGTCAAGCTGTCACAAAGTGCCAAGCCCATTTTAGACTGCTACTTCTGTACTTTCTGATGATGCTGCAGCGCGCTCGTCATAGAATGACGTTTTCCGTGACTTTGAGGTTGTCTGGCGGGGGTTTGCCACGGTGGAAAAGTGTCTGGCAAGGGATAAAGTGATTTCTAGTTCTGCGAAGAAGAACCTATTAAAAAATGAAGCTTTTTGAAATGACGAAAATTTTCTGCCATTTTATACATCTTTGCCCGCTGTTACCTGCCAAAGCCACGATCCTCCAAACTCTAGAGTGTTCCTACCTGTGTTGGGGGATATGCGCAGAGAAAGTTTCAGCTTTTATACTATGAGGAAGGTCTGGCGGGCGCGGGCTCTTGCTCTAACAAGATTACAGTTTGCAACAATGAATTTGGATGAGTGGTAGAGTCATCCAACATCATTTTCTGTGTCTTCAAAACGATAATGCATAATGGATTAGGATTACTTTTCTTTTTCAGATGGAGATCACGACTCGATTATGGTAATCACAAATATGAACTGTGTCAATTACAATTAGATTACTTACACTCATCCAACCAAAAAAACTTTTGATGACAAGGATGCCTGTTGAGATTAAAATTAAATTAGGATTAAAAAATATTTTTGGGGATCATTCGCAGCTTTTTGAACTGTACAACATTGACACAGTGGTCAGAACTGTTTAACAGAGTTTCAAAAGAAACTGCTGTTTAAAAGATAAAATAATTAAAACTTTGTCAAATAACACATAAAAGGATCCTTGAATACAGGTCGAGTCTTTTTAAGCAATGCCCTGTAATTGTACTGCAGCCAAGATTTTCTCCTTTCTGTCTCCAGCATTGCTTCCCCTTCTGTCTTTAATTTTTCTTTTAGTCATACCTATGTAGCAGCCTGATTTATTTGAATTATTGTCTGTAAAGTTTATTTTATAAATGCCGGTGGTTTCATATAGGGTCAATAGGGTCTTTAACTGCGAATGCGTTTGAAAATAGTTTGATTAGGTTTTATTGGTATTTCAATGCTTTTCTTAGTGGCTTCATTTGTTATTTTTAGGGTGGCTCCCCTGCAGTAAGGAATGGTGTTGGTAAATTTCTGTCTCTGGTTTTGATGGAAGACAGAAAAAAGGAACACCACAATGATATTAAATTCAATAAACCCAGTACCGCCCTCTCTAAAATAGCCCAAGAACGCCCCATAGAAATCAACTTTAATAATAGCCAAAAACTCGCCAATTACAAAAATAACTATTAGCCCCTAAACATAGAAGCATTGCAGATTATAACCACAGATGGCACTGTCAATGACATGACGCATGCGCAGATAGATCCGGGATGGAACGCTATTCTGAGGAGGAGAGAAAGGCATTTTGAAGCTAAGGCTGAGGAAGGTGGTGGCCACCATTGAAAGTGCTACTGACGGATTTTAATGTGTTTTTAACCTTTTAAATATTTTAATTCTGTCCGTCCTTTTCTTTAAAAAAAAAAAGTGCTGACAAATGTCGATGTGTTTTGCATGGGAGTAATATGCAGGATTCTGTATCTGCTTTTGTGAGCCTACTTATCACCCCATAATATCATAGTTACCAGAGAAAGTTCACGGATGAAATGCTTTAAATGTATTGTCCCCTTGGCAGCTTCTGTTAAAGCCATATATTTTGCTTCAGTTGTAAAAAGATGCCACAGTTCTTTGTTTTCTGGATTCCCAGGATATGGTTTTCTTGAAAATACAGCCAGTATAAATGGACGTCTGAAGTTCAGTTGGCATAAACGAATGCAGTTTTAGGGGGTTCTCCCTTTCGTCTGAATATTAAACCTCAATCTTTGGCACCTTTAAGTTATTGAAGCTATCCTCTGAGCTTTCCCAGGATTGTTGTTGATTCATGATGTCAGAACTTGTACAATCCTATTCACTCAAGTAACACAGTACCTTATGATTTTTGACAATTTACTTGAATGTTTTAATCAACTGACCTTTAAGCTGTATTATAATTAAAACTATCAGTCTATAATAAAGTCATAATGGTCTAGAACTGTTTTGAATAAAAATTGGGATGCTTTGTAAAATTTTATTTTGCTGCATAATTTTACTGAGGGAACAAAACAGCAAACCTAAATATATATATATATATATATATATATATATATATATATATATATATATATATATATATATATATGTATGTAAAGAGTATGTAGTTAAATTGTACTAATTTTGGCATCGGTGTGACGTGCGTATAGAAAAGGGTTAACGTGCCTGATATCTCTGTTGCAGCCCCAGAGTGCACCCTTTGAGCCCACGGCACCTATAACATCTCCCTTCCCGAATGCGGCCGCAGCCCCTGTGGTGACCAGCAACCCTCCCGGTGGCTATTTCGTGCCCTCGTTCCAGAGCAACCCACCTCCTCCAAGCATGGCCTCCTACTTGCCAAGTCCGATGCAACCGGAAGAGCCCAAAGTGGTAAGGTCATGTTCAATCTTATTAAATTTGTGGGACTCACAAGATTAACAAATTTGGGTACCTTGCTGAGTCCTTTTTAAATGATAATGAAACCAAAATTTTTTTTTTTCTCCTGAGTATAACGTCATTTTCTATGGATCCAAAACGCTTCCAAATGTTGGCGATATCTAGACCCATTATGTGTGCCAGATTGTCCCCGCTGTGAGGCAGTTGCAATTTCTAGACTCTATACTCAACATGACTGCCTGTCTGAACACTAGAGTGGAACAAAACAATCCACTTTTGATTTTTAATTTGTAATCGTGCTGAAAAGTTGCCTTTTGGTATAGATAAGATAAATGAAAAGTATAAAAAAATTGGGGAGTACGTCTTGGGGTGGCAGATCTAACACTTTAAAAATTGTTGCAAAGGAAAATGAAATAAGCTCAAAAGTGAATTGCAAGTAAACAAACTCGATTAGAAGGGATCCGTCTTTGAAGGGGCTGTTTCTGCTTTCTTCCCCGCTGTACGGGGCCATTCTAGGCCATTGCCTATGGCCTGGAGGTCTATCCATGTCAGCAAAAAGAGGGACTTTTAATCTCACCCTGTGAAAAGTCCCCCTTGCTCTGCAACTCATTGTGACTTATAAATACGTATTTAAAAATGATGAATGTCCTATTCATTTCATGAACTAAGAAAACAAATTACAATAAGTTATGAAAGCTGGTTTACTTTCACTATTATTATTATTTTATGCAAAACTTTAGGTTAATATTATAGAAAATGATCAAAAAATTGCTGTTGGTGATAAAAATAAGTAATATACCGGGTGATTCACAAAATAGATGTTAAGGCGATTATTTTTTAAACCCTATGTGATCTTCCAATTATAAAAGTGCGTCCAATTAAGAGTCACTTTCAGATAGGGTATTTTTTGACTGGGGGTTGTATACATATTAAAATACGAAATTTAATTTTTAGACGGTCCCTCCTTTCCTACCCTAAGTTGCTTTTTGCCTAAGAAAATGAATAAAACAAATCCCGTGTCTCTAAGTGAAATAGTTTGCAAGATATATCAATTTGAAAATTTTGGGATGGGTCGCCAAGCAATAATGGGACGTCTCCAAAGTGAAAAAAATGTAGTTACTTTTCAAAAGACGTTAATTTATGTTAATAGCCACTAGATAGACACATCAAATCGCAATTTAACTAGAATTTTCCTGTAACGCATGTTTGGCAGTTTCTAGTGAAAGTGACCACACCATTGTAGCCTACACCATTATTTTGTTATTCTCATTGACACTTTCAAATTCCTTTTCTAGAAGCGTGATGTCATGAGTGGATGAACCCCCTAAAAGGCTAAATGATCGCTCATTTCATAAAGCAATACTGATCGTTTCAGGGGAAACTGTACTTGTTGATTTCACACATTTGAATGCATTTGATTGTCAACAATGGGATGGGATCGTTATTTAACTTTTTTCAACTCACAGTGGGTCCCCCAAAGTAACGATTTTTTCGCTTGAAAACTAATGCCAACACAGCAGATAAAGTGGTGTAAGTCATCATTTTTAAAAATAAATTTTCCGCTAACTATTTCACTTAGAGACATGGGATTTGTTTTATTCATTTTGTTAGGCAAAGAGCAACCTTCTTGTAAATATAAAGGATAGGAAAGGAGGGACATAAAAATTAAATTTTGTATTTTAATATGTATACAACCCCCCAGTAAAAAAAGTGCCCTATCTGAAAACTACTCTTAATTGAATGAACTTTTCTAAATGGAAGTATGTTTCGATCACTTAAGGTTTAAAAAATAATTGCCTTAACATCAATTTTGAATCACCATTTATTTTTGCTGTTGATATTTTGAGAGTTCACAGATTTAAGCAATAAATGAAATAGTCATTTTATTGCAGAAAAATTTTAATTGAAAAACTTCTGACAATGTCAATTCTATTTTAAGAATTTTTTTATACTAATATTTTATTTATATTTTATAGGTATGCATGTTTAGCAATAAACAAAAGTAATCGGTTAGTTAAGAACATAAACTAGTACAGTGGTGAAATCTGTGAAGCTGACTACCTGTCTAACTTTCTGTGTTTGTAATGAACATTCAATCCTAATATGTAATATTATTCCTACTTTGATTACATATTTTATGTAATTTTGTAGTATACTACGTATATGTACTATGTAACTATGTAGATGATAAAATACAAGGATCAAAACATAAGTAGTGTACCCTCGGTAAGTTAACCACAAAAATGTGGGTCGTCAACTTAGGAGGTTTCACTGTATTACCTAAATGGTTGTTATTGTTAGTGATTGAGTTTCACTGCCAAGAATTAAGAAAATGGGATTGAGCACCCATTTATCAGCCCATTATTTACCCCTTAATGATTCAAGAAAACGCTCACAAAAGTACCTATTTTTTTAACTAAAAAATATTGTATAAAAATAAGTGTATGTACAATATATGCATTCATTTTAAGAATTTGGATATTTTCATATAAAAAAATTTCCATGCATAAAATTGAAATGTTCTCATTTTTCTGCCGCACAGCTTTTGAACTCCCCTGGAAAATAGAGTATGCACACAGATATTTTTTTTATGTCATAGAAACTCCATCTTTAAATCTGGAATGCAAATTTAAAAAAAAAACCACTTAATGACTTTTTTTTTCCAAAAAAATTCTAATTTTAAATTATTATTTTTCAATTAGAGAATGGAAGTTGTGTAAGTGATAGGGTGATACTGAACAAAATGGCATAAATTTCAACTCCAGGTCAAATAATTCTTGATTTACGGACTCTTAAAGATATACACACAAAATTTTCAACTTCTTCAAAATTTTAAACTTATAGCTTGGAAATAAATTGTTCCAAAAATCTGACAATTTGCATTTTTCATCTAATGTGGTAGCACTACAAATACACCCAAAATCATTTATCAAAATATCTACAAACAGGATGTCTTGTTTGCTGGTAAGTTTTACGAGGAATTTATCAGATGAAAAATTGCATAATCGATTCATAAAACATGATCGTTATTCTTTATAAATTACTATTATTACTGTTTGTAGTACTAACACCAGTAGTCTAGTTATTTGGAACATAATTCTGGGAAGAATTTATTCTAACAGCAAATTAGTCACTAGAAATGGAATGATTGACAATGACCCATACATTGAATTGAAAAATGTAAAGGTGAATTTGAGAAAGTCGAAGAAGCATCCGAGCTTTGATAATGACAGTGAGCAGTGTTCCAGACTCCAGAAAAGAAATGCGTTTTTCATTTCAACAGGTTATGAATATGGAAAATGAAAAATTTTTAGTCAATTCATTTTATTTAATATTGGATAGTATACTAAATCCAGAAGAATGGAAAACATGAAAACTTTTTAATATATTTTTTGATGAGAAAATATCAAAAGAAGAAATAGAAAACAAAAAAATTTATGAAAATGACATAGACATTTAAAATTTTGGCGATGAACTGAATCATTTTTATTTTTTGTATGTAAACAATGAACTTGAATAGAAATGTATCAGAAATTTGCATGGCTGCACAAGAAATGCCACCAACTTTTCCTAATGCAGAACTAACTTTAAAAATATTTTTAAGTCCATCCATATCAAATGCTTTAAGTGAAAGGTCTTTTTCGGTTTTAAAACACATGAAGAGTTATTTAAAAATTATAATATGGAAGAAACAATTGGACTTTATTGTACATAGAGCAGGTGAGTTTGGCAAATATATACATGTATATATAGATCCGCACAAAAATTATTGATGCATTTGCAAAAGGTAAATCAAGACGCAAATTCATATAAAATACTGAAGCAGTTGAGGAAAGTTTCTTTTTTGACTATGTGTAAGGTTGCCGTTTTATAAGGTTTTATCTTTCAAGTATCTGTTGAGTTTAATTATTGTTAAAGTAATTGAGTAAAAGCATTCAGTGCAACACCCCTCATGAAGAGAACGAATAGTGTCCTTCATACACTCAATTATGAAGGGAACTTGGGCTTGGGGACCTCAAAAATTGGACGGCTAGGGGCTATCCAAAGTTGTTCAGTAAGAGAGGACACCTTGCATGCATTCATGTTAAAAATGGAAGAGGTGAAATGCAAGGGAGTAAAAGCATACTTGCCACCCTTTCATAATGTGTGAGATCTGTGTTATTGTTTTCCAGATTCCCCAGAATGTGGTGCCAGAGCCCCTGAAGGAGAAGGGCCCCATCCCACCGGAGCACCAAGTCCTGCAGGACATATTTGAGGACCTGCGCAGGCAGTGCCAGCAAGTGGCCACCAATCCGGTATGCTACTCACTTGACATGAGAGGCTGTTCATAACAATGTCACTTTTTTGGATAACTCCCCCCAACCCTCGCTAGTGATGGGCATGAACGAATTCCTTCTTATGTGTTAGATCTCGACCTATAGAGAACAACTCCCTTTGAATACATCCATGCGTGTCCGTGTGACTCTGGATACGCCACTTGTTGTCTCATAAATCTGGGTTCAACAGTTTTCTCCCAGCCGGGCTCTACTCTGGCCACCCTGCAGTTGAATGCAATTTGTGAATGAGGGTCTCGTCTGCTCCTGTGGCAGGATCCTCTCCAGGCAAATGGTTGGTGCTGAAAAAAAGCTTTCATATAATTTTCATCTTCAATGAGCAATGTTTAAATGCACCCGCATCTTTGTGTGTGCACTCCTAATTATCAGGTTGTAACGAAAGTTTCCCACAAGATTTACTTGAGTCAGCTGATGCACTACCCAGTAAATGACCTTATGTGAAGTTTATGGGATGCCTAGCGCGACTAATGGACATGGCACTAAAGTCTAACTCTTTTAGCTAGCTCTCAAGTGGATGAATATTTTATCATCTTCCACAAATTCTCGAAGGCAGGCCTCATCAGCATCAGTAGGCCGGCCCGCGCGCCCTGCTCCTTAAATGTCCTAATCCTCGTTTTTGAACTTTCGGTACCAAATTTTCACAGTGTCATATGATACAACAGTAATACCTTAAGCTGTACACATGATTCGGTGTTATTCTGTAGCTGACTTTTTGTAACAGAACTGAGAGTAAATGATGGTTCAATCTGGTAGCATGATAGTTCTATTTCAAACACCTTATACTTAATCACAACGGAATTCTTTTACCAATTTCACTACACAGTGCTCTAAAACAAGTCTTTTTCTTTCAAATAACAAAATTGGCAAAATATTGGCAAAGACACCAACGCGAACTGCTTGTGCAGACAATACTTGCTGTGGCGGAAAACTTTCGTTACAACCTAATATATAGTGTGCTGCAGAAGAAATTTTTGTATTTCTGCAGCTCGTCGCAGAAAACATGACAAAATTCGGCCACTGGGGTGTCCGCACCCAATGGGGCTTTTGGACATTTCTAGGAGAGAATGTTTGGCTTTCTGAGGGGGAAATCTTCTGTTTTTGAAATAAAAAAATCTTTTTAGCAGTAAGGTGCTATTAAAATCAATCGTGGCTTTTATGCAGACACGAAGTGTGTTATGTTACTTTTTGAACATATGAATAAAGATAAATGTGCCCAGATCCTCATCCAGCATTTTCCCACTAAAAGACTGGCCCTTTTATTATCGAGGCATCCAGTGGGTGGCCATGGTTGCCCCCTATGAAGGGACGGACCCGTAAACATCCGAACCCAAGCTGGGATTTGAACCTTGACCCAAAATGCAATAGAATGGTTCTCTAGCCACACTATCACCTTTTTCTTTTAATTCAAGGTTGGGTTTTTTTTGTCAAAAACTAATCCATAAAAGAAAGAGAACAATATGTAAACTTATTATGCAGTATATTTTCATTTTGCATTAAACTAAATGCATAATTAAAGTTAATTATATTGAAAAATGATTATTATTTTAAAAAATGAGTTATTTCTCAACAAATGACAATTATTGGGCTCATTAATAATTGTCTGCAGTGTGCATTTCTTTGTATAAATAAATAAATGCCATTTATAGGATAAAAATTTTAAAATTTAATTTATTCAGTAGTATATATGCATATAATTTGGAGGGAGAGTTAATATATAAATAATATTCAGCAGTCTTTCAAAATTTTCAAAAGCCATGGAAGATTTTAAGGACAGTCCTAATTTTTGATAGATAATTTAGAATTTAAATGTTATAACAGCAAGAATAATGTTTTGAACATATAAGATAAGTAATAAAATTACTTTTCTACTCTCTTTTCTGTTTCTAGACAACATACTTGATAAAAAAGTGTATAAAAGATGTTTATAATATTTCTTAAAAGTTAATATTATAATATTTCACAATGTGTGTAATTTTGAAGAAATCAATTAGTATTTTTACTACAGTCAATATTTGTAGTAGATTAATATTAATAATCAATAACAATCAATCAATATTTGTAATTGTATTAAAATAAATTAATATATGTAATTTGCATGTATTTTAAAGTACAATATTTAAGGTTTTTGTCATAGGGTTTTTGACGTGACAGTTTAAACCGTCAAAAACTGTCATGTGTCAAAAACTTGCCAACCCTGTTTTAATTGAAAAACAAATTTTTAAAATATATATGAAAAAATGTTTACTTTTTTTAATTCTGTGTATCATGCAGACTATATTCTTGAATTTCATAAGCATTTTATCAGCTCCCTTAACTTACCCAATTCGATATTTGATAATGATAATAATCTGAATGAAAAGCATGATAGTTGCCATGTTTTGTGATTTTCGACAGAAAGGCATAAAATCATTTGGGTTCTTAGATCTTTAAGCCACATACAAAAAATTCCACTCACATGAAAAAGAAGAATCGTGAAATTTCTTTCTTTGATTGAATCAAAATATTAAATGTATGCAAAATGAGAATCGGAACGAATTTCTTTAGGTAAATGAACATGGATTATGCTCTATTTTCTGACATAAGTAGGTGCACTCGTCATCATCCCTTTAAGAGCAATATAAAAATGAACAAACACACATGACTTAACAAATACTAGTCATTGCTAATTACTAAAACTATTCTGAAGCAAACATTTGTAAGCTTAAGTGAAATTGAGACTTGCGTAGGGTATACTTGATTACAGAATTTTGGAAATTTCTATTTTTTCCTATATTTTATAGGTTGTCCACCAAGAAAAATTTTGGCTCCAGTAACGGATGCCTAAGAAATGAGTAGAAAAACATGCTCATTTATTTTTTAACTTTCAAAACGTACAGCAAAAATATTTTATTAAAAAAGATCCTATTAAATTATTTTCGACAAAATTGCACATTAATAATAATAATGATAATAATTACAGTATCCATTTCACAAAAGATGTAGGGAGAGCTTGAGTAGGATATTATACAAAGGCAAATGTATTTCAATTTTATGATATAAATCGGCGGAATGAAAAATGTGCTGTACAGAAACATCTTATGGACTCATCTGATATAATTCAATTTAAATTAATTTCTAAATCAAATCAAATAGAGATATGTTGAAAATGAACTTATCTTAATTTCAACATTGCAAATCAGAGTTTCAAATCTCAATTTTTGGTACCTAAAGTCTTTGAAGATTAAAAAAAACATAAACGTCTAAATGAGTGCTAGACAGCGTAATTTGATAAAAGTTGTCAAATAAAAACTTATTATAAAATAGCTTATTATTATTTCGTAAAATGTCTCTACCCTGGTCCTTTTTTCTACCCTATTCTGAAAATGTTTTCAACAATATACAAAGGGCATTCCATAAAAACTGAGAGTTATTTTTTTTTTACATAGTGGCAACACTGTGAAACTGAAAAATAGAAGTGCAGGCAATTTTTTTCAAACTGTTAACTGTACGTTTACACAAAATTCCAAACGAAGCGGACGATTTTATTTTCCTAGTTCCGTGCTTGTTTAAAGAACTGTTTTATTGGCCCTACAGAAATGGAGATGAGTGATTCAGAGTTAAAAAACGAAATGCGTTGTGCCATAAAATTTTGCTATCGCTTGGGCAAAACAGCTCCAGAAACGGTGAAGTTAATGAAAGAAGCTTACATGTTTTGGTGACAAATTCTTGATTTGGTGATTTGAAGACAAATGTTTTGGTGAGTCGTATCGACCACACACATATCGAGAAAGCGTCATGAACTGGTACGGAATTGGACATTACATCACGATAATGCTTGCCCGCATGTCGCTACTTCTGTTCAGCAATATCTTAGTCAATGCAATATTAAAATCATGCCCCATCCCCCTTACAGTCCAGATCTCCCACCCTGCAATTTCTGTCTGTTTCCGAAGTTGATGGAGAAGCTCCGTGGCAGAAAATTGAACCCAGATTCTAAAGTTATTTCAGCAGTGGAGGGTTCTTTGAAGCAGCTTCCAGAAAATGGCTTCTCTACTTGTTTTGAAAAGTGGGACCGTTGCATATCATCTGACGGAAGGTATTTTGAAAAAGAATGATGTATTTTTTGCTGTCAATATATTTCTTGATTTTTTATGATTTGACTCTCAGTTTTTATGGAATGCAATTTGTACATTGCCCACTTAACTCTAATTGATAAAGTGTGTTACACCTTTTTGGTACATTAAAAAAATGATCTGCAAATAACTTTCTGAATGGCTATTGACTGCATGCAATTATCATGACTGAAACACCCATAACTTATGTAAGTGTCAGTTATGGGTGAAATCCTTTATTTTTCTTAATCCAGTAATGGACACCCCATCTTAAATAAAATAAATGGATTGATTATTTTTATTCTATTATTTCCCCCCTCCTTAGCAAATGCGAAGGAAATTAGATGATGTTGCCAAGAAACTGGAGAACCTGTATGACAAGCTGAGGGACGGCACTGTAAGTTATGATTTTCTATGTTCTTTTCTCCTCGGTCCAAGACTATTAAAAAGAAATTCGTGGTACAGTATGGGGTGTGCTTTTAAAAAAGGGTCCATCCAACAATGCATTGCAACACAAAAATCAGATAAGGTTTCTATGCAGTATAAAATAGTCCTGCAGCAAACCAAAACTGCTTTGGGGGGGGTGCTCCAACTCAAAATGCATGTGTGGTCTCGTGGCAATGAATGACACAAAGCGAGTCAGTTGAGTGGCATGATCACTCTGTTGGGAGTACTTCGGTGGCAGTACCAAAAGCTGGACAGCCTCCGTTGCTCCATGTCCTTCTGGTATCTGTGTTGCTCCTGCAATGTCACACGTTCATCGTCTCCTCCACAGCAGAGACAGGAACAAGGGCAAGGTCTTTTCATTGTTGACACACTTCAAACTTTGGAGGCGGGCCATTGTAATCTGTGCCGATTTGGATTAGTGATGAAATTCCGTCTATTTATACCAGGGATGGGCAAGCTTTTTCGGTCGGGGGCCAAAAAAAAAAAAAAAAAAAAAAAAGTTTGGCGGGCCAAGATAAATTTTTCTAAAATTTTAAAAACAATATACAAGTATTACAATTTAAATATATTAATGAGATGAATGAAATGGCGATTTCATTTTATAAGTTCCTTATATTGAGATTCGAAGTGAGATGCACTGATTCTAAGGAACAAGGCTAAATGCTCATCTGAAAGAATTCTTTCTAAGGTTCATAGTTGAAAACACTTGTTCCATATATAAGATGAAGCAAACATAGCACTGATTTTCTGGGGGTGAGGTATTCAATTGGGGAAACTTACTTTCGATCATGATTTGTAAAACTCTAACTTTGGCCTATTTGGAAACAACTGCTTGAGAGGATTGTTAGATTGCAACTCAATTCATTTGAGCTGCAAATCGGACCTCACTGCTTCACATTGGACGTTGAAAGGCATGGTAAAAGTATCCAATTCTGTTTGAATGGCACTGAAATCTTGAAATCGGCATTCGAACTCAAAATGCAGTTTTTCAAGCCATCTTCATCATTCTTAATATGGATATATGATAAATAAATATATTTTTTCTTTTAATTTCCATCAGACCGGCAAATTAAAATTCTATCTGCGGGCCGTATAAAACCTTTCGGCGGGCCGTAGTTTGCCCATCCCTGATTTATACACATAAGTGCAGATCTTATGCTTTCAGAGTAACATACAGACCAGGACAATGCCCAATGTACCAGTCGTGTGGGATGGACTCTCCAAGTAGTATGTGCTTCAGAAAAATATTTCAGATGCAAGAAGTTCAAAAGAACGCTTCCCTCCTCCACACTTATTGGGTGGCTATCCAATGGCCTCTCAAACAGATCAAAATAAATTAGAGTACAACTCAGCACAGCTTGAATAACCACAGGTCCCTGGAGCTGCCGTCCCAAAACTATTGTAGTGTATGAGTCCAACCTGGGTCATTAAGCCAGAATAACTCTGCCAAATTAAAAAGTTTCTCATCCTGTCATTGAACTTCTAAAATTCATTCTGCACTGAACAAACAACCAGAGATTGAAAAAAGACCCAATTAGTATTATGTGGAAGCTTGTTTTTTTTTTTTTTTTGAACCGTGTACTCCTTTTTAGCTTCTTATCTCACCCACTACTTATTGGAGTAAAGTTAGTTTTAATGACCTGTGCCTGACAAAATCAGTGACAGTAAGCGCAATTCATTTTTCAGGTTTCATTGACACATTAAAGTTCCTTAATTAAAAATAATAACCAGGATGACCACTGACTGACCTGGAATTATAAAAGACTCTACAGTTTCTAGAAACATCGAGAAATATAGTACCCAAAAAAAATTTTTTTTTAAACCATGAACTAAACCAAGGACATATTCAAGGAGAGGGTCCTTGGGGTACAGACCCCCTCCGAAATTTTTATTTTTATTCACAAAATGATAATGATGAAGTATTTTTGTGAAAATTTTTGCCTTTTCCACTGCCTGGATCCCCTCCTTTTTTGATACAACCCTGAACTGAACAAAATGAAGTTTAAACTGTAATTTGTAAGAGGCAAACCTGAGAAATCACATCACACCAGGATGACCTAATATATATCATTTTGTGATTTTATAAGGATATATATTAGGAAAGGATATTAAGATTGATTTTACATGGCTAAATAAGAAAGGGAGAAAAAATGCTTTTGTTTTATATTTTCTCTCTATTCTAAAAAAAAAGTAACGGCCGCTGTCAAGAGCTTGTTCGACTATCTTCTCCTAACCGTGGGGATTTGAATTTCGAGAAACATGTCCACAGATTGGGAAAATTCCGAGAAACCTGATAAGCTGACTTAAATTTCGAAAAACGAACTATTTTAGAAGATATTAAGAAAAAACTGAAAAAATAAAACATAATGGTTGCCAGATTTGTCATAGTATCATTCATTCCTTTGCAACAAAGCCATTCCAAGTACGCAGAATCACGTGAAATTGACAAACCTGAAGTAGAATGACACCCATTTTACACGAATTAAAAAGTATATGAAATAAATAACTCAAAGTGTGTTACACAAAGTTAGCACTTTTCAAGTAGTAAGTTTGCTTACACAACAGTTTAGAAATGAGCGATTATTCGTTTTTAAAAAAAAAAAATAATGAATTGTAACTGATTTTAAAAGCGCCATCTTGGCATTAGGTACGATCTGGCAAAAGGGTATCTTTCCAAACAGGGTGAATCTAAACTGCGAGTTCCAAAATGTTAGAACCCAATATCTTAAAAATGAAAAATAATTAAAATGCAGATTATTTTAAAGCCGGTTCTGTCCAGCCAGAGTATTTGCTACCAGTAGAAATATTGGGTGGCATTTTGTGGTCCTCAATATGCCCATCTGCAAAGGATTATGTATATGAAAATATGGATAATGGTTTTCCGGGAACCTTAAATGCGCAGTCGTTATAGGTTGTGAGCATGTGTCAATCACCCAATAATGAAAAGTCGCTGTTGGTGGCAATTTGTTACGTAGTTCTTATCAAAGAAAACATGTGAAGTACTAGGGAATTTGTGCTCTACATTTTTTCCTACGTTAACGCTAATGCTATCCGCTATTCAGAAGTTTCGAGCCAATCATGAAATTTACTTTATGTGCGCATTCACTGTACTGTACAATGGCATTTAACGTTAGCGTTACCGTGAGTGAAACTGCTATGCACAAACTCCCTACTGTTTTCTTAGAGCTAATTATTAATTATACATATATGCAAGTTGCCATAATTGGCTAATACGCAAGGTGTTCCATGGGTTTCACATAATTAAAAATAGTGCGAAGTTTCAATTTTTATGTTCCAAGGAACATGCAAGAACCCAGCCATGTGTCGCTCGGTAACATTCTATCGGATCCAACCACTGAGTTTTGTTTGTTGAAATGGTGCCTTTTTTACAAATAAGCCTTATTAGGGGACGAATGCCTCCTATGAAAAGCGAGCCTAGCGAGTTTTGCCTTAGCCCCTAGTTTTACTTTTAAAAATACAGTTTTTAATATGCTCTTGTGAAATTAAAATAAGACATTGTTGGTCATTGAAAGTACTTCTTCCCCATACTATGCTTATTGATTTATGCATCATTTTTTCCTGAAAATTGAAAATCATCAGAATCACATTTCATTTTATTTTTAAATGTGCAGGGTTTTTTTTTTATATTCTAAAAAGTTTAATCCCTTGGGTACATTAGACGAGTATGTTTCTTCATTCAAACTAGGATAATGAACTAACAATGATAGCAATGCTTTTAAAAAAGAAAGTTCTAAAAATTATCCAATGGCAGTACATGGTAGATTTTAATTACAAATCTTTTTTAGTCCTTACTTTTCAGTAGAAAAGATATTTTCCTCTATGAGCGAGTGTGTATAAATAGTAGTTGTGAGTTGCACTTCTTTTAAAGCCAAGTTGCTTATGAAAGTCAGTCTTCTGAAAGAAGGGAAGGGGCTTCAACCGAGCCGAGAAAAAAATATATGTATATATATTAACAAAGAATACATCCGTAACTCCTCTCCTTAATGGAAGTTTGTGTAAATGTGGCGACGGATCAGGGAATTTCATAAAAATATCAAAAAATAAGGGAACTTTGATTTTAAGCTAGTAAACGAGCCCGTTTTGAGTGGTGGAGTCATAAGTTTGTTCTGGATCATGCAATATCCAGAACAAACGAAGAAGCGGATGAAGACACTTTACCCATCCAAGACTCGAGTGATGTAGGCACTCTATGAGAGTCCGAAAGCACAGGTATTTGGACTCGTTACAGTGGTTGGACACAAGAAATCGGACATCCCATTGACAGGGGGTGAGGGAAATTTTCACTTGCAGGGCATTGTAATGGATATATATATGGCTTTTTACTGACCTGTCGGGATCTACCAACAAAACACAAAGCCCCACACAATGGACAGGAAATTTCTTCCTAGGAATGTCTACTTCGGGACAGATTCCAACCGTACCACGAGTCTTTATTTTGCTCTAGAGTCGACTACTGTCACAATAATTTGGATCATTGTTGGGTGTGCGGCTATCAGGGAGCTTTTGTCCTCAGCCACCCTGTGGTACTTTACCGAAAAGAGGAAGGCGATTGTATTATTACAGTACTGTCTGACTGTGTTTTGCATGGAATATTGGCAAGCTGCCCATAAAGGTGAATCAAAGAGGAGGAAAGGCGAGCAGAGTGGCTGCCATTGTTTCGACTTGTTAATGTATGTGGGACTGTACATGGTTATTGTGCTTTGTATTCTATTCTTAGTTCATTGGATTGGATAATATCCTTTTTGAAAAGTGCTTCTGAATTATTTAGTTTTTATCGAATCAGTAATCAAACAGTAGACTCAACCTATAACTTATATTTAAAAAAAAAAGATTTAATTCAACTATTAAGGTAATAAATTAGGTATGCAGAGGTACTCAAAAAAAACAAGGTCAAAAATTGACCTATAAGGGTACTCGCGTATTATCCCGGCGGTCTACCAAGATAGATTTTTCGCCGCAATCAATGCCAGACACGTGAAAGGATGGATGGTTTAAAATAGTATTGGCAACCGTTGGCCAGCACACTGGATGAAAAAATATTTGGATAGAAAGGACCACCGGGATATTGCATGAGTACCTCTATACGTTTGCCTGCCAGTCTGTAACGTCCAGTCAGAAGGGGATGTTTGAGAGGGGGTTTCCATTCAGTTGTATGGACTTTTCTAGACCCTAGCACCCTGTGCTCCCAAGTTTAGGAAGTCAACCTCTGAATTTTTGTTCAACCCTTTCACATTGCTCCGAGAAACCACCCCATTTGAGCACTTTCACTGCTTGTCAAAAGAAAGAAAAAGGGATGTAAGCCCTACATTTTTAGAAAGTGATTCCATCAACCTTTCATGTTAACAGGAGAGTTGGAGTGTATAGGCTGATTAATTTTATTTTTTACCAACTATGCGAAAAATTCCAGAGCTGGGAATCGAACCCAGGACTGCCACATAATGTGCGGGTGCTCTACCACTGAGCTACTCTGGGTCGATTCCCAGATGAAATTTCTCTCATTAGAGCCGTTGGCATTTATCATCTTCCCCTGCAAACCACAGATACAACAGATGAAACAATTAATTCGCGACAACTCCATTACGCCGCGGATGTTATTGTGGTTGCAGATTGGAGTTTGCAGGGGAAGATGATAAATGCCAACGGCTCTAATGCGAGAAATTTCATCTGGGAATTGACCCAGAGTAGCTCAGTGGTAGAGCACCCGCACGTTATGCGGCAGTCCTGGGTTCGATTCCCAGCTCTGGAATTTTTCGCATAGTTGGTAAGAAATAAAATTAATCAGCCTATACACTCCAACTCTCCTGTTAATGGTGATGTAAGCCGTTGTCCAATTTCCTACCTCCGTTTCAAAAGTACCCTGTACAGTTTCCCAAGAGCTACTCGATGATGGCAAAGCAAGGGATAAAACTTTAAATGTTTCCCCCCTCATCTTTAGAAAAAACTGTATATTATTCATGAAATGTATGTGGAACTCTTTCTCTTGGCATCTGGGAAAAATCGAATAAGAGCTTTCCCTTCCAGTTGTTAACTCTGCCTTTGTCAGCACAAGCGTTTTGATTCAGCTTTTCCAGATGCCAGGAGAGATTCTTATTTTCCTGACATAAATTTCATGAATAATAGAGCAATTCCTGTAAAATATTTAAGGTATGTTCATCATTCAGCTGTTTCGTAGAAACTATACGTTATTTTTATAACGGATGGGGGGGGGGAATGCTTAAAAGTTGTGTGACTTGCTGTGAAAGCACTGCAATGAGGTCGTTTCATGACACGACCCCTGCTTGTTCAAGTCCTGGATGATGATGGCAACGCTCCACGAGGGCGATCAGCCGAAGGGTGGGAGTACCTTGGCAGGAGGACTTTCTAAGGGGTTCTAATGCCTATTCACGTTGCATCTGGAGAGAACTTACCAAAACTCCAGACCGTTCGATGGGACTGCTTGTTAAAGGTTTAAATATTGAAGTATAACGTGTGAATGTTGAGAGACCAAAACAAACACGTCTGCCTATCCCCTATGCGTCTTTGGCTAACCTTCCATTTTGTTACATAAAGCCAGCAAAAAACGATGAGGCAGGCTATTGAATGGTTAAACCTTTAAATTCATTTTATTTCCAAAAGAACTTGACTCATAACCAACATGGGTCAATATCCTGTTGAGAGAAATAATCTTAAAAATCACAACTTGAACTCTTTTCCAGCTGTCCAACCAAGTGAGCCATGGTCTTCACCAGATGGTGCAGGCGATCATGCAAGGCGACTACCCAGCATCCCTCGCTGTCCACGGGCAGCTCGTCCAGAATGCCAACTTCAGCGAGATCAGTGGATTCATGCCCAGCATCAAAGTGCTCTTACAGACCGCCTCCCAGCTGAACGTCTTCCTGCAATAGGTAAGGCTTGGATATATATGTATTCCATGCAATTGTGTTTTTTGGGCAATGAACATCCTCACGAGAATGACTGGGTGGGAATCCATTTCCTTAAGCATCTTGCAAAGGGATGCTACAAAAATCGCCTCTTCTATTCACACATCCATAATTGTCAGGAGCAGGAGTATAAGCCACTCTTAAGTTGAAGAGGCCTCAAAGAGAAAGTAATAAGCAATGAATAAAATTTTTTGTAGAGACACACCCTGTTGATTTTACTTTTTATTTCATTTCAGTTCTTTCTGGGTCAAGACTTTTTAATTGTTTCAAGCCAAAGGAACTGTAAATACACCTCCACAAGCAACGACCCTGAAATATGTGTGAGGGAGACACTGTATCCTGCTCGGGTGATTTTCTCGCAATATTAGGTCTGAACTTTGTAAAAAAACAGCCCCAGATGGATTGGTATATGAATACCTGCCGCAGTTCGTTTCTTTTTCTGAATATGTACAGAAATCTATATATATATATATATATATTCCTCAGTGAAATGGAAATAAAATATTTCAGTTGATTGGAATGCAAATGCTTTGTCCAAAATATCCACTGACTCTTCAGGGTTGCCATTGATTAGGAATTTTAGATTTGCCATTGTTCTAAGGGGGGAAAATAGAAGTTTTCTCCTTTAGTTTGGAAAAATCGCATCATTTTGATACACAAATAGGCTAATTATGTCAGGGACTCATAATTTTTTAGAATATCTCTTCACAACCTCTACTATATACACTGTATGAAGTAGTAAACCTACGTCCGTCACAAAATTTTCAGTCTTCTATTTTTAAGAAAGTAATTCTTAAAAAATGTGTCGCTCTTCAAGAAATTTTGCTGTGTCCTTTTAAGAATATTCTCTGGAAGTTTCATAAGACACAGTATGTAGTGCAGCTTATGAAGAATCATCTTTAATTTTTTCGATGATGAGTTCATTTTAATTTATGTTCCAAATACTGTTAAGCAAATTTTGTTTGTTTGAGCTACAGATTTAAACTTTCCTTAAAAAATCAATAAATAATTAGGAGAACACAGAAAAAAGAAAATACACAATTTCTGTTTTACTTCTGTAAATCATTTTGGTTTGGACATAATTGTGATTTTGGGCCATACCATGTCACGTGAGGTCATACATTATCATTTGTTAAGCGTGCTATCGGTTTTTTTTTTCCAGCTGAATCTGATACACTGGAGATGAAGAGATATATGCTTACATAAATGTGTGCTTTGTGGTGTTCAAAACAAAAACTGGATGAGAAAACTGCTCTCCCATTGTCACAATTTTGATTTAAAAAAAAAAAAAATGCATGTCATTCAGTATTTGTTTGGAAATTTTACATAAAAATGTATTGCGGAGGCCCTGTGGCTTGTCATTTTTTTTTTTTTTAACCATAGCACTATCTGGCAACTTTTAAATTCATACGAAAAAAAACCTTGTCTGAAATGAATAACACTCGAGTGCTAGAAAAAAGCATCAAGTTGTCGTTTTTGATGATTTTGTATTTTGAACCTGTCTACAGCAACAATCACTCTTTACATGCACTTAAAAGATAATTTTCAATTGCACAGGTGCTAAATCTTAACTTTTAAAAATATATCTATGGAAATATCATTTGTATCGGCAGTGAGAGCAAGAAAAATTAAGGTTTTTTTCTAAATAATTAAGAATTATTTTTTAAATAATTCTATCATGAAATTAAAAAAATTTTCCCTTTATCAACTCGTGAAAGAAGATGTCGATATGTTAACAGTACATACCAGATCATAAGAGGGTTGATACGCACCCCGAAAGCCAAGGATTGATTTTGGTCTGAAAAATGTCAGGGAAACAAAAGAAAAATCGGATGTTTTGACACCCTCTTCCAACAAGCTGCTGTAGAAATGACGATAGCATCCCAACATACTTTTGTTGTTGAGGGAATGCAATCCCGCACTGTTTTTTGTTTTGCAGGATTGAGACTTACTGATACCGCAGAATTGACATTTCATTCAACTAAGAATTCATTGAAAAAAAAAATCTGATGTGTCCAACACATGACTTCCTTGCACGTCTATTAATTCAAAAAAGTTTTTTACGCACTTCCTCTAAACTTATTTGTTTGAAAGAGATAAAATATCAATAATAGTAAGGTATAGCGATTTCTAGCCAAATATTTCGATATCGCCAAGCTGAGTTCAATTTGAAAGATTTCCTTCTGACACTTTATTTGGCGATGTTTCACCAAAAGCCGACAAACTTGAGATAGTTTGCGAGATTTTGGGGATAGCCAAAGTAGTCATTGACCACTGACTTTCAATGAATTGAATGCATCCATACACCTTAATGTATTTAAAGTCATTTGGCTCACCCTGTAAATAAATTCCTAGTCGATTGCTGTCAAAAAAGATATTGAAAACAGTTAGATATTATAATATAGTTCTAAATACAAAAGTTCAAAATTCTACGGGTTAAAGTTTTAGAGTTATACAAAATACGAAATAATTTTTGGCGCCAAATTTGGCGATATTTCGGCGAAACTCATCAATGTCGACGACATTTGGCGAGATTTTAAGCATGGACCAACAATGACAGATTATCGCCAAATTTGGCGATATTTCGCCAAAACTCGCCAAGAACGATGAAAAATGGCGATACTTTGGGCATGGACCAAATGACTATCGCCAAATTTGGCGACATTTCGGCAAAACTCGCCAAGGTCGAGGACAGACGGCGAGATTTTGGGCATGTACCAAACAATGACTGACTACAATTGTATTATATTGAAGATTTCCATATACTTTAAAGTACTGAAATTCTTTTTGGTGGTCCTGTAAAGAAACTCCAGTAGATTGGAACCAAAAATCGAGATGCACAACTAGATGTTACAACAATCTTACATATGAAATTTCATAATAGTTTTTGAGATTTGAGAGTTAAATATGCACACACGTACACCAAAAGTCGACAAGCTTGGCGACTTTTGGCATAGTTCTTGAGGGAGGCACGTGACCGTGGTCGGACCATTACCTAACTTATGTGGTAGGACGGTATTGTGCTTGAAATGGATGAATGCCCCTAAAATTGCCATTGACCGTAATGTATTGGAAATCTTTTGAGTGTTCCTGTAGCAGAACTGTAAATGATAAAGACACTTTTTTTAATGGAGAAATTCATTTTCTAACTCTTTACAGCATATATCACTCCTGAGTCGTTTGAAATAGCCCAAAACCTCTAAAAAACGCTTTGATGAATTTCGGCCCATAGAGCGTAATGTATTTCGAATTTTTTAGGCGATTCTGTAGATAAACTGTCCAGTCGAATGGAACCGAAAGGGGAGGTGCACAACAAGATGTTACAACTATCCATAATATGAAGTTTCGACATTCTACGCCTAATAGTTTTTGAGTTAGGCGAGTTTAATGAATTTCGGCCCATAGAGCGTAATGTATTTCGAATCTTTTGGGCGGTCCTGTGCATAAACTATCCAGTCGAATGGAACCAATAGGGGAGGTGCACAACAAGATGTTACAACTATCCAAAATATGAAGTTTCGACATTCTACGCCTAATAGTTTTTGAGTTAGGCGAGTTTAATGAATTTCGGCCCATAGAGCGTCATGTATTTCGAATCTTTTGGGCGGTCCTGTACATAAACTATACATTCGATTGCGACCAAAAGGGGAGGTGCACAACTAGATCATAGAACAATCCTAAATATCAAATCTGAACATTCTACGACCAATAGTTTTTGAGATATGCGAGTTACATACATACGTACGTACGTACAGACGGCATGGAAAAACTGACCACAATAGACTCGCCGCTGGTCAAAATGAGTTGCAGACGCGTTAATATGATCGTGCATGCTAGCCTACGATGAGATGCATCGAAAAAAATTTTTAAATTAAATTTAGAGGTAGTCAAAATCGGTTTTTTTGTCGAAATTTGGCCCCCAAAATTTTTCGGGATCACATTACTTCCTTATACTACGTACAAGGAAGTAATAAGATTTTAAGCATTATGAAGTTTAACTTTGATAAAAATGATTGATATGTTATTTGATAATGAATGCAATAACTTATAAGAAATATGAAAATTATAGTTATGCTATTTAGAGTAATATACTTCAGGGAAATCATGGGAAAATCAGGGTACTTTATCGATCTGGAAAAATCATGGTAATATCGAGGAATTTTGCAAAAATATTTAAAAATCAGGAACTTTCACTTTTGCCTAGTGAACTAGATCATTTTTAATTGTCAATCGGATGCGCGGCTCTGTTCTGGATCACACGATACTCAACGGATGCACAGATACAGACATTTTACGAATCCGAAACCAGAATACAGATCATACGAGAACATAGAAATAGGAATCCGAGACTCAAGTGATTTAGGCACTATCATTATACGAATACGAAAAAGTGCATGTATTCGGACTGTTCTAAGATGCAGATCATACAAGAAACCAGAGCCCGATCAAGGCAACTATGGGCCCTGGGCAGAAGAAAAAAAATGGGCCCCAAGCAATAACTCCTCCCTCAACAAAAAAAAACAGATTGGTTTATTCTGAAAAGTTTTAAATACATCTTCGAAATAAATGAATATAGTTAGAGGATGCCAATGAACAGACAGTGAAACATTACATCGAAATGCTATATCACAGTTCCCACCATGAACGGAATACAACAACTTTTTGTAAACAGTCATTTCTTAAAATATTTTTTTACCATTAAAAATACTGTTTAGAAAATGTGGATAGTTATTTTCTTACATGTTGGTGTGCTATACCAACTATAGAGCATTTCAAATAATTGAATTGAGGTTTAAATTAATTTATACGCAGAGAGTGAGAGAAATGTAATTTTTAATTATTTTCATTTTTAATGTTTTTATAACTAAAAAATAGTTTGAAATATTTTTCTCCTTCGTAATTTCATTGTAAAATGTAAGATTTTTGGGCCCTGGGCAGTTGCCCGTTTACCCTGCCAGTAATATCGCACTGCAAGAAACTGGATATGCATGGGAATCAATTTCGCATGGGAATTTCTTCCTGAATAAAGTCATAGGTAAAATGAATAGTAAAAGACGATTGAGTCTTCTACTACGGCGTTGTGTTTTTTAAAGTGATGGGACATTGGAGTGATGTCTGCAAAGCTCCCCCGCAAGACGATTTTTTTGAAATAAAGGGTGCTCATTTTTAAGCCTTTTTAGATATTTTTTAAAGTTTCGAACGATACATTGATTGAAATAAAATAAGTGGACTAGGTGACCAGTTTATTTGGATCAGTCATCCCTACGCTTAAAATTGAACACTATAAAACGAGGAAACCAAAAATCGAGATGCACAACTAGATGTTACAACATTCTTATATATGAAATTTCATAATAGTTTTTGAGATTTGAGAGTTAAATATGCACACACGTACACCAAAAGTCGCCAAGCTTGGCGACTTTTGGCATAGTTCTTGAGGGAGGCACGTGACCGTGGTCGGACCATTACCTAACTTATGTGGTAGGACGGTATTGTGCTTGAAATGGATGAATGCCCCAAAAACTGCTATTGACCGTAATGTATTGGAAATCTTTTGAGTGTTCCTGTAGCAGAACTATAAATGAAAAAGACACTTTTTTTAATGGAGAAATTCATTTTCTAACTCTTTAGAGAATATATCACTTCTGAGTCGTTTGAAATAGCCCAATACCTCTAAAAAACGCTTTGATGAATTTCGGCCCATAGAGCGTAATGTATT
Organism: Cheiracanthium punctorium; assembly: GCA_038373885.1. Lineage (NCBI taxonomy): Eukaryota > Metazoa > Arthropoda > Arachnida > Araneae > Cheiracanthiidae > Cheiracanthium > Cheiracanthium punctorium. The sequence continues at coordinate 54,868 of JAWZYV010014716.1, read as the reverse complement.
TCGAATCTTTTGGGCGGTCCTGTAGATAAACTATTCAGTCGAATGGAACCGAAAGGGAAGGTGCACAACTAGATGTTACAACAATCCTAAATATAAAGTTTCAACATTCAACGCCTAACAGTTTTTGAGATATGCGAGTTTAATGAATTTCGGCCCATTGAGTGTAATGTATTTCGAATGTTTTGGGCAGTCCTGTAGATAAACTATCCAGTCGAATGGAACCAAAAGGGGAGGTGCACAACTAGATGTTACAACTATCCAAAATATGAAGTTTCGACATTCTACGCCTAATAGCTTTTGAGTTAGGCGAGTTTAATGAATTTCAGCCCATAGAGCGTAATGTATTTTGAATCTTTTGGGCGGTCCTGTACATAAACTATCCATTCGATTGCCACCAAAAGGGGAGGTGCACAACTAGATCATAGAACAATCCTAAATATCAAATCTGAACATTCTACGACCATTAGTTTTTGAGATATGCGAGTTACATACATACGTACGTACGTACAGACGGCATGGAAAAACTGGCCACAGTAGACTCGCCACTGGTCAAAATGAGTTGCAGACGCGTTAATAGGATCGTGCATGCTAGCCTACGATGAGATGCATCGAAAAAAAATTTTTAATTAAATTTAGAGGTAGTCAAAATCGGTTTTTTCGTCGAAATTTGGCCCCCAAAATTTTTCGGGATCACATTACTTCCTTATACTACGTACAAGGAAGTAAAAAAGGCCCAGGAGCGGGGCCTTAGGCGATTGCCTACATTCGCAACCCCCTTGGGCCGGCTCTGCTCCGTTTCAATCCCGTGGGATTGCAGTCCTAATCCCGCGAGACTAGTCCTGCAAACATTGTGCAGCAAAATCCTATTCCCATAGGATCAGGTTTGCATTCCCTTGTGTTGTTGAAACTTTGATTTTTATTTTCTTACCTAGCCTCATAGATATGTTAATAAATGACAAATTTTAAAATTATCTTGTGTAGTTGAAATAGGATTGATCTTTAAATTGTTATCCAATGTACTTTTTTTTTTAGAATTCACGGGTGTCCAATAAAATATATTTTTCATTAAGTGGCTGTAAGGAGGGATGTAAAATAAGTATAAAAAATGCTTAGGGAAACAAAGTAATGTTAGGAAGAATACAAAATTATGGAAGTGACTGACAGAAGTCAGCGAAACAAAGCTTTGAGATCTCTACCAAGCGAGCGTTCATTTGCACATCCATTGTGCTTTCCTTCTACAAAATAAATTCACCACCTTCAATATCCATGTGCAAGGTGAATGACCAAAATGTTGCAGCAATTCGCATACAGCATTCCCTTTTTTAAATACCTACAATATCATTCTATGTTGAATGTATCATTATAGCGTCCTGTTATTTGGATGAACCGTCTTAAAATCTTAGGTATAGGGGCCAAAAACCAATCAAAAATGGGGGGGGGGGAATTTCAGAACAGCTTTGATATTACCACCTTTTGGCACTGTTGGTGAGAAAAAAAATGTCGCCATTTAGTTTATAATCTGACAAAGTCGTAGACCAGGTCCAGAAGACTATGGCTCAAAGAAAGGGTATGACAAGGAGGGAATTTGAATAAAACTATTCCTTGGAGTGGTCCAAACAATCCAGAATGTGTTTGGCTGAGGCCTCTAGGATGCAAATGTCAAAGATTTACCATTATTTTAATGTACTAAACTATTTCTTTCTTTAAAAAATTAGAATTAAAACAGGAGATGTCATGTTACATACTTACACAGAAGTAGAAAGTTCTTCAGTCTTTGCAAAACTTTTAAAAGGAAGGAAGAATTAACTTTGCATTAATTTCTGCAGAACAATTAATGTGAAGTGTCCTGTATGCTATCTCATCCTCTCCACTTTTTGCATTTAACCATGATCTGCCAGATTTTTGACAAAATGTTTGTAGAACATGTGCAACTGTTTGAGGTCATGTTGCAGAACACTGGATGTCATTTTGCCCCTGGGCAAAAAGTATTGAGCAGCGTTTCAAAATTGTGTTTGTCATTCAAGATCTAAAAAAGGCCATTCCCCATCCCCCCACACAAAGGAAAACGGTCTCTGAAACATCTTGTTTGTTGTTGGCATCGACCCTAAAATTTTACCTAATATTCGAATGGCACGCATCTGTCAATTTTCTGCTGCAGTTTAGATTCTCGTAACAAGGTGGAGAACTTCTGAATGCAGACCAGGTTCAATGACTGAAGACCACTGTGTGCACATTCAATCTGTGGTAGTCCAAACTTCGGATGAGGATCACCAAGTAGCATTCTGTAACTTGCCCTCTCCTGGCAAACAAACAAACCTGAATGAATATAATTTGCGCAGAGTTCCACTTCATGAGTGGAAGGTACCACAGGGGTCTTGAGTGACAGGTCTGGAACCTGCAACCCTTCAGTGACAGGTGTGTGTAACAAGAGTCAACTGCTCCTTCATAAACTTCGGATTTTGAAGGCAGCTGCTTAATTGGACCCCCCCAATTACTTTAGACCTGATGTGGCCCCAATAACCAGAATGCACTGTATTAAAATTTATAATTCTTAATAACTTTAACATGAAATCGGGCAAAAAAGTGAAAATACCTTTGGATTCCAAAATAAGGATGCCTGCCACTTTTATAATGTGACCCAGTTGAAAAGTCTCATTTAAAAAATACATTTTAAAAGCACTTTTTTCTTTTGTTCTCAAATAATTGGGCTGAACTTGTAGCAATACTTGGCAAAATACCGAATAATAGCCAAACATGTGTTGCATCCCTAAGAAACACCTCGCTCAGTGCTAGTGCCTTTCATTGTAAAACATATCAGAATTTGTATACAACCCTCAAAAGAATTCTCAGCAAGTACACACTGAAGATGGGATGTACAAAATTTCAGCCTTGCGTCACAAACAGTGTCACAGAGCTATCTTTAAACAAAGAGGCTACACGTGTATTTGAATCTAAATGTTTATTGCTAGAGTGCAAAAGATTATTTTCTTTTATAATTTCTGTATGACTCTTGAAACGCAATCCTCCAATGTAACTTCACCCCCACCCCCTTTGAGAGCCACTGAAAAGAGGCTTGACTCATCCTGTCTCCGACACCTTTTAGGATATAGCTTTCAAATTTTGTACATCACCTCATGAATAAGATGCACGCACATCTTATTCATTGAAAACGGCTTGTATACAAATTTAAAAAGTGTCACTTTTTCAAAATGAGTGAGAGGTTTCTTACAACCTAGTTTTCCCCTACCTTTTTTAAATGGACACCGCTCACTTATCTCTAACGGATAAAGAATCTTTTTGAGACACCCCGTACATCTTGTAGTCATTTCAATGAAAGAGACAACACGAACGATTCCAAAAAAATGTCTGCTGCGAGATCCGTTAACAATGAGTCAGCAAGAAGCGGGGGAAAGTGCGTTGGCGCTTGCTGCAATATCCTCCCTACTGTGTATCATTAAAATGGATGCACCCATGTCAGGAGGCGAAAATAATGATATAAAAAAAGTCCCATTGAGTAGCCATTTTCTTTGCATGATTTTGTAGTTAAGAAATTTAAGAAGGGATGAATATTGGGCATTCTACACAGAAGAGCCAAAACAGGATGAACACCTTGGTCCTATAAGAACTCATCGTTGCCTTGTTACTCCATGAGAGCTATTTTTAGATTGGTAATTACGTAGTATCCCGCCAAGATAAACGCTGGAGCATATTTGACTTTGGTGGGAATGACAGTAGGGATAATATTACGAAAGTACCTTTAGATTTCTTAACTATTGGAGATACAATTATGAAATTTTAAGAGCTTATTCATTTTGTCCTTATTTCCTTGGCGAGAAATAGCCTGCCACTTATCTTTTAAAATGGGATCTTTCGGAAAACGGTGAAATCCGATATTTTCTTTTAAAGAGCCATCAGAATGATTGCGATAGGGTACACAACCATTTTTGCGTACAATGTAATTATGTATAGGCACGATATGAAATAATAACAAATATAATGAGGTAAATGTTTAAACGTCGTTGAAGGGTCATAACAACGGTCATTTTAGTGTTAGCCCGTTTTATTGCTGAAGAACATGTAACTATTACTTAGGCAATGCTCCAACTCACCTGGACATAGATGCTCTGAGTAGACAGGTTGTACCCAATATTTAAACATTCACAATACAACAGTTACTTGTACTTGGACCTGCATTGTATTGGTTTGTCAGCCGAGTCCCTGTCTGCCACCAATTACTAGGAAGAAACAGTCCTCTTTCTTGGAGGATGCCTCTTGCTGGTTTCACCGCCATTAAACCACTTTTTAAAACACGAACAACTGACCCTTCGTGCAGTTTCAGAGAGACTTGTTCCTAGTCTCATACCTGCCAACTCTACCGGATTTTGATGGTTTTGGACATATTATTTCCCCATCTGTTCTGAAAGATGACTGCTATCAGGGTCTATTCATTCAATACAGACCAGTCTATCATGGTATTTTGGTCCAATAATAAAGAGCTGAATGCTCATGTTGAATACTCATTTGTGGAGGATTCTTGGAAATTTCAAAATGAGAGGGCGAATCCTTTAACTAACATTTGTGAGTTAAAAGCCCCCATTTTTTTTTCATCTAAAAAGCAGACATTTTGTAAATTTTCAAACATTAAAAAAAAAAACCTTTTATGGTCCTAAAGCAAATTGGAGTCGTTTTCTTTATTTCGTGTTAAAAGAATTCTTTTATTTCTGGGCTCTTTTACAAATTCTATTTTTTAACATCATGACCTTATGTGAAACTGAAATTTCAAACATAAATTATTATTGAAAGTAAACTGTTTTATTTTAAAAATCGTAATTGTGTGTCATGTCAACTTATGTATCCATTTAAAAAATGATGCATAGAATAGAGGGTGAAATTGAATGGGTGAAACATTTTTGAAGTGTGTTTTGTGGCATAGATAAGTCATTCTGAGGATTGTAATAGCACATAAATCGACTGGATTTTCTGCACTCGATGTTGGCAGGTATGTAGCGTCTTCTGCCCTCTCCCAAATTTGCTGAGATCATCACTCACAAACGTATGATTCCTTATCTTCTCCAAATACTATTCCCACTTGATTACGGTCATCCAGATGAATTCACTGAATAATGTCCTGGCTCATCGGTGTATAACAGTACATTCATTTTTATAGCGCAATTTTAAAAAACAGATTAGAATGTTGGATGAACGGCCCATAGCAACTTTGAAAAAAAAAAGGACAAGAACCAAAATCCGATTTTCAAAGTAGTCACCTGGAGTAAGGTACAAGTAGCCAGAAACTTGACAATGATGTTTTTTGATCAAGAAAGTCTCTGGTGGGCACACTGTTATGATAAAGGAGATATCAGCACATCCAAAACAGACTTCCATACTATCCTGTGGGAAAAAGTCTATTTCGTATATCGCGTGCACAATCCATGAAGTCTCCTGTCTAGCAACTGGCACGATGCATCCCATGCCGTTTTGTAATTCTGGTGTTTTTTTCCTCCCCGTATTTTTAACACCCAAATGAAATAGTGTTGAATGTTTAAAAATGGGAGGAAAAGAACAGGATGTGTGATGTCAGTCACTAGACAGTCCAGGAGAAAAAACATCCCCAATTGTGTGCTTTGATATAAATGAAACAAGTTTGCCTCGTAGCGTAAGAGGATGGGAATGTGCAGTTGAGCCTTCCACACTGACTTTCGAGAATGTATGTCTAAGAAAGAAAAACAAGATCTTGGTATGCAAGATAAACTAATTGCATCAGGGATTCAAAAAAAACTCTGGATGATTCTTAATAAGGTGTGCTACAAACTGGAATAAACAAAAAAAAAAAAAAAAAAAGCCTTTTATGAAACTTTTAGAATTTTTTTTTTTTTAAGTTTCATGACTGGTTATTGTTTATTTTGGAGTATACTACAGTTTGTAAAGTTCTGAAAATACTTACATGACATTACATGACATACACTTACTGAGACATTCTGAAAATACTTGAGTCCTTTACATCATCATTAGTTTATTCATTCTTACGTGCCAAAATCACACGATTTTTTTTTTTCTTTTCAAAATACAGTTGACCATCTGTACTTTATAACACTGAGTGAGGTGGTCCTAGTTCAATGTGTGGATGTCAGTTAAAATCAAAAAAGGTCCCTTCCTGAGTTTATTCTGTGTTTGTGTGCCCATAAAATTGAATTTGCAGGCGTTGTTTATGTTTTGTATTGAATAGGTTTTCATGTTTTTTTTTATCATGTTTATTTGTGTTGCCTCCTGTGTAATGATCCCAATGTATTGTTCGTTGTGTTTTAATAAATGGATTCATAAAATTGCACGTTTCACTTTTTACCATACATTTTCATTCAATCTACCGGCAGAAGCAGGGATTTCTCACAACATTGAGCCATTTTTGGGTATACAGAAATGCCAACTACTACAGATTCTCTGTAGTTTTGATGGATTTTTTTTTTCTTAATTTTGTGTAAAATTTTGCTTTATTTTCGTAAGGTAGTGTGGCAGGGTGTCTACCGCTCTGGAAAAAACCGGGAAATTAGATAATGTGTCTGGAAAATTCACCAAAAGAATCCATTTTTTTACGCTTTCTCTCTAATTGTCAGACTCGAAACTGTAAGCAACTGCAACGCATTTTTTAGACTGCGAAAGCATCAAGCGATGTGTTTGTATAAGGAGGGAAAACTGGGGGCTCATCCATCGTGATGGGAGGGTAAAAGACAAATTAGCTTAACTTATATCTTAGGACCGTATTTCCAAGAACAGTGAGTTAATTCTATGAGAAAGTGCGACTCCTTCTGTTTCTCAATGGATGAAAGCTTAATCCTGTATACAGTTAAAAATGATTTCAAGAAGTTGTACAAAATAAGCAAATATAAAGACAAGGGAGAGGCATTGTGCCATTTCCCAAAGTAAATTGCATTGGTCAGGACCTCCCAAAAGTCAGGAAATTGACTTTCAGAAATTTGGTAGACACCCTGTGTGGGACTAAAAAAAAGTTTTAAGAACTATCCCGCTCCCCAAAAAAAGTCTGGATTCACCACACTGCACGTGAGAATAAATAGATGTTCTTGTGAAAAGAAAGTTTTGGAAGTAATTCTTGAAGCGTTGAAAATGATATTTTACTTTGCTAATAGTGGGGTGTTGTTGAAAAACTTCTCAACGAGACTTGAAACAGGGACTTTAATCCAAAATGAATTGCACCTATAATTGGGATCTTTCACTTTGTCTTAACAAGAATGGAAGGAAGATCTTGTATCTGAGTTTGTATTTCACACACAGTCAGGTTTCGTCTTGACTGGAACTCCCTTTAGCATAGATATATCACAGTAGCGAACACTTTAAATATGAAAATACAAAATGTACATTTTGAAATTTTGTGCCATATTTTTTATTATTTTATTAAATAATGGCAAGGTTGTTGAGTACTGGATTTTTTAGGGTTTAACTGTTTTTTTTTAAGGTAAGGGATGGGTTCGTAAAACGTAGGATTTGCACATGCACATAATCATTTTTGATTAAGGTTGCCCTTAAAACTTTGCATTCTGATGCATAATTACCTTGGCAGATTGTCGTAGCTAGCACCGAGAAACAGGGTTGGAAAAAAACTGGTTTTTCGGTTTAAACTGGGTGGTTTTGGTTTTTTAAAAATATCCTTTTATAATTACCTGTTACATATAAAATTATCTGTAAAATGTTCAAATAACAATTAATATTCCTTCTGAAAGTAATTAAAACAAAGTAAATAAACAATTGTTGCTATACTTATGTGGACATTGAAGTCATTCAATTTTAATATTTTATTTAGGGATACTATTTTTTATATTTAGTATTGACTGTTTACTACATTTTACATGGAATCTTGCACTTAGATTCATCTGTAATAATGGTGATAAGTTGTTCAAAATGATATTTTTAAGGTTTAAAACACAAAACCTCTATTTTAGAAACAAATTAAAAATGCAGCTTATAATTTAAGTTTAATTAATAATTTGTAATAATGATAAAATAATAAGGTATCTATTAGATTAATAAAAAAACTTATTGTTGATACTTATACAGATAATTTAAAAGATATCAGAACATATTCTATCTGTAGTATTCGGAATTCTAAATAATTCTTTTAAAAAACCAATTGGTCTTTGGCTTTTTTGAGAAAAAAAGCCATTTGGTTTAAAACCAGTCGGTTTAAACCATGCCAACCCTGCAGAGAAATATTTTATATTCCTGTGACAAATATCCAAGCTGTACCATTATTCCGCATTGTGAAACAACATAGTGGGTTTTGGCAATTCCTTGCCAAATATAGAATATATCACCAAGCTGAGCATCGTTTTGGAAAATTTTTTACACCAAATTTGGCAAACCAAAATCGCCTTCTTGACAACTTTTCAATAATTATTAACAATTAAGGATGTAATATCCGGTATCCCGGCTGATTTTTCAATATCCGAAATGCCGTCGGATATTAGACTTCTCTGCCTGATATCCAGGTATGTACTACTAAAGTTCTATCTATAATATGCATGGGACAGGATGGAAAATTATATTTGATATAATTAAACTTCCCCTCTGAACAGGATTCTACCACTAAAATGGGTGAATAGATAACCAAATTTGTTTTATAGACTACACATGAGAAGTACCTAGGAAATTTTGATTAAAATGCTCAAGTTAAAAATGTTCAGGTTGCTATTAAACATGAAAAAACAGCAAATTTGACGCTGGAAATAACTCAAAAACTACTGAATATTTGTTCAGCAGTTTTTAAGTACATTTATAGCTAGTTAGGCTCATATTTAGAGCTGATTTCATACTGCAAAGTGCCACTTAGCAGACATTTTCTAAACTAAAAAAAAAAACTTAAGCAAATCTCTTGTAGTGTCCATGTGCAAATTTGGAGGCGATCTTTTCAGCTGTTTACAGAAGAAGTTTAATGACAAGCACTGTGTAGTATCATTTGAAAATTATGTGCATTCAGTATTTGCAGTTTCTCTCATGGCAATCCCACAAATAATGTAATTTTACACTCTCCCCATGAAGTTTCTCCGATATTTCTGCCTTCAAAATTTATTTGCTGGAGAGGTTAGAGGCAGGAAGAAATTTTCAATCTTTTACTAGGCATTCCCTTTATTGAAGTCTCACAATACCTAATAATTAACCCTTATTTTACATAGTTATTTTTTAATTGTTGTAACATGGCATTTTACTAGTTTAAAATAGTTGTTTTAGTTACTACTACAGTATTGTGTGTACTCATTTGACAATTATTCTTGTTACTACTGCAATGTTTGATTATCACTTGAAACAAAGTACTTTGACTAATCTCTTTTTGTTATGTCGCATGTCGAAATCAAGAGTAAATCATTTTTTAAAATTAAATTGCCCCCCCCCTTTTACCTTTATGGTGCCACACATTTTTGTACTGTGAAAGAATGCTCATATCTTTTAGAAGCTAAACAATTAAACAGATCTATTTTTATTTTATAACTTTTAGTTAAAAAAAAATTGATTAAAGAAATTTAATGCATAACCTTAAAAATTCTGTTCCATACCTGAACAGAACTACAAAAGAAAGAATTATAATTTCATTATAAATATTTAAAAGGAATTTACTTTTTATTTATGAATCTCTAAAAGTAATTTAACTTAAAATAAAAGTAAAAATGACTTAATGTAAATTAATATTAAATGATTAAAACAGAAAAAAAAGGCATTAAACCTATGTTTTAATTTTTAAAAAATAACTAGACAATCATGGGTATCTTATCAAAAGTCATGGTTAAAACTTGTTTGCTTCTGCCAGATGTGTACACTTAAAAACAATATTTTAACTTTTTTATATACATATATGTAACGATATTTAGTTATTGTAAATTATAAGTCAATTATTAAAAAATACTTTAATGATGTGTGACATGTTTGTAATTTATTGTTCTGGTGTCATTATATTGAAAAAGGGAAAAAACACAATTAAATACATGTTTAGTGCCGGATATCTGTATAGGGCAAATCAAAGGTGCTTTGGATATCCGATATCTGGCAAAATCAATACAAATTACATCCCTATTAACAATGAAAGTAAAGTACTGAAAGTCAATGAAATTAAAGTAAGGCATAACTAGGGCAAGGGGAGCTGGGCAATTGCCCCTCAAAAAATTCAGATTATTGCCTATTTGAAAATATTTTTTACAGTAGGAACATTTTTGCATTCAAAGACTAGTTCAAAAGACATTCAAAGAATGTCTTTTGAACTAGGTCTGTTCAGGGCCCTTGGGGCTAGCACCCAGGCCCCCAACTCTGCCCCTGCTGTGCTGCTAGGGAATTTATGGCACTGATAAACATAACTATTAAACTAATGCTTCATGTTACACTAAACTTATTCTCGGAGGGTGTACTGATATTATAAAATATTAGCCTAGTAATTTACAACTGTTAATTTAAAGTTGAAATTTTGAAAAAAGCCAATTGGGGGGGTTGGACAAAATCATATCAAGCCGAATAATGGTTGAAAGCGCAGGCCTTGGACGACTGCCTATTACACGTTATGGGAAATCCGCCACTGAACAAAATCCATTTCTCTCAACAAACTAACACCTTACACTTTATTTAATAACTAGGCGATTGGATCGACCGCCATCTTGCCGGCAGTTAAATCTTACAATGACAGCGGATGCACTTTTTCACAGTGAGGAATGGCTGAGCTTCAAAGCAAATCTGTGCCGGGGAGCAATGACGTGTACAAAAAGGGATCCCTACCTCCGTGCTTTTCGACGAAAATGTTAAGGCAACTCTGCACTGAGAAGTGATGATCACAAAAAGGAGATCCAGTGACAAAGGGAAGCCAAAATTTTGTATGCACAATTGACAAACAGTTATCAAAAAAGTAATAAAAGGTACCACAGGAATTACAGAATATGAATTTGAACTTTCAAAAAAGAAAAGTAATCATTTTTCTTTCGCTTTGAAAAATTCGAAAATCGTCCAATCTATTATTACCCCAACTAGCCACCTTCGGTGACCAGTTTTTGCCGTCGATGGCTGTGCCAAAATGTGCAACCTAGAGCACACTGGCCACTTCGCGACTGGCTTGTGCAACTTACAGCACGCGGTCCTCTTCGCAACCGAAATTTGCGACCTGTGGTTCGTCCGCCAGCTAGTAATTATAGATCTATGACAAAAGTAAAAAACAACACTAAATTAACCTAAGTAAAAGCTATAAAATCCAACAACGTTGAAAATCAAAATCCATCCGGTTAAACGAATTCAAAATTAAATGCTTAGGACAAAAACATATGTCACCAAAAACAATCTAAGACACACAAATAAACACTTTAAAATTAAACAAACGCTTATGGATTTATGACAAAAAAAATTTTTAAATGTCCCAAAACAATCGAAATAAAAGTTACGATCCAACAACTTTGAAATCAAAATGCATCCGTTTAAACGAATACAAAATTAAGCAAACGCTGTCACCAAAGCAATCTAAAACACTTAAAATATCCTGGCTACGCGCTACTGCACAGATGCATAATCGTAAGACTCACTGATACAGTTTAACAGAGACACAATGTCTAACTTACTGGTCGGCAAGTTTTTAAAGCGAATTTTCACGGGCCAACGATGCTGGACGGCCTGTCGGCTAGTAATTATAGATGTATGACAAAAACAAAGTAACCAACACCAAATTAACCTAAATAAAAGCTATAATCCAACAACGGTGAAATCAAAATCCATTAAAATAAATTTTCACACTGCGGTTTCAGTTTTTGAACTGAAAAGAGCCAATGGCAACTTTTTAAGAAGTTTAAAAAAAAAACTTCCCACAACAATGAATTCAAAATTAAACAACAACTTCTGGATTTATGACAAAAACAAATCAAATGTGCCAAAACAATCTAAATAAAAGTTACGATCCAACAACGTTGAAATCAAAATCCATCCGGTTAAACAAATGCTTATGACAATGTCCCACAACAATCGAAATAAAAGTTATGATCCAACAATGTTGAAATCTAAATCCATCTATTTAAACGAATTCAAAATAAACGGTTACAACAAAAACAAAATAAACAATCTAAAACACTCAAACATTTTAAAAATATGATTTCACAAAATGTCAGGCCTTTAACATTTAAAAACACTCCGGTGAGAGCAATGAAAAAAAAAAAAAAGCGTGACTTCCAAAAACAATAACAATATACGTTTACATTGCCAATTTCTAAAAAAGAATTCCTACAAATGGATGTTTAAGTCTTGTGCCAAGGCTAAACTTGTGAAGTATGGTTATCTAGGTGAAGTACAGTTATGCAATTTAGCCTTGGTTGTGCAAGCAAAATTTTAAGCATTCTAAATAAATTTGTCCAAAGTCTATCAAAATTTTTCAGTTAAATAGAACTTAAAGAGTATGACGTCACCTAATCGATCTACGCCATAGATTATGTTTCGTGATTTTTTTCAAGATTTCAGGAATGAATCATTTGCTTCCATTCTGTGTTTAGTTTTTCAAGGTGTGATATCTCACTAGATATTTATTTAGATTGTGAAGAAGCAGCAAGCTTCAGAAAGGTACTTTTTTAGAGATCTTTCGAACCGTATAAAAAAAATTTTGCTTTCAGTTAGAGATAAAAATGTCGTTTTTATCAAAATTTCAATATGGCGACAGATTCACCGGGGAATGAGTCGAACCTGGCAGCGTTATGAACGGCACTTTTATTATTTAGATAGAAAGCTTTGCTACAGGGTGTGACTCACTTCCAAAATATTTAGCACACAAGTTTGTTGTGATGACTTTCCATGTTGTAGTTTGTGAAATGTTCAGAAAGTTTTGTGAAATAACAGAAAGTTTCAGGCAAGCATCATTTTTTAACAAAGCACAGATTCTTTTTATTTTTAACACAACAAATCCACAGAAATGCACTTCTGGAGAAAAATTGAAACACCGTCCATTGACACGTCTGGAAAAATGACATCAAAAAATAGTTTCATTAAATTAATGACTAGTACAAAATATTTTTAATAATTATGTATACATAATATATAGACGTGTATAGAGTCACATATAATATAAATATATATAACATATATAACATCAACAGCATTTATAAAGTCTTGAAAGCAGGGCCATACTATTTTTTTTTGGGAGGTAGAGGAACAGCATTATTTTTGAGCCTCTCATCTCTTCAAATCATGGGGGTTTTTTAAACAACCAGACCCATGTTTAAACCTCTCCCTTCCCACAATGCTTAAAGGCTAGGCATTACATGCTTAATAGTTCACAACAGACTTTGAAACAACTATGTATGTGCATTATTGATTACAATTACTTTTCTTTTTCAGATGAAGACTACAATTAAATTACAGTAATCCAAAACACTCATTTTGTTTATTAGGATTAGCTTACAATAATCAAACCCATAAAAACTTTCGATTCCAATTTTTATTTATTTATTTATTTTTTTTTCAGAGCTTTTCAATTTATAATTTTTATGCAGTCATTAAAAAAACACATTCAAAAGAAAAGTATGTTTAAATTATAAAATGTTAAAATTTTGTAAAATAATACACATAAAAGGATCCTTGAATACAGGTTTAACACATTTAGACAATGCCCTATAATAATACAACAGCTGAGATTTTCTCTCTCTAGCACAGATCTCGGAATGCCTTGACTACAATTACTTAATCTAGAATTTGAATTTTCTAGATTAGGATGACACAGTCATTTAAGCTTTCATGTTAGATTATTCGTAAAACTCAATTTCTAGATTGTGACTAGCTTACACCGACACAAAAAAGTAGAATGGATCACAATTACGATGACACGAAATCGGGTTGACAGTCACTTGTACCCATTAACCTTATTCATTTTGGTGGCATTTGCTAATTAAAAAATAAACATTAAATATTTTGCAACAAACTTTTGTCTTTTTTTAAATGTACAGTGAAACTCATTTATAACAACCCCTGATTGAGAACAATGAAATCTGTGTTAAGTATTTGGGAACATGACTCACTTTCACAGAGTGAAGCCCAGTTATTGTGTAGGGAGCAAGATTTTGGGGATTCTATCGACCTCCGTTTGTTTTCCTTCGACATTTACGAGCGAGTGAATGGGAAGAATTTCAACCACAAGGGCTCCCTACATGCATTCAACGGTTCTGAGAGTACCAATGACAATGCTTTTGGACTCCCACGCGTCTTCTCCGTAGAACATCAACACAAGTTGAAAGCAAATCAGCCAATTTCTTTTGTATTGCACAGAAAATAATAAAGTAACATAGTAAATATGTACGATTTTTTCACAAACCCATTATGAGTACTCTGAGTTAAAACGAGAAATGCCATAGTACCTTCATACTCTTTATAAATGCATATTTCACTGTTCTGTATACATTAAGCAGTTTTCAAGTCGCTCCCTATTTTCACCCACTTTTAAGTTTTTGAAAGCTCTATTGACAGAAATGCCTTTTTAAAAAGAGGACTGCCTTTTTACTGGATTGACATTCACCGCCATAATCTTTAAACCGTTTTTCTACCACTGGGACCTATGTCCTGCAGGTAGTTTCAAATGGAATAAATATGCTTTGTATTGATATGAATGCATATGCCCCACTGGTATTCCTTAATATAACTGACAATTCAGTGTCATTTCCCTCCCCTCCAAAAAAAATGGCAGTACAGTCGCTTTTCGAGGCATTTCAACACCACTGGGATGCATGTGTCCCACAAAAAGGTACCCATGGGACCTATTTGTCCCACTCATCCTCTTCCCCCCTGTAAGTAACTTCATCGATATTTGTATTGTAATGGATGTATTAAAGTACTTATTTCATTCCCCCCAGAAGAAAAAATAAAATGAATGAAAGGTTTAAAGACGTGTGGCAATGGTCATTCTCTTCTCCTAATCAATGAAAATCGTGGGGCAGAGAAATGCAGTGGATGGCCCTGCTTCCATTGCAACTGTAATATGACTAGAGAGAAACACACTCCATCAGCATCTCACACAGATCTTTCGAAAGTGTCCGTCTGGCTTGTAAGGGGCTGGTGGTCATGGATTGAACCTAAGGCATACCTGCCAACCTCCTTAAGCCGAAAACAGGAAGAAAAAACAGAAGATAATTTTTAAATATAAGAAGTAAAAACAGAAGGCCCCCCAGTTTATCACCATTTCTCTTTTTTTTTTATATTAGTAATGCATAGAAATAAAAAAATTAAATACTAATAGAAAAGAGCATACCTGAAATTTTTATACAAAACAAAGAGAGTATTTTCACAAAAATTAAAACAATTAAATAAATGGAAATTTGACTCTATTTTTAACCAAAGCACGTTGAAAAATAAACAGATTAAGATTTATTTATTTTTTTATTGTATTTTTTTTTGCTTTTACTAATAGTTCATCAGAAAATTTATTTTCATAACAATGTTAGCTTTAGTTTTCAACATAAATAAATTTTCTAATGATGAATTACTGATGGAGGAATGAAATGAAGTTCTGTTTTTTTTTTATTATTATTTTTCTTTTAACTATCGATAAAAGATTTGCTTACAAATGCTTTGGCCTCACTCATACAACAGCATTGTGGTGTTAGCTGTTGATATGATTACCTCAATAAATGACTTTGAAATGGATTTATTTATTTACTCATTTTTTAGCATAGTTTGCAATACAATTTAATAGATTAACTAAAAATTTAAAAAACAGAAGATTTTATCTTCTGGCAGAAGACCAGGAGATAACTTAAAAAAACTTAAGTCTTCTGTCAAAACCAGAAGAGTTGGCAGGTATACTATGGATTCAAATGAAAGGTCTGTGTATACAGGGCTAAAACGGTCCCTTTTTTCTGGCATTCTCTCTGATAGGGGCTAGAAATGTGGCCACACAAGGGAAGGGCATCCAATGCAATAGAGCTAGGATAGCATTCAAAATCCTGGCACTTTTAAAGTATCTTTTAGTTCATGTTCTGTTGGTTCCCGACTTGCGCGCTTTCAGTTTTGTTGGAGGGTTGAATGGAACGACTTAAATGGCAACCATGAATTTTGCGATGACAGTCACTGTTTAATGTTCAAAACAGAACTTGAAATGGACACAGATGAACTTACTTGAGTGCCATTTTCCATGGATGAAAATTAGAATTATTTTGCTGCAAAATTGGATCCTTCAGAGCCATACAGGTGCACATATCTTAGCCCCTTAGCAGAAAGAGTGCTCTTTGATGTCAGATTATTTGAGATTACTTTTCTTACTACCAATGGGCAGACTTTTTATTCCAAAAATGTACAAACAGTATTTATCAAATGGGTGCCCTGCTGAGGGGGGGACTCATAAAATTAAACTTCATTCAAGTTTTATGAATTAAAATTCAGTTTCTATAGACTCACAAAAATAAGTCATAAAAAGTTTAATAAAAAATTGAATTGTATAATTGAATGATCCTTCACAAAATTTTATGAATCCATATTCAAAGTGTATAAACATAAAAAAGGGATCTTGCAGAATAGGAATCAGTGAGATTTTCAGCTTATTGTGCTCAACTTAGCAATCCATTTCCGAAATGGGCTGGCCTACCATTTGGCATGTTATAACCCACTTTTTAAGCAGTTGAGTTTACAACCGCTGTCTCTGATTTTTGGAATGATGATCATCTCAGAACCCATTACTATGGGATCACCCCCTGAGCTATCCCCTATTCAAAAGAGGGAAAAAAAAAATTGAAAATCGATCCATGGGGTCAACAGTGATTCATGTACAAACCATAAAAAATATATATCATAGTACCCATTGAACACAGCACCTCCTGCTTTTTTTGAAAACAGTAAAAATGTTGAACATGGGGCATGTCATGTTATTACGAGGATTTTAGTCAGAGAAAAAAAGTACATAGGAAAATGTTTAAACTGGGATTTTACTGTATTTTGTTTTTACATTCATCCTTTCATTTGTGAGGGGTTTTTTAAATGCATAATTTTCAAAGTGAATGTTTGTTTTGGATTATTTGGGTTTTCAGATGACAGGTGTTCTAAAAACATTTTTTGGTCAATAGACTAAAAAAGTTCTGCAATAGAGTCATAACAGCGAGAGAAGAGTTATCAACACTGCAACATGATATGCACTATCCCATAAATTCTCTTCTTTGGGTAGACATAGACTAGAGATGAATTAGGGCGGACTTTTCATTCAAACCCACCCAGAAATTTCAGCTAAAAGTCAGTTACTTCATTCATAGAATATCCTCCATTTTGCTGTTTCTGCAATTTAAGGACACAATAGTGTAGCAAACTCTTAATGCACTTTCTAATTCTTTAATAATAATGATAAATAACAATATAATCGCGAGAATTAATCTTATTCATGAGCTATCGTTCTCGACTCTATAGACTCCCATTTTTAAAAATAGTTACTTCTCCCATGAATTACTTTTCAAAATCTGTTTAAGAAATTTCTCCCGAACCCAGACACACTATTGTGAATGACAGGATTCGTGCCCGGGCCGAGTCCATCTCTGATAGAAACACACAGTGGCCACCTGAAAGGGTCATAGCATCACGAGAAAAATTAAAACAGGTCGGATCCAACTTGGAGGACTCCACTGGGACCCAATGGGGAAAGCCGCCATTTGCATCCCCCAATGCTATGAAAATTTTAGCATTTAGGTTTTTTAAAAATTCATTTTAGATTTCAAATGACTTGTTGGACAAGTTAAGTGTGCTTTTGATTAGGATTGCTGCTAAAACAAGGAACAGGCAGAATAATAATAATAACAGAATAGTTTATGAGGAAGCGTGCTGTCCAACACGTCATGCAAGTAAAATATCTCTTTTTATGAGTTTGTTTTGTCTGGAAACAAGGACCTCAAGTTAGCCAAAAAGGATGATCAAGATACTTTCATTGGAGATCACCCATCGAGTGGGCACACAATTCAAATTTCCAATAAGAACTCACCCTAGAACAGGGATGAGATTGGCAAAAGAGCTCAAATCATATTTTTAGATCTAATTAATGGGAAACAAGAGAAGAAAAATATTGGAACATGCTACAAGATAAAAATATCACAAATTCACTGAGAAAAAAGTGAAGAATCTCATCCCTGCTAGAAGAAAAAGGTTATGCAAGGAGCCTACACAGCACCTATTTTAGCATAAAGAGTAAGCTCAATAAAAGCGGTTTCTTAAAGATTTTGTGTTATAATACCAAGGGATAACACTGCAAGTCTGGGTATCATTTCACATATAAATTATGTACATACACATTATTTTTAATAGAACCAGAAAAAAAAAAAATAAATCTTGGATAATACATATGTATGACACATTATATGATTAAAATCGTAAACCAATGTTATTTTGGAAGTCATTTGAAAATCGCATAGGTCGAGTTATTACTGTACACGTGAAGCATGTCGTCCTTACAAAGAGAACACACACCGAGTCACCCTCCAATAAGATGGGATGGGTGTGTTCGTAGGTGCAAATGGATTTTCCTTTGTCGATTCCCTAGACACATGACTGGTAACACACACAATGAGCAACAAAATGGTTCACATCAAAAATAGTTAGATATCCATATTTCTTTTCTCTTTTAAAAAAAATAGATGTATGTAAAATACAGGTATGCAGGGATGTGCCAGCTGAAATTAAATTGTGGAGCAAGAAAAAAGACAATTTGGAGCAAGAAAAACAGATTTCTGGAGCACAAAAAAGTCCCTTTTAGAGCTCAAGAATGTCAATTTTGAAATACAAAATTTATTTTTGGGGGAAAGGAAAAAGTCTTTAAAGAATGCCAATCTAAAAAATAAAAATTAAGGGGTTCTTAAAAAATATTAGCTAATAACAAAAACCAGTTTTTTTTTTTTGGGGGGGGGGGCAGGCAAAGAGGAAGGAGAGTCAAAAGCTTATGAAATAAATAAAAAGTTTAGTTATTTTATACATTGCTATACAAAATATCTATTTTAAATTAAAATACAATATTTACTAAACTATATTAATCCATTTATGCCTAGCATCCCTTTTTTGGGACGGCATTTTCGCTATCATTAGAAAACATTATTTATATTTCCTAGCCTTTATTCACAAGTCTTGAACCTCAACTCACAAAATATTTTAACATGACCCAGTAGGATGCCGACCTTTCAATTTTTATAATGATTTTAAAAGAAATCATCCCTTGTTCATGAAGGTGACATCAGAAATTTATCTATTATTGCTGGTATTAGCAAAAGTCGAAGAAAGTTGCAAAAATATCTGAGCACAAATGGTTTAACTACCATCAGTGGCTTATAAAAAATTTGGTAACAAAAAATTACCAATTTATATAAAATTAAAACAGGGGTCAATTTTTACTCTTAAGGCATGGGGGGATGCCAAAGAAATGCCAACAAAGGGATGCCAAAGAAAAAATATTCATTTTTAAGATCGATAGTGAAAGATTGATATTAGAATGCTTAGACTGTGTGATTTTTTTTTTAATTCAGGAGATTTACAAATGTTTTCAACGTACGTGGAAAAATTTTAAATGTAGCAGTTTTGCTGAATTTGGAGGAAAAATGTTCAAAAACGATCTTTTTGTAGCAGATTGGCGCATCAGGATTGATTTGGCACATTTTGGAGCAATTTGAGCAGCTGGCACATCCCTAGGTATGCGTGTCCCTATCAGCACCTGCACGGAGCGTTGGTGCCTCCATCGGTCCTGTGGTTGTTGTCCAGCTGTAGGTTGGGTGCCCCCCTCCTCCTGCCCCCCGGGAGTGTCTGTCCATCCACCGTCCTCTGAATCCTCGTCATCACCATTCCGAGGAGCGTGTCAAAAGCCTTGCTCACATTCTGGCCTGTCACAGCACTCGTCTCAAAGTACGGAAACCTGGGGGGAAAAAGGAAACATTTTCACCTGTTTTAAATGCACAGCACTCAAATGTCAACGATTGAGAGTGTATTGCTACCCATGTGTCCAGGCATTGTACCACTTCCCTTCCCCAACCTCTTTCTCGGAAGCGATGGACGATATTATGCTTAGATTATTCTTGGAAACAGATTGTGTAGTCTTGTGCCAAGTAAAATATGGGTGCAAAACGAATCTTGCAAATAATTCCACCACAAAATCAAATTTTTTTAATATCTTTGAACCCATGCATGGATGCCATTTGTTTCTCTTTAATTATTTTAAAACTGCATCCTAATCAAAGCGTCAGTCCCACGAGTCTTTCCTGGCCTGCTTCATTACATTGAAAAGCCTATTTTTTTGGTTTACCTATGTTGAAAAATGCATTGTAATCTATTTGTTGGACCTACTTGTCTTTCTTGTTCCATTTATCACAGTCAGCCCCAAATGTCTTTCTTACAGAACTCACAACAGAATGTCAATTAAGTGTCAGGTATATAGGTTACGGCCAAAGCCGATATCGGCCTGCATATTTATGTTTTGGCCAACGTTGCTGTAAACTGACTGGCCAATGTCCGATCTTTTCTTGATTTTGGGCTTTCGCCGGCCGATTCACGAAGTGGCTTGGGACGATCGGCCAAAGTAGGAAGAAAGAAATCAAGAGCAGATTGTTTGACACACTGTTAAAAATAAAGTATTTAAAAATGAGTACTTCTGTGTACTGTTGTTTTTCTTTTTTTTAAAGTACAATTGTTTTAGAAACAGGTTCAATTATAAGTGACATCTCAGAGTTATAAATAAGCTTGTAATTTATAAAAATAGGATCATGTTATTCTGTTCTCGTATTAAAGCCATAATAAAAATGATTCAGTGAGCATATATGCTGAAACAATGGGATAGCGCAAAGACTATTGGATTTGTGCCCTTCAAAATGACAAATTATATCTTAAGCAAATGCACTGAGTAACTTGTAAGAATACAAGGGCAAATTGAGTACTCCATTTTTCAACTACCTTCATGGGGTATCCTTAGTCCTTTTCAGCTCCATAGACCTAATGATAAAGATCCCAGATCACGTCGTCTCCCGAAATACTGCTTCAAAAAAATAGGAAACTTTTTGTAAAGGCCAATAGATACCATTATCACTTCAAGCTTTGGCCAAGATTCCCAGCCAAAGTAGAATACACAATATTAATTGCAAGTAAATTGGACCGAACTGGCCGTAACATATACAATCTCTTGCTTTCATATGAAACAAAGTTCGAAAGTGCTTCAAACCACTTTTAGGAAAAGGTTCCCCATGAGCAGCCATTTACTTGACTACTACCGTGGCCCTCTCATTGAATAAGACTCAATCCTATAGCATAAAGTTCTTTAAAAGGATTTCAAGTTGAAATGTTCGAGCATCCTTCTAGGATGCAATTTAAGCTAAATCGTGCCAAACACACAGATTATAAAACACTTTTCAACACAAAAATATTTCTGGAACACAAATTCGGCGATGTATTTTCCTTAAAACTTTGGAGATGTCGTAGGTAAGATAATGCTGTATTATCACTATAAATGCAATTTTAGGAGACCCTGTAAATAGACCTCTCATTTATTTTTATTTTTTTAGGTTTAACTGAAGATTATAAAAATTTTATACTCATTGTCTTGTGTTAGAAATGTATGAGTGTCTCTCAAATGCCACAGACTGCAATGTATTGAAATTCTTTTGAGTGCTCCTGTAGAAGAACTATTATATTACAGGCATTATTCTCAATGGAGAGCAGTAGTTTGGAAGCCTTAATAATATATATGGAAATTTTGTTTTCTTTCAAAAAAACGAATATCTCTAAAATACGTTTTCAAGAATGACTGTCCATAGAGTGCGATGCATTGGATTTTTATTCTCCTGTAAAACATATATAAATTTCGTAGAAATCAATACATATTTACGTGAGCTAGAGTACGGACAGACAGACAAATCATAAACACTTTCCAGCCTTGTTGGAAAGTGTTAAAAAGTAGATTTTTTTATGGCAGGGTCTTGAATATAAGCTTAGCGTAAGGCTCCTGGTGACTGGAGTGCATCAAGACTGAATGGATGTGGAACTTTTGGTCTAAGTCGGCTGGGCTAAACGCTTAAAGAACTTCTAATACAAAATGGCGTTCTAAAGTCAATGGCAAACATCTAAAAACTGAAACTAGCAGATTTTTTTAATTGGCAGAGGAAGCCAATGCCGGATTAACAATATAGCAGATTTAGCAATTGCTACGGGCCCCGCGCTTTTGGGGGCCCCGCGCCTTTACCTTGAAAGTTTTCGTCTTTCCCCCTCAAGATCTAGCTTTTTTGACACTTTCCAACAAGGTAGAAAAGTTTTTAAGATTTCAGTTTGTCTGTCTGTCCGTCCTTGACTCGCGTCAATAGGCATTGATTTCTACGAAATTTATATATGTTATTCTTATCTGCAGTACCATGTACCCTATTGTAAAGGATCTATGTAGCATTTATAGATTTTTTTCTACAGGAGCACTCAAAATAGTCCCAATACATTGCGCTCTATGGGACGTTATTCTTTAAAGCGTATCACCCTACTAACTACAAGGGGTGATTAAATGAAAAGGTACGAAACGACACTTTGGGTACAAATGTAGACTTTATTCAAAATATACACCACAGGCCTGAGCACGACGATCCCACTGACGAACAAGCCGCAGGATTCCTTGTTCCCAGAATTCCTGTGGCCGTGACGAGACCCAGTCCGTTACAGCGTCCTTGAGTACGTCGTCCGAGTTGAAGCGCTTCCCTTTCAGGTGGTTTCTTCAGTGGAATCAACACATGGAAATCGCAGGGCGACATGTCCGGACTGTAGGGCGGATGGTCCAACGTCTCCCACTTGAACGTGGCCAGTTCCTTGGCGAAAACGGACATTCCATTTTCTCATTGACTTGTGGGACACACAGCCTTCCCAGTATACGATCATCCTCCTGCGATGAATAGTGGCTGGTTTAACACCTTCCGCTGTCAGAAATCGGATAACGCCTCGCTGCCCCTAAATCGCCGAATTTTGCAATGTGAACACCATCCTGTCCTGCACTGCCGCGTCAATTGGACGTAGGAGGGTGCTTTTTACAAGAGCTTCTGCTCTCTCCTGCGGGGCCCCCGCATGTTCCTATCCACACAAAAGACACGAATCGCATTCCTAGATGTCTCGCTACGTGCTCTCATAGCTGCATGGACAAATATGATAACGGTTAGGTTGTTGCGACGTTTCGTACCTTTTCATTTGATCACCCCTTGTAGTTGCGCTGAACCCTGACTTCAAGATAAAACTTTTTCCTCTATGACTGCAAAAAGATTACAAAGTCAAGGACAAAAAACCTAACTTCTACATCGTTTGTACGATCCGCTTGAAATTTTTCACAAATTTGTAAAAAAATATAGAAAACAATCTGTCAATTTTAAAAATCTGAAAATCCACCCGTTCCTTCATTTTTAAGCGATTTTTCGCTATTTTCAGCACCATTTCGTTTCCGAGAGTCAGAAATATTGAATCATTTGCGTGACAAAATGACCTATTTTAAGTGAAAATGGTGTCATACAATACGTTTAAAATAATTTCTCCGATTACACAGTTTATTATTTTTTTCCCCACAAATAAATCGTCTATTGGATATTCGAATGTTTATGTATACAAAACGAAAGCTTTCGACTGCGAAAAGATTCCGCGCGTTTCCAGATGAGCATGAAATTCGATTTGGGTCTGTAATAAAAATTGAATATGAACTTATTTATTTTAGGTGGATGAAAATTAAATATATTGAATGAAAGACAAATTTCCTTAAAATGTTTTTTCTCTCGCCCGTTGTAATTGCCTTCACAACAGGCTTTGACTTTAAGTTTTACTCTGAAATGAAACAAAATTGAATGTTATTAAGGATTACAAAATGAAGCTTTGCATCGAAAATAGTGGCTGTATAGTTAAAAGTTTTTCTATACGGGAGCACTCAAAATAATTTCAATACAATACGGTCAATGGCAGTTTAGAGACAGGTATCTATTTTAAGCATATAATACTATCCTGCAATATGATTAGCTAATAATCCGACGACGATCGTGTGCCTCCTTCAAAATTTGAGCCAAAAGCCGGCACTGTTGGCGACTTTTGCGATAAATTGCCAAATTGGGTGCGAAAAAAATGCTTTGAAAAATGAACCGAACTTGGCGATATTTTTATTATTTTACGGTAAATTGAGAAAGGTATTTACGTATTATCCCGGTGGTCATTAACGCCAAACTATTTTTTCCTCAAATTTTCTGGCAAACTGTTGGCAATCATATTCCGAACCATCAATAATTTCATGTGTCCGGCATTTATCTTTGCGAAAAAGTTGCTCGTCTTGGCGGATCGCCTGGATTGTAGTACCTAGAAAAATGTCTGATGTAATTATATTAAGCTATGTCGATTTCTTTGGAAATTTTGAAAAGTCGTTACTCGCACTTTAATTAACTGATTTATTGTATTGTGTTTTGTTAAGGGCTATGTG
Source organism: Cheiracanthium punctorium (assembly GCA_038373885.1). NCBI lineage: Eukaryota > Metazoa > Arthropoda > Arachnida > Araneae > Cheiracanthiidae > Cheiracanthium > Cheiracanthium punctorium. The sequence goes on along the minus strand of JAWZYV010014716.1, from coordinate 30,453 downwards.
CCTAGGAGTATGAGGGGGTCTCCGACCGACGAAAATTTGTTAATGCATTAGAACCCAAAACGGGTTAACGTCCTTATGATTTCGGTTATTTGTCTGTTCTGATGTCCACCCATCCAGTGTTCTAACTGCTGTGGATATACATCGATTTGTGCGAAATTGATGTTTTATCTATGTACAGTACCACCTACCATATTGAAAATGGTGTATGTAGCATTTATAGTTTTTTTACAGGAGAAAAAAATCCAATGTATAGCACAGTCTTAAAAACAGAACTAAAAGAGGGGGGGGGGGTTCGGGGGGGGGTCTCCCCCTGTATCTGTTGATACAGGAATGACTGAATCAACAGTCATTCTTGAAAACATATTTTAGAGATATTCGATTTTTGAAAGAAAACAAAGTTGGCATATATATTACTAAGGCTCTCAAAATGATGCTCTCCATTGAGAATAACGTCCGTATTATTAATAGTTCTACAGGAGCACTCAAAAGTATTCCCATTGCAGTCTGTGGCATTTGAGAGACACTAATACATTTCTAGCACAAGACAATGAGTATAAAATTTTTATATTTTTCAGTTAAACGCTAAAAAAAATTAAAGGTCTTTTACAGGGTCTCATAAAATTGCATTTATAGTGATAATACAACATTTTTTTATCTACGAAATCTCGCTAGTTTTAACTAAAAGACACAGCAGATTTGGCGCAAAAATACTTTGTATTGGAAAGTGTTTTATAATCTATGAGCTTGGCATGATTTATCTTTCTTGATTTTTTAAGGCAACAGATAAATTTTGTAATTCTTTTTTTCTTTCTTTTCATTTTCATTTATTTATTTTTTGGATAAGACAATTTCTAAAGCTCTATATAGTGGAACTGTAAATCAGTTGTAGACAACTCAGTGAAAGAATATATGTATAACTCGGCTGTTCGAGCCTTGTCAATGGGAGACCCCTGTGAACCCTCCTAATTTTTTAGTTTCATGATTGCCATATTAAAACGGCATTAATGGACTATGTTATTTTATCTCTCATCTATCGTGTATTTCACCTGGTAACCCCATGTTGAAATTTTTAGGATTGTAACCTATTTATAGAAAAATACATGTGATGCACATTCTACAGCTTAGTAAATATTGTAACAATAGATTAAAGCTCTTGTGAACTAATAGTATTTAAATATATGTAAAATATACTTGTGATGTATATTCTACAGCTTACGAAATATTGTAACAATAGATTAAAGCAGTTGTGAACCAATAGTATTTAAATAAACGGATGAAATTTTTAAACAATCATTTTATCAAATAAATGCAACCTTACGGAGCTTATAGAAAACGGTGGTTTACGTAACACATACTAACATTTTCAGCGGACATTTATTACTTTTATGTCGCGTTTTCGTAACGCCGTGTCTTATTTTTATGTCACATTTTCAAAAGGGGGTGAGAGATAAAATGACATAGTCATTAATATATTTAATGTGGCTGTTGCATGCCTGCATTATTTAGTCAACTCATTACCTAGGCGAAACTGAATGAGTATTCTAAAGTCAGCAATAAGAACACACACAAGAGTATATCCAACAATACTGTGGAACAAAAACACGGTTCTCAGTAAAAAATTTCAGGGAGCATCCAAAAGGGGGGAAATAAAAGAAAGACAGAAAGAAAGGCTGTATCATTATCTTTTCGTTGACTAAAACCGAAACTCGGACAAACGGAGGAGGGGTATCCAGATCCTTGCACCACCCACCTATGGCCTTTAGAAAATGGATTCCTTACCAATAATGTTACATTTTTGTCTTTATTTGAAGAATGAATCCAGAAATAAACAAAATATAGAAAGAAAACTAAGTGCCGAAACAAAAAAACAGACTCAGGGTCTGATCAAGGTCGGATTAAAGGGAGGGGGTCGGAGGAGGTGACCGCCCCTCCCGAGAAAAATGAAATTAATGTAAACAATCCCAACTTACTTCCATAAAATTTATATATATATATATGTGAATCTTCCATCCAAGCCTCCACCCACAAAATTGTATTAATCCGTCAGTGGGCCGGATTATTCATTAGGCTGTAGTCTATCTGTCCCGATCATTTCAGGGACTTTTCAGTAACAAGTCGAAAGAATTTTTTAATGAAGTTGTATAATCAAACTTTTTCAAAATGACTCAATAGAACGGAAATATTTGTGGCTATTTCTGAAGATGTTCTCTGGAACGCGAGTTGACCTTCTGCATTTCCCCGAGAGCTGAGATCCATAGGATTAAGGTTGTAGGAAAAACACGCCGCATAATCAATAATAATCCCCCACGAAACAATAATTTTTATTTAAATATTGGACATAAAGTTATTTTGTTTTGCAGTAAATATGAGGATGGTATTTTAAACGGATGTTGGGCAGCCCCAAAGTTCTTTTATTTTACAGTAAAGGCATTTTACAGGCATCCACGGCATTTTACGCCTAAGCCACACATCTAAAAGGTATTTTACAGTGTGGCTTTGGCGAAATTTTAAGGTGTACTAGGGTGTAAACTATCTTAGAAGGCTTTTGGTAGTTGGCTTGCTTTGTTTTTACTTAATTATTTATTTTACATTTTACAATATTTAAACAAAGGCGAATTATTTTTTGAAACAATAATAATATATAGAATGAAAGTCATTTTTTTATAGTTGGGGAATCCACTATTACGATAAATTATCTTATTAATCTCGGAAATTAACCACGTTAAATATGAAAGAATTGATTTTTGGCCGGTCGAAACCACAGGTCAAGTGCGCGAATGCCAGTACGTTCGTTCAAATAAAATAATTAGAACAGAGAGGATCTTCGCACGGTCGGGGTATCCGAGAAGCCATAACCTCAGGCAAACTGAAAACAAAAAGAATTCTCGGATACTCTTGACCCGCAAAGAAACTCACAAATTACTTGTCACATTTAAGATTATTATGTCTTGCAAAAACATTTGAACGTAATACGATAATGAATGTTTTATCCGAATTTTTTATTATTTATTATATATCGATTATTCTATTCCTCTTATAAAGATTTTTTTTGAGCAAAATATTTTATATCATTTTAACGAAGATAAGTTGAAAAGTAATGTACACATGCTTGTAGAACACTAACGAAATGACCTTTAGAAGTGTTCCAAGCGGTATGTGGAAGTAACAGTCCCCCTGTACAAGCGTGTACAGTTTAAATGCCTTCCGAATGCAGTATATTTTGAATGGTGGAGGTATTATTGTGCTAGATCTATCTATCCCCAGTTCGATTTCTTATGAATTAACCCATTAAATAAATTAAGAGAAGTTAAAAATATGTAACCTATAATTAGTAAAAACCGTCCAGATAATGAAATAATTTTACAAGCATGTATTTTTATAGGGGAAAAAATAGTGTTTAAGGGCACAGTTTAAAGTACATATTGTTTTCGATGGTTTTAAAAATTTTACAGAAACAATTATTATTTTATGTGTGTAAACTTGTCTAGTTATATGTTTGCATATGGGGAAGGTGGGAAGTGTTAGAAATTCCAAATATATATCCATGAACATTAACATTCATTTAAAAAAAACCTGAGTTGTACGAATAAATAACTTTAAACATCGCCAGTCTCACTATCTATTTGCCCCCCCCCCCCCACTTTATTTTGACGGGAATTTTTTCCGCACACTAATTTACTTGGAGAAATTTATTTGTCTAATGTTAACTCAAATTTGTTCATTTTGAATCAAGAAAATTCGTAAAAGTTGTGTTTTATTTTATTATCGTACAAAACCTACAGATTAGTTCACCCAAGGTGGAGGAAGGGCTGGGATAAACCTCTCGCAAATATAACACGTGGGACCTTTTAGTTTTGTTTACATCTAATTAGCATTAGTAATACCATTAATTAGCACTAAACATAAATTGTAATATAATTAGCACTATTTATTTTCTCATTTAATTTAGCTCTATTACTTTAGTGAGGGTGAACTCCTCCCCCTAAATATATATATATATATATATATATATATATATATGTGTATAGGTGCGTCACTGACCAGGGGGCCCCTTGGTAACATTTGCTACGGGCCCCGCGCTGTCTTAATCCGGCACTGGAGGAAGCAGGTTGTTAAAAGAAACAGTCTAAAAATGTTTCATGTGCATGATGATAACTAATAGATGAAGACTCCTTTTAACAGATAAAAAGTTTATTAAAAAGATATAATGAACTTCTTACAATCTACATCACGACATCTTGTGCAGAAGTCACAGCAAAAACATGATTATATGCTGAAACGAAATGGCAGACTAGCAGCCGAGTGAGCCAACAAACGAGAAAGCTTCACTAGATTTGAAAGCATTTAAAAGCCCCTGGCGAACGAACGAGTCATCAAATGTTGTTTTATTTTAAAAATCTTTCCTGTAACTTAAATATTAAATAAACACAACAAAATGCCCCCTTTCTCCGCTGCCCAAAGATAGGATTACAATACTTCACTCATGGGTCATAGGTTACAGGCTTCGTTAACAGATCGCCCGAGTTCCATTTACCACATACATTCAAAAGTTCAAACTGCTTTTCAGCTAAAAGTTCTTTAATAAAGTGGTATCTAAGATCAATATGCTTATTTCGAACACTTTCAATGCTGTTGTTACTACAGTCAATAGTACTTTCTGAATCCTAATAAACCTTAGGTATTTCAACATTGAAATTTAAAATATCACAACTTTCTATATAAATAGCCTGTAACCACAAGACGTCTTATACAGTTTCTGAGATTGAAATGTATTCGGCTTCCATTTTTGCAAGATAGAGCTACACATGTCTGCTTAGTACTGCGCCACGAAATAGGAACATTTGGAAAAAGAATTAAAAAGCCTGAGAAAGAGCGTCTAGTACCTCGATTGGATGCCCACGAGGCACCAGAAAGAGCAATTCAATGTTTTAAATGATCAGTTTGCATAGAGATACTGTAATGACTCGTTGATATAACATAATTAAGGACCTGACATAATCATTTCCAGTGAGTTATTTTAGGATGACAATTAAATTGTAATAGTCAATTAACAGCAAAAGGAATTCTCAAGTGATATACACAAATGGGCTCAATTAATCTAACTCAGCCATCGATCCTTTTTACAGGGACTGCCCGTTTAGATTCATTGAAATTTAACTGTTCTTCAGGTCTTACAGACCTGGTTTTGATTGTAAAACATTTTTGACTTTTTCTCCTGCTAATGCACCGGACTTGTTTGTTCAATTGGTAACCTTTATTGCATGGACTTTAATAAATTTGGATTTTATCTTGTCATGCATGTTTTCCCCTACAGCAGCTATTGATTCAACTGGAAATTTGAATGAGTTAAAAGTTATTTAGGGTAAGCAGATCGTTTTAAAGGGTTCACATCCTTAAACTTTGTTTTGGGTCATTCAGACCAACATCCAAGAGTGACCCGTCCTTCGCCGAGAGGGAAAATGTCACATAGTGATGTTTTTCCTCTCGGCAAATTAGCATCACTGCATCTTTTAACAGCTGAAGGAAACTGCGTTGTTAGATTAACGCAGAGGTTCCCAAACTTATAAGTATCACGCCTCCCTACTGCTTAAAATGAACATGCTTACGCCTCCCTTCGGCCCAGAGCCCAGCAAGTAGTAGCAAGTGGGCTCGCCAAGCTACTGTAAAATAAAATAATAAAGACCAAAAATACATTTTCAGATGTTTTATTATAAAAATATGCTTTTACATACTTATTTTAAGAAGAATCAATGTGACGGATGAGCTTGCATGTTTTTGACAAGATTTCCAATTCTGGGTTCAATAGAAGAAAGTGCACAATGTAGATCACTAGTAGAGCTGAAGCAAACCGCATGTATTCGGTACTAAGATACGGATAATCACTCAGACTCGAAGTAACGAATTGTTACTTTTAGGTTGATATCGTTACTCGTTACTCGATTCGAAGCTGTTTCGGATCGAGCAGCTTCGAACTTCGAATACAGACTTCCAGGCGAGGCGAACTAGGGGGGTAACGGGTTCCAGTAATCGAGTACTAATATCTTCTGTTTGTTACTGGATATCGGATCGCGGTTTCAAGGGGAAAAATGATCGAGTGTGCATTTCGGATCGACCAGGTTCGAACTTCGAATACAAGACTGCCGGAAGGAGAAAATGAATTTCGGTATTTGAGTAATAGTATGTTCCGTTCCGTTACTAGATACCGGAAGTATTATGGATTCTCGCTGTTTGAAGGGAAAAATCAGTTTCGGTATTTGAGGAGTAGTATGTTCTGGTTGCAATTCGTTTGTGCCGAGCCGAATGGTATCGTTTTGATAAGGTTTGGAAGAATCCGTATGTTTCGTTACAGTTATGGAGATGGATATACTATCTGCTGCTCTATTGATATGGGTCGTACAATGGGGGGATAGGATCCGGTGTATAGTGCGTTCTTATGCGCAGTTGAACTTTTTTTTGCAGGGGGGGAAGGGGGTGTTCTTATAATTGTAGAGGAGCAATACATATAAGAGAAGCATGTTAGTAAGGGGTGCTAATTTCGGGCGTACTAACATTTTAGTACTAAATAGTGGTGCAATCAGAATTCTTTCTTTCAGGGTGGTTCCGAAGCAGGATTGCGAACTTAACTTTTTCTTTTTTTTAGCTAGAATCGAAATATGAGTAATAAATAACAAATTATTTAAATACACCTTTAAAAAAATATTTTTTTATAAAGTAAACGAATCCACACATTTTTATTATTTAAAATATTATTTGGAACTAAAAAAAATATTTAGCATGGAAACCTAAACACATTTTTTAAGTAATTGTTTAAAAAATATATAAAAAATTGGGAGCTACCCGGGATTTCTATGCCCACTCCTGCGTAAGCCACTGGTATTAAAATAATTCAATAAAGTTCAGTATGTTTCTAAAATGTCGGCGTTTAGGGGGCCATCTGCCCTATTTTATGGTACATTTTATTCCATGAACTCATGGAATACGCATAGTCCGGTGCAACCATTCTTTCTGTATGAAAGGAGTGATAATTTTTGTTTAAAGAATGCTCTCATATATGCACCCACAGAAGGGGCTAACCCCTTTCATCCCAAAAGTGCAGAAATAGAACTGGAAATATCTTAAAAATAAATAATTCTCACTGAATTAAACAATTTTAATTTAAAATATGGTAATTTTTAATTTACTTCGAAAAATCGTCCAGCAAAAGAAGTTTTTGATATGAAATATGAACTCACAAATAATAAAGATATTATGCTTGTAGAGACGCAAAGTAGTTGATATCATACTGAGATCCCCTGCCCTGTGAATTTAATATATATGGCCCAATCCCTGGATCTCATGATTCGAGAACCCGCTCCCAGAAAAAAACACGAGTCACAAGCTTTCCTTTACACTTTTTATGATAAGAGTGAACAGGTTAAACCAGCGTTCAGAATTTAAAAAAGGGGGGGTTGAGAAAAAAAAGAATGGCATATGTCTTTGGAAGATTTCTATGTGTACTCAGTAATTCGGATAATTTAGCATTGTATAAAACCATAAATGTGTATAAAAACAATCTGTAAATCAGAGAAAATAAGCTGTAAATACAACTTTGTACAACTTCGCTAAAAAAAATTCTTTTGGGTTAGGTTTTGTTATGGGTTTATGTATGGGCGGCATATACCCATAACAACACTGTCCCGGATGTGTTGTTATGGGGCACATATAACACCCTATTACCCATTCTATTAGTAGTAACGAAAGTAACGAGTAACGAATACTTAGTAACGAATAGCGAACATCTAAGTAACAAATACATACGGATACTCATTTTGTCGTTACTTTTACAGCACTAATCACTAGCAATATCTAGTTTGCTTCTGTACTTTGTTTTTATTGCTACAACTGCTGAAAACGCTTTGTCACACAAGTAAGTGCTTGAAAAGGTTAAAACAATTTTAGTGCTTGCTCTGCTGTGCTGGGATAAACTTTGAGATATCTAACCCAAAATTGTGCCTTATCCATCTTCTCAAAATCATATTAGGCAGCAGAATCATTTTTGATTTCCAAAGCTTGCTCTTGTAATGCATCTGGCAGCATTTCTATGTCAATGTGAAAAGGATCGATCGCTAATCGATAAATAATATTATCGCACGAATCGGGAAAGTAGCGCTTGAATTCGTCCGTGAGTTGCTGCAAATGGTTTGATATTTTATTCTTGGTATCAATTTCATCCAAAATCTCCTTAAAGCACGCTTCTTCTGAGATCGCAAATAGTTTAGGAAAGCAGGAATAGTTGGAAGCTAAAATTTTGCGTCTCCACAGTTGCAACTTCTCACTGTATGCCGTGATAGCATCCCGATGATAAATTATGTTCGAATCTCCGCCTTGTAATTTCAAGTTCAAAGTGTTCAATGAGTCAAAAAAATCTGATAGATAAGCAAATATTACTTGGACCCATGGTTTTTTAAATTCCACAAACAATTCTGTTTGTTTTTGCATTTCTAAAAACTGGATAACTTCATTTCGCAGTTCAAACAATCTTGCCAACATATTTCCTTTTGAGAGACAGCGCACACCTCTGTATGAAATAACAATGTCTTGTGTTCTGTGCCCAAATCTTCAGAGAGAGCCATAAAAAGCCACGTGTTTAATGCACTCTTCTTAACATAATTTACAATTTTAATGCATAATTTTAAGACGTCATAGAGTTTGTTTGAAAGTGTTTTAGCTGCCAAGGCTTGCCGGTGTATAAAACAGTGAATAGTAATTACGTTGGGATTTTTTTCTTTGACCAACTCCACGAATGCTGAACGAGATCCAAGCATAGCCGGAGCGCCGTCTGTGCACACAGCTATCAACTTTTTCCACGACAGTTCATGTTTATCAAAGAATCCAGAGATTGCTGTCATTATATCAATTGCTTTCGAAGTTGTCGTTAACTCTGTTGAAAACAGTAACTCCTCTTTCATTGTTTTGTTTTTTATGTATCGAACGAAAACTAGCTGTTGATAGCATTACGCCACATCCGTACTCTCATCCAACTGTATTGCAAAAAAACATGATTCTTTCACTGCCTCCATTACTTGATTTTTTATATCTTCAGCCATATCATCAATACGACGTTTCACAGTATTATCAGAAAGAGGTATTTGTGAAAATTTTTGTTTACTTTCTGTTCCAAGAACGATATCAGCTGCTTTCAATAAGCAGGGTTTAACGAGTGTTTCTCCGATAGTATGGCTTTTCTTGGCTTTTGCAAATAAGTAGTGACAATTCATAGGAAGCTCCGACCACTTTCTCAGATGACTGAGCAAACGTTCCAGTACTATCCAATTTCATGCGCTTCAAACTTGCAGATTTTGAAGCGAAAAACTCCTTCGGCTTGTCTTTTAAATCGCTGTGTTTTGTTGACAAATGACGTTCCAAACGCGAAGGTCTCATAGCATCATTGCTCAATACTTCCTTCATAACAAATAACACACTGCGGCTAGTCGATGCCACTTTTATTCATAGAAACAGAACTGTATTTAATATAATCATCAATATATTTGCGTTTTTTCACAGAGCTCATGGCGAAATAAAAGAAATAATCGGTCACTGTCACTACTCTTACACACAAATAACAGCAATAACACGACGCTTGTTTGTTTTTGCATCAAGTGCACACGTGTTCTCGCAAGTCGCGTACGGCACTATGAATAAAAGTCGCGATGCCACTTTTATTCATAGAAACAAAACCGTATTTAATATAATCATTATATTTGCGTTTTTTCACAGAGCTCATGGCGAAATAAAAGAAATAATCAGTCACTGTCACTACTCTTACACACAAATAACAACAATAACACGACGCTTGTTTGTTTTTGCATCAAGTGCACACGTGTTCTCGCAAGTCGCGTACGGCACAGGAATGCGCGGGCGTCTGGAGTAAAACCGCCGCCCGCACCCCCCTCATCATGTCTTCCTAGTGGGGCGCACCCCCTAGTTTGAAAATCAATGGATTAATGCAATTTGAGTAGCGATCATGCTATTATGGGTTGCTTAAGATTGAATAAGGATAGTTTAAAGGTTTTAGATTTGCCAGAAATACCACCACTCTTAAAAATACTGTAAAGTACGATATTTTTCAGATTTTGTTCATCGCAATCTTTATTGACTTGAAAAGGGTTTTTGCTTTCAGTGCAGTGACAAGAAAGGCTTTTGAAAAGCAAACAGAAACCATCGATATAGAATAACGGGTCAACGTCATGGCAATATTCAATCAGAGCCAAAGAACTTCATTTGGTGCCATCTGTCTGTTTTACGGTAGTTAAACGGGTGCACTTTTCAAGTGTTGGAGTGACGCATGGATGGAGGAGACTCACCCGAACTTCTCCGCCTCTTGCCTGAGCTCTTCCTCCCGCATGAATCGCATCTCTTCGAGGTCTGCCTTGTTCCCGCAGAGCACGATGTCTGGCTGGTCGCAGTAGGCGTGCGTCTTGAGCTGCTCCAACCAGTTACGGATATTGAGGAAGGAGCGCTCACAGGTGAGGTCGAACAGCAGGAGGAAGCCCATGGTGTCGCGGTAGAATGCCGTCGTCAGGCTGCGGAACCTGAAACAACAGTGTTAGCATAACTCCACAATGAAAATCTAGTATCTAGAACAACTAATAAAATTTTAATCTTCATATTATATTATACAGATTATATCATATTATATTATACACTTCATATTTTATTAGACTAGATCTAGGTTATTATTAGATATTATATTATATAATAATATTATTATTGGATATAAAATAATAGCAAAAATTTATTTGTAAACAAAACAAAGGATTGTGTTATTGTGATACATAAGATATTTAGTTATATCTATATACTAGCGGCTACCCGCGACTTCGTCCGTGTCGGCTTTAGAATTAGGTCCCGAGAGAAGCAAAGCATGTGTGAATAACAAATATGTTTGCGACTAAAGAAACTGCATTTAAATATTATTTGCTTTTTACTTATTTTAAATGAAGTATAATGCATGGTAGTATACTTCATTTAAAATAACAGAGTATGTAAAATTACTAAATTTAGATTTTTTTCAGGCATTTGGCGAATAGAGACAGTTACGACAGTATTTGCGAACTGTTTTGAGTGTTCTTGTAAAAGAAATATTTATGCTATATGCATGAATTTTAGCCTATGTTAATCAGGAATAGTGCAGCTTTCTATTAGCGAAAAAGTTTTAGAATCGGTTCTGTAGTTACAGAGATACCCATAGAGCGTAATGTATTAGAATTATTTTGAGTGTTCCTGTAAAGGAACTATTTGCGCTACATGCATTAATTTTAGCCTATAATACTCAAGAATAGTGTAGCTTACTATCAGTTAAAAAAGTTTTGGATACAATTGAGTACTTACAGAGATACACATAGAGCGTAATGTAATTCTTATGAGTATCCCTGTAAAAGAACTATTTGTGGTATATGCATGAAAGGTAGCCATAACACTCAGGGTCCCCCCAGTGTCTAAGAGGGTCTGCTCTCAAACCTGGAAGGTGGGAGATGCCAGGTTCAAACACCGGTCGCGCCTGTCGACCTAGCCGCTCGCAGTTTTCCGTGTTTTTTTCAAAAACCTCGCGAAAATACGGGCTAGGATCCCTTAGAAAGTTCCCCACAGAGGAATAACCCATATAGGCCTAGGACCCTAGTGCAGTCAATCGGTCTTAATCCCCAAACAAACAAACAATAATACTCAGGAATAGTGTAACTAAGTTTTAAATTCGGTTTAGTAGCTATAATTCCATAGAGCGCAATACATTAGAATTATTTTGAATGTTTTTGTAAAAGAATTATTTATGCTATATGCTTGAAAGGTTGCCTGAATGTTAATCCAGGGCATAAGCTATCTTCATTACGAATTTTTCCAAATCCGTTCAGCAATTTGTGTGTGATTCAGTCAAAAACATCTAAACACACAAACGTACACATTTTTTAATGACTATGTCATTTTATCTCTCAATACCCTTATTGAAAAATGTGTCCCAAAAATGCGACATAAAAAGCGACATAATTTTACATGTATTTAAATACTATTAGTTCACAACAGCTTTAATATCGAGATTAAAGCAATCTTTAGTCTCGATATTGTTACACTATTTCGTAAGCTGCAGAATATGCTCCACATGCATTTTTTTACATATATTCAAATATTATTAGTTCACAACAGCTTTAATCTATTGTTACAATATTTCGTAAGCTGTAGAATATGCAACACATGTATTTTTCTATAAATAGGTTACACTCATAAAAATTTCAACAGAGGGTTACCAGGCGAAATACGCGAAAGATGAGCGATAAAATGCCAAGTTAATTAATATAGTTTTAATATGGCAATAATAAAACTAAAAAATTAGGGGGTTCAGGGGGATCTCCCCCTGACGAGGCTCGAACAGCCGAGTTTTTATATTATTGGTAGGATTTGGAAATTTATGAAGTTAAGAAACACATTTGGACTTTTCTTTCTAATGCTTTTTAATTTGGCGTAAAATCAACATAATTTCCATACCATTTCATGTTTTTCAAATGCATGTTTATCTGAAAATAGAATTTCAGCTTTATTTCAAAAGCATAAATCATTTTGTGCGGGCGATAAAACGGTTTTTAATTAATAATTAGAAAAGTATTTAAAATTTCAACATTCTGAGCCTCAGGTGCACAGTCATGGGCTTCTATGCTCAAATTTTCAAAGCTCTGCTTTCTGTAGATTTGTCTGGAGAACATTCATTTTTATTATTATTGATAGATAGATTTGGCATAAAACTGGCATAATTTCCGTGGAATTTAATGTTTTTCAGATGCACGCACGCGCTTCTTTATTGAAGCAATAGCATTCTTGTTAGCTCAAAACATGAATCATTTGATTGATACGGGCGAAACTCGCCAAGCATGGCAACGTAAAAACGGTTTTTAATTAATAATTAAAAATCTAAAATTCTAATTAGCCTATAACCAACTCCAGGTCCCCTCTATATCTAAACCAAAATGCATCCTAATCCAGCGGTTTAGGCGTGAAAGCGTCATAAACAAAGAAACTCACTTTCGCATTTATAATATTAGTTAGGATATTATAAAACAAAGTCCCCTAGTCGAGTCTGTCTGAATGCCTTAATCTTGGGAAGTACCAGCTCAATTTGAAAAATTCTTTTTGCGTTAGATAGGCCATTTAATGAAGAAGGTTTTAAGCTATATAACAGCAACAGTTTATGACAAAATATGCATGTGTATCGAAGAATAAGGCAATTCTTCACAGCAATGTGTTCTCAGCTTAAACCACATGAATTTGTAATTGTAATAAGTGTTTTCTCATTTTATGTGATCAGATTATCAAATCTTTGTCATTTAAAGAATCACATGATTCACACTCTACGTTGGATGTTTATATCTGATAAAATTAGATCAGTGAAAAATTTAAAATTTTTTCCTTATAATAGCTTAAGTTAGATTTCGCGAGCAAAACTGGCGTCCTTTTTAAGCCATGGCACAAAAATGCATTAGAAATCCGTCTAGGTTAACATGTCACAGCCATAAAATTTGCTCTATGAACGAAATAATAAAATTCCACAATATTCAATAAAAGTAGATCAGTGAACAACGTGAGATTATTATTATTATTATAATTTTCTTTCAACAATTCAAACTATATTACTGGTCAAAAGTATTGCAAGTTTGAGAAATTTCACGTTTTTTTTTCAATAAACCACCCAAAAGTAATATTTTTTTGTTTAAAGTGATTTTTTTTACATCAATCCACTCATATAATATACTAACATATGCGGTACCAAAACCGACGCTACTTTCACGCTGCAAGCAGCAACAGCTAGATGTAAACATTAGTGCAATAACAATAGCGCAACCATTGAATTTTGTACATCCTCTCATGAGTCGTCATTTTTTCTTAGTTTTTTTTTTTTTTTTCCTACCTTATTTTGAAATTCTTTCCACAATCATGGGCATCGGCAGCATAGGGCCCTGCTTTTTTGAGCTTTCCAACAGTCATCATTATGTTGAAGTCATGTTTGCCCTCCCCCAAAGAAATTTTCTGCTGATGCCCATGTTTCCAATTTACAGTTTACACTTATCTTAATATAGATAAAGAATAAAGCCACATTACCACATTTTATGGACACCGTACACACACACACACATATATATATATTGCTTGTTCGTAACTCATTTATTGGGGAATACTCTTTAAGTAAAAAGATCCCAAGAAATGTGTCATTAAAAAAGGACATCCCGTGAAAAAGTTCTGCAGTCAAAAGAAAGTGAATTTCTTTTGGAGTGCATAACACGTTACCTCTCTTGTCCCGCCGTGTCCCACAGCTGCAAGTGTATTCTCTGGCTGCGACCCCCTGATGCATCCGAGTGCGGTGGGCGATACACCTGCAAAAGAAAGGAAAGGTCACATTTCTTTGCAAAAGGGGACGTTCCTGCTAAGCCCTCGCCCTGTTGGTCTGAACGACCAAAAACAAAGTTTAAGGATCTTAATCCAAAAAAATTCTGTTTACCCTAAGTAACTAACTAATTTAAATTTCCAATAGCTGCTGTAGGGAAAAAATAGATGACTAAGTTTTATGAGATAAAATCCAACTTTATTAAGGTCCATGCAAAAAATTTGTTACACATTTATCAAAAAGGGCCCATGCATTAGCAGGGAAAAAATCACAAAAGTTTTACAATCAAAACCAGGTCTAGAAGACCTGAAAAATAGTTAAATTTCAATTAATCTGAACTAGCGGTCCCAATAAAAAGGGTGGATGGCTGAGTTAAATATAAATTTGAGTGTTAGGGCTAAATTAATCTAAGTTTAAAGATTCATATTAATTGTTAGAAAGGCATGGTCAAAAACATTTTAATCTACATTAGAAAGGGTAACTGTACCCAAAGAAACATACCATAAAATGCGCCATCTCCTACACTATTCAGCATAGACGAGAAGTGGCAAAGAATTCCACAGAATTCTAGCTTAAATACGATTCTCAAATGTAATTTGCATATGAACGCTTTTAGATATTAAACGTAGATCAATCCAATTGGATCGAGAGCATGTACAGAAATGACGTCACAAGAAAACCACGCCTACTCATTTAAATATTACGATTCAAAGAAAACTTTCTTTAGCGCTGTGGCTATATGGCTTTTTATTTGCAAAGCAAACTAATGCAACTGCGTAACAGAATTGAATTACCGGCAGTTGAACACGCCGAGGAAGCTGTTTACTCAACTCCACCCTTTAGATTGTTTACATTTTCGCCAAGCAAGCAGCATTTCAGAAAAACATTTGTAAGTTGGATGGTGGGGAACTAAAGGATTTTATTTAAAAGTTATTACGTTTTTAAATATAAGTATTTTCAGTTAAGCTTTTATTTGAAGACTTCTTATTTAATATTTAAGTTACAGGAAAGATTTTTAAATAAAACAACAGATCCTTCCTCGGTACTGCTAGAGGTCTTTTAGCCCTTTGAAATGCAAGCATTTTCACATCCCTGCTGGATAGGCTGCCCAACGCTGAAGATGTGCATCCACAACAGGAGGATCGATCGAGCGGCTCATTCAGCACCACACAGCTCAAGATGCTTTCTGGCACTGCTGGCTGTGTGCCAGCTGTCTCGCACGGCTGTACTTTTTCTTTATCCTTATTTTTTTTTGCAGTAAAAGCAATCGAATAAGGTGTTTTCATAATGCAACCACAGCACCTTAAAGGGTTAAAAGGGGCATCTCACTGAACTGAAAAACTTGGTTTGCTGTCTCCAGTGCTGAGGCGGGACATTTCTACAACTTGAATGGGGAGCCTTCTCCTAAGATCGACAGGGTCTCCTTCTTGAGGAGTAAGAGGATGGGATGGATAGATAAGCTGCGACGGGCACCCCTTTCTGATAAGTCCTTTTTTTTTTTTTAATGTCGGCTAGAGGTAAAAATGGTTAGTTTGCACGTGTGGTTAGGGAATTCATTTTTGGATTGTTGTACAAGATGTTGTTTCAAGTAGGGTTTAATGATATTGTTCTAGAAATATCCAAAAATTTTATAATCATAATAAATATTTGTTACTTTTTAAAATCAGAGAGTTTCAATTCTTATTTTCAATTGGGCATCTCATTGTGCCCCCCCCCCTTTTTTTTTTTTGTTTGTTTAGCCGACAGAGACTGGAGTGCTGAAAATTTCTTTGTGAAGAAATTTAAATCTAGCCCTTTGCCATTCATTTAATTGTGTTTAGTAGAAAATGTTTTCTTTGTATTTAACAAATTTTCTGGTCAATTTGGTCGACAGTTTGTGATCATAGCAATGATCCTTTGTGGTATTTTCTAAGTACTCCTCTAGTGCTAGTGACATTTATTATCCTCTAGGGCTAGTGACATTTATTATCGTTACACTCTGTTTTATTTCTTTTAATTCTAATTTCTATTCTAACAGCTAAAAAACAAAGCACAGAACTTGGGCCTATTTTATCCAATTCTTTAATTATGATATCTAAATGAAATTTCCCATCATCCTATTAAACTTAATTATTCACAGTATCTCCTAAATTAAATGCATACAAGAACAAATTATCATTCGCATTTTCTTTAAATAGACTTACAGTAGAATCTCCCTACAACGAAATATTTAATAGGAAAGTAACTCTAAGGCATAAATAACATTAAAAATACTTTCCATATAACCAATTTTCTGTGACATAGCTTCGAGAATTCAATTCGCCAGCTGAAACCACTTGGCACTGGTCATTCCAGAGATAGCAAGCAAACACCACATCATGCCAAAATGCTATAATCATTCAAAAAACGTGGAAGAAAATGTGCCTGACTCTGTTTTAAAATGTGAAAGTTTTTATGAAAATTTAACATCACAGAATGCAATGGCAATATAAACTAACGGAATTTTTCAAGTATAGCACTCAGGGTTGTCAAAAAATCTGGGGTTAAAACCAGGTTTGATTGAGCAAAATGTGCAAAATTAAAATTTTGGGTACTTGAACTTGAAAATTTACACATATAGAAGTGCAAACTTCAAACCATAGATAAACATAAAATTAGGTTTTAACTCACAAAGGGAACTTGGCACTGCCCTCCAAAAAATAAATAAATGAATAAATTTGCTTCTAAAAACTTTCACTGTGTATTCTTTTGAATAAATAATTATTGGCTTACTAAATTATAAGTAATAGAAACTTTAACATCTACCATCAAAATATATCCACAAATAACAATAACTTTAATTTTGAGCCGTGCAAATTTCAGAAATTAATTAGTTACTTACTAAACTGAAGTGAGAAATTTGGCTTTTACTTGAATACTTTTTTGAGTGGGTGTAGTAAAACAAAGCATATGGATAATTTTTATTGTCTTAGACAAAGGTTTATCATCTTAGTATTATGTAATTAAGAAATTATATTAATGTAATTTTTTATTTATAAATTTATTGTAAAAAAGTATTAAAGAAATTCCAGTGATTTAAATGGGATAGAAAATGTTAGCAATAACTTTATATAGAGTTTCTCAAATTATTTTATTTTCTTTGTTTCAAAAACAATATAAAAAATGAATGTCAAAAACCTACCTGCACATTTCTTTTTAATATTTAAATAGTTAATGAAAAACACAGAGTTAAGCTATAATTCCTTTCATTCCATAATGTGTGTACTTTTTTATTTTGTGGTATTGATTTATTAACCAATGGCGTAGCCAAGGTGGGGTTAGAGGGCTCCCCATGAGGAATTTTTTGCCATACAAAATGTATATTCTTCTCTCCCTTATCACACACACCAATACATATATAAGTTGAAGTAGTCGTAACCCCCGCATGAAAAATTTCTGGCTACGCCACTGCCCAGTGATATAATCTAATTTCAATTGTTAGTGCAACCAGATCTGCTTTTATTATACAGCCAAGAAATTATTATCACATATTTGAATGGTTGTTTTATTTCAACATATTCTAATGAAGAAATATTGGATACTATGTTTGCATGAACATCTTTTCCTAATAGTAAAAATTAGGGATGCACCGAATACCATATTTTGCCGAATACCGAATATTCGGTTAAAATTCTAACCAAATACTTGGTTAAAATTTATTAAACCGCTATTAAACTTTGATTGCAATCCTTAATTTAATTATTATTTTCTTAAACAATATTTCATAGGGTGTAAAACTACAAAAATTAAAATGCTGACAAATTTAATATCCAAGTGTGTTTCTTTTATAAATTATTAACCTTTTACATGCCAATGTTCCTTTTTTGGAACATCATGTTGAATATTTTTTTTAAAATAAACTATCATATCTACAATTTTTACTGTACTCAAAAAAAAAAAAATTCTATAAAATTCCCCAAAATTCAAATTCACCCGAAAATTCCCCTATTGTATTTCCAATGGATGATTTCAAAGAGATAATAAAAAAAATTCAAAATATATCAAGGTATCTTTTTTCAATCTTGCATAAAAGTGCAATGTTCCAAAAAAGGAACATTGGCATGTAACGATATACGAAATCAGGGATGTCTCATGTATGTGTTGCTGCTGTTCCTTTATTAGATTTTGATACATTAGGTGCTTATATCTACTGAACATAAGTCTGTCAAAGGCATAACCGAAATTTTAGTTATTTTTGAAGGGTGAAGAACTAGAGGGGGAAGTTGTCATATCTTTTACCCCTTTGCTAGAAGGAGGGTGGATAGTTAGTGCTGCATTCCTCTGATTTGAGCTCAGATAGCTACTTGTTTCTTCTGTTAATAATGAATGTGTGCTTCACAAGGGTTTGTTTTTTAAGTCCTTTTTATGTAGAGGGAACTTATGGGAAGAAGTGACATAAGTCACGTGCTTGATTTTCTTTCTATGCTCTGCAATTTTTGAAGCCATTTCAGTAAGAACTTATATAGATATTTGTAGGAACAATGTAGATGGTGCAGTCGAAGAAATTTCTAACTATAGACAATGTTGATTTTTTAAAAAAGTTCTATGTCGGATGATTGAAATAAGTCAATCATAGAAATTTGTCAATTGCCTCTTGATGAAAACGGGTGCATTACTGGTGAAAAAATATATTATAATCGTTTTGGTTGAGCTGATTACACCTGGAGACATCTGGGCAATAGACTTTTAGAAGAGATATTAATTTAAATTTCTTTCGGACAAAGCCTAAAGCCAACATTACCCTATGCTCATCAATGGAAATCTGCAAAAAATTCGAATGCACATGACATTCTTACATGATAAGGGCATTTTTCAGTATGCCAAAATAATAATAATAATAATACTGTAAACATGTGTTTTGAATGCAAGAAAATTCTCCATGTACACTTCCCACGATATCATAGATATTGTGAAAAAAAATGCTAAAAAATTATAAAAAGAAATTAGTGTTTTAGTGGGTTTTAAAATTTTTGTATTGCTGGTTGAAATTCTAAGCACCCTCTAAAGAATAAAATATTTTATTATTTCTTGATTAGGTAGCTGACATTTTTAAAACTGCATTTATTTATATTATCTGTATTTTTAGTCAAGACTATGCAAAGTGTAAAATTGCTTACATCGTTCTTTTATACATTTATGCATTGCATTTCTTATAAAATATTATGCTAATTTTAAAATTACAATTTTTTTATTGAGTTTTGCTTAAATTTTAGTCATTTCGCACCTAATTATCAAGTAAAATTTTATTACTGCATAAAATTTTAGAGTTATAATAGAGCGTTTTGTTGCTTACATGAAGCAAATACACAAAAGGAAAGATGATAGCGTTACATGCCAATGTTCCAAAAATGGAACATCCAAGAAATCAGTCAAGGAAATTTTTTAATGGAATTTTTTTTTTTTTTTTTTTTTTTTTTTTTTTTGTCATTATGGGTGTATTCTAATGTAATTTTGATGAATTAAATATATATTTTATTCCTGGATCATAGTGTGACATTTAAAGGGTTAATAACTTTTTTAAATATTAGTAAAATGCTAGTCATTTTTTTACCTGCATATTTTATTAAAAATAATTAGCAGTTAATTGATTTTACATATTTATGAACACGTAATGTTATGTTTTTTTTTTCCTGCTTACTGTTTCAAATTTAAATCAGCATGGGCGCCCATAGGAATTTATCTAACAGGGGGCAAACTCCAAAAAATTTTTCTAGAGGGGGGCATTTTCAAACTTTTAACCAATTTAGCTCTGGTTTAGCCATTTGTATACATCATGAGACATTAACCTAAAACTCTAGGGGGGGGGGGGGGGCAAGTACCCTACCTTGCCTCCCCCCCCCCTTATGGGCACCCATGTAAATCAGTAATAGCTAGGTTAGGTTAATGTAATGTGCCATGAGATTTAATAAAAATTGAAAAGCAACAAAATTCAAATTTAACATCCGAGTGTTTTCTCTTACATTAAAACTTATTTCATTGTGATATTAGTTTTTTATGTGATTGTGGAACACTATGTTAGGGCTATCTGCCAAGGATGGCCTTGATAGGAAGACTTTCTAAGGGTTTCTAGCATTTATTCACATGTGATATTAGTAAGTAACAACTTGAATCCATTTAGTACTATGGTACTATACTATATTTTTCATTCATGATATAAAAAATATATATTTGTTTACCGATGGGTGAATACTTAAATTTGTTTACTATTCGCTTGCCGAATATTTAAGTATTCGGCCAAACCGAATATTCGGTTTGTCTGTCGAATAGGCAGCATACCAAATACCAACCGAATATTTGGTGCATCCCTAGTAAAAATTAACCGATGCATTTGTATAGCTTTATATCTTTTTCTTTACACTTACATATTATCTTTAAACAACTACTATTATTTAGGATACTGTTTGTTTGGTCATAGAAAATGCTATGACACAAATTTAGACTAAAAATTACTAAGTAACTTTTAAACAGTATTACGACTGGTAGAAAACAAAGATTTTTATTTTTCATAAAAGCAAACAGAATGGAATTAGGATTTATAGTTTCATGTGTGATAAAAATAATCTTGAATTGAAATAGAACTTTAAAATTTTGTAAGAAATTAAATGCTTCTACAATAAATTAAATTATTATTCAGATATTTCTTTTAAAATGATGCAAATCAAAGTTTTATCTTAAAAAAAACCATTTTACCCAAAAAACCTCACCCCGGTGGGGAATATGGGGATCTACCCGGGCAGCAAATCTAACAACCCTGATAGCACTACATATTTTATTCTCTAAATTCGATAATTGTCTTTGATTTTGAACATTTCATTTGTCCACTGGAAAGTAAGAACGCATAAGTTTAACAAATTTTTAATACATACGAATTTGTTTTTAACTAAAAGTCAATTAAATACTTTTAAACATTGAATTGACTAAAAAGTTTGTAACATTTACTGAAACAACTGCAAAAATCTCTGTACAATGAAATTTTCTCTACAGCGATTTTTTTAGCAGTACACTTCGCAAAGTTAATAAAAGATATATTTACCATAAATGCAATTAAGTATATTAATTTGTCTGCACGCATTTAATCAATAGCATTCATTTAATAAAATAGTTAGCAATTGAAAAAAGTAGAAATAAAGATATTGGGTCAATAAAATAAAACACATCAGTATATCCAATGGGTGGATAAAACATAAGGCAATGACAGACAGAAAGATTGAATCCAGCTTAAAAGTGCCTATTTACGAGATCCATAGCAAGGCAGAGCACTTGCCTTAATGGAGCCCATCTACGTGCACAGGACTAGACCACGGCTCAACAAAGAGGCATGGCCAGTAGAGATGTAACTAATACTTGGCCACTATTCGATCTATTAAGTAGGCCGAATATTGAACAGGTATTCGGCCGAATATTGCTACATATTTAACTCAATCATTTCAGAAAAAAAAATATTTTTAGCATGCATTCTTAAATACACTTACAAATAATATTGCATAGTTATACTTCCATGTGTTAAGTTCCTATTATAAAATATTCTAGGTCATTGAATTTTAAGGTGAATGAAACATAATTTAATGTATTTAATAATATTGCAGAAATGCAGTCTAGTCTATTGAGTGAAACTACTTGAGGTGGGAGTAGGGGGATCTTTACATATCCTCAAATATAAGCATAATTATTTAACTTTAAGCAGGGATCACTCTAGAGCGTTTCAGGGGGGCGGAGCGCCCTGGTGCCCTTTTCCCGGTAAAATGCCGCCCTCCTTGCCCTTTTTCTTGATAAAATTCCGCCCTCCTTGCCGTTTTCCTTGATAAAATTCCGCT
The DNA here is from genome assembly GCA_038373885.1 of Cheiracanthium punctorium. Lineage (NCBI taxonomy): Eukaryota > Metazoa > Arthropoda > Arachnida > Araneae > Cheiracanthiidae > Cheiracanthium > Cheiracanthium punctorium. The sequence goes on along the minus strand of JAWZYV010014716.1, from coordinate 8,217 downwards.
TCCCCCCCCCCTTCAATCAAAATGCCGCTCTCCTTTTCTCCACCCCTCCTTGTTTCCCCTTTTCTTTGATTCTTGTTACCATTGCTGGCGCTCGTCTAGACCGGGGCCACGTGGTACCGGCTAGACCCCAAAAAAGGCCTCTCTCCAACAACAACAACAAGGAAGCTGATTTGTTTATTCTCTTATCAATGATGTGAGGGGGGGGGGGCATCTGCTCAGTCGCAGCTCTTCTCCATCCCGACCTGAGAGGGTTGAAACCGTTCGCTGTAGCTTCAGGTCATAAACTATCTCATTAGAGAAACAATCTGTCATCCAGAAGAGCAGTCATAACAATAAATTATTTCCTACTGTAAATGGCGCTTTACCTACCGTGTTTTATAAATGCTAAAAGTAATTAATAAACGGCCACCCCCCCCCCATCATGCACTCCTCCCCGTCGGTGTACTAAAAAGAATAGGAAAAAATTGATTCATTGACAGGGTGTGCAGCAGTCAGGAAATACTACTTGAAAATATCGAATTTCGGGTAGCCATGGGGGACCAAATTGATGACCAATAATCTGAAGTAGAAAGCCCATGCAATGATTACACTAAAAGCAATCATTAAGAACAACTTGCAAGAGTGCATAACATCCATTTCAAAACAACGGAAGCTGCAGTGATTTATGTGGCTAAGCTTATTGTTTACTAATTCACAACTGCATACTTATCTTATCAAACATAACATCCTTACGGGAAATCATTTTGAACTCCCTTCTTTTCCCCCCAACTGAAATCGTAATGTGCCAGATGGCCCTTTTGCAATGCTGAAAAACAAACATTCCAGGGGCATCTTTCAGATCACGCAAATGAAAGAAAACAGAAAATATAATTATTTATAAAAGGACATTTTATCTGGGTGTATTTAAAAAAAAAAAAAAAAAAAAAAAGGCTGATTGGAATTTTGTGAAGGAACAGTTATATCTCCTGTTTTGTAAAGGGTCGTTTAAACATCGATTTTGGCTTCATTGTATTGTCTCCTGTATAAGGAAAACTGTATGGTAAGGAAGGAGAAAAAGTTTTGGCAAATAAGAATGGAAAAACAGACTGACATACCAAACCATAGGGCGGAGAAAAAGGGCTGCCAGACGTTAAAGGGTTGCCGGGTGCCGCGCCCTGTTTAATCGGTCGAGAATTCACACTGTGGAATGTGAAATGGGATAAATATAGGTCAATCATTGCTCAAGAATGGAAAAAAAGGGGGGGGGTAGAAATAGTGTAATACTGCATTTCTTCATTCTTGGGAGTGAACAACAAAGCATGGGAGTGATTTTATTGGGATTTAATGTCTTTTTAAAGAGCAGTCATAGGGGTACACTACAGAGAAATGCTATCGGCATAGGCAGGGCCGTAGCGAGCAAAAAATGATAGAAGACTGAAAATTTATAACTTAATTAAATTTTTTAAACTTAATTAATGTATGGGCACATCTTACAGACTGGGAATTTTCTGTTTGGAGACCATATAAAAATGTACATTTGTATTTATTTAGATTTAATCTTCCAAAAATTATAATCATTACTGTAAAATTCTGTACCCCCCCCCCTTTTTTTAACATAAATTTATGATTTACTGTAAAATATTTAAGGAATAAAACCCCATGTCAGTGTTTTTGGGATATTCTGTGTACACTGACAAGTAATTTTTCTTTAATGGTACAAGTTGAAATTAATTTTTAAAAATATAATGTTAGCTAATTTCTCCTATCTATAATTATCTGCAACTTATTTTTGATTTCCCTTCAATTGTTGAAATTTAACTAAATTTAAAAATTGCATTTTTCACATCTTTAGTATTAGAGTATTTCCAGTCAAAACTGACAGACATTGTAATATCTAAAAATTACTAAAGTTTGAATTTGGGGTGTAAATAAAAGTGTTTAGTACCTGCAATTTAAAATCAAAACTACCATGGCCTACGTTTATTATAAAATCTATTTTTTAATCACTTAAAAGATTTAAAGCTTTATATTTTTAATTTTAATCAATTTTAAAAAAAAATATTGTTCCAGGTTATGACTATCCCGGATGTTCGGTGAACAGGAATTATTCAGTTTTGGCCAACTTTTTTTAAGGGAACTAACTATACCCATTTTATTTTTAATTTTTTAAAAATTAATCAATTCTATTTCGTGATTGATTTCTTGCTCAAAAATGAAATAGAAAATTGGAAGAAGTTCACAAAATAAGGAAAAATTCACAGAAATAGAAAAAATTCACAAAATTAGGTAAAATTTCACAAAAATAGGACCCTGGGAAAGAAACCTGGACTGACCCCTGCTAGAGGTCAAGTCGCCCGGGACAAACCTTTGTTTTGGCGCTCCCTTCTTTCCATTTCAATTTTGGCGTAACAGCACTATGCCTGGGCAAGTGTCCCGTTTCCCCTCCACTAGTTGCAGACTAGCATATATACAGAGAGAAAAGTTGCAGTGACGCTGAATACGATAAAATTTGAATCTAAAATGGAATGTTTTCTGTCATTTTCGGGTTTGAAAATTGGCGTAATTATTAAAAATTTGTTGGCAAAACCAGATTCCCGTTATTTTACGATTACAAAATTTATTTTTTTTTATGCTTTTTTTTTGTTGAAATAAAGCATAATGGCCGCCTCACACAATTTTTGTGAAAGTGTAGATTTCATTGAATGAAAAAATTTGGTTTCAAAATTTGTTTAATCATTTGCTTAAAAAATTGCTATTAAGAAAACACATTTTCGGACATAACAGTATGTTTATAAAAGCTACCCTTATGTGTTTGTAGACAATAATTACATAAGTTGCCCTTTTTGTGTGATATGATATGCCCTTTTTCTGTAATGTGCACCCTGCCCTTTTTCAGTTCTCGAGTGATCCCTGCTTTAAGATTTTTTAGTTTTACAGATAATGCAGGGGCGTAGCCATTGGGAAAGTGGTGGATATCAGGATATCCGCTTCATCCATTTTAAGATGAGTGATCTCAAGATTTATACTGTGCAGAAATTCTATTCATACACTTAAGCTCCTATCCCCCCCCCCCCCCCAACGAAAAAATTTCCTGGTTATGCGCCTGAGATAACATACTGGTGTGTGTGTTCAAGTGTCTACAAATAATATACAAAGGGCATTCCATAAAAACTGAGAGTTATTTTTTATGTAATAGCAACACCGCAAAACTAAAAAATAGAAGTGCAGGCAATTTTTTCAGACTGTTAACTGTACGTTTATACAAAATTCTAAACGAAGCAGACGATTTTATTTTCCTAGTTCCGTGCTTGTTTTATTTACCCTAACTGTTAAGACTATATATAATATAATAAGAACTGTTTTATTTGCCCTACAGAAATGATCTGGTAGGGAATCGGACATTACATCACGATAATGCTCACCCTTAGTCGCTACTTCTGTTCAGCAATATCTTAGTCAAAGCAATATTAAAATCATGCCGCATACCCCTTACAGTCCAGATCTCGCACTATGCGATTTTTGGCTGTTTCTGGCATTGAAGGAGAAGCTCCGTGGCAGAAAATGGAACCCAGATTCTGTAGTTATTTCAGCAGTGGAGGGTTCTTGGAAGCAGCTCCCAGAAAAGAGCTTTTCTACTTATTTTGAAAAAGACATGTATTTTTTGCTGTAAATATATTTCTTTATTTTTTACGATTTTACTCTCAGTTTTTATGGAATGCCCTTTGTATAAAATGAATTTTAATTAGCCTTTTTTTAGTATTTAATTTGAAAAGCAACATTTTATTTATAATTAAAATATTCGGCTTAAACTATGCACTATTAGGCCAAATCACTGTTTGTTACATGTGGAAGGGAAGGGAACTCACCACCCTCTTCTCGCTGAAGTCTATTCCCACGGTGGATATGAACTTCTTGTTGAAGACGCCCGACGTGTACTGGCACAGGACACTCGTCTTGCCCACGCCCGAGTCCCCCAGGGCCAACAGCTTGATCAGGTAGTCGTAGTCGGGGCCACTGCTGCCACTCATCACGCACACCTGAAACAACAAAATACAGTATTTACTTGTGTATAACACGCACTTTTTTTTCAAAAATTTAAGGCAAAAACTCTGGGTACGCGTTATACTCGGAATAATTTTTCACTGCTGCATATAATCACATGATATAGGTTTGAATCAAGAAAAGTACTTAAAGAAGAAAATAAAACTGGAAAAATCTTACTTAATCGAAGTCATTTTTTGTTACATATATTTTTTCCTCCCAACACTTCTTTCATACGACAGTCATTTTAAGATCAGAATCATTTTAAGACAGTCATTTTAAGATAAGGATCATTTTAAGAGATATCAGAATGCATTCTATCTGTAGTATACAGAATTTTAAATTATTCTTTTTATAAAAGCCTTTTTTTTTTTTTTTTTAGAAAAAAACCCATCTGGTTTAAATTATGCCAACCCTGGTCTCTCTATAAACCCAAAATCAAAATGTAACTTTTACAATATGATTTCAGACATTTCCCCCACCCCCAACCCCCTCTAGATATTTCATGTGTTTGTTTTTCTGGCGGTGCATAATGTAGGGGAGAGTGGAACCCTTTTCACTTGTTTTGTAATTTTTTCCCCCCACTTCATTCAAAATGTAAAATTAAATTCAGAACTATATTTTGAAAACTTGTAGCTTTCATAGCAATTCTTTGTGGAGAATTCATCCTTATTTTATTCTGGGGGGGGGGGGGGGAGGGAATTACTTTTCAAAAGGTACGCGAGTTGACCCAGTGTGCCCCTTTGCACAGTGGAACAGGAAATTGTATACAAAGAGACAATGACTAAGGAACATAAAAAATCAGCTATATTATGACGACCTATTAATTATTATAGCTAAATTCAGGTTAAGACATTCGACACAAAATACAGTAAGCAGTTTTCAAATGACAAGACTTAAAAAGAGTTATCATAATGTTGAGAATTAGAATTGTAATCAAAATGCACAACTAGATGTTACAATAATCTTACATATGAAATTTCAACATCCTACAACTCATAATGAAACACATTTAAGAGCTGAAAAATTGGGTGTGGACATCACACGACTTCCTTGCACGTCTATTCAATCAAAAATATTTTCAGCGCACTACATCTAAACTTACTAAGCAGTCATACTAAGGTTGAGCAATTCCCTTGCCAAATATTTCCGATATCGCCAAGCTGGGTTCCATTTCAAAGATTTGTTTCTTTCAAACGGAACCCAGCTCGTGTTTCATTTTGCCCAAAGCTGACACGCTTGAGAGACTTTGCAAGATTTTGGGGATAGCCAAAATAGTAACTGACCACAGATTTTCATACAAACGGATGTATCCATACACCTTAAATGTACAGAAAGTCATTTGAGTGACCCAGTTAATTGCAATCAAAAACGAGATGCTTAGTTAGATGTAATAATAGTTCAACAAAATTTAAACATTCTACTGTTAGAAAGCTTTAGAGTTGTGCGAAATGCAAAATTATTTTGGGTGCCAAATTTGGAGATATTTTGGCAATATTCACCAAGCCGACGACCAGGGTTGGGCGGTATTTACCGTCTGATGGTATTTACCGGTTTTTACCGTCTTTGGAAAAACATGTTTTTACCAGGGTTTTTACCAACTTTGAGAAAAACTTATTAGTTTGACTATTTTTTGTCACTTTTTTGAAGATTTATCTCTCCACCAATGGCTGAGAGGTTCTGCTCTCGAAACTGGATGGTGGGAGGTGCCAGGTTCATACCCCGGTCCTGCCGGTTGATCTAGCTGTTTCCGTGTGTTTGGGTTTTTTTTTTTCAGAAACTGCGCATAAATACTGGCTAGGATCCTTTAGAAATAGGAAGGTATTCCCCTATAGGACTGGGACCCTAGTGCAGTCAATCGGCCTTAATCCACAAGCAAACAATGAAGATTTATCTGCTATTTTTTCATTTTCTCAGGGATAAAAGTTCAGGACATTTAATATCACTATTTCCATTTCCATATAACAATATTCACCTAATTCAGTGTCTGATTTGGTAAGTAAAAGAATGCTATATGAAAATAGTTCATTTTGAGGAATATAATAAACACAGAAAACTTTCATCCATGTTTTCATCTTACAAGAATTCAAATTTATAGATAATGTACATTTATCATTATGAAACTTATTAAAACTATTATTATGAGAAGGCACATTACAATATTTATTACAATTATGTAATGCAGGCTAGTTAAATAATTTTTACTTAAAGGACTTGTAAATATACTTTTATTACACTGAACTTATCTTAACCATTTTAATGAAAACCAAATGCTTACAAATATTACTTATTACATAATGTAGTTTGCACAATCACATAATGTAGTTTGCATCATCAGTATGTCCTGATGATGATATATCCACATCAATTACATGAAAATACAGTTTTATAAATAGCATTAATATACAGTTTATGACTCAGGGAGTTTTTTGTATCATTAGGTTTTTACCCCTTTTTCCCAGGTTTTTACCGGTAAAAACCTAGTTTTTACCATGCCCTGGTAAAAACCAGTTTTTACCGGTAAAAAGCCAACCCTGCCGACGACCCATGGAGAAATTTTTGGCATGGACCCAATAATGACTGACTATTGCCAAATTGGGCGATATTTCACCAAAACTTGCTAAGGACGATGACAAATGGTGAGATTTTGGTGATGGACTGGTTGACTCACTCTCTCCAAATTTGGCAAAACTCACTAAGGTCAACGACAAATGGCAAGCTTTTGGGCATGGACACAACCATGACTGACTACAGATGTAAAATATATTGAAGATGTTCACAGACATTAATGTATTGAAATTCTTTTGGGTGGTCCTGTCAATAAACCCTCCAGTCGATTGCAACCCAAAATCAAAATGCACAACTAGATGTTACAATAATCTTATACAGTGGAACCCCGATCTATCATTCCCGCATTCATTGTTTTCCCGTATGGATCGTTTTATTTCTAGGGTCCCTGCACAAACTGTATTCAAATAACGTTCACATAACCCGCATGTATCATTCGTCCAAAATTCGCTTTCCCGCGTTCAACGTTGTAAAATTTTACTTCTGACCGAAATGAAATTGAAGATTAAGTGGATCAACATGGCTTACAAATCTAATTACTTCCTGATATGATATCTTGGGTGGATGATGGTAGGTGAAGAGTTCTTACATCCAACAGGAATGAGTATGGTGTGAAATGCAGTGATTATATTTCGATTGATTTAGAAGTAGCAACATGCGGTATCCTAAGAATGGAAGAAATGTGACGCAAAAAATGAAAATAATTGCAAAGAAGCTGAGAATAATATTCATGCCGATGAGATTGAGCCAACACTAGTGCCTAGTTTATCCTACGCAATAACGGTATTTGAAATTGTATTACTTTTATATACTAAGATGAATACACATAAAAAGACAAAAAAATTGTCAATCTTTGAAATTTTGTTTAAATAAAAGATTAATGGAAAACCCAATGTAAAATTACTGTTTTTTTTTTTTTTTTTTTTTTTTTTTTTTTTTTTTTTTAAATAAGTATCACATAATTTCTACACAACTTCAATTTGTTTCTTTTACAGTTTGGTAACAAATTTAGTATTTTTGGTATACTGTATACATTGTGTGTATTCATAAATACTATTTTCTTCGTATTTTGACTTTAACCCGCATTCGTCGTTTTCCCGCATGCATCGTTTTTTACTACGCACCCCTTGAAAAACGATAGATCGAGGTTCTACTGTATATGAAATTTCAACATCCTACGACTCATAGTTTTTGAGATTTGAATGCTAAATACGTACACACAAGGGAAAAGTCGCCAAGCTTGGCGACTTTTCTCTTGGTCTGTTACGTTCAGTTAGTTAATTAATTTTTGTTTTATTTTCTTTATTTCTATCCTTTTTCACAAACGAGTGTCCATCATTAAGATGGGAGCAGAAGACGTGTTTCGGGGCTAAAGCAACGACATTTTTCAGTAGTACCCTTTGAAAAAAAAATTGAAATAAAATGAACCGAGACAACCCATTTGCTAAAACTTGACGAAATGCAAGACAAAATATGACTTGTTTTCTTTGAACTGCTGGAAACACAAATCTATTTTAATGTGTAAGGTGCGTTGGATCTGCCTATTTCATTTGTTTTGTGAACCTCCATTCAAATGCCACCACTGAATTCAAGAAACCTCTATGTTAAACACCCAAAACTTCCTATTTC